>OW119923.1:28556999-29783666 GCA_933210815.1 Meta bourneti | reverse complement strand
TGACGAGGTCACACCTGAGCTGGCACACCACTCTACAAACTTTCACAGTACATCAACGTGAGGACATTTGAGGCCACGACAGATTTAACGTTCACCAGCCCCTTTGTACATTACGGTCTTTGGTTGGATTTGAACTCGTAACCCTCCGGTTGCTAATCGTTACTCTTCCAACCGGCTACCCCGGCCCTTTCATGTGAAGCATATTGTTCGTCTAAAAATCCAACTTAAAATTATTCGCGGTTGATTGAAACCCACGTTTTATTTGAAGAGAAGTTAAGGAAATAACTCTTATCCTCGTATCACGTTCACAATACATAGTTTTATTTTTATTTATTTTCCATGTTAAACACTTCACTAAGAAAGACTAAAACAACTTCATTTACTATTCTCAAACTTTGCATGAAGTTTTAAAATTTTAATGATCGCCAATTCCACTTGCAGGCTTTGATGCTATCGCGTTTAAGACTGAAGGCTTAAAGAAAAATAATTTGAATTTTAAGAAGCGACACGTATAGTATTCTTCCCTTTCTAAGTCTATAACGAGTCTGTAAAAAAGTCTACGATGCTTTTAGTGTAATTGATGTAGAGAATAAAGTGACATTTTCAGCGATAGCTGAGTTTGCTCCTTTTGATTTTGTCTTTTGATCCGTCTTTTGTTAATTTACAGCAACGAAACATTGTTAAGATAACCGATTGTTAGATGCCAGTTCTACTAAAATGATGCTCCAATTTCGGGTTGTGTTTATTTTCATAAAACAAAATATTTGAAGTTTTTAAAGGATGAAATTGCTATTCTGAAATTAAAGACTATTTTATATGCTCTTTGCGTTCTTAACATTGCACTTTAAAGACTTTTTGTAAATGCAAATGAAATGTATATAAATTTGGCAAAGAAGTAACTGCTGCTTGGAAAAAAAAATCTTAGCAGAATTGTATTCTGTTTGAAACACTAAAACATTCAGATGGATTGCTCGAATATATCATCTACCTAACATTAACCACTTAGGGGTTCGAAGACATATATTCGTTCTGAAATCTAGTCTTCTCTGCATGAATTTTTATCAGTTTTGATCTTCTTGGCCAATATAACGTCTCCTAGGATTCTTTCTACCTATGTGGATGTGGTTATTTAATCATTTTGTGTGTGTTGTGGGGAAAAACAATACTACACTACTCGGAAATCTCGTGTGGCTCAGAGGGTTAAATACATTCGAAACAAATTATAAAGGCGAGTATGCATTTCAAGTCCTCATTTGACAGACAATGAAAAAAAAAATTCCATTTTAAAATTTAAAATCTAACCATGGCGTACAAATATTCATATGCAATTGTTTGCTATAAATTGTGATAAGACTATTGATACATTTTCAGAAATTACTGATACTTAAGATTGATAAATTATCCCACACGTTTTATAGACCTATTCAAAAGAGTATTTAGCCCAATTTACAGCTAAATATTCTATGTTTAACGGCACACAGATATTTTTAAGTATGAGTGTTTACAAATAGTTTCGAACCATAAAATTTTCTGCAGTGATTCTTAACCAAAATCCACAGAAATGGGTTTTCGTTAAATGCCAAGATAAATGCAGAAAAGACGATTGTGACGAAGAATAAGTATGTTATTGCAACGGTATTTTCTCATTGATTCAATTTTCCATACTTCAAGTAAATGAGAGTAATGTGATAAAATTAATGTTTCGAGATGTTAAAAGATGAAAAATATTTAAATCTAGGATATGAAAACAAATCCATGATGAATTACAATACATGATGCTATTATTTATAATATTGTAGCTTAAGTAACAGAACTTTAAGGAAAATTATTTCATCACCACATAAAAATGTAAGCTAGTATTGATGGAACAACCAATACAAATAAATTCAAAAGGCATATACGATACATTAAGGTTAGAAACTTGTGAGAGATATGTGAGTTGCTCTGTTATACGTTTTGTAAGAACTTTATTATTTATTTAAATAAAATTTAAGATTAAATGATTCCTTTTTCTATGATATTATGATAATTGATAAGAGGTTGTAATTTTTAGAGAGTAGTTAGTTTACCAATTCCCCTTCAATAACTTCTTTTATTTCATTATATTCTTCAGATTGAAGCTTAAACTTTTAAATTTAGAAACCTTAATTGATTGCCATAAAATTGTTTACAGTTTCTTTAATTAATTAATACTTTACTCTAAAAAGAACAAAATAATGGCTTGATTATTTACTTTTAATTTAATTTGTAATCAAACAAAAATTGCGAAAACAGAATTTCTAACGGAACATACATTTAAGCTGTTATTAACGAAACCGAAATGGGAAAGTTTCATTTTTCCAACGAGGATGAAGATACAACCATAATGTAAATCAATGCAACACAGCGAAGGTAATTTCCACTACCAGACTACTTTTGTTATCTCGAAACTCTAACGACTTCGTACCTTCCATAGTATAACATATTTCTCAAACTTTAACAAGCCCGTAAGTGTTGGTTCTTGCATTTGGGAAACGTAGCTTTACTTTCTGCTTTCTATTTTGAATTCATGAGATATTGAGTTGGTTTACATAATATACAATACTAAAAGTTCAATTTATGAGCTTGTTATTTATAACATTGAAATGAATGCTTAAAAATTCAACCTTTGGACACATTTGAATATTCGATTATTTCCTACCTTGAAACTCCAAGAAATGTATGCTAAGTTGAATGATTGTATCCTTTAACATGAAGCTTGCAATTTGTTTGATTTTCAAACTGAAATTTCATAGAATTATATGAAACTTAATCATATGTTGAGATTTGTGTGAATCACAAATATTTATAATACGATCAACAAAAATACGATTGTAGCAAGTTCATTCAGAAGTATGTTCTATCTAATAATTTAAACAATACAAAACATTCCACTGCGTTTAAGAGAGCCACGGTAGCCCGGTTCAAAGAGTAATGGATCAACAATTTGAAGGTTGCGAGATCGAAATTATAATTTCAATATTTCTTTACGGGACTCTTTACTCATTATCCTTTCATTCATGTTTGTTTTCACTAAATTATATTCACCGATTGTAAACAATATAGTGAAACACAGTTAAATTTGCTAAGGGAAAATTTTTCCTTTATTTGAACTTATACTAAACTTATTTTTTATTTGAAATTCCATATTTTTAATCATTATTGAAAATTCGTTTGGAAGAAAAATTGTTTTCCATTGTAATATGTATTCAATTGCATTTCCATAAAAATCAGTAATTTGTTAACAGAAAAAGCAACATAAAAATTATGTGTTCTTAAACAGTTATTTTTCACATCTCATTTCTTAAAAGCGAATTTCCAAATTTTTGTAGAGTTTTAATAAAAGCTTGATTATGTAATGACAAGAATAAGACACCTTCATAAATCGTCGCAATATTTTGAAAAAACACAACCCGTATCAATAATTCAACATAGATGACAATTAAAAACTTTTATCTATGCGTTTCTAATTTCTATAGTTATCTGCGAGCATTTATTAGCATTAATATTTTCTCATATTGACTTGAACCAAGCTTAGAGTTACGAACCAAATTTTTTTAAATGTCACAGACGAATTGAACTTCAGAGGGATACTAAGGGGCAGTTATATTTATCTTTATTAATGAAATAATTAGTAATACATAATAAATGTATTACTAATTAGATAAGTTGCAAAATGATTTTGTAAAATGTATATTTTATCTGATGAAAACTAAAAACTAAAATTATGCAAGAAACCTCTCAATATTCAATTATCTGATAACTATTTTTTCGATTCATCATATTTATTAACAACAAAACAATAATTGTGTTGTGAACAAATTTTAGTTGCAGTTTGTAATCTTACACTAGACTTCAAAATGGTTAAAATATGGTATTGTCTCTCTCGTAGAAATGATCAAAAATTCGAAAGAAGAAAATATCGAAGTTTGCTTGGAGAAAAGAGAAACACATCAAGGAATAACAGAAAAGGTGGAAAAGGAATCCTAAATAAATAATCAGCATTATATAAAATAGTAGACATCGTTTGATATTTCAGGATTGGTTACGAGAAGTTTCTAGAAAGTTCTATGATCCCATTACTAGAATTAAAAAATAAAACATTAAATTTATGTGAAAAATAAGAAAAATATCGTCTGTTCAAAGTCTAATGTCACTTTTGAACCCGGAACACTTTATGTTTTCTTTCAGTTATTTATCAGCTGCACAGTTTAGCACGTGGCTATATCAGAAAAGATCTTTAAGAGCGGATTTTTATTCACTGTACAAAAAACTTTCGATATACTGATATAGGGAATGTTAGACTCTTGTATTAAAAATGCAAAGAGAAATATATGTTAGAGGTGCATTGCCTTTTATCATATGGAAACCATAATTACTAATACTTTTCCATGAATTCGTCAGTTGGACAATTTGCGCATTGTATTCTGTTTTTCGTGTTAGTCAGCAGTTAGTCAATAATTCCAAACCATAAATTTGAATTGATATATGATAGTCGATTGCACAACACAAACTATATTAAACGCAAAACGTTCTTAAAATGGCGATAAACTACATTTAAAGGTAACCCCAATTTGTATTATGCAGACCATCTGGTTTGTTTGACCCTGAAAGTTTGTTTTCCACTCTCATGCTTAATAATAAACATTATTTGATGTTTTATGATTTGTTAGAAGGTGCTTCTTTGAATTCAATCGAGCCATTACTAAAAATACAAATAAAATCTATATATTTTAATGAAAAAATAATTACAAAAATATATCGTCTGCCATCAAAGTTGAATAGCTTTTTTGAATCTGGAGTTCCTTTTGTTTTCCTTCAATTTGTTGCAAGGTGATTCTTTGAAGTTTAACGATGCCATTACTAAAAATAGAAATAAAATGAATATATTTTTAAGGACAAAAACATCGTCTGCCATCAAAGCCGAGTGGCGCTTTTGAACCAGGAACTCTGTTTTCGTTTAATTATTCATCGCTTGCATAGTTCCGCAGGTGACAATATTGTTAGAATCCAAAACGATTCAAAAGTTGTAAACATTTTTGTTTCGAAATCGAAACTAATTAATAAATCATCGCTTGTCCAATATTTTAACAAAACATGAACTTCTTTCCAATAAAAGCCATCAAATAAATACGCGTGCACAGAGCAAACAAATTATTCATTACATTCCCTTAAACATCGGTAATAAAAAAGAAATTCCATTTTCCCAATTTTCTCCCGAAAGAGAGAAAAAGGCTGAAATCAACGCAAAACCAAAAAAGAAGGGAGAAACTCGGCGTCTAGTGCCTGGGGAAACACGAAATCAGTGCCTCCTGTGTTTTTACCACTTGGAAACTTAAAACTCTTCGTTTCGTGCACCAGTGCTCTTTTAGGAACAGAACAATCCTCACACTCTTTTTTCCCTATCTTTCGAATCTGCAGTTGGAGTTCGTATTCCCTATCTCCACGTCACGAGGGATTTTTCTCTCGGAGACGGGGGAGGAATGACCGAAGGGCTGGGGTACTTCCCCCTACCCCACCCCAGACTTCACCCCGTCGATCGATATCTCGAAGAAAGGGAGACGGCGTGGGGAGTTTCGATGGAGAGGGAATCCGAAACTATTTATAAATTGAAACAAGTGAGACTTGGTTCATTGTTTTACACGTTCGCCCCTTTGTTTATGAAAATAAAATGTGCAGATAACGGCAGGGCTGTCCCTCAGTGGTGTGCTGAGCGTGCACTTGCAAGTAGTCGGAAAAAATAGGGACCGCCGTAAGACAGGCGCAGTAGAGTCCTAACTTTAAATAAACTTGTCCAACAATCAGTTTTCCGATTTTAATTTATTCTTTACTTGTAAGTTACTAAAAAGGAAAATAATTATTCGAAAAAAAACCTAATTAGTTCTTTGTACATTCATTAGGATGTTTATTTATTTGTTACTTCTAAGTTAATAATATCAGAAAATAATTATTTGACTAATACGTATTCGTTCTTTGTAGGTTCATTGGGATATTAATTTTTCTTTACTTATAAGTTAATGATGTCAAAAAATAATTCGCTGATTAATACTTATTCGTTCTTTGTTGGTAAGTTAGGATTTTCATTTATTCGTTACTTGTAAGTTAAAAATATCAGAAAATAATTCTTTTTAATTAATACTTATTCCTTCTTTGTTCATTGGGATATTCATTTATTCGTTACTTGTAAGTAAACCCTCAAAATGGTTTGGACGAGATTTTCAAGTGATTACACTTCGTCGCAGAGCACTAAATATGAATTTGAGTGCACCTTTTGTTACAAGCTAATTGAGCTATGTACTTCATTAAATGATTGTGGATTGTAATTTAATTGTGAAGCACTTTTGAAGATATTTCCGAATTATTATTTCACAATACAAACTGTTTCTGATGGTTTCAGTATCTCTCAGCAAATTTGTTTCGTGTTGAAAAATGTAAAAATCTCACAGTGATTTTAGTTAAGTTATATTAGTTATATTAGTTTCCTAAAATTGAAGTTGACTGTACTGATTTTGCGCTGATTGAATTGTGGGGCTTTGGGACACAAAGTGATAAGCCGCAGAATAAAAATTCCACAATGAAAAAAAAATCAGGCAGAAAATATAAAGGATTATAAGAATTTCTGATTATTTGAATATGTGAATAATATTTGATGTTTAAGATAACATGACCTCTTGAAAGGTGGATAGATCGTTATAATTTTGGAATTTTTCAAAACTTGAAAATTGCGATCCTTGAAAGCTTGAAAAGTGGCCTATTATGTTACCCGGAGCCCTTCAATTGGTTTCAGTGCTTTGTTAGAAATAATATTTATACATTGAGATTTTAGTTTTAAAAATATTTCTGAGTTATTTCCTAGAAAATTATGTTTCAGATGGCTTGTGAATTTTTTAAGTGACAGCATTTCATTCATTTCATAATACAGGGTGTTCCGTTTAAGACTACAATAAAAGAAAATACCATAGTTTCTTTATTTACCATGATTTATTTACAAAAATTTGTATGTACTTATATAGACTCAGAAATTTTGTTTTTCAAGTCCAGTACACTTCAACATGTAGTCTAGTACAGCACCATCCCCGTCTCGTCATTCGAACAATTTGTTTAAATGTTACCAATTTTTCTTTTATTACAGTCCTAAGCGGAACACCCTGTGTAATAAACATATATAAAATAAAATGATAGGTCAAAGAAATCCAATCCTAAAATGAGAGAAAATTGTTGATATTTAGAATTGATATATGATTGTTGATTGGCCACTCAGCGCCAATTAGATTACATATCAAACGTCACCAAAACGTCGATAAACTACATTTTAAGGTAACACGATAAGTATCATGCGAGATCACTTGGGTAACGAAAGTAAAATCTTCGCTTTTCGTCTGTTTTGTTTAAAAAACAATAAAAATCACTCATGCCATCAGAAAATATCGATTATTAAGCTAAATTCTATTTGTTTTGCAGTTGCTTTCAAATGCTATATTTTGCTAAGGAAGCATTTAATAAATCTCTCTACAAACTATTATTTCTCTACATGCATCTGTGGACACGTAGATAAGAAACACACCCTATAAATGCGTGCCTAAAAGCTTAGTCATTCAGCCAAGGGAATTCAATATCGTTTTGTCGAGCACAGGGGCGTTTCCCGTAGCGTGACTCTCATAAAAGACTTACCCAAGCGTCAATTACCCCATTGAAAGAAAGCATCATTATTCAACAACCTCGCATTCTACTACTCCGACGTCGTGGCTACCTAAATCTGAAATGTGGTCCAATATTGGAGGCAAAATACTATCTTAATGTGTAGAAAAGCTGTGTCTGGGATGCTAGGTAATTGTTTCGTATTACTGCGAATTTATAAGCGGGTGCAATAATGTATCTATCGACAAAGAAAGTTGGAAAATATAGGCACGTTTATTTCTTACCCTCCAGGTGGCTGTTACGACGAGGTATCTCATCATTACCAAAACGACCAGATCTTGATGGACGTGAAATCTCGTCATTAGAAGAAAACTGACCAGGTCTTGATAAAATTGAATTAAAAAAAATTTAGAAAGGAATATCGACTTTTTTATTTTTCGAAGGATCTTGTAAGTGATGATTAGTGCTATCTATCCATGTTCATATCAACAAGTAGAAATTATTTTCAAAACAAACATTAAAATAAATTACAAGTTAAATCGCAACATAATACTCTGGTGTTGCACTTTGTTATCTTGGAATGTTAAATGCTTTTAAGACGCGTTTAATTCTTTAAAGACGAAATTATCTTTCTTACTCATTTCAATTCGACTTAATGCTTTTGTAATAACCTTGGAATTATAATGCGTCAGTGTTTTATAGTCTCTTCATTATTTGATATCTCCGTAAAATTCCTACAGGAAGTACAGGTTGATATGAAAATTTAATAGTTCTTCACACGAAATCTTGCTGAATCCATTTGTTGTCCCATTGATGTTATTGAAATAGAAGAAGTGGTTTAATTTATTTTATTATCCACTAAAATGGAGTGCTGGAATCTACTAAAATGAATTGAAATTGTAAGGAAATGTAAAATATAAATAATTATATGCCAACGTGTTGTTGCATCAAAATTTTATAACTAAAATAAAAAACTGAAATAGGTATTAGAAATAAGGGATGAAAATATACAATGGCGTTTTATGAATTAAAATAATATTGATACCGTAAAAAATATTTGAAATACAATTATATTAATTTAATACGATAGTATTAAATCTCAATCTGGAAGGATTAAGTTAAATTACTATCAAAATGTATAATTGTTCTCTTACGACAATTTATATTCTGGGTTATACTATGTATATACCTCTCTCGAAATCAAAACTAAAAGTGTACTTAAATTTAAGGTAGAAAATACTAATAATTTCATCATTTATGGAAAAGGAATTAGCTTTGGAATTAGTGCAGATTTTCCATGTAACACGACAGTATAATGCCAGCTCTTAATATAAAGATAAAAAGATTAATAAGCTGTAGCATTGTTTAACCTTCCTGGTGGTTGTATCGACGAAGTATCTCTGTCATTAACTCTGACCAGATCTTGATGGACGAGATATCTCGTCATTAGAAAGAGAAACTAACCAGATCTTTATCTCGTCCTCATCAAAATATCGGCAATATCTCAATGACGAAGTATCTCGTCATTAGCAAAATTGGTCATATATTGATGGACGAGATATCTTGTAAAAAACACTTGGGTTAAGTATCCATATAACGATGGGAATATGTTAATACGTAATTGACTTCACAAAGAGAGCGATTTCTTTAGCCAAGGCGATAGACCAATAAATCTGTCGTTTACAAAATGGTCTCATTCAACAACATGGATGAAATTATTTAAAAGTAAATCGCTATATCAGGCCTTAAGCTGGTAATAATGAAATCTAAATAGAAAATGATCCTATCATTCACAAAATCATACAGATGGAAGTGATGATGCATAAATGATTGAAACTTATTTAAAACAAAGATGAAAAACAACCATAACGTAATTCAATGCGAAACAGTCAAGACAATTACCATGACCAGACGATTTTCATTAACTTCGAGCTGTGTGGCTTTATACCTTACGTTATCAAAGGGTAGCAACAATTTTTATACCGAATTGAAAGCTATATACTTCAACTGTAAGTCAGTCTGATTTGCACACTAAAAGGAACGTTATCTATATAAATAAGAATGGAGTGCTTGTACATTGAATATTTTCGACCCATTTCAAGTTTCTATCCGTTTTGGACCCTTCTGAGGCAAAATCAGTCTCTTGCGCGTTTGGTGTCTGTCTGTCTATTCATCTGTCTGTGTGTGTGTCCATACTACGTCCAAATAGTTGAATACATTTTCATGGAACTTTGTATACTGTGAGCACTTACATTCATTTAGTGACTAATTTTGGTTGCGTAAGTCTGTCCGTCTTCCTATTCTATGTTCTATTTTGTGTTTGTGTGTTTGTACAAGTATCACATAAGATTTGTTCAACGTATTTGAATTCAATGTTCTATATTTGATACATCAAATTTTGTTTAATGAATGCATTATCTGAAATTTCTTTGCTTTCATATTTACGCAAGTTTTATGTTAAAACATCTGAGTAATTATACTTAAATCAACCACAATTTGGTAGTTTTGGAGTAGCTGGAAGGTATATTGAGCATTGCAATTACTTGGATTGTTTTACCAGTTCTGCTGAAATATCAATTATTTTTTCCAAAAACTATTTTTACGGAATTTAAATTCTAATAGTTTATTTATTTTGAGCCTTATATTTTCTTTACGAAATATAAAAATATTCTGTATATTTGGAACAGACGATAAAGAGAATAAAACATTATAAATAAAATATACGGAACAAAACCTTTTAAAATAGGACTGGTAGCAAATATGGCAACCTTGGTATTTTTTTTATTCGTTTGCTTGTTTAAATTTGTGTCCGTTATATTCCAAGAATCTATTTTGTAGTGAAAAAGCAGATACATTCATTACTTTTCGTTGGAAGCTTTTTAAAATCCGTTTTAAGATGTATTTCTGCATTTTCAATTTGATGTTTTTCGTTCAATAACTGTAATCAAGGTATAAGTAATGGTTTAATTAGTTTTAAAAACTTTTTTAATCATTGTATGATAATTTTGGGAAACGCTGTTGTTTTTAAATGACATACAAGGTATTTATATGCATTTTATTACTATTTTATGCATTCTGGGTAACATTTTCACACTCTAGAGACTTCTTTCTTACTAAAAATTTAAATTCTACAAAAATGTAAAATGTTAAATATGACATTTATTTACATTTGTGAAATTGTGTATCGTTATTAGAGTGTGGTAGTTGTTACATGTGATGAATAGGAATTACAATTTATATTCAAGAAAGCTGAAGTTAGTTCACCAACTCAACCTCAGTAACGCCGGATAATTCTGTTAGTATGTAATATGAGTGTACAAAGCAATATGTAATTGCTATAAATTCTGTTTTCAGAGGTAAATTACTATCCTTTTTATATAGTATGTTTTTAGGTTTTATAATTTTTTGAGACTATAAAACTGGTTAACGTCGGCAATATCAAGCAAAGTTGTAACCCCCATAAGTCTCAAAGTCTACAACAATCTTGAAGTTTGATGATTCGATCCTCCATGTAGAAGCGAGTTTTAAATCCCTAGAAATTTAAAAGTTCACCTGTCTTAAACTTGACACCAGTTAAATATTTCACTGCTCTCAAAGAGCTTTAGATTATGCCTAAAATGAACTATAGCGTTTCAAAATAGGAGAGCATAGCCTCAATGTTTTTTCTGTCTGACATTGTTGAAGGGCAAACATTAGTCTCGCAGTTTTATCTTCCGAAATATTTTATTGTTGGTTTAGGAAGAAAAGAGCCTACTACTTTTCTTAACTTCTGCCAAACAATTCCAATAATCTACCATCGGCTTCTTGAAGGCAAGCTAAGCAATTTGCCCACCAAAGTGTCGAGTTAAACGTTAGATTCTCGCCGTTATAAATGTATCTACGAAAGTGGAAAGACACTGAAACCTATCGAGTTATCCAAAGTGCTAAGAGGCTGTGGGGTCTTTATTGATATTCTGGGTTTTAGTACTCAAAAAACTTAAAGGATAGTGAATAAAAAATTGGATTGTAGCAAGAGTATGAATCGCATAGAAACAAGCCAGTTAGTTCTTTTAAATTTAAACAAACGTTTCTCCCAGATATCACGCTGGTTTTTGATTTCTTTAATTTTTTTTTTCAATTTTCGTATCTTTATTTTCTAAAACTTGCACAACAAAAAACGTAACAGGTTTAATGGAAAGCTCTTAGATACTTCAGTTGCTATAAATCAATAAAAATACTAATCCCTAGAAATTTAAAAATATTCTATTGACACTGAGTACGCAAAATACTGTTTAGTGAAGTACATGTTCATAAACATTTCATGAAGTATATGTTCATGGAACGATATATAAATAATAAATAAATATAAATAATAATATTTATTTATTTGTTACTAATATGTCTAGTAGATATATATTTAGTATTATATATTTATAGATAATATATTTAGAAATTTATGAATCGCAACTATCTTTTAAAGTATATGTGCCAGTGATAGAAAATAAAACTCAATCATATCCACTCAAAACTATTTTTGTAAATTCGATATCTGGGTCTTTATTCTGAAACGTAACCAAAACCTCTGAAGAGAATGAATTAACCTAAATCGGAATGAATTAATCCTTCAGAGGCGGTAGGATGTCTGGAGTCCTACCCGTTGAAATTAATAGAGCTCAGTATAAAACTATTCTTGATATATTAAATTGAAGTATATAAATATTCAATATATTTAGGAGTGCTTTAAATGGCAGATGAGGCATTATGAGACTTACCACTCCTTGGGAAAATTATTTTTTTGGCACTGGTGTACTTTATGGATGATAAAGCAGTTTAGATTGTGTAAGATTTATCTTACTTTAACGGTTTAGTTTTGAACTTTTGAAAAGTGAGTTCAATCATTTAAAAAAGTAATATCTATATTTATAATTTCGAGTATTATGTCTTATTAAAAAGAATCATAGGTAACTTGCTTCAAAAAGATTTTTAAAAGGTTTCTTTAGAGCAAAACAGGAAGGTAATTACTATTATATTATAAATAAATCAAAATTATACCTATTTGTCGATCGGCGAAAATATAATAAATATTTTAGTGCATTTCAGAATTTTAGTAGCTAGTTTGTGTACCATCAAATGAAAAATGTTGAATATCGCTGGTATGCAATAGGCCACAAAACTACTCATCTACCTCTACGTTTCTTACTATTATCATGAATTTTATAAGGATGTAGTTGAAACTACGATTTACAATTTCACCACATAAAGGCTCTCTTCCTTTTTGCCTCATCAAAATAATGGAATAACTATTAAAACTTCTTAAAATTATTTAAAATGTAACGTAACCCCCATGATATCAGACTCCCAAAAATATTCGGCCACCTACCATAAAAAGTAGGAATGTCAAACAAAAATATAAAAAAATTCTATAAGCTTTTTTTGCACTGTATTGCAACTTAGATTGTTATAAGTCTAAATGTTTTTGTTTACACCGGGTATTAGGTCAAATAGAAACCAATTCCTTTCTATTCTGCTTGAAGATAGATTTTCAGTGGATTTCAATATTTTATGACATAAAGTATTGGATTTCTTCAGATTTCCTCATAAAGGTAAGAATAGGATACAAATCTTTAAACTGGAGTCAGATTTTTAAGCCGCTCTGATCTTTTAAATATTAATCAGACTGATAGAACTGATTTTATCATTTCAGACTGAAAACTTTAATAAAGATGACCACAATATCAATCAGACAGACATCTGTACATATGCAAAGCACTGCGTTTTGGATTACTGTCATGGTGGATCGAAATCTGTAAAAAAAGAAAGACAAAGCTTTTATGTGCGGTAAAATTTTTTAAATCGTAATGTCAATTACATGCTTATAAAATTCAGGAAAATGTTAATAAACGTGGAAGTGGACGAATACTTTTGTGACCCATTGTAAGATGACAAGTCTTCTACCAGAAAAAGTTTTTTTAAAAACCTTTTTAGAATAACGCCCTTCAAAGGGTTGAGCCAACCTGAAAATAGCCTACCGTTACATGTCCTCTAGTGGTGAGTTTAATTCATTTGTGAGCAAGACTTTCATTTTATTGTTATTTCTTACGAAATTCCCCGTCTTTTAGTTGTCAAGATATTTTCGCCATTCTCCTTCAATCGATGTCATACAGTCAAAAATATGCCAACGGTCCATTTTCATCGACGGATTGAAACGCATAGCATATTTATAGCATTTTAACTCCCTTATCTGTACATACTTGGGAACTGTCGTGCGTGAAGCTCTCCAAAGGATGTCCTTTCGGTAGATTCTGTAACTGGCACGCCAAACACTGACAATTTTAGTTTCCAAATCAATGAGATTTCTGCAGTATGTCATTGTATTTGAGTTATACCACACATTATGGTATCGAAACTGACTTTACGTCAGTATCCACCTGTTTATTTCTGCAAAAACGAAGTGCATTTTATGAAATGGACTTTTTGTACGTGACGTGACTCAAAAATGATTTTATTATGGTAACGCTTGAATCAAGTGTCATACTTATCTCTCGGGTTAAAGAATTATTTTGCTGACATATTGAAGCTGTGACCTCTATTACTAAATGTGACTATTACTAAATGTGACTATTACTATGTGACCTCTATTACTACACTGCTGGCCACCCAAATTGCAACACCAAGAAAGACAAGAGATATCACAACAAAATTTATTTTGTAGATAACATGTTGACCAAGTATCAAATGATTAAATTTATAGACTTCTGTGAAGTGTGGTTCCTGCCAAAATCAGTAGCCAGAGTAGCCGCCATTGTTGGAGATCACCGCTGCCACACGCCTCGGCATTGATTCAAAGAGACTTTGGATGTGTTCTTGGGGTACAGCAGACCAAGCAGCTTCCACACGTTGCCAAAGTTGATCTGGTGTGGCAGCTGGGGATGTATTCTGGGTCAATCGTTGAGCAACCATGGACCACATGTTTTCTATCGGCGAAAGATCCGGAGAGCGAGCTGGCCAGGGAAGCAATTCAATCTGGCGATTGACGAAGAACCCTTGGACAATGCGTGCCACGTGTGGTCGCGCATTATCCTGTTGAAATATGGCTGTGGGCAAGCCCTGAAGGTAAGGAAGGACAACTGGCTCCAACACCTCGGAGATGTAGCGCTGGCTGTTTAAAGTACCGGCAATGCGTACTAGAGGAGTGCGAGAGTGATATCCAATACCGCCCCATACCGTAATACCCGGTGCAGGACCAGTGTGGCGGTGCATAACGCAGCTGTTCAGCATCCTCTCTCCACGGTGTCTCCAGACTCGAATCCGACCATCGTGGTGTTGCAGACAGAAGCGTGACTCGTCAGTAAAGACAATTTCATTCCATTCTGCCGTCCACATCCTTCTTTCGTCGCACCATTGGCGGCGGAAACGTCTGTGGTTCTGCGTCAAGGGTAGACGAAGCAATGGACGTCTTGCGGACAGACCACTCTGCTGTAAACGGCGTCGAATGGTACGCGCAGACACTGGATGATGCGGTACAGATTGAATGTGCTGTGCTATGGTTCGTGATGTGGCTGAGCGATCCGTCACTGCCATACGCACAATATGCCTGTCATCACGTGAAGTGGTGCACTGAGGTGGATGCGATCGAACACGTCGGTCCGTCGTACCCTCCTGCATCCAACGATCACATATCCGCATTACAGTTGTTTGGTTTCGTCCAACACGACTACCGATTTCTCTGAAAGATAATCCACAATCTCGGTAGGCCACTATCCTTCCTCTGTCGAACTCGGATACTTGATCAAAAGATGATCGCTGTTTTCGACGAGGCATAATTGATCGTTTTTTTGAAAAAACCACAAGAAAAACACAATTGCCGTACTTGAAATCGTCGAAATCTCCAAGCCTTAAATAGCGCTTTGAAGTGGCGCCACAGGCGCGCGTGATGTGCGTCTGCGCTGAAATTCTAATCATTTGCATATCTCACCTCCGCTAATGCATGTTGTAAATTTCATATTATTTGCATGCTTCCTTCAGGGTGTTGCATTTACGGTGGCCAGCAGTGTAAATGTAAAGTAACTTGATCATTTTGAAGTTTGTCACAAGGGTTTGTGGATTGTCTGAAGTCAATAAAACTATTGTCGCGCAAATCAGAGTTCGTTAAAAAAGTAAAATGTCAAAAATTACTTTAAGTAATTATAGCAATGAGAAGTTAGACAGCAAAAGTAAAATCTTCGCAAATCCGATTTGTTTACACTGAAAATCCCTTTCATAGTTTGTTAAGCTATAGCAGGCACAATCAATTGACATGAAGCTGCTATTGTATTCATTATGATTACGTAGTATGTGTCTCTCCAAAAAAATTTAGTTGTAAAACTATCTCAGTTTTGAAGATAAATATTTTCGTTTATATTTTTAGGTTCATATCTTTCAAGAACAATTTTTTCATAATTCTGTTTCATAAATTTTTTTCGTTTGTATTGATTTTTAATTCATTAAAGCACGAATTTTTAAATTTTAACTTTCATACAGTGTACCACATTTAAAAAGCCTTATGATAGACTTTTTCTATCAAGTTAAATGTATGTGTAGGTAGTGTTTTTTGGGAAGGGAACGTGCTTCTTGTATTCAGTACGTATTCAGGAAGCGAAGTTGCTTGGCTTTTTTTTCGAATAAGACTTCAACAGATCGCTAATAGATTTTATCATTAATTATTAATTTTCGTTTCTTTATTCAACCTCTAATTCTTCAATATTAAAGCCAGTGACTGATTCAATGAAATGTTTGCTCATACATTTAAAAATCAAATATATGACAATTCATGGTTGGCGCAGTGATTGGAAACATTTCAGACACGCCTCCTCAATTAATTGGTTCACAAAGTAATAAAATATTTATCTTTACATCCCAAGCAAATGCTTTTATACTTGAAAATATAATATATGACAATATATGATAAATAACAATAAGAATACTAAAACTTTTTGACCGTGAAAATTCCAAAGAATGAATTACAAATTGATATATGATACTTAATTTGTCAAAGGCAATTAAGTTTAACTCTAAGCATCGCTACAATGGTGAAATACTTTTTAAGGTAACCTCACGTATCATGTGAGAGTATATGGGTAACAGAAAGTAAAATGAACTTCTTTCGTCTGGTTTGTTTACACTCAAAATCCACATTATAGTTCAGTTTTAAAGAGGTTTCACTCGTGTACGGCTTATTGCTTTAAAAAAAATCTTTTTGAAAGAACACTTTTGTGGTAAGTTACTTTCATATCACGCTGAAAAGGTTTCTATGAAAATGTACGTCGCAACTTGATAAATCGATTGAAAATTAAATAGTTTTTAGCTTTGTAAATAATATTCAATTTCTTTCTTTCCCAATGTAAGGAACAAATACTAAGCAGAAGAAAATTCCTGAGGGTACAAAAGATTATTCAGTTCAAATAAGGATCTTGAATAAAGTATTAAATTATAGAAACAAATCATAATTTAGAATTCTTAGAGCATTTACGAAATGACAATGTATAATGTTATTTCGTAAATGCCCCAAGAATGCTTCAATTTTTTTCGGAATATTTCATTTAGAATCTGAAAATAGTTTCTGCAATATCTCATATATTAATCTCTTTTCGATTTCTTTTGTAACAGTTTGGACAAGTATGAAATTTGCATTCTTAACAGAAATCAAGAATTCGAAAGTATTTATGCTTCTAGCTAGAAGCCTGAAGCATAAAAATAAATTTTATACTTATTAAATTTGAAAAGGATTTTGGACAAAACTTTAATATTAATGCAGATATTTTCCCCTTTGACTGATACATTTATTTCATATTTTAAACATTTGTAAAATATCATAAATGGTTATTTGCTGAAAACTCTTATATTTTAAAAGGTATAATTAAAGTGCAGCTATAAACTTCCCTTGACATTCAATAATGAATTCTTATTATATCCAATCCAATAAGAATTTCAATATAATTTCTTGCCTGAAAGAAACAAATTTAATTTTCATTATCTCGAATTGGGGTCTATAGCTCACTGAATAGTATCAACATAATACATGTAAACATGTTTCACCTGCGTAGAATTCAATAATTCAGTAAATTCAATTTCTTTCACAATTCTTTGAATTTGTGTTTTAAAAATCTAAGTTAATCTAACAATGTTAGAAATACGTAAAGCTGAAAAAATAACTTGAATGTCAATCAGATTAAATCGAACAGGGCGATCCTAAATTCCATGACTAAACTTTAAAGGGTCATAGGGTGTATGAAATAAGTATTTTTTGTCAAAGTCCTCAACTATTGCGTGGCGCGTAAATGCTAGAGGACGCTTTTGCAAATAGTTCTTGTCTTTAAAACTTCGTTATTCACAAAGCGAATTTTGCACGTAATGGAGAACCATGCGATTTCCGAGATGGGTGACATGTATTTAAAGTATGAAGATGCCAATGGATAAGAAAGAGCTGCTCAAAGATTTTCCCAGAAGGCTACTGCCGAGTCCTTCAACATTTGAGCGTTTACACCGCCATCAGTGTGAAACCGAAACATTTCATGTCAGCAGGCTTGATGCGGGTCTACCGAGAAGTTATAGCATTCCAGAAATAGAAAAGACATTCTACCTGAGTATGAGAGAAATATTCCTGCTGGGGGAAGATTTCACTGTACGATATTTGACAGCTCTTCCGGTTCCATGTCAGCTCCATACGTTGGATGTTTGTCATCCATCTTGGGATTCATGTAGCATTACATTCTCCATTACATGCAAAATGACGAAATTTTAAACAAAAAAACGATTGTTTTATCCCTCCAAGTTGTTTCGACGAGATATCTCCTCATTAAGAATGATGACTGATTTTCGAATGATGAAGATATTGCTTTTTGTTATGTTGACGAGATCCAGATCGGGTCAGTTTTCTTTTAATGACAAGATAACTCGTTCATCAAGATCTGGTCGGTTTTGTTAATGACGAGATGTCTCGTCAAAACAATCACCAGTAGGGTTAAGCACATAGTGCCCTCTAGTACGTGCAGCAGTTGGAGATATACATTCTTTGTCACAAAATGTTTATTTTGATTCATTCTACAACCCTTTAAATTTTTAATCTTCCTGTACTTATTTAATAAACCCAGTTTCAAATACAAATCGGAATTTAAAGCTTTCAATGATTGATTAGTTTTGAAACACTGTTCATTAGATTGTCTCATACTTAAACAAATTGAGAATAGTTGTTGAATTTGGAGTTTGTGACAGAAAACAGAAACGTATAACACTTGCTAAACGAACGATTCTATTTTCTGTCATAAATATTAGGATTATTATGATAAAAAATGGGCACAACTTAAATCGAACTTTCACTCAAATTTTGTTCTTACATAGAGGCATCATTTTTTTGGTTTGCTCTATTTGAAGATAAAGAGATTCTAACGTTAAAAATGTGTACCGTTGGGAGATCAGTTAGAGTGGCCACTAAAAGCATCACCGTATTCCCTGTATCAATTATACTAAAAGCACCATTGACTTTTTTACCCTTATATTAGACGTAAGTTGTGAAAAATACTGTGTCTAGCTAGCATCGTTTAGATTTACTATCTCTGTTCAGGGTGGAGACTTTTTAGATGTGCCAGGGAGAAGAGTTTTTCCAGAATAGCTGACTGTTAACTTCGAAAACCGTTCCTTGTTGCGTAAAAGTCTGAGTGAAATAAATCAAGCTGTCGCTTCACGTGGTGTTGACACCAACAACGTAGCATGCATGTAAAAAAGAAAGTAATCAACCGATGGAAGTGATTAACGATAAAAGGACATAAGAATTCTGCTCTTTAAATGAGATTTTTGTAGGAAGCACCAAGTTAGTCGGGTAGAAAAGTAAATTTCCTTAACAATAATTCAGGTAAAAGTGTTACTATGACATGAACAGATGGTTACATGTAAATTGAAATGGCTAGTAGAGGTATTTAACCGGCATGAGGAAAATACGTTATCAAACAAGATTGACTTTTGAAGCCAGATAAGGTGCAATTAAATTGCGGACTTCTAACATGCTGTTCCACGGTATATTTAAGTCTTTGTTATTTGCACTATATTGACGAAAAATAGCTAAAAAACATTTTTGCGTGCATTTAGAACTATAAAGTAAGTGCTTTTAAATCTAAAGTAATCAACTTATAGACGTGATTAACGATAAAAAATTTCAGAATTCTTCACTTTAAATGAGATTTTTCTAGGAATCATCGAAAGTTAGTAGGGTTGAAAGTAAATTTCCGTAACAATCATTCAGATAAATGTGTTACTCTGACATGAACAGATGGTGACATGCAAATTTAAAAGGTTAGAAGAGGTATAGGTATTTAACCGACATGAGACAAGTATTTTATCCAACAAGATTTACTTTTGTGCCATACAAGGTATGGTTAAATTTCCAGACTTCCACCATAGCTGTATCACGGTATTTTACTTCTTTATTATTTGCACTGCATGTAGGTATTTGAATTAACTTCGCACTGGAGCAACACAATGGGATATAGGCGACAGTCCGGGATCAATCTCGACGGGAAAGTCCGAAGACAACGCATCGTAATTTTGAACCACGGTCAAATGACGAGGTCAACACCTGAGCTGGCACCCCCACTCTCCAAACTTCTACACCAACATGAGAACATTTGAGACCATGGCAGATTTAAAGTGAACCAGCCCCCACGTACCCGACGGTCTGTTTGGATCTAGTTTCGAACTCACAACCCCCGTTTGCTTATCCGCTACTCTTCCAACCGGGGTTTCTCGGCCTATTATTTGCACTGTATTGGCAAAAAATAATTAAAAAAATTTTTTTGGTGCCTTTAGAACTATTAAGTAAACGTTTTAAATATTTCGGTAAGATTGAAGAATGTATATAATGTTAAATTGTGAAACTATTGTTATTGTAAAAGTTTTCACTTTTAGTACCTCAAATGCAACATGTCTGGTCAATCGTACTATAAGAGAGTTTAATTGCAGCTTCGAATCGAATTTTATTGAAAAGTCAAGAAATCGAAGTTTTGATTTTATTGCAATTTTTGAATTTCTTCCTTTTCAGTAAAATATTATAATCTTAGTAAAAGTGTATGTTTCGTGGAACACAAAGCGAAGCGTGCAAAGAAGAATTAATGAAAGGAAAAATGGGAGGAGTCAAAGTTACTCCATAAAGTAAAATTCACTGCAAATGTTTGCATTTCATGTCATGCTTGTAACCATGGACTCCAAATAAACTGGCATGTAAGTTGTGGTAATTTCAGGTATCTGTTAAAGCAAGGAGTCCAGAAAACAAGATATGTAGCTATTCAACATGTGCTGTTACATATGAATTTATCATATGCAGCTATTCAACAAGAGTAGTTATATATGTGTTTACCATATGTAGGCTATTCAACGTATGTACAATTTCTTATATAACATATATAACCTAAATCTATGAAAACTTCTTAATGCATACACGATATAAACGAGCAATATTTTACACAAATAAGTGTGTGTATTTCATGCAGATCACTTTCAAATACTGTACTGCAAAATATAGCAATGCAAAATTTTACAATCGTTTGCGCAAAAAATAAATATCAGCCACTTAAGCCAGAGGTTAACGAAATCTAACTTTTATTGCTATATACTTCTACAACTTGAACTATGAGAGCACTTTAGAGCTCCACGTATTCTCTGAATTAAGCGTCCGAGTCTTAGCGTAGCGAGAAGATTGTTACCATTCCTGTGCCCGAGTTGTGTTCAGACACCATAGGGTAAATTGAGTTAGTAGGAACTGGCTTAACGAGGTAGCGAAGTATAGGGTAGACCAATGGTCCTTTCGGAAACTCGGCAAAGCTCAAGCGACCATAAACTTTTGCACGTGAGTTGTGTTCATACACTTTCGTTTAACTTAAAAGATTATTTCCAATTGTCGGACAGTAAACTATGTATGTGGACGGAATAAGAAATCCCTCATGGTTAGGTTTCTTCTGTAATTGCCATTAGGCGAGATTGATACAATAACCATTAGTTGCTGTCGGGATTAATTCGAAATGGAGCGTCTTCTGTAGTTTCGTTAATGGTGTTTCTTTTTTGCTCATTTCTGTTGTCCGATTTAATATTAGTGTAAAGAAAACTGTTAAAGGTTATTTTTAATAAATACTGTATTGTCACTAAAAGGTGTTTCCAAAAAAGAAAGTTAATTTTGTCACAGCTAACTGTAATCAAGTAGAATCTGATATGAACCTGGCTAACATTACGAAAAAGTCCTCAAGTTTCAAGTTACATTATATACATGAAATTTTTAGTTAGATTAAAATTTTTACTAATTCATGAACACATTTATTTAAGAATATGAAATGATGAGTGAAAGCAGTTTTCAGTTAAGTCTACAAATCTACAGCCCATCATAGCTATATAATATCTAATGCACTTAGCACATGTCGCACCCCGGCTGTAATACCATCATAACTAAAGAAAACAGATAATTTCTAGTTTTATGTGTAGAGAAAGACTAAATACATGCTTCTGCATGTTGTAAATCTGCCAGTCTAAGTTACCCTCTACTAGAATCCATACTTGTGTCATATTTGCAGCATAAAGAAGCACGTATTTAGTCTTTCTTTCATAAAACTAGAAATTCCTTTTTGTAAGTCATGGTGGTATTGCAGGCAGGGTGCAATGGGACTTAAAGTATTTGAATTTGCATTTAGAAAAACGGAAAGCATTTTGTGAAAATGTGTTTTATACATTCATGAGAAAAATTATGTTGGATACTTTTACATGTATTACTATTATGATCTTAATTAAGAGTAGCGTAAAGTATTCTAAATACTTCGGAGTATGAGGTAGTATTCACCTAAGAGAGCAAAAACTTGAGAAGAAAAGGGATCCGTAAAAGACAGTATATTTTATAAAACCAACTTTTAAGCTTCAGTGTTTAAAGTCTATCTTAAACATTTTTTCAAATTGAATATATTTTCCTCAAAAATATTTTCAACTCAAAAAAATATTTTTGATGAGTTTCGATAACTTACGTGGTACTTATTCAACTACCACCTTTCATGTAGGTGTTGAGAAACTACGGATAAGCGGATGTATGCAGTAATTATATGTAGGAGTTGACTTCCATCTTCTCAATAATGTAAAATGGATTCTGTTCTTAACTCTCCAAGTGATTTCGATAAGATATTGCGTTCATCAAGATGTGATCAATTTTGCTAATTATGAGATATCTCGTCATAAAGATAAGATATCTTGTCATAAAGATGCCGATATTTTATAAGATCAAGCGCTGGTCAATTTTTTCCAATGACAAGATATTTCGTCCATTAAAATCTGGTCAGTTTTGCTGGAGACGTGATACCTCGTCAAGACAACCACCAGGAGGGTTAATAGCATCGTGTTTAGTTATTTCCCACTTCTTCATTATTTACTAGTGTGAAAGTATATACATTTTTGAAATGTTCCCAAGTGACAAATATAAAGTGTTGCTATTAGGATCTTTTTTTGTGCTGCATACCGGTTTTCAACATACATACTGGTTACCCTATAGAAAATCTCATTTAATAATTTCAAGCACTTGTACGCTTTCCGCAGTGTATGTGTATGCACCAGAGGTGCCTTAAGTTTTATTTACTCCTCTTTCGCTCTTAATCCAATTTATTTAAGCTTTTGACAGAAACCAAAACAGCGCCTGCTTCTGCCTCTACCTTTTTTCTCTGCTCTTCCTTCGAGTAAAGCTTTTTTTTACACTCTCTGAGATGATAAATTTGTGATTTGCATAGGAAAAATGGAGATGGTCCTGAAAGCCGGTTCTGTTGTTTTGTTTATCAGACATCCTCGTTCTCTTTTGGAAACATCTTTTCTCTTTCGCCCTTTCTTTCTAATTCTTCACTTAATAAGATTATTTTTTTTCGTTAATGACGCAAAAACTTGAAGTTAATGGTTTACTTTAAAAACGAACAATCTTAAATTGAAAAACAGCTTTTTTGAATGTAAACTATTTGTTTTATTTTTCCATTGGGCATCGGGAACACACGTATTTTAAGAAATCAGTCCATTTCAATCTTAAAACTAATAGCTCTGTGATATGCTAATGCAAAGCCGTAGGTCTTTTTTAAAATAAAAGTTAACATGTTATGCAATCATAGAAAATATATAATCCTTTCTTTATATTTTTTCACTTTTTTCGCTTCCCTGTTTTTTGATAATCTTTTCTTTTATTTTAAATATATTAAGTTATTACGAGGTAATGTAAATTCAATGACGGATAATTTGTTTGCGTTACGGAATTTTTGCTGCATAGCTTTATGAAAAAATATTTTCAGGAATTTTGTTTTATTCAATGGATAATTTAATGAATCCAATCCGAAATGCGATTTAAAAGTTCTTTTTAAATGACTTTTTAAGGGTAAAGCATTTATTTCCCTTGAAAACACATATACATTTCATCGATTGTAAATAAGTTTAATTTTTTAATTTATATTTTAAACTAAACAATTTTTAAATGTATAGTTCATAAAACAGTGAGTTAAAATAAAATGCAATGGGTTGAAGTATTTTCAAAATTACGTGAATGTTTCAATAAAAGATCTCTGTAAGTAATTGGATTATAAGCAAGATTAAAGTAGTAAAATACTTTGGTACAGCACTGATATAGACTTTTTGTGGCTGCGTTTTTGGCGCGTTTCTTTGCATGCTTTTTATGCTGCCAAGGAAGAATTTCTTAGACAAAACACCGTTTTAGGCTAAGCGGAAAATAATTAAAATATTCCGAAAAGAATTTTAAAAATGGATAAAAACATCTACACAACTGATTATTCAAACTACTACGAGGTAAGTTTTCCCTTTGTTGAAAAAAATCTTTACTTTTTCTAAAATACTATTATAGAAGTTTGTCCAAGTTAAATAATTTATTAGTTTTGAGTCTAATGGAATTGGGTTATATAATATGAATGTTATAATAGATCCCATAAATGTTTGCAAATATGGTGTTGTTTGGGAATGGTAAAATCAAAAAGAAAATAATTTATAAAAATTAATAAAAGAGATTAAAATTATCGTGAGGTTGCCAAAATTCTAATGGGTAGTTGGGTTGCTTTAGCCTGCCACAACTCGCTACAAAAAGCTCATCAAAAGTGTTGCCACAAAAAGGTCTTTATATCAAAGCTGTACCAATTCTTTTTACTAGCTTCGTGAAATTTAGAATTTAGTTGAGAAGCTTAGTATATGTTGTTTTGAAGTAGTGCATTTATGAATTAAAGTGGAAAAAGCATTTTCAACTACAGCTTAGGAAAATTTAGAAGATTGTTTAGAAATAATTTATTTTGCATGTTTTTTAGAAAGTGAAAATGTTCTTAATAAAATAAGAAAAAGATAAAAATGAAGCAGTTTATGACAGTAAGTTTAACTTATCTAGCAACCAACAATATTTCAAATAAATCTGAGAGGTGATGGAAAAACACTCACAACGCTTTCTACAGATGATATCGAACGGTATAATCTGATATCTCTAAGAACCTGCCTAATATTTCTTAGAAAATGTGGAGTAAACCTAAAAGGAATCCAAAGAAAAATGCTTTATCGATCAATTTAAAATTTAAGAGTAGAGAATGTTGCGAACGAAGAGTAACACATAAAACGAATTCAAGATCTTATTTTAAGATATTACTGTCGTGAGTAGAACTGGAAAGAATAAGTTGGTCTCGGGACACAATAAAACCCGAAATACTTTGAATTCAAGAGTAATTTCCTAGAAGGGTGGAAAAAGTTTCAAAAGTAGGGGAGTTTTATGAGATGTTCAATGGGAATGTCATTCGATTTAGTTTAATAAGATTTTATTTTTAGATTCGAGACACTTTCAAACCTTATATAATGTGTTCCAGTATAGTTTTATTTCCTTTTCTCTTATTATCTATATCTTGATATTTTCCCCATGTTACGGCTTGTTCGGTGTCGTTCGTCTATTGGCTGTCAACATGTTTTGCATTATTATCATTCATCTGAAGCGAAGTGAAGCTTACTCCTGTGGAGAAAAAGGAACTGAAACGAGTTGAAGAAATTCTAAAATTGATAAATTAAACCTGTGCTCTCGTGCAGTCGCAGTTCTAAATAAATGTTGCAGTTATTTTAAAATAAAACAAATAAATTAAATTTTTTAAAAATTAACCCTCCAAGTGGTTTCGACGAGATATCTTCTCCGTCAAGATCTGACCAATCTTGCTCATGATGAGATATCTCTACAACAAAACGTAGCCAATATTTTGATGATGACGAGATAAAGATCTGGTTAATTTTCTAATGACGATATCTCGTCCATAAAGATCCGGTCAGTTTTGCAAATGACAGGATACCTCGTCGAAGCAACTACTAGGAGGGTTTAAGTTGTGAGTTTCGCTCATTCTTATAAAAATGTATTGATGTAGTAGGAAGGTATGTAGTTAATTAACGTCACACTGGAGCAACACAACGGGCTACTGGGGGCGGTCCGGGATCAATCCCGAAGGAAAAGATCAAGGACAGAGCCACATCATTTTGAACCATGGTGAAATGACGTGAACAACACTTGAGATGGCAGCCCACTCTCTAAATTCCCCCGCCAACATGAGGACATTTGAGGCCACGAGAGATTTAACGTGTACTAGCCCCAGAGTACACTATGGTCTTTGACTGGACGGAGTTTCGAAGTGCGTATTGTTCTGACAACTGAAACTTGAACACAGAATCGTGCGTTGAAACTTTGCTTTTAATTCTGCTGGGCTAGAGACGAGTTGCTCAATAATTTGAGTACCTATCAGCAGAACTTGTTTACGGCAAAAGGTTGCGTTTTCCCGGTGAATTTTTTACTCTTGATAAATTACAACTGAGTCAATTAATTTTAATTCGGCTTCTTCTACAAGTCTTAAATCCTATACGTTCTGTTCCTTTAATATGACAAGGGCCGCTGTAGCCCGGTTAGAAGAGTAACGTATTACCAAACGGAGGGATGAAAGGCATAGAGGGTTATTTGTATTTGATTTCCACATTGAAGTATTTCGTAACAAGGAGCTTAGGGACTCTATTAATTAGCATCAGGCCCAGAACAATAACAGTTCACTATATCGAAGGATGAGAATCGATATTTATAATTTGCAGTTATAATTTTAACGATGGTAAGGTCGGGTTCGAGATGCATACCAAATGATTGAGGGAAGTTTAGATTAGTACTCCAAAGCTCAGGTATTATAGAAATACGATGATAATCTTTTGAAAGAGAATGGATATTTAGAATCTGTACGTTATTGATAAATTAGAATTTGAAAGTCCAAAATGTCGAAAGGAATGAATTTGATTTTCAACAGTTATTGTGGATTGTTTGGTTTCAGTCTCTTTATATACGTATACGAGCTGGCCACCCAAATTGCAACACCAAGAAAGACAAGAGATATCACAACAAAATTTATTTTGTAGATAACATGTTGACCAAGTATCAAATGATTAAATTTATAGACTTCTGTGAAGTGTGGTTCCTGCCAAAATCAGTAGCCAGAGTAGCCGCCATTGTTGGAGATCACCGCTGCCACACGCCTCGGCATTGATTCAAAGAGACTTTGGATGTGTTCTTGGGATA
The DNA here is from genome assembly GCA_933210815.1 of Meta bourneti. Lineage (NCBI taxonomy): Eukaryota > Metazoa > Arthropoda > Arachnida > Araneae > Tetragnathidae > Meta > Meta bourneti. The sequence continues at coordinate 29,756,428 of OW119923.1, read as the reverse complement.
CAGCAGACCAAGCAGCTTCCACACGTTGCCAAAGTTGATCTGGTGTGGCAGCTGGGGATGTATTCTGGGTCAATCGTTGAGCAACCATGGACCACATGTTTTCTATCGGCGAAAGATCCGGAGAACGAGCTGGCCAGGGAAGCAATTCAATCTGGCGATTGACGAAGAACCCTTGGACAATGCGTGCCACGTGTGGTCGCGCATTATCCTGCTGAAATATGGCTGTGGGCAAGCCCTGAAGGTAAGGAAGGACAACTGGCTCCAACACCTCGGAGATGTAGCGCTGGCTGTTTAAAGTACCGGCAATGCGTACTAGAGGAGTGCGAGAGTGATATCCAATACCGCCCCATACCATAATGCCCGGTGCAGGACCAGTGTGGCGGTGCATAACGCAGCTGTTCAGCATCCTCTCTCCACGGTGTCTCCAGACTCGAATCCGACCATCGTGGTGTTGCAGACAGAAGCGTGACTCGTCAGTAAAGACAATTTTATTCCATTCTGCCGTCCACATCCTTCTTTCATCGCACCATTGGCGGCGGAAACGTCTGTGGTTCTGCGTCAAGGGTAGACGAAGCAATGGACGTCTTGCGGACAGACCACTCTGCTGTAAACGGCGTCGAATGGTACGCGCAGACACTGGATGATGCGGTACAGACTGAATGTGCTGTGCTATGGTTCGTGATGTGGCTGAGCGATCCGTCACTGCCATACGCACAATATGCCTGTCATCACGTGAAGTGGTGAACTGAGGTGGATGCGATCGAACACGTCGGTCCGTCGTACCCTCCTGCATCCAACGATCACATATCCGCATTACAGTTGTTTGGTTTCGTCCAACACGACTACCGATTTCCCTGAAAGATAATCCACAATCTCGGTAGGCCACTATCCTTCCTCTGTCGAACTCGGATACTTGATCAAAAGATGATCGCTGTTTTCTACGAGGCATAATTGATCGTTTTTTTGAAAAAACCACAAGAAAAACACAATTGCCGTACTTGAAATCGTCGAAATCTCCAAGCCTTAAATAGCGCTTTGAAGTGGCGCCACAGGCGCGCGTGATGTGCGTCTGTGCTGAAATTCTAATCATTTGCATATCTCACCTCCGCTAATGCATGTTGTAAATTTCATATTATTTGCATGCTTCCTTCAGGGTGTTGCATTTACTGTGGCCAGCAGTGTATATTCCTCCACATATATATATTAAGTCTTGATAGACTTGTGTCTTGCTGGAGAGGAGATAAGGGGTAGAACTAAATGAAATAACTCTGTATATTTAAATTATATTATTTAATTAGATTGGAAATAAAACTATCTACAGGTATTTACAGAAATCGAAATTGTTCAGAAAGTTCGAAAAAGCAACATCCTTCCTCTCACGTTCAAGAGTGTTCAGTTTCTTTTGAAGAAAAGTATAGCCGTTCCATCTGAAGGTCACGGAGGGATCTCCTGATTGACGTTGCTAGGTACAGTGTTCGCGTTGATTTGGCTACTCGTCCTTGACACTCGGCTATCTTGGCGGCGTCCGTCCTCGGGCGCTGAAGGGTAGCAACATTCTGAAGATATCGAAAAAACAGGAAAAAAAAAGAAGAAAAAAGAATCTCGTGAACTTAATTTGGCCATTTCTTCATCAAGTCTGCTGAACTGGACGTCAACTGTGGTCCTTCGTGCGAACCAATTTTCTTGACATCATAACGGTCATTAGGCTGAACCTTTGTGACTTCATATGGAGCAAAGAAACTTGGTCGTAGCTTTAGTTGATCTTGATTTTGGCAAATTTACTTGACTTTGAGGAGCTTAATCCTTTGAAACCCCTGGGAAGTTACAGGCTGGATCACATTGGAGGAATCATTCTATTTTGACGGCAATACTCGTTTGTTTTTTTGGCAAGCCTCAGATCTGTGGCCAAAATCTCCGCATTGAAAGCATTTGTCCCCGCGTGCTTTTGTGGGGCATTTATTTGCCCTATGATTTTTCCCCACATGAATAAAAAATAATCTCGGAGTTTCTCATACTTCTACTTGTCTGATATTAAGAATAACGCTGCCGCGTTCCCGTACTTAGTCGAGAATCTTTCTGGTATGAATTTTCAAACGAGCGGGAAGGGGAAGTGTTTGGGAGATAAGAACGACCGCGCTCATTAAAACAAGGTTTACTTTTAATATCAAAGTACATTTTCTCGTAAACAACTAATTTATCCTTTAATTCACCTATCGTCTTGCAGCAAGAGAAAGCAAACTTATTTTGGGGTAAGGTAAACCGTCTGTAATATATTGTACTAACGGGTCATCGCTTACATTACCATAGCTTGCAATTTGTCGCATACTAATTACATAATCTGAAACACTTTCATTTGGTTTTATCGTTCTTGATTGCAGTGCCTTGTGAACGTCAGCCGAAGTGACTTTGGAAGAAAATTCATCCAATAAAATTTGTTTAAAATCACTCCAAGAAAAAATGGATTTAATAGTTTGAACAAATATCTTGGCAGAGTCCCTTAATTGGCGTTTAGCTATCATTATTTTTGAAATATCTTGAATGTTAAAAAACAAAATTATATTCCAATTCCTCTAGAAAATGTTGAATTTGGAATGTATTTCTTGCATTAAAAGTTGTGAGATTTTCGCAAATATCTCTTAAGTTGAAAGTGAGATGCGGTTGTGTACCACGTGGTTTTGTTCAGGAAAAAACGCTTGCGTTTCAGGAACCAACACTTGGGATTGTTTGATTGGGCAACAGAGAGATTCTGCTGGAATCGGTCTGACGCCGTCTGATCAACTTCTGGCCGGAACAGCTGCGTTCGAGCGGAGGAGGAAATTATACTTGGGGGGAGGAATTGATTTGAGGAGCAGTATTATTATAGTATGTGATTCATCGTCTTCACAGGATTCAGTTTGCACAACGAAGGTTGTAAAATCAGATAATGCTTTTAAAATAATGCCACAGCACTGTTCAATCTCAGTACTAAAATCAAGATGTAACAGATTACATGCAGCAATTGAATTTTTAAAGTAAAATCTTTAAAGCATATTTTGTTTCTTTTCTTCAGAATTGAATTCCTCACAAAACCCAGAAAATTCTCTTAATCTCTGGCGATTTGATCTGTCGCCTTCAGTATCAAAAATAATTTTATGCAACAATTTAATACGTGCTGTTTTACCATTTTTCAAGGTTAATGAAATATAAGGATAATCATATTTCATTAACCTTGAGTTTCCATTATGAAAAGTTACTCCACCAGAAAGTAAATAAAACCAGAAGGTTATAAACTCATAGTTTCTGAGGATGTACTGGAAGTGGGCGGCAAGCTGCGTCTTAATCCACAATGCGTCGTAATCCACGAGAAGAATGCTGTGTCGGAATTGCGGTACTTCTTGATATTTCTTCTTCAAATTATTTCAATATCGTCTTCAGTTTTTCTTTAAGAACTTCCTTTTTCAATTTCTTGGGACGTCTTGGAAATTTCTTCAACTTCTTTAAAACTTCAGCAATTTCTTTAGAACTTTATCAACTTAAATTTCTGAGACGTCTTGAAATTTCTTTGACTTAAAACGTTCTTGCAGCAATTCCGAAACGATACTTCTTGCTTCCAAATCATCAAGGAAACTTAGTTTTTCAGAGCTGGCAAACTTCCACTCTCATCATCTGAAAAGTTCCATTGGCATCTTTCGTCATTTAATAATATCTCAACTTGGACATCACCTTCATTTTTTTCAAAACTCTAAACCAGTCTCGAATTCGTCTGCCGAGCCCCCATTTAAGTCTTGATAGACTTGTATTTTGCTGGAAAGGAAATAAGGGGCAGAACTAAATGAAAATAACTGTACATTTAAATTATTTAATTAGATTGGAAATAAAACTATGCACAGGTATTTACAGAAATCGAAATTAAGTTCAGATAGTTCGAAAAAGCAATATCCTTCCTTCCTTTCACGTTCAAGGGTGTTCGTTTTCTTTTGAAGAAAAGTATATCCGTTCCATCTGAAGGTCACGGAAGGGATCTCCTGATTAGCGTTGCTAGGCACAGTGTTGATATCTTCGGCCCGGCCTCACACAAGTACAGAAAAACTCAAAGCATCCCTTTTAAGTGACTCCTGACTTCTTTACTTATTATTTCCCTTTATTTGTTCTCTGCGGCTATCAGCGCTGTTTATCTAAAGGGTCAATATTATTGTTGTTATTTTGCTTCACCTTTTGTTCTGGTATTCTCCTTGGAAAATTAAACCATGTACTTGAAATTAGCATACTTGTTTTCATTGGAGAAATTCAAAAACATTTTTAAACGGGGGTTTTGATGTTTTCCAAGCTAAAAATTGATCAGGTATTCCAGACAATTAAGCAAATCATTCGTAAAAGCTAAAAAGAAGACTCACAAAAGTTCACCAAAAGATAAGTAATGGAGTATCTGTTTTTAATATCTCACTCACATACGGAGATAGGTTAAATTTCAATTTTCCGATGTTAAACACGAGTTAAACTTGCACTAGAAGGTCATATATAAAAAATTTAAATTATACATATGTGATTAAAATGAAATTGAAAGAATTTTCGTTATGCATAAAATTGTTACTTTAAAAGGCAATAAAAAGACTAAACTTAAGTACTTTGCATTAGACAGCATTGTATTTTAGCTTAAAACTTTTAAAGTACCAAATATCACGTTTTCCCCATTAAGTAATTGAAGCAAAGTTCTGTATTTTATGGGAAATTCACTACCTCAGTTTCACTTTGAATTAAAAGTTTTCTATTTTAATAAAATATTTTCTTACTGTTTGGAATTCTAGTGTCAAAGGGCTTAATCATTAACGTTCGAGTAACACTCGCTTAATTTTTGAAATTATATTCGTGTAATAAACAGAGCACCACTTCTCTTTAGATATTGATTATTATCAATGAGCAGTAATGTTTGCAGCTTCTAAAACTTATTCCATCAAAGAATATTTACGATCGATTTTCTAATCATAATTTCCAAGCATATGTGAACTAGTATCCAAATAGTTTCTATTTTTTCCTTTACACATATCTTGATAAACAAAAGTTAAAAAACTCGTATATTCAAATTGAAATAAAAGTATGTAGAGAACTACATTAAAACTGGACACTAAAGTGATACGTTCCGTTTCAAGAATTCCGAAGACCAGAGAGATTGCTTTTTGACACCATAAGTAATCGAGTATTCTAGAAATTCCCGTAAACTTCCATGCATATCTGAGACCGGAGACTCAGAACAAATTATCCTTGTCTGAAACTCGTTACATTGGATCATAAATCGTTGAATGTAGTGTCGAAAATGCCGCATGCATAGGAGTAGAATTTCAGGGAAAGCATTTGCTGACTTTCCTGTAAAAAGTAAATCTTCAATTTAAATTGAACTGTGCTTGAAATGGCAGAGCTTCATACATTTATTATAAAACTGAAATAGTAGGCGTTTTCTGGCTCGTTTGCTTTGCGAATATGATCCAAACTTTTAGATTATCAAAAAAAGTATTTCAGTTCAAAGGGGATGTTAAAAACTAAAAACTGGTATTACTTTGGTGTATGTCGGTACCTTTTCCATTTTTAACAGGAGTCGAATGAACTCGTATATTTCAGAAAGGTTTCCAAAAAATGTTCACCATTTCTATCAAATCTGGAATAGGCCATCCTGTCACAGGTATACTTGCTCAGATTCCACCTTTTTACTTCAGATTCAGTCTTGTGTGCCTTTGGTGTCCATTTTGTTCTCTCCGGGTAATTTTGGCTGGACAACTTGACTTACAATCCATTGTTCCTGTTTTGTTAAATCCTTTTTTATGTGTATCACGTTTCATGTTTAAGGAAGACATCGTGATGTTTGTACAAATATACTGGACTTATACACCAAAAGGCAACTGTAAATGTAAAGAACTGGTAATGAAAGAATCTAAAAATTTTCTGAAAGTATGCTTCTGTTGTAGAAGATTGTAGGCAGGTATTTTAATTAACGTCACACTGGAGTAACACAACGGGCTATTGATGACGGTCCGGGATCAATTCCAAAGGGAAAGATCCGAGGACAACACCACGTAATTTTGAACCACGGTCAGATGACGAGGCAACACCTGAGCTCCTGTTGTAGAAGGATTGATTTCCATTGTTTTTTATTATAAAATTAAGACTAAATTTCATAACATTTGCATTATTTTGAATTATTCTGGGGCCATGCTAAAGTGGAGTTTAAGTTTATTTGGATAATTAGTTTTCTTTACACGTGAGGTAAATTTAACTTGGATCTGCACAATCCATGCTATAGATCGATAAAAAGTGTCATTAGCATAAATGCAGAATTCTTATTTGTTTGTAAGAGGATAAGAAGAGACGTTCTTTACCATTAAATATATTTAAATACAATGGATAGGGGGAAACTATTTACAGGGGAAATAAGCCTTCATAGTTACATCACTTGCCCGGGATGTGTGTCTGCAACCTTCTTCTTTTGGGTTCTACAGTCTCCCTCTCTGAGATCTGACTCGTTCGACAACCTGTCCTGATCTCTATATCGTCATCTTGATCACTTACTGGACCATATGAAATGACAGGTATTCTTCTGATACTTTATATCCAGATACCCTCGTAAATGCGAATGTCTGATTTGCTACGATTGAAATCATTGAGTAAATATCGTTTAAACGTGTTAATCAGTCACTCTCATTCGCAAGTGTTGTTCCTTATCTGGTGCAAAAAATGTAGTACTGTTGTGCATGTTTTCACCCTATTACCATTTATTTTTAAATATATAAAAATTTAAATTTGAGAAATTTTTTACGCTGTATTGATTTTTTATTTAGCAGTATAAAATAATCCAAACTACGTTTGAATGTTAAATAAATGTCAAGCAATTAAGGGGGGCAATGTTACCCATCATCTGGGGCTATATGTATAGTTCATAGTAGAGTAAATTCAATTTCGGTGTCCCCAGTTGTAAATGTTACGTTACTTTAACATTATACTCCAAGAGAACGGTTTGAATTGAAAATTATAAAGAAATCGAAAACATTCTGACCTGGCTTGACGGCATGTTTTATCCTGATGCTAGGAACAGAATTCGAAGATAGAGGAGCAGTGCTATAACAAATGATAACAGCATAACAGGCAACGCGATTGAAAGGCCCATGTTTCTTTTTCTTAAATCAAATTTTTGTTCAGTCATGAAAATGCTTCAACAAAGACGCTTACAGAGAAACTACTTTTGTTTGCCTACACCCTAATGCAAACCGTCCCGTGCCCATGATAGATTTCGACCAGTAGCGGAAGGACGAAATATACTGTCAAGATGACATATTGCAAAAGGAAAGTCAAAATTTTTGTGTTAAGGGACGTTGGTAAACCTTGTGAAAAATGGTCCATTCGAAGACTGTAAGAACAGAGAAGAAAAATGACTTCAAAGCTACTTTGGAGGTAGAAAGGACAGAAACGCATTAGGTGAGTTGACTAGTTTGTTTCAAGACTGGATCATTTTTCTCGAAAGGGAGATTCTTAAAATTAAAGAAAAAAAAACAGGCGTTGGTATAGAGTTGCTTTAAAACAAAATAAACGTCCATTTTGTCATGTAGTTCGTAATAATAATTCAAGCCATATTATTTCAAATATTGAACCCAATTACTTGAAAACGAAATTACTTCTGAATCATTACTGAATATAAGAATTTTCCTTTTGAGTACCACGTTTTACCAACTTAGCAAATATAGCAAATATACCAGTCAGCATACACAAAAACTTAACGTAATAATTGTAAAAGAAGTTAATGGTTAATACGCAAATTAGATCGAAATTGTCTTTTCTCGGATTCTTATACTGATTATAAGATTGTCAAAACTATAGCTATTGTTAATTCTTCAATTCATATTCACTATTGCTCGAATCGGTTGGTTAGGTTTTCAGCTTGGCCAAATATAGCAAGACCATGCTGAGCCAAATACAAGATAGACAACGTCAAATAATGGATATACATACTCATGGAAGATTTTGCTGACACTTAAGAGATAAATATATCCAGAGTGAGTTACAGGAATCTATTGTATTAATCAGTTGAATGTAGTAAATTCCTGTAACTACCCTGGACGAATTAATCTCTCGAGTGTCAGTAAAAACTTTCCCTGTGTGTATGGCCATTCACTGGATGGAAAATCTTGCTTGAACAGATTTGTCCTCAACGCCGTCTCGTGTTTGACGCAGCTTGGTCAAAATTGCTTCTTGCGCCATAAAACACAAGCAACTGGCCCTTACGCTATAAAAATCAACCATCACTTGAGAATACGTATGGTTGGTTGTTTTTGTGACGTAGGGGCCAGATCTGGCCAAGCAATATTTTTAAGGGCAAGTAAATGGATATAATATACTCAAGGAGAGTTTACTGAATGTAGTAAGGGTAAGTTACAGAAATCTATAGCTTGAATTAGTTGCAGTTAGTAAATTTCTGTAACTATCCTGGATGTATTTTTCTCTCCAGTGTCAGTAAAACTTTTTTGTGTGTGCATGTCCATTTACTGAGCGAGAAAATCTTGCTTACCAGATCTGGCCCTTGCGCCGTCTTGTTTGGTGCAGATTGGCCAAATTTGGCCTTAGCTCCATAAAACCCAGCCAACCAACTGGCTCTTTCGTCATAATTCGTCGATCGTCGTCATAAATTCCAACGATCATTACTTGACAGCACATATGATTGGTTGCTTTTTAACACAAGTAATTGAGTAATATTAGTCAGTAATCATTCACACACACAAGGATTTTTTCTGACAGAGAAGAGAAATATACCCGGAGTTAGTTGCAGGAATCTATTGCTTGAATGAATTGCATTTAGTAAATTCGTCATATTTTGCAGCCACTTTATTTTAAAACGTCATTGGACTTCGCCATTTAGTCAGGTTCATTTTCAGGAATTTGCTGATGAAAGCAGTAAGGAGAAATTTAAATAGATTTTATCATTTCCGGTTGATCTGATAGGCTAATTATATTATCAGGGAGTGGAGGAGTAAAATTTCACAACATTTCGTAAAGTGATTACACGTGTCCCATTGAAACAGAGCGCAGTTTGAATTTTCAATGTTATCGGTATGACCTCGAAATTGGTTTCGCGTGTGTTGTGTGATTTTTCAAGTGCTCTATAAACACATAGTATGTGTATCGTAAATAAGTGTAAGAATGAGTCAATGGAATTTTGCAACGCGTTACAAAGCTACAAAAAAATCTAGAAAGAAAAACTATTCTGCACAAATTATTTATAATTTCTCTAAAAGGCATTTTGAATGTGATTCATCTAGATACATAAAATTCTTGGATCAAAACTACAATTCCAGTTCTCTAGAACCATTTATTTGAAATTAACTGTAACTTTAATGCAGGTATATGTTTGAGAAAGTAAGGTACTCAATAAAATCTTCCACACGTTTATTTTTAATTTCTTCTCAAGGGTTTGAAAATTTTGTTTTGGAAATGAACTTGGAGCTGCATTAATTAGAGATGGGTTGGGTTGGATTTGGGGTTTTATAGCACAAGGACCATATTTGGCCATGCTGCGCCAGACACAAGACATACAATATCAAGTAATATACATACACACAATGAAAGTTTTACTGACACAAAAGAGAAATAACGCAGGGAGGAATACAGATGACAGGAATCGAACCAGCACGCCTACAACTCGAAAGTTGCTAGCGCAGTGGGCATACCCACTGAGCCATGACGGCCCCTAATTAGGCATAGGAGTATTCGAATACGAAAATATTCCTGTATTCTTAAAAGTATTCATTATACCGGATTCTCAAAAGTATTCGCTGTACTCAATTCTTTCTCGTTGTATATTAGAATACAATAGTATTAATCCAAAGTGCAGTAGTATTGAAAATATTCAATCAAAGTATTCGAATACCAAAGTATTTAGAGCCAAAGTACTCAAATACCATAGTAATAATGTTACAATGTATGAGTATCCATATTTTTCGTTTATATGGTGTTATTTTTCTAGTATCGATTTTTCTTTTCCAATTTTACATGTCTTGAAAATAAATACACGTGTATATTTGCATAGAATCACGTAAACGACTGTACTTTCTAAATGAAACAATGTTGAAAAATTCCGACCAAGATTGGATTTAAAACTTTCCAGAAGCAATTTCAGTGTTTTCTTAAAATACTTATAAAAGTACTCATTTCTGCCCGTCTCCAATCAAATTTGATTAAATGAAATATCACACAATAAATATAAAAAATTACTCAGCTTCAATAAGGAGATAAAGAAAGAACGATTTCTAACTTAAAAATGATTTACTTCACGAACTTAATTACTTAATGAGAGATTAGTCGTTTTCAAACAAATTTCATAAGAGAAACAACACATTTAATGTTTTAAAATTGAAAAACTTGGCCTTTTAACTATTAAGATTTTTTACTTTGAAAATGGCACAGGTCTTGGATTTTTCGAAATAAATAGCCCCAAATATGAATCAACAATTTTTTAAACAAAATGAGACAACAGCAATAACTAAATGGAAGGTATTCCATCTGAGATTCGGAATATTTGTCTTTTGAGGCCTCTGTACAAAACAAATGTATGAAATTTACTTAATTTAACAAAAAACGACAATATTTGTGAAGCATTTTTTCATTTCAGAAAGAATAGTGTGTCTGGTACCTTATTATTTACAGAAAGGAAGTTTCTGTCATAAATATCTGATTGACAATGGATTTGCAGTGGTTTGGTTTTTAAATTCAATCTTCTATCTTATCAAAGTTTTATAAAGGACAACTCGTTGAAATATTATACTACCTGTAGATGTACATTTGTATTGATCTGGATGTAGTAAAAATTGGAAGTGACGTTTCTTTTATTTTGAGACAATAATATATAGACCAACACCTCAGTTACTTTTTATAGCTCTGACGTTTCATATTTAAGTATGAATAAGGATATGGATTAAATCAACAAATTATTTTCTAATGTACAAGGATAATTAGATGTCTTTGAAAAATCTATTTATAAAATTCAGTGTAAAAAATACATGCATTTTTATGAAATAATCGTGAGTTATGTACCACTAGTTGTAATTTATATTACTTAATAAATAACTGTTTGTTAAATAACTGCATTCTATTACTTTATAAAGTTAGTTTATAAATTAAATTACATTAGACCTTTTTTTAAAGTTGATTAAAAAAGGAAATTGCGATTAACAAATTTTCGTTTATACTGAAACTACTCTTAATGGAACTCACGGGAAAATTACATGTTTTTATATTCTGATATTTTCTAACATTTTAAATTGATGAATGCGACTATCTTAACATAATCCCACGTTGCCTGAGATTATTATTTACTACAAAGAATGAACAATCAATTTCAGATATCAATTTTATTGTCACGATGACGTCACGTAATCTAACAGAAAACAGGACTTACGTCATAACTTCACGTGATCCAATATAGACAGAAGGATTTACGTAACTCTAACAATATAAAATATTAATGGAGTTGCGTGATTTCAATAATTATCTTAGATTTTCCGGACATAAAACACCATGAAAGATACATCCAATAACCTTGAAATTTCCACGATCCGTAAGGATCATGGAAGGATATGCAATCATGGAAGGATATGTAAATGATTAGCACTGCAATGTATGTGCAAATTATATGTGGCAGTAACGCACCATGTAAACAGTATAAAAGGGAGAACAGAGAGCCGGTTTTAAGTATTGGAATTATGTTTTCTCGCTGTTCCTGTGTATAGGAATCTCCCGGAATGCCTCGCCAAAAAATACTGCAGTCATATGAGCACGTTTCTGTGTTTGAAGAGGACTTATCGAGAGAGATTACGGATTATACTTCCGAAAATCGGTGCTCGTGTTGGACGAAAACAAGCAACAGCAATGCAAATATGGAATCGATAAGTGCAAGTGCGACGAACTGACCGATTTTAACAATTACAGCAGGCTCGTTACGCCACCGAGAGAGGACATATATCTTGTATGCACATGATTATTACGGATTGTACTGCAACATCAAGAACCCTAGCTTAAGAATGAGGGTGTATGTACGTGATGTCAAGGGAACAACAGCCCTTGGCAGCAAGTACAATTAGACGTCGTCTGAAACAGCGGGGAATTTTTCAAGGCGTCCATTCTGGGGTTGTCTTTAACTCTACATCGCAGGCGTCTGCGGCTGCAATGGTGCTTAGAACCCCGCACATGGATAAAAGAATGGCATGACATCGCCCTCTCAGACGAATCTCGATTTTGTCTACAGATCCACGACGGTCTCATCCGAATCTGCCCTCATCGCGGTGACTGACTGCATGACTCTTATGCATCACTATATCGTCCATCACCTTGTGGACATATAGTGATCCATCATCTTAGAATCTATGGTGTGGGACACCATTAGATTCTACTTCCACACACGCCTAATACGCATTGCGTGTACACGTAACAGCCAACCTTACATCTCTGAAGTTTTAGAGCCTGTTGTCCTCATTTTCTTCAGAACTCTCATGGAACCAGTTTTAACAGGACAATACGTGACAGCGCGTGGCATGCAACGTACAACAATTCCTCAATGTCCACCAGGTTTCACTTCTTCCATGACCGGCCCGTTCAATAGATCTGTAGCCCAACGGCCAATCAGTCAATCACACCACAAACCATCCACAGCTACGACAGATGAACTTTGGCTTTATGTGGAAACAACTTGGACTGACATACCCCAAAGACACATCGAAAGTCTTTTCCTTTCAATGGCGAGACATGCAGCAGCAGTTAATGCTGTCTATGGCTGGTATAAAATATTACTGAGCTGTATTTTAAATTATTTAAACCTTGTGATTTACTTTATATCTATGTATAATAAATATGGCTTTGACATCTCTTGTCTTTGTGGTGTTGCATTTTTGATGAGCAGCAGAGTGTATTCCAAAAGAATATGCCGAATCATAACGATTTGAAATTAAAGAAGCAATTTGTTTTATCTCACAACTGAATACCATTAGAACTCAATCATGCTATTTTGGAATATTTCGCAACGATGCGATGTCATTAAAATAGAACGTAAAATGAAGTCTCGGCACAAAATTTCTGTCGTAAAATTCCGCAAAGGAATCTCATTTCAGTTTTGTATTATCGACAGAAATTGTTGACGACTATGTGAAATCAATCAGAATATCGCCTTTGAAATGACGAAAGAGATTTCAGAATTCTCTCAAGATGATTTTAAAAGTGTAATTAAATTATCCTCTACCATAAGCGAAAAATTAGAATATCACTAGATTTTGATCTTCGCATCGCTAAACAGACATTTTTGACGATGTTAAAAATGCCTCCTGGAAAAATTTTTCCTACAAAGCATAGATTGGGAGATGGATAGAATTTAAAGAATATATTTAATCATCAAATAAACTATTTTCTGGTACTTGACTTATTCTTCAATTACCGAATCTGAATTACTTGAAATCCGAGAAAGACTGCATCCATACTAAAACTTAAGGTGAAATATAATGATAAAAATATAAAAATATTTCTCGGTTATGTTATATTTGCTGAAATACAGTCTACTGAACAAGTAAACATATCACGAATGATAAACAAATAAATTTCATTTAAAAGTATTCTATCCCAATCCTAATTTCATGTTTAACCCTCCAAATGATTTCGACGAGATATCTCGTCCAAAATGCGGTCAAATTTCCTTGAGGAGATATCTCAAGATAAAACTGTTTTATTACTCCAAGTGGAATGAAGATCCACGTTTTTCAAAATCTGAAAAATAAAGTGTTCCTTGCCTAGAGCTTGGGACAGTTTGAAACAGGTGTTTTGCATCAGAGGCTTGACAATACAGGGTGGTTTCCGACGCGAAGATAAACCACTAGGAGGGTTAAATCGGGGATACGAATGCCTAAATTAATAACTTTTTTTCAAAATGAAATATAGAATGACTTTCATTCCATGGTATTAAAATGTTTGCTTCGCATTTGGTAAATTATACTGAAGATTCCTTGAAGTAAACAATTTATTACATTTTGTGTTAACAGGTAATTGAATTTAGCGGAGCATTAGCAGAAGGAATTTAAATTGACAACATATTTCAACTAGGGTGTCATTACTAAAAGTCAGAACTATTCACCGAATGCTCTGCTTGAAGTTGTGGCATTCTTTGGGCAGCAGCAGAGAATGACCAATACCCAATGTTTCAAGTTTTCAGTAATGACACCATAATAATGGCATTTCTGAACCATTATCTGAAAACAAGGTTTGCGTTACTTCAGAAAAGACGGAAGTGAATAATGTGATACTCCGCTTGTGTAACTCCTATTACAATTTAGCATTCGTGACATATTCGCATTTATAACTTAGTTGCTGTGTTTACAAAATAATTTAGAAGACAATCATTTTAAAACTACAGTATTCATGGCTTCGACCAATTTTGGCCTTTGACCAATAGAATCTTTTACAAGGAATTCTTTTCTACGGTAGGTGTACTTACGTCACTCTGGAGGCAACACAACGGGCTATTGGCGACAGTTCGGGATCAATCCCGAAGGGAAAGATCTGATGACAACATCTAGTAATTTTGAGTCAGGGATGGCGAGCTTCTATTGTAAGAAAAGCAGCGATATAATCTTTCCAAAGGATTCTATTAAAAGGAAATGAGCAATAGTATCTTTCCAAATAATTCTGTTCTAATGAAAGGACCAATAAAATATTTCCTAATCATTCTATTTTAAGGAAAGGCCCAATAGAATTTTTCTAAAGGTTGGAAGACTCTGGATTCTTTCAACCCATAGATGTGGTTATTTAGTCATTATGTTATTGGCTAAAACTGTAACACTACTCGGAAATCTCTCGATGCTCAAAGGGTTAAAAATTTTATTTTATATTCCTAGCAAAAAGCTTTGCTGCTACTTTCATAACCTTTCGCTGTTACAAACATCCTGATTTGATGAAGAAATATACTCAAGGATTGAACTGTCAAATTGAAAATTCTAATTTGGTAAGTAAGTCTGTTGTATAGAATTAACAGTATTAAAAATTAAGCAATTCAGTAAACTGTTAACACTGATAAATTTCACTTATAGAATACATTTAGGGAAGGTAATTCAGATGATAAAATTACAGTTCAGTTGTTAATTTTAATGTTGATTTATTGGAGATACATTTATAATTATTTAATTTAAATCAAGGTGTCAGCATTTTTAATTCACAGATTCTATTTTGTTCTCTACAAAATGCTAAAAAACAGTGATGTCAAATCAAATGTTCAGTAACAATAGTTTTTCATTCTCATTGTTTTAACAAAAGTTGTATGACATGGGGCATCGTATAAAAATAGCTGCACACATTTCTAAATTGAAACGTAGGACTAAATTGAACTGGTCGCATAATTTTTAAGCTTGCAAACGTGATGAATAATCATAAGTCACAATTTCGCAACTGAAAAAGGGGTTTGTTCTCAGTTTATTTTCGAAAATTGTTTATTTGAAGCATGAAATAACAAAATACAAAGGATGCACTTCTTCACGTGTGACTTTGATCCTAAGTGCTTCTGCCATACCACTTATATCCGAAACGTTTAGTTAGTTCAGCTTTGTTAAAGTTTTATCTTTAACAAAGAGTTCAGCGCCTTTCGAAAAATCTCAATCTTCTATACTTCAATCAATGTGAATAAAGTTCACGCATTAAATACTGATTGCAATGTCGCTGTTTCCCACGAATACAACAGTACAAAGCCCTGACAGCCAGAGCAGTGTCAGTTAGTACTTGAGTGATTTTTGTTTCTTATCAGCAAAGATTTAATTTCATTTTTGAAATATTCTTTCACAGCCTTTGTGATAATGCATTCAATGACCTCTAAAACCCCTTGAAAGTGACCTCATGTATACTTCCTAAGCTGCTGAGATACATGATTGCAATTACTTCTCAGATTCCAACGCGTGCATTCAATGTGATATTGGGAACAAGGTCAGGAATTTCGCCATAAAAGCCGTGAGTTTCGGCTTGCACAGGCACATTTGCTGCAAACCTGAGCGAATTAGTTCCAATCATAATCGTCTGTGCAGTGATCAGTGACCCATCTTCAGATCAGATTTTTTGACAAGCCGAATAAGCACAACTTCCCCACGTGTGGATATTGAAACATTCACTGTAGCAAAGTCTAAAGATAGATGGATTAAGTTGAAAATACCTACCGGTGTTGCTCCCTATTATTTACCACTCAAAAATCAAAAATTAAATTCCATTGTGAAAATAACGGCTATTAGTATTATTTTCTGAGCGCTTTGAGATAAATTTTAGTTTTACTTCAGTGTAGTCTACACTTAAAAGACATATCTGTTTGTCTTCATTTAAGTTAAAAATACAGCGATCAGTTTTAGGATCTATTGGATTGTAAACCACTTCATAGCAAGTTCATCAGTTTATCATTAAACTGCTTGAAAATGAGCAAAAGCTACTTGCTGTTGAACGCAACGAGTGTGCTCTTACTGTTTCCTGCAACAGTTTTGAGCTCAATCATTTACAGGAACATTCAGTGCAGCCAGGATACATTGGAACCTTGTATCAAGCATCCATCCTACCCTGAGAGTATGTTCTGCGAGAACATCAATGACATGCAGACTTTCGTACGCGTCATTAGATGCGGTTCCAGAAAGAACATGCAAGAAGTGTTCCTTCAGAAGTCGTCGCTAGACTACCTGCCTCTCTACACTCTAGACTTCTGTGGTTTCTTCTTTCTTAACGTCAAATCTGTCGTCCTCTACAAACTGCTAGAAGGTAATGTTCTCGTCCGACTCCAACAGCTCCACCTGGACAATGTCATTATCAAGAATCCATGGACGTGGGAGCCATTGTCTGTACTGAAGAAACTATTGAGATTCTCTGTCACCAGCATGCCCATTCCTGTATTAAACAGCAGCCTCACAGATCACCTTAGTGACAAGTTGCAGAGCTTTATCCTCACCACTGCCAATACAACTGCGATCAGCAGAAATGCTTTGGAGAAGTTCTACGATTTGGAATACGTTTCCATCCAAAATAACGAGATACGTGAACTTCGTAGAAGTATGTTCCCTACTCCAGCAAAGATAAAGTTCTTTTATTTTGGGTAAGAACAATGTTCTCATATGCAGTTTTAAGTTTATTATAATCTAAAATATTCAGTTAGTCAATTTCTGGATTTAGTAAGTGGTTGTTAAATTCTGTTATCACCATAGAATAGTGACCAGGAAACGTTAAAACAACGTATTTATTTATTATTATGTTTAAATCTAATGTTCGACTACTCACCCATTCAACTTTAGCACTACAAGTGATAAACTGGCGGTTATTTGTGCAGGAGAAGGAAAGGACAAAGCTACAGATATTTCTCACAGAATAATAACCAACATCCATGTGCTTACAAACCAGGATTTGAACCCGGACCTACTGGGCGGCAGACAAATGCTATGACTATCATACTAGTTAGGAGTCTGAAACAACATGTAAAACAGCATTTATGGCAAATATAATTGTATTTGATTTGTAACAGTGAAATAAGGCTATCGAGAACTACACAATTGAAACCAAACAATGCACTTTAACATTCAAAAGACAATATTTTCAATCATGCATCACACGAACATAGGATGCAATTCCAAGAATCAAAAAATGGCTTTTCTGTTTTTGTCGAATTAGTAAATGTCACTACCACCGCCTAACTGGTATAGAGGTTATAGCGCTTGTCTGCCACCCAGTAAATCAGGGAATCGGGGATTCGAATCCTGGGTTGTACATTATATGGGGCATTGGTCACATCCGGGTATTGGTCATTATCGCTGTAGGAGCAACGGCGGCTCACTCTTAACCGAGAGGTGAAAAAAAGATAATTTATCAAAACAATTAAACAAGAAAAGATAAAACCGCTATGTAGGGGAAGTATTACGTTTAGATGTCATGAAATATTTAGATGTCGGATAAAGTATTTCAAAGTTTTTTATTTATTTAAGAATATTGGTACCACATTTAAGAGACTAATTCCTAGTTTTAAAGTTAAAAGTTTGATATTAAGAAGTATTTTAATGAATGAGTATGATGATTATTAAATCAAATCTTGGTACTGAATCAATACATTTCTCTGATAATTTGCTATTTGAGTGAAACGATTTCAACTGAAAACAATTACATATCAAGCTATTCGTAATATTTATAAAATCAATTTTCCTTGCTATATAGAGTTAACTTGTCTTCAAGAGGAAAACTGATTTTACTTTCCTGAAGGCATTGATGTGAAATGGCGAAGATATATGCAATTAAATTTAGAAATTATTTTAAGAGAGTATCAACTGTCATGATGATACATTACCATATATACTTGCATATGTAGTCGTATTTAAATTTAGACGAGTCTATCGCAAACTAGAATTTCTAGTGAAGAATGTGGGTTAGACCGGGCTAATTTTAATGGTTGGGTCGTCCTACGTGGATTGTTTTAGATAAACGATTAACCACCTTTTTCATCTCATGTCACATAATCTAATTACTAAAACCGTTAGAGCACCAAAAATAATAATTTTTTTACCGAGATAACAAAAATAGGTTTAACTATGATTTTGATTTAGAAGAGTGATTACCTATCCTTTTTGTTACAAAGGCTTTCTGAAAAATCTTTCTGGAACAATTTATTTGTACTTTGTAATAAAAATTATTCATAATTATTTATACGGGTATTACTTGAAATAAGTTGCAAACGCATTTGTTAAAAGTTGAAAACTAAACCGTTGAAATAAAATAAACCTTACACAATTTAAACATTTTTTTACCACAACTAAAGCACACTGTAGGTAGGTACTTCAATTAACGTCACACTGGAGCAACTCAACATGCTATTGGTGATGGTCCTGGATCAAACCGAAGGGAAAGATCCGAGGACACCACCACGTAATTTTGAACCACGGTCAGATGACGTGGTCACACCTGAGATCGCACCGCACTCTAAAAATTTCCACACAACGCCAACGTGATGACATTTGATGCCACGGCGGATTTAACGTGCACCAGCCCCCTTTGTACATGACGATCTTTGGTTGGATTCGAACTCGCAACCCTTCAGTTAATAATCCGTTACTCTTCCAACCGGGCCCCCAGTGCTATTCTTGCGACTCATTGTTTGAAAATCGTTGCTTTACATTGATAATCAGCAATCTATTTACTACAACTTTTCTTATTAAAAATATATATTGATAAACAATTTTATTCCGTTAATTTAGTTTTTGAGTTTTAGAAATATAGGTTTTTGTGCTACATTTTATATAACGCATGCCATAAATAAATACCAGAAAAGATTTTGAAACAAGTCACCAATAAATTATATTTTTGCGGTTGGAATGAGTGAAAGGTGCAACTGGATGCTTATAATTTAACATAAAATAATCAAACATTAACCGGACTATCTATCCACAGCTTCAATTGAAGGTTTTGGAGATGCTGTGGCTCAATGGGTTTGATCACTGCGTTAGTACCCTGCGAATTGTTTACAACGCAGGTTGCATTCATCACTGGGTGTATTTCTCTCTTCTGTGTCAGTAAAGATTTTCCTCGTGTGTGTATGCCCCTTTACTGGACATTGTTTGGTGCAGATTAATACGGTCTCTGCCATAAAATCAAATCAACCAAATTAAAGTTAAGACATTCAACCATTGCAGCATCGAAATAAAAGCTTATACGTTTCTTATATTAACTTTAACGGAAATTTTATTCTGTTTTATAATTGCGCTCAATTTTGAGTTTAGACTGACTAAAAAGGTGGACGATGCTTTCTTCCGAGGTTACACATGTCAATACATTAAACATAACAAACAGAAGATGCTGTTATTCATCGATTTAATAGAAATAAAGATGATAGCTGTGACAAGTTGAATTAACCTATCTTGCGTATACTGTACCGACAGTTTTGTATATTTTTCAGGAAAAATAAAATTGAGTCCTTGCCTGATGACATGTTTGAAGCAATGCCAGATCTCCAATATATTGCGCTTCAAGGGAATTTGATATCCGAAATGCGTGACAGTACCTTCAAGCCAGTTTGGAACAATCTTTCGAACCTACTACTGCAGGGTAAATATGCATTATCATTAGCGTTTAAATATGCTGTCCAACTGTCAACAAGTATGCATACTCAACATTTAAGTTTGAATTATAAAATAGATACTAATGACAATTAAGTAATTATTATTTAAATAATTATTAGCTTTTCGCATCATTGCTTTGAAAATGATCAAATGCATGCATGAACGCTTAATTCGATTAAGTAAATATACGTTAACGAAACAATTTAGAAATAAACAAAAATGTTTACCTAATCATACTCAAAGATTAAAAACAATGTTTAAATACTTCAACGTCAGTTAGCAAATCTCTAAAGCATTTATTCAATCAGTAGCTAATTGAAGATTACACGTTTTGTTTCTCTACGTTTAAAATAGCTTTAAAATACATTGCAAATTAAACAATGAATATGATAGCGGCAATGAAAGAAGTTACATAAAAGGTTTGCTTTATAAAAGGTCGAGGTTTGATTTTATGTAAGCTATTTATCACAGCGATTGGCAGTATAATAACCCGAAATGAATTTCGAAGACAAGCTAAATTTTTGGAGGAGCATTAAAACAAGTAGATAACATCATAATTGATTTTCATGAATTTGATTAAGTGGTTAATTTGATTAAATTCCTTGTGATGATTACTTGGAAATAAGAGGGGAAGATGTTGCCTATACAAAATTAAGACTAAAGTGATTAGATCAGAAGTCATCATACACATAACGATTTCTAATGTTTAATACTCAAATAAACTTAAGGTAGGTATGTATTTTAATTAACGCCTCGACGGGCTACTTTAATTAACGCCCCACTGGAGCAACACAACGGGCTATTGGCAACGGTCTGGGATCATTCCCCGAAGGGAAAGATCCAAGGACAACAAGTAGTTTTGAACCCCTGTCAGATGACGATGTCACATCTGAGCTGGCACCGCACTCTCCAAACTTCAACACCACGCCAACGTGAGGACTTTTGAGGTCACGACAGATTTAAAATGCTCCAGCCCCCTTTGTACACGACGGTCTTCGGTTCGATTCGAACTCGAAACCCTCCGGTTGCTAATCCGTTACTCTTCCAACCGGGTTATCGCTGCCTGATATGGATATAGGAAAATGATACAAGAGGTACATCGGAGTTACCGAACCGTTAAGTAAAAAGGTATAAAAAAAGCGTTGAGTAAAAATAGTCTTTGAACTGAAGTGGTGACATTGTGCTGAGCCCCATGAGAGAAAAGGGTAACTGGAAACTTAACTAAATAGAGGAGGCGGTCCTTAATAAGTTGTATGACCACCTCGAACACTGATGCAGGTTTTACACCGGGTTTGCATACTGAGAATGAGGTCGCAGATGAGTTCCTGCGATAACAGAACCCATTTCTATGTCAGAACCTCTGGCCCCACAGTTGCAAAATTTGAATATGCATCACCATTCTACTGTATATCCCCGTTTCAGAGAATCGTCACATGCGGTTTCGTTTAATTTTGAGATTGTAACCTTTAAAAATAATGGTGTTCCATAAGTATTGCACATCAGTCTATTAATAGTTAACCAATGAAGTCAACACATTTTGGCCATGATGCGCCAAACACAATACAGAGAACGTCAAGTAATAGGACACACACGATGAAAGCTTTACTGAAACACAAGAGATAAATAAACCCAGGATGGAATTGAACCTGCACTACCTAAAACTTGCAGGTATTTGTGATGCCTTTCTGATGTCAGATAGTTAATTAACGTCACACTGGAGCAACACAACGGGCTATTTCTGATGCCAGGAACCCACCTCAATAGTTGCCCAGATCTTACTGATGTCGCAGTGAATATTACTGCTGATAGCTTCATATTTTATTTGTTTCAAGATTATATTGGTCTGCTTGACAGACAGGTAAAACAACATTAAAATCAATAAAAACTAATTGCGAAGCATTGAACTGCAATCTAAGCATTGCATAGTTATAATTCCTTAAAAAATGTTCTCTTTTCCAGGAAACCCTTTGAAGTGTCACTGCAAGATGCTGTGGCTGGCTAAGAGAAAGTCTCCAGACGTTTTTACAGGTAGCTGCTACGCACCGAAGCATAAGTACGGGAAGCCTTTGAAGAGCTTATCGGCTCAAGATTTCCAATGCTTTTAACGACAACATGCCTGTCTGCTTCCAGACGCATCGGAAAGCGATACGTAACGATACAATTGTACTTTCTGGATAATTGAAGAGGGAAAAAAAGAATTTCTTTGGGCCTGACCAGAATGTTGTTACCTCGAGTAATTGAAACGAATTCAAGTCCTGAATGGAGGAAACTATTGGCATTTGTGCGAAATATTTCAGATTTAGTTTTTAGAAACATCAATTTCTTTTAAGAAGTATAAGAAGCTTTTTGTTTCAAGCTAAATGTAGGTGTCGGTGGTGTTTTTAGGTAGAAATCAGTAAACAAAAGTCATAGGAGTTTCTTACAAGGCACTTATGAGGTGTGCGTTGGACTTGTATATTGTTATATTAAATGATTTCGTAATCAATTTAGAGTTGCTAAATTTATTGTAATTTAAAACAAATGAGCATTTATTTAATCTTCGAACTTGAGTACATTGTATGCGAGTTTTTACTGTCAAGCTAAATGTTGGTGGCGGAACGTGCTTCCTGTATTTATTCCGGACGTCACTTGGCTTGCTTTTTCGAATACAATTTCAGCACGTCGTCAATAAAAATTCCAAATAATGAATCTGAATTGATATGACAGTTGATTGGGTCAGTGCTAATTAAATTAAACACCAAACGGCGATAAAATACATTTTAAGGTAACCCCGATATACGTCATTCGAATTCGAGAGCATCTGGGAAGTTAAATTTCCGTCTGGCTTGTTTATTTGCATTGAAAATCCCTCTCATAAGCAGTTATGTCTTGAAATTGACTAATATTTAAATTTTATCTTTACTGTTTATTTACACACGTTTTCGACTTTGAGTAATTGAAGTAGCTTGTTTGAATAGATGGTTTTAATAGAGTTACTCATACAGTCAATATAGCGACGGGCAGAATGTCAGTAAGATCTAGGCAACTATTGAGGTGGGTTCCTGACATCAGAAATAGCCCGTTGTGTTGTTCCAGTGTGACGTTAATTAACTGCCTACCTACACTGGCATGTCAGTATGTCTTAAATCAATCATGTTCTATCGGAAATAGAAATCTGTCAACCTCTTTAACATATAAGATCATAAATATCACAGAAAATATCGGGAATACATTATATTATAACATTTGATTTTTGAATAGGTTACAATTCATTCATTTTTACCTTTTCAAAATAGCTATATGTATCACATTAAGGAAAAGAAATGGATAGTATCTGTCGAGGTTAGAATAAGTGGCAACAATTGTCATCGATCTTAGTTTGCATTCAATGCAGAAAATTTAAAAGTTTGAACATCTAATATTGCTATTGGTGCTTGGAAAGTACCAATTCGTACTGTGTGATGGTTTCAAGTGTCAAACATTGTATCCCAATATTTCTGAATTTTATATTAAGCTGTTAAGTGAACTATACTCGTCAAAACTGATAAGAATTAATAGGGAGGTCAAGATCACAAAAATTCTCCGGAGTTATCAAATCCAATGAGAAAGATGTGTTTACGAAATCAGTTACTACCTGTTAAAAGGCAAAAGACTTGGCAGAACTTCTGGGTTGTCTAGGATAGACACTCAGTTTATTTAATTTAATGAAAACCTTTCCAGTATACATAACAAAAGCGCACTGAAAGTAGCTGGCTTGAATAGTTACTTATACAGTCAATATAGCGACGGGCAGAATGTAATATCATAGGAATATATAAGGTTCTGTATTTGGAATGCAAACCATATAAATTTATTAGATATTTTGAAATGACACTATGTAGAAACTATGCATGTATATATACTACCTATAATGACGAGAAGTAATGTATGCGGCTACGATCAAATAGCAAAAACGTCCATGAAACAGACTCGATTGATATGGATTAAATAAACAATTTTATCGATCCGCGGAAACAATTTTTTGAAGATTCGTCAGTGTCCTTTTTTCTAACTCTCCTTATTTTCGAAAATGCAAACATTTGAAAGGAGAATGTTGAAGATAAACCAATTACTTCCGATTTCCCCGATATATTCGACATTGAAAGATCCAGAAACGATTCGTTTTGAGATGTACTTCGTTTTGCCAAAGTATTGGCATTCAATAGATCAATTAGAGTATTACTGACCCAAAAGAGAATTCTTTTGAAAAAAAGATACCCTTTTTTTCTTGACCACGAGGAACAAAATTAGTTGCTCGTCTGGATGCCATATCGATTAATACTTAGGGGTGAAAGAATCCATAAATTGCTCAGTAATTGACGCTTGATTTTAGGACTTTCAATATTGACTATCTATGATTGATGTCGTAATTGACGTTGTTATTACTATACTTTTGGAATCATCATTCATATTAAAATTTATCACTGTTTTCATTGTTATTAAATACTCATTTTTCATCATTGGAATATGAAAAAATAATGTAACATAATGAGAATAAACTGATTTTTGGAAAATCCTTAGTGTTGTAAATATTTTCATGTTTGAATAAAAATAAAATGTTAAAAGAATTTTGTTTTTTTGTGTGTTTCGTGCTTATGCTACACAACTCTTAGGTTAACCACCTAACCGTTAGGGTACACATTGCACTGAATTATTTTACTTAACGGATACAGTGTCAGAACGAATACACAAACATCATTAAAATTTATAGATACTAGTATTTAGCAGATTTCCTTACATTCACTTACAATTATCTGTTCAAACCGCACTTACACTAGATATAGATTGCCATAAAAAAACTTTTGCAAATAAGACATTTTTAACCTGAGTCATAAGCCTACTCATACTATTGCTAGTATTCTTAGCTTATTATTTTAAACAACTGAAATTAAATACATTAAAAAATATATATTCATGTTTATAATAAGCTTACATACTTTATTTGGGATTTTTAATAGGAAAAAAATCAAAGATAGGTAGGTATTTTAATTAACGTCGCACTGGAGCAACACAATGGGCTACTGGCGACGGTCCGGGATTAGTCCCCAAGGGAAAGATCGGAAAAAAATCGAAGGACTTGTTCAATTGAAAAAGATAATGGGTAAAACTACAAATTCGTTTTGACTGACTGTTAAGAGTAGTGTTCCTTACACCATCAACAAACTGTTCGAAATATTACTAATCATAATACAATTATCGCATTAAAAATAATATGTAATGCATTTTAATATTATATTTTGAATAAATTCTATTAAGTTGCAGCAGACGCATTATTGCACCACCACCCTTATAATTACTCAAATTTGTAAAATATATACGAATTAATGCATCAGAACTGTACATAATATACAACATACTAAGGTCATACAGCTTCTATATACCTTAGTGCAGCTGTATGTGTTACGGTACAGATTATTCATAAATTTTCCTTTCAATTTTAAGTTTCAGGTGCAAAATTATTTCAGAGTATAACGAAACTGTATATTTTCCTAGCTGGATAATAGTCCCTACCTAAACAAAATTTTAAATTGCTGGACAGAACAAAAAATAAAAGATTTCATTAGAAGCCCAAACCCAAAGGCAGTTGAGCAATTAATGTTTTGTAGCATCATCTGAATGAAACATACCTTCAAAATTTGATTTATTTTATGTTACATAGGTAATCAGGTGTTATTAAAGGAAAGGGACCTTTAATGAAACCTTTTTCTTGTTTTATGGTTAAAAACCTTCTAATTAGGTTATTTGAATCAAATTTTCAAATTCTTAAAGCATTGTTTAGAACAGTAGTTCCCAACTAGTGATACGCGTACCAATGGTGGTACGCGAGAGCATTTAGGGTGGTACGCAGAAGGGTTCAGTAATAAGACAAACCATAAGTACTGGGTTAAAACTTAATGAATGTTTCATAGAACTAATCAGTGACAGTTCAATGAAAGACTCTCAAGAAGAAAAGTCTTGTTTCTTTCTGGAGGTCTACAAGAAATGAGTATTCTGCTCTTTTAAGTCAAGCACTAAAATTTTTAACTCCATTTGTAACAACATATTTATATGAACGTGGGTTTTCAGAGCTAGTGTATGTGAAAAACAAGTACAGGAACAGACTGCGTTGAAAACGACTTAAGATTAAAGATAAGCACTATTGAACCTAACATAGAAGCTCTAATAAGAAATAAGCAACAGCAAGTTTCTCATAAAGCCTCCTGATAAAGACATTTTAGTGTTGGGAAATTGTATTTGCCATTAGTTAATAACAATTACATATTAACGGCTTTTTCTAGTTTTATGGATTTATTTTCTGTATTTTGTTTTATTTGTACTTAACTTTATTTTGTAAAGTTATTCATATGTGTATAGAATTTATATGACCCCCTCAAAAAGTTATGACATAACCAGTGGCAAGCCACGACCCTACAAAATTATCAGGTGGTACTCAAGTATTAAAAGGATGGGAATCACTGGTTTAGAGCAACAATGCATTAACTCATCACTGTAATTCACTAATGATATCCAGGAGTGATGCATAAAATGACCATATTAACTATATTTAAAATTTTGGCTTCATCGTTTTATGTCATTACTGACCGGAGGATTATGAGTTCGCGACTCGATCTAACCAAAGACGGCCGTGTACGTGTAGGCTGGTGACGTTAAATCTGTCGTGGTTTCAAATCTCCTCCTCACGTTGGCGTGGTGTGAAGGTTTGGAGAGTGGGGTGCCAGCTCAGGTGTTGACCTCGTCATCAGACCGTTTTATGTCATTACTGACCGGAGGTTTATGAGTTCTCGACTCGATCTAACCAAAGACGGCCGTGTAGGTGTAGGCTGGTGCACGTTAAATCTGTCGTGGTTTCAAATGTCCTCCTCACGTTGGCGTGGTGTGAAGGTTTGGAGAGTGAGGTGCCAGCTCAGGTGTTGACCTCGTCATCAGACCGTGGTGCAAAATGGGCGTTGTCCTTGGACCTTTCCCTTCTGAATGGAATCCGGGCCGTCCATAATAGCTCCTTGTGCTTCTTAAGTGCAACGCCAAATTCAACTACCATTTATGCCTACACCTCGTAATTTTGGAGCATGGTCAGATGACGAGGTCAACACCTGAGCTGGCACCCCACTCTCCAAACTTCCACACCACGCTCGAGGACATTTGAAGCTACGACAGATTTAACGTGCACCATACCCCATGTACACGACATTCTTTCATCGAGTTTTCGATCTCGCAACCCTGTTGCTAATCCGTTATTCTTCTAAACGGGCTATGGCGGTTCAAAACGATTTGGAACATCAATATTTAACAAAGCATTTTTGGAGCATTTTAGCAAAATTAATGTATTAACAACACGAGAATTCATATATTTTATCCTAATCTTAATTTTAAATATGCATGTCTTGTTTTGGGCAGTGTGGCACCAGCCTTATTTGCCCCAGGACCCCAAGAGTCCAGCCTCGCCTCATATTAAGGCGTCTGGACAGCAGAATATTCTACGTATGGAAAGGTAGTGAAATAACTTTTCCTACAACAGTATTTATTTTAGTAATGCAAAGATTAAAAATAAGTGAACGACAAAAAACTTACCCAACTCTGTTTCGAAGATTCTTAAGGTAGGAAGGTAGATAGTTGAATTTATTTAGCTCTGGGAGCAACACAATGGGCTTATGGTGACAGTTAGGAATTAATCCTGAAAGAAAAGAACCATGGATAATCTTAATTTAGAATCACAGTCAGAAAAGATTCTAAAAAAGGCTTGGTTTTTTAACACTTTTAATCTTACAAGAAATTTGTCGTGATTCATTAAGGAGGATTAGTAAGACTTTAGAAGATCCCAGAAAATTGGTAAACAGGTGCACACATTTTATTTTATACAAATGTTTAGCATTTCTTCAATACCTAGAAACATGCGAAAAAGATTGAAAATGTGATCTCGTACGTGCCGAATCCGTGTTGGCTGCTTAAAGTTTCCTAGTTTCTTGAGGTAGGTAGTTAATTAACGTCACACGGGCAAGACAACGGGCTATTGGCTACGGTCCGGGATCAATCTTGAAGGGAAAGATCCAACCTGGTTTCTTGAAGAAATGTCTTCAATACAACACGTAAATGAGGAACTGATTCTCTAAAACTTTGGTTCCAAGGTTTACAATGGGCGCCATGTAGCAGGTCCTCCCATAGTTTCCTGGGGTATTGCAGAGATTGCCAAGTTCTTGCCAATTTATACTTGAAGGATAATACTACCCATAAGTTACAATTGTAAAAAAAATTAAACATATTCTCACGAAATTGTAGTAGTTTGATACAGTAGTATATTATCTCAGCTTTTAGTCAAACAATTTAAGAAACCGTAGCAGATATTTCTATAAAATTGCACATAAACGTGAAAAACATGTTATAGCTATTACTTCAAAACATACTTACCAAAACATACCTTCCCTTCAGAGACGTAACTAGGCTAGTTTCCACCCGGGGCAAGAACTCGCCTTGGCGCCCCCCCTCCACAACGACCAACCAAATCAAAACCCTCCCCGACCAATACCTGATATCGCCTTAACACATTAATTCCACTAGTCCAATTTTTTATTAAACTTAGATGGTAAATGCTTGATTTCAAAGGTAAATAGATTAATTTACAATTTCATTTTTAGTACAAGATAAAATATCTAACTAATTCTAAGATATTTCATTGACAAATAATCTAAGAGTAGCATGTTTGGTAAATTCTTTCATACTTATAATCGCTGCAAATGAAATGAAAAGGTTTTATCAAATGATATCGGGATATGTGTTGGCTGAATCAAAATCAGCAGACTGATGCTTTAGAATAGGATATTTAATTATGATAAATACAGAGGCTATTCGGACATTTTTTGAACGATTTTGATGAGCTGTAAAAAAATTGTATGCTACGAAATAATTTTATTTTCGCAGCAGTTAAATAGTTAAAGTATAGCTTATCGTCTGCTAACTCAGAGTTTTGTTTACTTTCAAAATGGCGCTTTTAATTAAGCAATGGAAGGAAGGCTATGTTTCCGCTCTTTCCGAAGAGAATTATGCGTTTCAATTATTCAAAAACGCTGTAAAAGTCATGTTTTTCTACATTTAAAGGTACGATAAGTAATATTATTAATGAGAAAGGAGTAAACGCGTAAAAGTGGAAAATACTTCCAAATACGTATCCAAAAAAGAAAAGAGTTTCTGAGAATATTCGTAAGGTAAGATCTTTAATTTTAAAAGAGAATCCGCCCCAAGTCAAAGGACTATTACAAAGTCATTAAAAGATCAGTTTCAACTGTAAATAAAATAATTAACAATGATTTTAATCTTAAAAAGGCCAAAAAATACAATGTTCATCGTCTATCTCCACGACATATTGCAGAAAGCAAAATTCTGTATGAGAAGCATTTAGCTGGAGAAAGATGGAAAAATGTTGTGACAATAGACGAGGCGTGGGTGCATTTAAAAGATTGCAATAAAAAAGAACAATTTATTATCGTAAAAGAGGAGAAAAATCTTAAAACGTGATTCAACTTTGTAACTTTAACGTGAGAACTTTCTCTAAGAGATTTATGATTGTTGCCGGTTTTGCATATAATGGAAAATTAAAAGTAAAAAGGAGGGAGAAATGTAAAAATCAACTCCCACGTATTATCAAGACCCTATTTTATCCCCAATATTCAAAAAAGAAATACTATATCTACCCAAAGTGCCAACAATCAGTAGAACTGCATCATGATAAAGCAAGCAGCCACACATCTAAATCCACTATTAAATTCGTGGAAAAAATGGAACAAGAAACTGGTATTAAGTCAATAATTACCCTTTACTGATATTCCTGCTAAATCTCCAGATGTCTCACCCATGGACTTTTCTGCTTGTGGACTTTTAAAGAGAATTATCTAAACGTCGACCAAAAACCTTTCAAGGATTTTGGAAAACTGTGGAACAAGAATTAATAGTAACAGATTTTATTCAAGTTATTATCTTCAGTATTATGCTTGGACATTTTTCACAATCTCTTAATCTATTGACAAAATGTGAAAAAAAATTAATTTAAACACAGAAAGCTTGAACTAAAACTTAACTTTACGGGCTTTTTCGGCTGCAAACATTTTTACAATGCCTTCAAAAGATAGCTTTGAAGCTAACTTGTTGATATGATGCTCAGGTTGGTTAGTCGTTGTCCTGTTAAGTTTCTGAGGTAATTTTTTATGATTCTTTAGTTTGCTAAAACTTCTTTCATTTGAGGCGACTGAGACTGGTATTGTGAGGAAAATTCTCAACGCTGTCGTTATGTTGGTGACGCGTCTTCAAGTCCGTTCTTGTATATTAACGTCAGAAGACCTGATGGTGTAGCCGTTTTCATATTAGGGATTAAATCCAAGGCATGATACTTAAAACTCTCCACTTCTATCGCCAGCTAGTCCTTGTCTAAGTCTTCTTTTATATGTGGTAGCTAACTCAAGTGTCTGGTTCTTCAATTCTTCTCCATTCATTGTTTGAAACCGAGTTCCATTGAGGAAACCAAATAAACTATTCATGTTTTGAATGACTTGAAACGTTTGCCTTAGTTCATTCAGAATCCGATCTATTATTTGTATAATCAATAATCTAAACTTTTTTCTTCTGAGAATTCATAGCTTTTAACTTCGCCCTTCTCATCAAACATCGGCTTCTTCCTTCTCCGTACTTCTTTAAAAAGAGGATCTAGGTTAAGCTTTCCTCCTATTTTTTCACACATTCTGCATTTAGCCCCTTTTATAGTTTTTGGTTTTTTAGTCTACTTATAAGTTTTTTCACTTCTTTTTTTATCGTACGCAAATACCTATAGTAAAAAAAATACTCGGCCAATTTAGCGCCCCCCCCCAACTCAGCGCCCGGGGCAGATGCCCCGTCTGTCCCCCTCTGGTTACGTCTCTGCTTTCCTTACCCGAACTCATAATAAAATATATTATCAAGACAAGCAAAATCCACTTTTCTGTTGTCTTCTGTCCAACAGATGGCAGCAGATGCAAAGGAAATGGCAAAGTAGCTCATCTAAATTTTGTGTAGCGTCTTTAGATGGAATCTGTTCATATGAAAAATGTGAAAATATCTTTTATAACATCTGTATCAAACCACCTACAAATCTTTTTTGTTAGTAAATGATTAGGTAAACATTTACTGTACGGTCACCCTTGGCGACTTTTTCAAAATATCGCCAAAATGGCGACTTCCTGCACGAGCGAGATCTAAAGAAAACAGCGTAGTGAAAAATGGGTAAAGATGTAGAATCCGAGACATGTTTGTAGCCAAGCAATTTTTGTCGCCATCAAGATTGCGTCCAAAGCCAGGATGTTCTTAAAAAAACCGCGGACTTTCCTACGCGAACAACCTTTTGTATAGGGCAATAATAAACAAGGAATGCACAAATAAGCAATAATAAGTAAAAAAAATTAAAATAACGGTCTAATTAATCCTATGGATGTTCTTTAAAAAAACGCGGACTTTCCTACGCGAACCTTTTGTATAGGGCAATAATAAATGAGGAATGCACAAATAAGCAATAATAAGTAAAAAAAAATAGAAATAACAGTCTAATTAATCCTGTGGATGTTCTTAAAAAAAACGCGGACTTTCGTACGCGAACAACCTTTTGTATAGGGCAATAATAAATGAGGAATGCACAAATAAGTAAAAAAAAATAACGGTCTAATTAATCCTGTGGATATTCTTAAAAAAAAACGCGGACTTTCCTATGCGAACAACCTTTTGTATAGGGCAATAATAAATGAGGAATACACAAATAAGCAATAATAAGTAAAAATAAATAAAACTTACGGTCTAATTAATCCTGTGGATGTTCTTAAAAAAAAAACGCGGACTTTCCTACGCGAACAACCTTTTGAATAGGGCAATAATAAATCAATCATCTTCAAGCTCTCCGGTTTTGCTAATATATTCTATTGCGACCCGGTGATATATTCCGTTGCGACCCGGTTAAGCGGTAACCAATTACAATCCTTCTAAAAAGCTAAGACATCAACTAACACAAAAAGAATTCAAATTTTAAAACGGTAACCAATCATAGAACGCAAAACATCGATATTTTGTTAAAAAAATGCGTTCGTTAAAAAAAAAAAGAAGCGCTCTTTCCTTCCGAAAAACCAACCTTTTCCAAGGTCCAATAGGGTTGCTGCAATTCCTTGTCGGTTCGGATGGGGGTTGCCATATAAAAAATTTATCGCCAATGTGGAAAAAATCGCGCCAAGGGTGACCGTACAGTAAATCTGATCCAATGATTATCCAAAATGTTTTTGAATTATTTACTTGTTTTTCAAAAAATTTTCTTTTCGTGTCTTATTTCATATCTGAGGACAACAAAAATCCTGTTTTAGAAAATAATATATAAGCATTTAGAGTACGTAAGAAGAAACTTTTTATCCGTTTTTCAACAAAACCCTTTTTCTACTTTATTTAGTTGTATTAGTTAATTATTTATGCTGTTTCATTTTTTGAACTTAAATTTAAATGAAAATTGAGACTAAAAAACAATATGAGCTTGGAACTAGGGCATTTTAAATTAATTTTTTACGACCATTTTTTTTTACTTTATTTGCTGCCTTGTGACTTTTATTTTTTAATGATGTTTTTATTTTTTAAACTTAAACTGAAATGGAAAGTGAGACTAAAACAATGAGCTCATAACTAGAACACTTTTAAATTAGTTCTTCACCGAAACCATTTTTTTACTTTATTTGCTGTCTTGCGAGTTATTGTGACTTTTATTTTTTAATACTGTTATTAATTTTTGAAACTTAGATTTAAATGAAATTTGAGACTGGAAAACAGTATGAGCTCGCAACTAGGACTTATAAAAAATAATTTTTCAACGCAACCATTTCTTGACTTAATTTGCTGGTCTTGCGAGATATTGTGACTTTTATTTTTTAATACTGTAATATCAATTTTTGAAACTTAAATTTGTATGAAAACTAGAGCTTTGAGCATTTTTGTAAAAATTATGTCAGTATTGCAGCTAAAAAGGGTTGCATGAACGTGCCTAAATCATCTCTTTTAGCATAACATAAATTACTAGCTGAATTCCTCGGCGTTGCTCGGGTTTCATTGTCTATAATTCATCGTATATAACTCGATATTATTCCTATGGAGATTTTGTATTGTTTTAGCCCCCCT
This sequence comes from Meta bourneti, assembly GCA_933210815.1. Taxonomy (NCBI): domain Eukaryota; kingdom Metazoa; phylum Arthropoda; class Arachnida; order Araneae; family Tetragnathidae; genus Meta; species Meta bourneti. Next base: position 29,723,150 of record OW119923.1, on the reverse strand, counting down.
GCAGTGACGTCAAAGTGACGTCACTTTCGGAAAAAGTACAGGAAACACTATCTATACCTATTTAGCTTAGTATATAAATTTAGAAATACATTTTGAAAATTATGAGATATTTTTGTGAAGTTAAATGTTGAATCGTGTTAAGATTACGTTTTTCCCGTGGGTTTTTGAATGTGACGTCACTTGGTTTGTATTTCGAATACGATTTCAGTACACTAATGAAAATTCAAAAAATTAATTCCGAATCGAAAAATGATAGTTAATTGGTCAATGGCAATTAGAAAAACGTTGATAAACTACATTTTAAGGAATTCATAAGGAATTTTTTTTTATAGGAGAGCCTCCGGGAAGCAGAGGTAAATCTTAACTTTCCGTCTGGTTTGTTTAACTGCCACAGTAGGTAGGTATTTTAATTAACGTCGCACTGGAGCAACACAACGGACTATTTTAAATGCCCTGGTTGCCTAGTTGGATGGTATTTTAGCAAGCTGGCGTGAAAACAGTGCAACTTTTGTCTACCAAAAAGTACTCCATGGTTGAGGTGAGTTACACTGCTATATATACTATTGCATCGTAAGCTAATTTTTGTAGTGATAGCTAAGTTCACTACAATTCTCCCCCTCCAGAATTTAACGTAAGTCGAACTCGATAGATCCCACCACTAGTTGAATGATTGTCATTTGCATGGGACTGTGAGAGCTGTATTAAGATCACGGGTATACTTTCGCATGAGTAGTCAAGCTCCTTTGTTGCCTTTAGCAGCCGAGTGTGAGTCACCTTTCGTTAAGAGAAGGCTGAGCAGCGACGAATGGAGTGAAACCGTGATAGGAATATGAGCAGTGTATGCTATCACAGAGCCTCAGACGGTTGTTGAAAGTGATCAGCATGGCATTGGCAATTCAACTACTCATTGTGGACCTTCCATCGAAGTTTTATAAAATTTTGCGCGTTCAAATCACGTTCGTCGGTCACCATTTTCGCAGGATGATGTGAAAACAGTGCACCTTTTGTCTACCAAAAAATACTCCATGGAGTTGCTATATATATATATATATATATATATATATATATATATATATATAAATATACTATTGTATCGTAACACTTAATTTTTGCAGTGATCTAAGTTCACCACAGTATTTTTCAGTAACGTCACACTGGAGCATTACAACGGGATATTGGAGATGGTCCGGGATCAAACCCAAAGGGAAAGATTCGAGGCCAACACCACGTAATTTTGAACCACGGTCAGATGACGAGATCACACCTGAGCTAGCACCACACTCTCCGGTAGCCTGGTTGGAAGAGTAGCGAATAAGCAAGAGGAGGTGTGAGACGCCGACTTTCCCATATGGTGGAGAAACTTCAATGGATTTCAAGTCCATGTACATTACCAGTGACGCTTTTGCATGGGATTCTTGATTAAGTAATTTTATTTACATTCCGTTAAAAATAGATATTTACAGCAAATCTCGCACATTTACAGCGAAAGGACTTCGCACGTCCATACTCTCCTGCATCCGTCGGTCCAGTCTTTTCTTTTCCCCTCCCCGTTCTCCCTTTTTCTTTTCTTCTGGCCCGGATGATCGTTCAAGAGCACTCCACCCTCTTACAATCGGGCTTCCGTGGCCCATGCAAAATGAGGAGGTAGGTAGTTAATATCCAGTAATATCGTACTGGAGCAACACAACGGTCTATTGGCGTCAGTCTGGGATCAATCTGGAAGGGAAGATCCGAGCTAAATTGGGAGGAGCTTTATTGACAAATTTTGGAAAACGAATACCAGTAGAATTACTGCTTGGCAGCATTGAACATACAGCTCGTTCGCTATATTATTTCTGTAGAATAGAGTATTCTTTTATAAGTAAGTTTTTCAAATATTGACTTCCCGAGATAAAAAAGTGTATTCAAAATAGTTTTCAACTACTTTAAAGTATAAATATTTATATATTTTGAATTTATTTTTGCCTGCAGATATGTTCGGTCAACTTTTCATATTTAGGGTACAGAGGACTTTCAAAGCAAACTTGAAATTACTCGATTGTTATAACATTTTGTTTTATTGTTTTTACTAAAAAACCCTATATATGAAGTTTGGTCCAGAAATATTAAGTTGTGCGAAAGTTATAACATAACACGTGGCAAAAATTTTTTATTGTATTATTATTAAATTGCTAAAATTGATACATCTCATGCAAAAATTGTACAAAAAAAGTAAAATTTTGGAGAAAAGCAAAATAAGCTACTTTAAGTTAAAATTTCAAAATTTGGAAGCATGATGAATCTTTCATTTGCACTTAAATGTAACATCAGATTGCAAGTATTATCCCAAAAATTTTCTAGGAAATCAAGAAAACCAGATGAGCAGGAAACGGTTCGAAATGAGATGATTGATAAAAAATCTCAATCGAGTAAAAAACGCGTTTTTGAAGTAGACGGACAAAACTTGTTTATATTTTATGTTGCATAAACTTCGTCCAAATTCAACAATTACTTGTTTTCTGGTTTGATATCAATTAATTTTTAAAGCTAAAATTAAAAAATCGATTTTGGTGATTTTGAAAATACTGTCCCATTAAGAAATGTATATCTAAAATCGTCCACTGCAATTGACAGTGTAGAAGTATTTTGAAATGCATTTCATTAATTTAAAATACTTTAATAGAAATTTGAATTGAAAGTAAATGAACTGTTGAGAAGGCAAGAATCGAAATGAATTAGATTTTCTTGAATTAAATTTACTCGAATGAAGTTTTTAAGTAAAGTGGTTGTAATTAAATTATAAAGAACTGAAATTCGATGCTTAGAAGCAAACTTTGAAATTCTAACGTATGTGTGCAACACTAATTTTTTAACTACTCGCTGAAAACCAAGTGTATATTGTATGTTTGTATTGTATGATCCAGCTTATTGAATACGATTATATTTGCATATCCAATACCTAATATTTAAGCATTGCATATAAAAAGCTATACGCTTTACTCATTAAGCTCAATTTTGTTTTTAAATTTGTAAAGTGAAGCAAGTTTTGGAATTGTCTCGATCGCTGATTAAAATGTAAATTATTCGTGTAAGATCGTTGATAATGTAACCCGATGAATAAATCTAAAATGTTCTAAGATAACTAAACAACTAAGATAAATGTCAAATTCCATTTCCAAATCCATAAATACATAAGGGGTCGCAGTAGCCCGGTTGGAAGAGTGACGGATTAGCAACCGGAGGGTTGAGAGTTCGAATCCCAACCAAAGACCGTCGTAAACAAAAAGGCTGGTGCACGTTATATCTGTCGAGACCTCGAATGTCCTCACGTTGGTGTGGTGTGGAATTTTGGAGAGTGGGGTGCAGATCAGATGTGACCTCGTCATCTGACCGCGATTTAAAATTACGTGGTGTTCTCGGATCTTTTCCTTTGTGATTGATCCCGGACCGTCATCAATAGCCCGTTGTATTGCCCCTCCAGTGGGACGTTAATTAAACATATCTGCGCCCATACATTGCTATACAAAAACTGATTATTTTAGTGTGCTCTAACACATTGGAATTTGGCCCCTGAGTTTCGAATCACTCTGTAACCCCTCTGATCTGCATTTCAAATAATCAAGAACAAATTAAGACATAAATCAAGAGCGGCTGATAACACAAAAAGTGAGCGGAGTTCATTCGTGACATCCCTACCGACCCTTGGCCAAACATGGCCCCTGCGCCATAAAACCCCAACTAACCCTACCGACCCTCGCTGTACTATATAGCGGCTGTGACTTAGATTATTGACAGGTCAAGCCTGCCTGGTCAAGCACTGCATCGTTTTGTCACCTATCGAAACGAAATTTGTCTTGTGTGAAGGGATGACTGACATGGACTGACCACCATTTAGAATGTTCTGCATTGACGGGGCGTTTATGCACGATCTCTTATGGTAAGGCCCGAACACTTTTTAAGCATATGGAATCGTGCTGATCTTTTTTCTACCTTTCTTTTTGCTCTATACTCTACATGTGTCATCTACTGACTTAATAGATGTACTTGTCTTGCTAAGAAAATTTCAATGGCTTCCATCACATGTTGGCATTCCGGGCAATGAGAGAGTTGACTTATTGGCAAAAGCTGGAGTAAATAAACAACCTGGCACAAGAGAAAGTACCATCCTGCTCTCAGAGGACGATCACCTGTCCGTACTTACAAAGAAATTGCACAGATCATCTCCAGTACCCTTTCATCACTGCTACTTCAGTGAAACACCAGGAGAGCTGCTTGCCTTAAATTCGACCCGGGTAACTTTCTCTATGCTTGCCAGGCTCCAATCTGGCCATTTGAAAAAGATGATATTCATTGATGGCCAGAAATCCTTTCCCACCTGTATAAAGTGCGGCTTATTACCAGCCTCTCCCTCATGCATCCTGAATTGCATTGGAGCCACACATGATGACATTTTTAAGGACCCATCTGCCATTGCCCCAAAACATTTTTTGCAGACTCAATGACAGTGTAATTTGTTTTTCTTTACACTGGGAAAGACTTGTTAGGCATAGTCTAAAAATAAAAAAATATACATAAATTATTTTTTGGGTCGCGATAGCCCGGTTAAAAGCGCAAACGGATTAGCAATCGGAGGTTTGCGAATTCCAAACTCGGTCCTGCCGAAGACCGTCATGAACACACGAGCTGGTGCACGTTAAATCTGTCATTGCTTCAAATGTCCTCACGTTGGCGTGGTGCGGAGTTTAGGAGAGAGGCGTTGTCCTTGATCTTTTCCTTCGGGATTGATCCCGGACCGTCGCCAATAGTCCGTTGTGTTGCTCAAATGCGACGTTAATTAACTAGCAACTTTTCGGCTGATGCAAAGAAGTTCGATTTGAGTATTGGTTTCTGAGATTTCTCACAGATTGAAGATGCCTGTGTCATTAGATTGACAGAATGAGTTGATACTCGTAACTTTAGATTAAAATTTCACTTTGAGACGAAGAGTGTGTTCATTCAACTATTTTCTCATTAATTTGATTTTTTTTGGTGATAATTTAGCCTGTTGAAAGTACATTTTCACACAAGTTGGTGCAAAAAGAAGACAGTTCCAACATTTGAAGATTCCCCTGCATAGTATGGAACACATTTTTGCGTGTTAATGGAGTTGAATCATTTGTTAATAAAAGCACAATCCGTCGGTAAAATGATTTGAACGTAGATTCAAAACTGAGTTTGAACAGTTTATTTAGAACCCCCAAATTAGTAAAACTGAGTCTTTTTGCTACATGGCCGCCGTAGCCGGGTTGGAAGAGTCGCGGATTAGCGAACGGAGGGTTGCGAGTTTGAAACTAGATTCAACCAGACCATCGTATACGTGGGGGCTGATGCACGTTAAATCTGTCGTTACCTCAAATGTTCACGTTGGCTTGGTGTGGAAGTTTGGAGAATGGAGTGCCAGTTCAATAGACCTCGTCATTTGACAATGGTTCAAAATTACGAGGTGTTGTCCTCGAATCTTTCTGTTCATGATTGATCCCGGACCGCCTATAGCCCGTTGCGTTGCACTAGAGCGACGTTGATTCAACTACCTATCTAGCCATTGATTTGATTTTTTTGGTCGTAATTTAGCCTGTTAAAGTGGATTTTCAAACAAATTGATGCGAAAATGAGGAAACCAACATTCGAAAATTCGCTTTGCTTAATGTAAAAACGCATTTTGCGTGCTAATAGAGTTGAATCACTTGTTAATTCAAGCACAATGTTTTGAACGTAGATTCAAAACAGTATGAACAGTTTATTTAGTTTCCCAAAAATTAGCAACTGGGGTTTCCTCCTTGTTGCTAATAGTCTGTCAAATCGGGGTAGTTGAATTAATGTCGCACTGGAACAACACAACGGGCTATTGGCGACGGTCCGGGATTCATCCCGAAGGGAAAGATTCGAGGACATCACCTCGTCATTTTGAATCACGTTCAGATGACGAGGTAAACACCTGAACTGCCCACTCCAAACTTCCCCCACTCCAAATTTCCACACCACGCTAACGTGAGGACATTTGAGGTCACGAAAAAGTCAACGTGCACCAGCCCCCACGAACACGACGGTCTTTGGTTGGACCGAGTTTCGAACTCGCTACCCCTGTTGCCAATAAGCTACTTTTCCAACCACGGCCTCCCATCAAATCGGAAATTCAATTCAATTTAAATTAAAACATCAGTTTTCCGTGGAAAACGTGATGAATTTTTATTCAGATTTAGATAATCAACGCATCAATTGTTATCTTCTATCAACTCGGTTTTTGAATAGGCGTTAATTTCTTATGTTTCTCTTGCAGAGGAAATAGAAGATGTACACTCTAGATGTATCTACTATGACCCCGGACAATATTTACAAGCTCAAAGTTGGTATCGCCACTGGTACGGTAATGTTAATGCCGTATCTTTCATACTGCTATTGGAGACAGAGAAGAGGAGACCCAAGGAGACCTTCCTACAAATTAATGGCATACATCTTCACTCAAGGGTCCTTTCTGGTATACTGGTCACTTGTGCATTTCAAGATCAACCTACCACAGTAAATCATCTCCATTTGAGAACAATTAGACCCTAATCTTATGATCTGCATTTTCCACTCATAACCAGTGTTAATAAAATGCCATATTTTGATTATATTTATTTGTTTACTTAAACGTACTGGATTTTTAATATGGATATTTTAACTATACGATAGGTAGTAAATTTAGCCTTACTAAAAGTGACTAAAACTGATGTTTCTGCCCATAAAATAACGTAAAATTTCGTGTAGTTTTGTAATCTTGTTTAATGTGTTCGGCTTTTCTATATCTTAAATGGTATAATTCGCTTTTTTATATGATGTATGAATTTGTTCTGGTTATAAATAAAGAATTCTATTTAACATGCTTTTTTGTTGAAAAAAACTAAAGGTGATGAAAATAAATGATTTCAAAAAAGAACCCATAATATGTATTCTGCACTTTTATAAATCGTAAAAGTTCGCTTGATAAAAAGTATATGCTTTAAAATGCAGGATACTACAAATTAAAATATCACGAATTAAAAAATATCGAATCTTCATTTGATTCTATAAGTAGTATTGTTAGCTAATACAATTGTTAGTCTAAAAACCAAAGAACGAATTCTGAATTCATGTATGATAATTCATTTAACAGCTCCAATTAGATTAAATGGCAAACATGTCGCCAAAAGGGCAATAACATACATGTTAATGTAATCCCGACGTTTGTCATGCGAAAGCATGTAGCGTAAGTAAAAGTTTTGTTATTCCGTCTGGTTAGTTTGGCACTGAAAATCTCAAAGTAACAATGTCATGCTCAATTCAATGTAAAGGTTTTTCTGTAAAACTGAATTGGATGTTTAACGTTTTAATTATTCATAGGTTACACGGGTTCATACACGGGAAATTAATATTTATTACGTAACTAACTAAACAATTGTACATTTTTCATAATCAAATCTTGTTGCATATAAAATAGATATTCTACCTCTAAAAAAGCACGTTTTAAAAGCTCACAAAATACAAATAAAGTTCAAGTTAAGCTTACAGAGCCATGAATAGCTCGATAGCTAATTGTTGGAATAACGTTACAAATCTGATGAGATTTTCAGTGTAAATAAATTAGACGGTCTAAGATTTTATTTCTGTCTAAATGCTCGCGTGATACGTATCGGGGTTACCGTAAAATGTTCCTTGTCGCCGTTTTGGAAACGTTTGCCGTATAATGTAATTAGTGTTGACAGTCAACTATCATCAATTCAGAATTTATGCTTTGGAATTTTTACTGGCGAAGTGCTGCAATTATATTTGAAAGACAAGCCCAATGACGTCGCGTTCAGAATACGTACAGGTAGTTGAATTTCCGTCGCACTGGAGGCAACCCATAGAGGAAAAATACATGGAGTGAGCAATGAAAACGTTTTGATGTATGCCGTATCCATATGCGTGGTCAAGCAATGGGTAGGTATTTAACGTCACTGGAGCAACAGAATGCGTTATTGGCGACGGTCCGGGATTAAACCCAAAGGGAAAGATCCGGGCACAATACGTAATTTTGAATCACGGCCAGATGACGAGGTCACACCTGATCTTAGCACCCCACTCTCCAAACTTCCACAGCAACGTGAGGATATTTGAGGCCCCGATAGATTTAACGTGCACCAGCCCTCCATGTCTTTGGTTGAATTCAAACTCGAAACCCTCCGGTTGCTAATCCATTACTCTTCCAACAGAGCTAACGCGGCCCGGTCAAGCAATGGGAGACTGCAACCTTTATCTGCCTGAGTTGCTTTTAGCAGCTTGCAATAATAGAGGAAATATAAAAGTAGAGTGAGCAACCTTTTTGTGCCCAAGATCATACGACCAAAACTATGGCAACGCTACCCTTAGACTGCTTTCGTCTGCTGAGTGGAACCTAATCCTCGTCTGATTGGCCCACGGAACGGAGAAGACGCCCATCCGGTGATTCATTATATGATTGGTCCATCGAGTGATCATGAACATAGCAGAAAAGGGGTAGTTGTGTCGATTTTGCGCGAGTTTAAAGAGGTAGTTAATATCGCACTGGAGCAACATAACGGGCTATTTGAGGTTAAAGAAAATATCGAGTTAGGTTGGTAGGCAGTTAATTAACGTCGCACTGGAGTAACACAACGGGCAATTTCTAGTTTGAACAAGGTTGTGTGGTGGGGAAGGTATGAGGCATTTTCTATCAAGCTAAATATAGATCACGTGAATGTTTCTTGGGCGACGTGTTTCCTGTTCGTATTCTCAACATGTCAGTTTTAGAATACTATTTTTGCACGTCGCCAATTAAAATTGAAAGAATGAATGCCATATTGATATACGATAGTTGATTGGTCAACGCCAATTAAATTAAACATCAAACGTTGCCAAAGTGGCGATTAAATGCATTTTTAGGTAACCCTATGTGCATCGCGCGACAGTATTCGGACTGCAGAAGTAAAATCTTCGCAGGTAAGGTTTGTTTTGAATAGTGAAAATCCCTCTCACATACAACCCATTCAAATTTTAATGACGTTGAAATACATTACTTTGGGTATTAATTGCGTATATAGGTAGGCAGTCAACGCCGCACTGAAGCAATACAACGGGCTATTGGCGAAGGTGCGGGATCAAACCCGAAGGGAAAGATTCAAAGTCAACACTACGTAATTTTGAACCACGGTCAGATGTCCAGAGATCCGACATGGAGGAAAGGAGGAATTGTCAGTGAGTGCAAAAGCACAAATCAGGGTTTGCGAAGATTTTATTTCTGTTATCCAAATGCTTTCGGGTGGTTCAAAAATTAAGTGGGTTTTCCTCGGATCCTTCCCTTGAGGATTGATCCAGGACCGTTGCCAATAGCTCTCTGTATTGCTCTTTTGGGACATTTATTAACTACCTTCCTATCAAATACTCTCGTGCCGCGGTGGCCCAGTTGGTATTGGTATTGGTATTGGTATTTTTTAATTAACGTCACACTGGAGCAACACAATGGGCTATTGGTGACGGTCCGGGATCAATACCAAAGGGAAAGATCCAAGGACAACACCACGTAGGTGGCCCAGTTGGATGGTAATGGTAATGATAATAAATTAACGTCGCACTAGAGCAACACAACGGGCTATTGACGACGGTACGGGATAAATCCCAAGTGACCCAGTTCGAAGAGCAACGGATTAGCAACCGGAGGATAGCGAGTTCGAAACTAGGTCCAGCCAAAGACCGTTGTGAACACGGAGGCTGGTGCTTGTTAAATCTGTAGTGGCCACAAATGTCCTCACTTTGGTGTGGTGTGCAAGTTTGAAGAAAGTGGTACCAGCTGAGGTGTTGTCCTCGTCATCTGACTATGACACCAAATTACGTGGTGTGTCCTCGAATCTTTCCCCTGGAGATCGATCCCGGACCATCGCCAACAGCCCGTTGTTCGAGTGGGACGTCAACTACCTCCTACCAAATACTGTGGTTCAAAATTACGTGGTGTTGTCCTCGGATCTTTCCCTCTGGGATTGATCCCGGACCGCCACCAATAGCCCGTTGTGTTGCTCCAGTGTGACGTTAATTGAAAATACCGATACCAACCTACCAAATACTCTAAAATAATACATGGGGATTCCTTCAAATATCTTTTCGGCAACGTTTGGCGTTGACGAATGAACTATCACATTTCAATTAAGAATCAATTTGGAATTTTTTGGGCCAGGTAGCCCAGTTGGAGTGATCAGCGGATTAGAAACCGGTTGTGAGTTCGAAACTAGGTCAATCCAAAGTCCGTCGTTTACGCGGAGGCTGGTGCACGTTTAATCTGTCGAGGCCTGAAATGGCATCACGTTGGCATGAAAGTTTGGAGTGTGGGGTGCCAGCTCAGGTGTTGTTATCTTCATTTGACCATGGTTCAAAATGACGAGGTGTTGTTCTTGATCTTTCACTTCGGGATTGATCCCGGACAATCACCAATAGCCCGTTGTCTTGCTTCAGTGCGACTTTAATTAACTACCTACCTGTGGAATTTTTATTAGTGACGTGCTGAAATCTTATTCCAAAAACAGGTCCACTGGCGCCGCGTTTAGAGTGCGTACAGGAAACATGAATTGCCGCAGAAACACTACCGCTACCTAGATTTAGCTTAGCGGAGAATGCTTCCTGCATCCTAAGTAATTTATCCCAGTTAGAAGAGTAACGGAATAGCAACAGGTTTGGAAAGAGTGGGGTGTCAGCTCAGGTCTGACAGCGTTTCAAAATTACGTAGTGTTCTCGGTTCTTTCCCTTGGGAATTGATCTCGGACCGTCGCCAATACTCCTATGTGTCGCTGCAGTGCGACGTTAATTAAAACACCTATTAAACTTTTTAGTTCGTATAGAGTATAGGCACAGTAGGCTATTTCACTGAGGCAGATGGGTAGTTGAATTTGCTTCGCACAGAAGCAACACACCGGGCTATTGGCGACGGTTTGGGTAGGTAGTTAATTAAAGTCACACTGGAGCAACTGGCTATTAACTTAATTAAAGTCAACTGGCTATTGGCGAGGGTTCGGTATCGATTTCGATGAGAAAGATCCGAAACTAATATGCAAAATATTCATATTGGTTTGTACGTATTTCATATTAGTACGCATTTTATTGGCTATTCAAACTTCTATTTAAAGTCCATATATTCTCATTTCCGTACTTTTAATCTTCTTCACACGTGTTTAATCAAGTAAGTAAATTGATACTTTTGCACATTCAATTTCCCTATTCTATAATGAAATCAAACGTCTTGTCTAGTACTGCCATAATGAATGTTTCTTCTAATTATGCTTTGACTTCAAATTTGACAATATCTACTTGGGATTTCTGAAAGATTTTAGTTCAGCTTTGTATCGTTAAAAAGCGCGAAGATGACAAGACTAAAATAATTTATTTTGTTATTTATAGTTAGAAAATTAATTCTGAATTGGCAGTGAAGTTTAGTGGTATCGTAACTAGTTCATTACCGATAAATTGAAAGACGTGATTACTGTTGTGGCGTCTGGCATTTGACAGCTGTAACAAAAACAGTGCAGAGAAAGCTGTACAGAAATAAAGCATTTTTTCCAATATCGGAGATGCCAAATATCTGAACGTTTCTTTGATGCTAACATTTGCTTTGCTAGTGAACATTTAATCTCGTTTGGAAAGGCCATTTTGATTTGTTAAACATTGTTTTATTCTAATAAGCTTGGCTGGTTGGACTAAAACTAGACGAATTGTTAGCTCTAAATTCGAAGGAATGCTTGTGTATATCTAATTTTTACAAGAGTATGTTTAGTAGTCAAATGCTTATGACTAATTACTAAGAAACTTTTCCTAATCTTGGCTATTTTACTTTCATAAAAATTAAATTGTCTGAAACATCTAAGCACTTGGGTAACATTTTCATTACGTCAAACGGCACGGTGCTTTTTAAGACTTCAAATCAATGGGAAACAGTTTATCGACATTATAAACCATCTCTTAAGGTTTGAGCACAATACAACTTTAAACAATGTTTATATGCACTCTACTAAACAATTCAGGTTAATATTTTAAAATGAAGTAATTTTATTAGAATTTACGTAAAATCAATCTACAACGTAAATGATGACTCAGAATATTCCGCCCAAATTCTTGTAAACCTATAAATTTTCTACCAAAATAGCGACGGAAATGTGCAAAGGAGTACTTTTAGTTTAAATTAAAGCCACAAATATCGCAAGTAACACGAATGTATGGAATGTTTTAATATGTATTGAATTTTAGCAAAATATTTTGAATTAATAAATTTCTTGACAAACACATGGAATTCGGAATGATGAGTTAGCTTCAAAATGGAACCAAAATTTTGCATAAAAATAAGGAGCTTTTTAGTTAATAGTTATAGTGCATGTAATATCGAAAATTCACTTTGAGAAAAATGCAATTATAATTTAGATGGAAGGGTTAAAACTGAAATAAGTGTCTGAGAAATTTTAATTCTGAAAGAACTAATGTACATTTATGCTCGGGGTTCATGCAGTTTCTTTTACTAGAATCGGATCATTTCATACTTTCTAAATTCATAGAAATTGAAATATCTCTTTGCTTTTTGTAGTTTTAAAAGTACTGTATCCATTTTTAATCCTTTTCTAAATGTCTAGGACAACCTGTAATCTTTTAAATCGGACTGAGAGGCAGTGAAAATGCATGAAAAGTAAAGCGTTCAGTTCGATCGGTGTCAATTTGATAATTCTATAGTAATAAAATTACAAATATCCGTAAATCCTTTTTTTATGCATGGGTTGGTTATTTGGGTTTTATGGCGCAAGGTCCAAAGCAGGACAAACTTCAGATAAAATAGGAGTTGTAAGTAACTTTTAATTTTTAGTTAAAAAATTAATAACTATGGACCTTGATAAAAGAATTAGTATGGGTACTTTTTGTATGGTATGGAACAACTGCTGACCGTTTAAGGGGAGAGTTGGAAGAATTAACTTTCATTGTTCCACATTACTTCTGCAGTTTTCATTTAGATCATGGGCTGAGGTAGCCCAGTTGGAATAACAACGGATTAGCAACCGGAGGGTTGCGAGTTCGAAACTAGGTCAAGTCAAAGACCTCGTAAACGGGTGGGGCACGGTAGTCCGGTTGGAAGAGTAACGGACTAGCAACCGGAGGGTCGAGGGTTGCGAGTTCGAATCCAAACAATACCGTCGTGTACAAAGGGGCTGGTGCACGTTAAATCTGTCGTGACTTCAAATATCTTCGCGTTGGTGTGGAAATGTGGAGTGCCAGCGCGGGTGTTCTCGCCATCTGACCGTGGTTCAAAATTACGAAGCGTTGTGCTTTTTATCTTTCCCCTCGGGAGTGATAGGATAAACGTTATTTTGCTCGTTCGACATTAATTTACCACTTACTTTAAATCTCGACCAAAATCCATCGTGTAACGTGTGTGGAACTGATGCACGTTAAATTTATCGTGGCCTCGAATGAATTGGTGTGGAAGTTTGGAGGGTGGGGTGCCAGCTCGGATGTAGATTACGTCATCTGACCATGGTTCCGAATGACGAGGATTTATCCTCGGATCTTTCGCTTAGGGATTGATCCTAGACCATCGCCAATATCCCGTTGTGTTGCTCCAGTGTGATGTAAAGTCAACTAATGCCATTTACTCATTTTTTGGTGTTTTTGTGTTTGTCTCAGCCTTGCCAAATATGGCCCTTGCGCAGCGATGAAAACCAACCATACTTGAGATAAAGCATACAAGTCGGAAGATGTGTCCTGAATCGGCATTCGATTAACAAATATTTGATTCAATGAGACGGTGAGTAAAAGATGAGGGGTTTCTGATTCGAAACTAGATTCAACCAAAGACTCGTGTACCTGGTGGGGGGCTGGTGCATATTAAATCTGTCGTGGCCTCAAATGTGGAACGCTACGACAGGTATGGCGCGGAAGTTTATAGCGGTGTGCCAGGTATTGACCTGGGAGCCTAATCTAGTGCGAGGCAAATTCAGCTACCTACCTTAAGTTCCAACGGTTCTTTATCTTGCGCTTGTCCGTTTTTGGACCTTGCGCCTTAAAACCCAACAATCAAACCAACGATTCTTTTTTAAGACTTGTCCTGTTTAGTTGAACGTGGTTTTAGTATATTAACGAGGGAAATACTGTCAAAAAAAAATTTAAGTCGGAAGTGCACGCAAACGCGGTATACATACACGACGTTTGTTACCAGTCTTGTTTTTCTTGCCACTTGCATTTTACAAAACCGAGATTGCGTAGCTAGTATGTGATCATGAGGGTAAGAGTTTGTCCAAATCCTTATAGGTGACAAATGTTTTTAGCGTCTTTAGATTGCTCCTGCTAGGCTCTAATTTTTATTATTTTATCTTAGCGCATGGTTCAAACATGGACATGTCCTTGTGGCAGGAATCATGGAATCTTTAAATTACATTGTAAAATTTCACGATTTCAGGTGTTTCTTTTCGTTTCCTGAAATTTCCAAGACACCAGAAAAAACATTTTTGTTCTTTTCCGTTTGGTATCAGGTAAGAGGAATATACTGGGGTGTTCAAATGAAAAGGTACGAAACGACACTGTGGGTATAATTGAAGTCTTTATTCAAAAGTAATCACCAGAGGACTGAGCACAACTATCCTACTGTTTCACGAGCCGAAGGATTCCCTGTTCCCAGAATTCCTGTGGCTGTGACAAGAGCCAGTCGTCCACTGTGTCCTTCAGTTCGTCGTCCGAGTTGAAGCGCTTCCCTTTGAGATGTTTTTTAGCGGACAAAACAGATGGTAGTTGTAGGGTGATATGTCCGGGCTGAAGGGCGGATGCTCAAGCTGCTCCCTCTTGAACTTGGCCAGTACACTTTGTGTGACCCTGGAGACGTGTGGACGCGCGTTATCGTGGAGCAGAATCACTCCCTCCGTGAGCAGCCCAGGCCGTTTTCTCTTGATGGACTTGCGTAGGCTACGGAGTGTCTCACCTACCGGTTTAACACCTTCCGCAATCAGAAATCTGATAACACCTCGCTGCTCCTCAATCATCGAATTTTGCAATGTGAACGCCATGATGTCCTCACACGCACTGCCGCGTCAATTGGACGGAACACACAACTGCATGCTTCTCTTCTGCGTCATGTGCGGGCGCCCGCGCATGCGCACAACCACGCCGGTACTCGTGCATTCGCTTCCTTAGATGTCTCACTACGTTATCCCAAAGCGGCATATTCACATTTCAACCGGTTTGGTTTTTACGACGTTTTGCACCTTTTCATTTGAACACTCCTCGTAGTATCATGGGTCATCTTGCTCTAGTACAATTCACGTTTTCTTCAGTGAATGCAGAATCTATTTCCTCGCACGATTTAGGGCCCACACAACTTATCCCTTTACTTTTCAATTTTTTACCAACTTTACAGAAGTAAAGAAATTAATCTTCAGTGGTGACATTTCTTTCACTATTATAAAACCCAAATAGTAAACAATGTACTCACCACCAGTTTTTCGGCATATACTGAGTGAATCGGCATCTTGCCTTAGTAGGGGCCAACTGTTCATCAATTGTAAAATTATCCCCTTGTTTGTAGCACAATAAGCAGTTCTCAATAAACGTATTCCATGTGTCTGAAAGCGGAACAAATTTATCAGTGGTAAGTTTGACCTCTTTGATTTCAAGTCGAAGCTTAAATACTTCATATCTCTAGGAATCTCCCTAGTCATAGTGGGCCGCGGTGGCCCGGTTGGAAGAGTAACGGACTAGCAACCGAAGGGTTGCGAGTTCGAA
The DNA here is from genome assembly GCA_933210815.1 of Meta bourneti. Classification (NCBI taxonomy): domain Eukaryota; kingdom Metazoa; phylum Arthropoda; class Arachnida; order Araneae; family Tetragnathidae; genus Meta; species Meta bourneti. The sequence goes on along the minus strand of OW119923.1, from coordinate 29,707,385 downwards.
TCCAGCCAAACACCGTCGTGTACAAAGGGGGCTGGTGCACGTTAAATCTGTCGTGGCCTCAAATGTCCTCACGTTGGCGTGGTGTGGAAGTTTGGAGAGTGGGGTGCCAGCTCAGGTGTTGCCTCGTCATCTGACCGTGGTTCAAAATTACGTGGTGTTGTCCTCGGATCTTTCCCTCTGGGATTGATCCCGGACCGTCACCAATAGCCCATTGTGTTGCTCCAGTGTGACGTTAATTGAAAATACCAATACCCTAGTCATAGTTCCGCTGAAAAATTTCGGTCCCCAATTTTGTTCTATAATTTTAGAATTGGCAGCCAATGCTCCACGTGCATATAATAGTGAAATAAGAGTCCAACTCATCGAGAGAAACACTAATTTGAATTTCGTGTTTCGTGACGTGCTTTGGTTTTAGTGCATTGTACCAGCTCCCAATATTTTTCATTTATGAAGAATCTCCAAGCATTACTTGGGTCCCCATCTAGAATTTTTCCCACGGTATATGCAGTTGGTCCAGATTCTTTACGCAATACTTTTTCTAAGAACGTCTTCCAGGAGAACTAGCCGAATGATCTATTTTTCAAACAGTTCCATCACTCGCTGTTTCTTCACCATTCACTTGGAAATTGCTATCTCATCCGTCCTCGAATGATTGTTCTTCCTTGCTTTCTCAAGTGTGTTATTTTCATTCCTGGAACAAGGCAATGATGTATTTTGTTCGATATTGACCACATTATTTACATTTTCTACGTCCTTTACAGATTCTTGATCCGATGAATCTGATTCATTTACAGCAGCAACATTCATGTCATCTTTATCGGGTATATTCGAACTAATTCTTTTGAGGTTCTACATTCGGAGAAATTTCTGATCCATTCGTCGCTAGACAAATCTTGCATCAATGTGAGAATTTCTTCATTTGTTAGACCCCTCCTACGAGGCATGGCTAGCAGAGGATAAAGTGCTTGCAACAGTGTTAAAAACAGGCGTGAACCTTCGGACTACCTCAAGCAAATGGAGCCAGCTTTCAAACGAATTCCTTGGAAAAAAATAAGGTCCCCAAACAAGAGTGCTAGCATGTATGCAGCACATTTCTTTCAAGGCGTAAGTTTCCCACGTTACGTTTCGTGAAATACTCATTAGCAATGACACACCAGACCTACCCCCACCTGAATGTCCACGGGCATAAGAAGAGTCAACAACAGGCTATTTCTCGGTCATAGGATAACGCAAAAAAGAGGAATGTTTTGGGAGTGGTCAAAATGGCCCCTAGCCGAAATTCTAGGTACGTTATATCTGAAAAATAGTTCAATGAATGAAACTTTTTGTGTATACTCTACAAGTATTTAAGGAAAGTAAAAAAAATATCAAAATGATAGGTGAAAAAATAAAATAGTTATAGTTAATAACTACTTTGAGGTTAAAATTACCCCTTAATTCTAGTGAAGACACAAATTGCGTAATTGGGAAATATCCAATGAAGAATTATCCGTGTATTCCGGAGTTTATGGAATCTAAGAATAATCTATATAATCCTTGAAGAATACCATTTATCTGAACCAAGAATTCTTCAGTAATCTAAATTCATTAATATTGCTGAAATGTTTTTTTTTTTTCTGGATTTGAACACCACGGCTAATACGATTTTTTTTACGGCTCCGTGAGGTTTGACTATTTTTTTTTTTTGGACTAATGGGATTGAATTTTAAACCCCTTAGCCCCTCCCGCCAGGTGAATGAAATAAAACTCTTTTCGAGTATTAGGGATTGTCCTAAATATACCCAAAAAATGTCTAAAGATGAAAATATATGCTGGGGCTAAAACCCCAAGACATGTTTGCTTTATCGGGTCTGACCGTGGGTGCGCCTAATGCACAACTACTTGCATTTTATTAGTTGATGGAGGTTTGTTGTTTTTAGAGTCTCCCATTCGATTGCCAGAAAGGTTCTCCGTATCTCAAGTCCAAATGGAAGGTGGAAGACGAGATCCTGAAGAGGAAGAGAGACGGCCATCGCGCGAGTTGGCAGCAGAGCGACGCGCGCGGGAGCGACGCGCGCGGGAAGGTCGTGTGGCACCTGCTGAATATCAAGATTGTGCGGGACCCGCTGATTGTCAATCTGATGAGCCCCCGGACGAAATAGATCGTTTACCTCAAGCAGAACCTGAACATCCCGAGCGGGGTGACGATGGGAATGTAAGAAGATGAATAAATCACTGATTCTCAGTATTGCATTTTTAGGACATTGGTGTAAACTTTTAGGTCTTTTGATAATGCAATAAATTTTGGAAGTGCAATGTACCTGTGCTCTTATTTCAAGTGTATCGTGAGACACTTGACAGTTATTCAATTTTCTAGTTAGATTTGAGGTGAACTTTGGCTATACCGTAACAAACGTTAACTTGCAATACAAACTATAAAGCAGAGTTGGTGTCGGTCTGTACTCTACAAATCTACAGTTTGACCAATCCACCAAATTTTCTACACTTGTGCTTTAGAACCCTGCGGGTAATGTAGGCTACACATTGATTCCCGTTCTTTATTTTCCTGGGTGTGCAGAGGGGCTAAAACAATTCAAAATACCGTCGGAGTAACATTGAGTATTGCGGTACGAAACTCGGGTTGTTTTACCCACAGTATTGCCGGAAAAACAATTTTCCCCAAAAAAATTGTTTAAAGAATTTATATTCCAAAAATAAGTTTTTGAACTTAATTGTTTGGAAAGAAATGAAAAATCATTTATATAAATATTTGACTGATAAGCAAAATTAAATGTTTTAAATCTTCATGCTTTCTAAGCAAACCAGTACTTAAAGCGAAATCGACTTCTGTAGGTGTTGCCTTTGTTTCGTAGCTTGTCTTGCAGTGGGGTGAGGTGAATGAAATGGATTATATGGATGTATATACACTCATGCTCAAAAATTAAAGACATTTGAGAATTGCAGAAAAAGTGCACAAGAGTAAGAGTTTCTGATGGAATCGGACCACAAATATCTTGGAATAACATGCTTGTGTTTCAAGCGGAAGTAATCAACAAGATGGCGCTGAAAGTACGTCATGAGGAACAGCAGTTCGTGGAGTGTATGAAAGGAATCGTTGCTGTAACGATGTATAGTTCACAATCGGCGTGTAAGCCTGAGATTGCCATAGACGAATAGCTATGACTCGGAGGACACATGGACGATTTTTTTTTACGTGGCAGAGTTATCGGTTGTTTGGAATGTAGACTCGCGTAGATGGATGTATCCCAGGAACGGAATCCCAGTGTCACGAGGCTGGGACAACGGTTCCAAGGGGATGAAAACGTAAGTAGACGCTGCAGCACAGGTCATCCCCGGGTTACAACATCGGAAGAATATCGCGGTTATAAAATATTTTAACTGCGACTTCTCAAAAGTTGAAAGCTTTTGTCTGACTGAAGTTCGAGGTTGTTTACGTGATGAAGCTACCATGCAGTTTTGCTATTTGAAACGGCCGCGGTAGCATATTTGAAAGATTAATGGATTAGCAACCGGAGGGTTGCGAGTTTGAATCCAACCAAAGGGTGCAAGTTAAGTCTCGTTAAATCAACCGTAGTCTCAAATGTCCTCACATTGTCGTGGTGTAGAAGTTTGGAGAGGGGTGCTAGCTCAGGTGTGACCTCGACATCTGACTGGTTCAAAATTAAGTGTGGTTCTCGGATACTTCCCTTCTGGGTTGATCCCGGAACGGCGCCAATAGCCCGTTGTGCCTACATTTCGTTGTCACGAAGTTAACTCAGCCGTAAGGTATTATCGATGTGTAGTACAAAATATCTTAAATGACAAGAAACAGCATCCCCTTCCAATCAATCAGATTCAGTCGGTTTAGAATCACTGATATTCTTCAATAGAGTCAGAACTGTTACCGTGAAATCACTTACTAAAATCACTAGTTTGCTTTAGGGAGCGAAAAGAAGCATCTGGTTTACTATTACTACAGATTTCGTCTTGGCACAAAAATGTATCTGGTTTTCGAGCCGATTTGATTTAAACTAATTTTGATTTAGGATTACGACCTCTTGGTGTAGCGTAACCTTGTAGCTGGGTCGTTCCATGCAAAATGAGCAAATCGGCTGTGGCTGAGATCACTGATTTTTATTGAAATCAGTTTTTAAATGGGTCACATAGTAACAAGAAACTGCAAAATATCAGGTTTCAGACATCTACGTTTTGTGAATTATTGACAAAGTTCAAGGTTAACAAATTTCGATTCTTTAGCACTAAAAGTGTCCTGTCTGACTATTCCAATAAGTTATTTTGTTTTAACAATTTTAAATTTTTTAAATCGTTGCATTCTTCAGAAAGATCTTAGGAAAAATGATTTAGCAGGGACGGTTATTAAATTATTCTGAAAGATCGACGAAAATAGAAATTTTTTAACAAATTTAAAACTTGTATCTCGAGAAATGGAAAGACAGTATTAAAATTATTCTTAATGCAGACTTATAACAATTAGCGCGATGTGATTTAATTGTATTTCTAGTCGTAAAAATGTTTAAAAAGTAAAATTATGGAAAAATGCGAATTTTAATTTTTAAAAATATATTCAACTGAAGGATAGCTTCTTACCTGACAAGTAGGCAACAATAAAACATTTTCTACACACCATGCCATTCAGACAGGCATTTCACAGGGATTCATACTAGGGCCTACATTATTTAACATCTATGTGAACGACATACCTAGAAGCAACTGCACTACTCTGTAGATGACACTGCAATATTAGCAAAAAGCAATAATCTCGCGAATATCTAAGTCACACGTTACCTACATTCACTTGAGTCCTGGCTTATTGATTGGAGGATCCAAATCAATGTCGACAAATGTCAAGCGGTTATGTTTACTAAAAAGCGAAACCTTCCAGCTGTTCGGAAAGGATATTTCCTGATCTCCAGCTTGTATATACTTCGGTGTCACTTTAGACAACCACTTAACATGGAATAGGCACATATCCTCCCTTAAATCTAAATTTCTGGCTGCACGTAATAAAGGGGTATACAATAGTATACCCCTTTATTGCTAGAAATTCTAAAATATCGATACACAATAAAATGCTCACATAAAACTATGCTCCACACAGTGGTTAGTTATGCCTGTCAGGTCTGGGGATATGCAGCTAAGACCCACATAAATAAAATTGAAGCACTCCAAAATTCTGCCCTCCATCATTATGGACAGCCCATTGTGTATTACCGAAATACCAAAATAAGAGGAACTAGAAATTTTAGAACTCAGAATTTTTGGCAAAATTAGCAAAACTTTCTTCCGCTCCCATCGTTGCAATTAAAAACTCGGCTGTAGCGCAGATTTCCAGATATGACCATCGTCTACAAATTACCAAAAACAGACCAAGAGCCATTATGAATTATGCTAAAAATGTAAACAATAACTTAAATTCATACTTTTGATATAAAATTCAAGTTTGTTAAAATAACAAAAAATTAAACTAATTTTCATTTGGAAAATCATGTAGTCTTCCAAGTCCTTCAAATTAATTCATAATTTTAATACTACTTTTAACTGCAGTAGCCACAGGTATTCTGAACTCTATTATTTTCTGAGATATCACTCGATTGATGGGCTTGCCTACCGCTCTTTGTAACGCCTTCTCCAACCACACCAACTGCAACCTCCTTGATAACCTGACACCCAAGACAGCTACATAATTGAAAGTTTCTGATAACCTAAACGTATAACGTATTCGGAACACAAGGACTTTGTTATCTGCCTTAGGTCCAGGAGCTCCATGAAAAATTAACTCTGAAGGATAGCTCCGAAAACAGAAACTTTTCACTATTATAAACCAAGATGTTTATCATATTCCCAAATTTTCGTTATTGCCTTTTGCCACAGGAACATATTTAACTAGATGCTAATTTGACTTTTTTTTATCGCATCTGATGAAAGTTATAAGATTTGATAATATAAAAATGGATGTAAGAATGAAATAATTATTATGGAGCACGTACAAAATTTCACATGAAAATACTTTTGTAAACTTTTTTCATCCAAGGAGATTTCTTATCAGTGAAATTATCAATTAGTCAGTGGAAAGTTTGTTTTGCTAGAGAAGTCCTTTTGATTTCCTGAAATCCTTAGGAAATGTAAGTATTAAATACTAACAATTGTAAACATAAATTCGTTTTGTAAGTACTAAATATTAGATAAACACAATATGCAATTTTGATAGCAAAAAAAATTTAAACTATCATTATACCCCGATTCCCAACTGTACACTCATCTGACCGTGCTTCAAAATTACGTGGTTTTGTCTTCGAATTTTTCCCTTGGGATTAATCTCATACCGTCGTCAATAACCCGTAGAGTTGCTCTAGTGCGAGGTTAATTACCATTACCCAATTGTACATTTTGGCTCCTCTGATTAAGTTATCTAGTCCTTTCCCAACTTTATTTTTTACATAATAATTTCATTTATGAACTCTCTTTTCTGATTTTTTTCCCTTTTCGATTGGACGACCTGCTTTGCAGCGGATGCTCCGTAAGTGATATATCGTCAGTGTTGCCTGTTGGACTCTTGAATGTCTTAATTGTTTAATAACGGGATAATGGTTATCCAACGAATTAACAGAGTTTGAAGAAGTAGGTAGGTATTTTAATTAACGTCACACTGGAGCAACGTCTATTTAACAGAGTTTGAACTTGGAATGATAGTTGGAGCTCGACGCATAGGGCATAGCATTTCGGAAGTTGTTGAGCTTAAGTTTCCTCGCTCCAGTGTCAAGGATGTATCCAGAGGGTGTAGAAGGCATTACCTTCCACAAGGGCAACCGGAGGGTCCGAGTTCGAATCTCGATCCAACCAAAGACAGTGAACGTGGGGGCTGTTATACGTTAAATCTGTCGTGGCTTCAAATGTCCTCAAGTTGGTGTGGAAGCTTGGAGAATGGTGTGCCAGCTCAGGTGTTGACCTCGTTATCTGACTGTAGTTCAGAGGCGTTTTCCCTTCGGGATTGATCTCGGACCTTCGCCAATAACCAGTTGTTTTGCTCCAGTGCGACGTTAATTAACTACCGCCATTAACTTAATTTTGAACCACTGTCAAATGACGAGGTCACACCTGAGCTGGCACCCCACTCTCCAAATGTCCGCTATCAGAACTTGCGCCTCCTTTAGGATTAATCCCGAACCGTCACTAATAGCCCGTTGTGTTTCAGTGTGACGTTTATTAAAATGCCTAACAGAACTTGCCCATTAAACCCAAACCAACCAGCCACCAACAAATAGTCTTGACAGTAAAACCTCTCATTGCTTAATACTGAGCAAGCTTACTACAGCTGCTAGAACTTGACGTGTTTCCGAAGATTAGGCCCGTGTTTTTCTATGATTTTAAGATTGCTTTGATTTCAAGTTACTTTAAAGGTAAAGTTTTACTCTTGCTCTAGTATTAAACAGGTTTGGTATTTTGAATTTGTATTACACTTAGTTGAAATTGATGCAAATTCTTATAATTACGACTGTTTAAATTTATAATTATCGTGGTAAAAAGTAATATCTTAAGATTTATAAAGCTAATACGATGTTCCTATTTACTTCTCGGTGGTTGCTTCAATGGTTTTATTCAGGTTTGCATTAAATTACACATTTTTGCTACTATTAAATCTTCAGTCATACCCACTTCATATCACACCTTCTCAAAATTTTAAAGTGAGGTAAGTATAATTTAAAATTTTACGAAGTACAATTTTTGAGGTATGGTTATTTGTGGATCTTGCATAGATGAGAAGCTAATTTTTCAGTTTAGCTTATTTGTTTTCGTGTTCAATTACGTATTTCGATAACAAGTATTGATGTCTCATAGCAACACGTTATAATTACAAAACTATTTCTGTGATTTTATTGAACTGTTTTTTAATTGTATTAGTGTAACCTCTTGAAATAAATGTTAATTCACATTTACCAGCCTACCTACCTTAATCAGCGTGTAAAATATTTCAATCCTAATTGTAATTTAAACATCATTTTGGAACGTTGACTTAAATCTACAATCTATTTCAGGGAACTCCAAATATGGACTTTTTGACTAGGATGGACACGTTTCTTAAAATGAGTCAAGTTGGAATTGGACTTTTTTTAATGTTTGATTCGGTGATTTCGGTAGACAGTTTTCGCTCAATACCGCAGTGGACTTCCGCATCATTGTTGGTGATAGAAGGAATACAAGCTTTATGTGATTATCCACGACCTCCAGTAGTAAACGTCAACGGTTTGCATCCGGTTGGAATTCCAGTCCATGGAAATGAGGACTTGGACGAAAACAGGTTTGATCGAATAATCAATGCTAATCTCAATGCTTTGGCGGTTTTTGAAGGCGCTATTGTCCTCGAAGGAGGGGAAATGAAAAAACATGCAGCTAGACCAGATGGTCGTTTAGCAAATTTGCTACCATTTCGAGGTGATTCCTCAAATGTCAGATATGACCCAAATCCCTTTGCAGATATTAGTACTCTACTACCTGGTCTTGATATGGAAGATGAAACTCAAATCATAACAGCTGTTCAATCGTATATTGAAGCTTGCAGAGCAGGCGTTGCCTTGGAACAAGCTAAAGTTGGTAAAGCAGGTGTGGGACAGTATGAAGCTGGTGAAGGAGATGTGGGAGAGAATGAAGCTGGTGGAAAAGAGGGTGAAAAGCAGGTGGAACTTGAAGGTGATGAGAAAGGCAAAGCTTTAGGAGAAACTAAATCTGAAGCCACCGAGAAAGGCGAAGGTTTAGAATCTAAATCCGAAGCCACCGAGAAAGGCGAAGGTTTAGGAGAAGCTAAATCGGAAGCCGCCGAGAAAGGCGAAGATTTAGAAGCTAAATCTGAAGCCGCCGAGAAAGGCGAAGTTTTAGGAGAAGCTAAATCTGAAGCCACCGAGAAAGGCGAAGGTTTAGAAGCTAAATCGGAAGCCGCCGAGAAAGGCGAAGTTTTAGGAGAAGCTAAATCCGAAGCCACCGAGAAAGGCGAAGCTTTGGAAGCTAAATCCGAAGCCACCGAGAAAGGCGAAGCTTTGGAAGCTAAATCTGAAGCCACCGAGAAAGGCAAAGCTTTTGAAGCTAAATCTGAAGCCACCGAGAAAGGCGAAGCTTTTGAAGCTAAATCTGAAGCCACCGAGAAAGGCGAAGCTTTGGAAGCTAAATCTGAAGCCGCCGAGAAAGGCGAAGGTTCAGAAGCTAAATTTGATGTCGCCGAGAAAGGCGAAGTTTTAGGAGAAGCTAAATCTGAAGCCACCGAGAAAGGCGAAGGTTTAGGAGAAGCTAAATCTGAAGGCGCCGAGAAAGGCGAAGCTTTTGAAGCCAAATCTGAAGCCACCGAGAAAGATGATTTGATACAGGATAAACCCGAAATTGGCGCGTTTGACGGAACCTTGAGGCAGGCTGAATTCAAAGTTGATGAGAAAGAAACCTTGGGACAGGCTGAATTCAAAGTTGATGAGAAAGAAACTTTGGGACAGGCTGAATTCAAAGTTGATGAGAAAGAAACTTTGGGACAGGCTGAATCCAAAGTTGATGAGAAAGAAACCTTGGGACAGGCTGAATTAAAAACTGAAGGATATAATCTTTAGGATAGGCTTAATCTGAGACAGTCGAAAACGCTTTTCCAATGGCCGGAAATGTTCATTTATAAATATTTTGAGATATGAACTCAAGCATTTCAAAGTTTTGGATTGTTAGTTGGTTTTGGTTGATTGCCATTGTTAGTTTGGTTGTTTCGAAACCGATTGTACAGGGTTATTCAAAATGAATCATCCGATTTCAAAATGCTATATTTTCATAAATAAACGACACAGAATGATAAGTAATACATGAATACAAAGGAAAAATATGAAAGTTTTTTATAAGTGTTCGATATAACTTCCTTTAGTTACATGTATAATGTCAAGACGGTATGTAAATTCCTACCAAACACGTTGTAAAGTGTCAGTGGTAATTGATTGTACAGCAGCAGAAAGCCGTTGTTTAAGTTCACATAAATTTGTGGGTAATGGTGAGAGACACATACACTTTACCTTTTACAAACCCCAATGGAAGAAATCGCATGGGGTCATATCAGGTGACCTAGGTGGCCAGCTGTGTAACATCCACTGCTCTCAAACTGATGATACCACCTTCGAATACTCTGAGCCGTAGGTGGATTAATTCGGTACTTTTTACGAAATTCACGCTGAACGGTGATTACAGATCCTCATCGCGCAAACGACAGCACACAAAAGCTTTCTGATCCGCGGACGCCATTATCACTTCTGCCGCTGAAAAGCTTCTAAAACAGCTTTCGTGAAATAACTTCACGAAGAACACACGAGCGCCATCTATTCTTCACAATATAAAACTTCCATATTTTCCCTTTGTATTCATGTATTACTTATCATTGTGTGTCGTTTATTTTTGAAAATATGGAATTTTGAAATCGGATGATTCATTTTGAATTACCCTGCATTATAAACCTTATGAAAGGTTCTAGTTCATGAATTCAATGTTCAATTAACCGTTCACCCCCAAATGTTTCTTATTTCTGAATTATGGTAAGCTTAAAATATTTTGTATTTATCATTGGAATAAGAACACTTAACAGGATATTCCTCTCCGATCAAAACATTTTAATCTGAATGAAAATTTGTAATGAATATATGTTATGTAAAGCATTAAAAGTGTTCTTAATTTGTTCGTAAAGATTATGTAATATATGTATTCCAATTCTTATACTGAAATCCATGTAAATAAGTAAAGATATTAAAGGTTTCTTAAATTGCATTAAAACATTCATTTATTTAAACTCTTGATATATGCAGTACGTCACAAACTTTAGTATACATCTGCTTTTTGTGTGGAAATTTACGTTTAAAAAGGTAAAGTTCGTATGAAAAGTAATCAATGATTTGGAATGTTCATACACTATTTAATATTTTCTAACAAACTTTTCAAAACCTGCACACTCAAAATATAATGCCAAGAAAAAAAACTAGTGAATAAACAAGAGTACGTAATTTTGTGTCATCTATTGAAACATAATTTATTTGAACAAGTTGTGGTTCATAAGCATACCTTACCTTATTGAATTTGCTTATATGCAATTTGCGACTAGATTTTGACAGATATTTTCTAAATTACTTTTCTGGCTCTTAATTTCAAAATTCGAGGGATTTTTGAGACATCCTTTTAGAAAATAATGCTCAATAATACTTATACGTATTCCAAACCTGAAGTGTTTCAATTTGGATTTCATGATTTTAAACGTGAGTTTTCATGCAAACGGAGTGTATACTCAATTTTGGGACCGACAGTACATTTGAGTTCTGTACAGTAAATCGAAATTGTCGAACAAATTCCAACAGTGAAAAAAAATTTGACCGTCCTCAGATGAACATCTGTTAATTTTTTCGAAGCAAAAAATTTCTTAGAATTCGAGTTTCAATCGATGGTCACTATCTTTTTGGCAATATACCGCCTGAAGTTGCACCAGACAAGTTTGTTTCACACGGTCATTTGTTAGTGACTCCGTGCATTGCTTTCAATCGTAAAAATGTGGAGCATTTTAGGAAGTTGAATTCGCGTCAAATATTAAAACCAAACTGCCCAATTTCGTAATAGATGGACATATATCGAGAGCTTAACGCAAGACGACCTAGCAAGACTAGTATGCAAGTTTCTGCTCAGTTCCCTTCAAGATATTAGTTTTTGATTTTTGATGCAAAGTTCAGTAAGATACAAATTATACACTCAACAAACGCGCAAGACAAAATTCAATAAAAGCAGATAGGAATTCAAGTAATGTAACAAACAATTGATTAAAATTCCTATATGAACAGCATGAAAACAAAGTTGAAACACTCGAAGTTGAAAGCACTTAAGAAAAGATTAAAAGGCTTTCAACACAAAGTATTGTAGAAGAGTTAAAACACGTTCATAGAAGACTTAAAATAGATAAAAATCTGAGTTTAAAGGATGACAAAAATATAATTTAAAAACAAAACTACAAAAGTAAATATTTGAGTAGGATTCAATAAAATGTAGATGGACCACATGAACAACTAAAACAGTTTACACAAAAATAACACGATAAAAAGCAATAGTATAAATGAAAAGGGCAGAGGGTGGATTTAGCCAGCAAAATATACTTTTGGCTAGGGACTTAAAAAATTAAATATAAAATTGTCGAAGGCCAGAAAAAAGAAAAGTTAAAATATATGATAACGCAAAATCTCCAGTGGGGGCTGGTGCACGTTAAATCTATTATGACTTGAAGTGTCAACTTGAAGTGGCGTAGAAATTTGGAGTGGAATGCCAGTTCAGGTGTTGACCTCGTCATCCGACCGTGCTTCAAAGTTAGGAGGTATGGTATTACAATTAACGTCGCCCTGAAGCAACACAACGGGCTATTGGCGACAGTCTGGGATCAAACCCGAAGAGAAAAATGAGGACAACACGTAACTTTGAGCCACGATCAGATAAAGAGGCAACACGAGCTAGCACCCCACTCCAAATTTCCACCACACCAACGTGAAGACATTTGAGGCCACGACAGATTTAACGTGCACCAGCCCCCTTTATACACGACGGTGTTTGGCTGATTACGAACTCGAAACCCTCCTGTTGCTAATCTGTTTCTCTGCTGGGATCTTTCCCTTCGGGATTGATCCCGGACCGTCGCTAATAGCCCGTTGTGTTGCTTCAGTGCGACGGTGTCTGCCTTTTCCATATACTATTTGTCAGATTTGTAAAATACCCCGTTGCTGCTCTAATGCGACATTAATTAAAATACCTACCTACCAGTTTTGTAATAGGGTTTGGCGGACTAGTTGTAAATCCAAAATACCAGATGATCGTTTCATAAAGCCCTTGCGTATCAATACATACTGCGTTGGAATTGGAATGTTTTTCCTTGGTATTATAGTTATCAATAGCCCGTTGTTACTCCAGTGTGAAGTTAATTAAAATACCCAACTACATTGGTATAAAGATTGACGTATGGTTATTGCGCTACTTGCATATCAGGGGGTATTTCATTGAACAAGTGTCGTGTTCACTTTGCAAGGAAGACACCCTTTTTGTAGTTCTATTAGTTAAGTGAGTTGCACTGTACTTTTTGATGGTCTGCATTATTTTTGAGCCAGCATTCTATCAATTATTCACGATGTTCGACTTCAACCTCTGACGGTCATAAGACTATTTCTTACTTTTATTACCAAGGGATAGGCCAGGAAGATTTGAATCCAAAAATTAGATTACTTGACAGTGGCAGCATCTGACTGATTCAAAATTGCGTGTTGTCCTCGATCTTTCCCTTTCGGATTGATCCCGGACGTCACCAGTAGCCAACTGCGTTGCTCCAGTGTGACGTTAATTAAAATACCTATCTACCTAATCTAAAAAACCGTCAACATTAACGATCTTAAAAGTAACTGGAATATCTAAACTAGTTTTAAATATACCAAAATACACGAACCATCTTTTAGCTTTAATTTATTTCAATTTTATTTCATACTATTAAAATATCAAGATGGCGTTTTGATGTTTTGTTAACATTTTTAACGTCACACTGGAGCAACGCAATGGGTTATTGGCGACGATCCATGATCAGTCCCTATTGGAAAGATCCAAGGAAAAAGCCTCGCAATTTTAAACCATGGTCAGATGACGAGGTAAACACCTGAGCTGGCACCCCACCTCCAAACTTCCATACCACGCCTAAATGAGGACATTTGAGGCCACGTAAGATTTAACGTGTCTGTGTATATCACTGTCTTTGGTAGTTGGTAATTAATTAACGTCGCACTATAGCAACACAACGGGCTATTAACCACGGACCTGGATCAATCCCGAAGGGAAAGGACACCAAGTAATTTTGAATCACGTCAGATGACGAGGGAACACCTGAGCTGGCACCACACTCCAAACTTTCCCATCACGCCAACGTGAGGACATTTGAGGGTCACGAGTCTTTGACTGGACCGAGTTTCGAACCCGCAACCTTCCGGATGCCAATCCGTTTCTTTTCCAACTAGGTTACCGGAGGTCCTTATATACCGTACTGAAATTAAAGACTTATTCACGTCAATGACAGAATTCTACGAATAGAAATACTTCCAGTTACCAAACGTAAAATATATCCTAACATTACAAAATTAAGTCAAACTGCTCATGTAGACTTAAAATAATTATATAAATGAGGCCTTTTCGTATGAGTTCCAATAAAATTCAATCACATGGATACTTGTGCAAAGTAGTATTTGGTATTTTCAATTAACGTCACACTGGAGCAACACAACGGGCTATTGGTGACGGTCCGGGATCAATCCCAGAGGGAAAGATCCGAGGACAACACCACGTAATTTTGAACCACGGTCAGATGACGAGGCAACACCTGAGCTGACACCCCACTCTCCAAACTTCCACACCACGCCAACGTGAGGACATTTGAGGCCACGACAGATTTAACGTGCACTAGCCCCCTTTGTACACGACGGTGTTTGGCTGGATTCGAACTCGCAACCCTTCGGTTGCTAGTTCGTTACTCTTCCAACCGGGCCACCACGGCCCTACTCGTACTTGGGAAAACTACAAGAATTAACTTTCACCACGACTAAATGAATTGACGAAATCTTATTTTCTTGCAAGTTCGAATCCAGCCAAAGACCGTCGTGTACAAAGGGGGTTGGTGCACGTTAAATCTGTCGTGGCCTCGAATGTCCTCACGTTGGCGTGGTGTGGAAGTTTGGAGAGTGGTGCCAGCTCAGGTGTTCCTCGTCATCTGACCGTGTTTCAAAATGACGTGGTGTGTGTGTGTCCTCGATCTGTCTCTTTGGGATTGATCCCGGACCGTCATCAATAGCCCGTTGTGTTGCTCCAGTGACGTTAATTAAAATACCTACCAACATACATCTTATTTTCATCCTAAACTTCACCCATCTGCCGATTAATCTGTTTCAATTTTCTTGCAGTAAAAGAACGGATAAACGACCGTACTTTAATCCATTACGACGTTAATTCAACAACGCTACTTGTCTACTGTAGACAAGTAGTGTTGTTGAATTAACGTCGCAATGGAGCAACGCATCGGTCAGGGATCAATTCCGAAGAGAACGATTCGAGGACGTCGTAATTTTGAACCATGGTTAGATGACGAGGTACTTACGTATTAACCGTATGCCATTGGCGAATATCAGCCAAGTTTTGTTTCGGGCGGAAAAAGTTTAGCAATTGCCCTTTGGATGGCATCAAACATATCATTATTATAAACTCTGCGAGGTAGGGACTCGAGGTGGTATCGATATTTTCCCCGATGTTTTTTATTTCGCCATTTTTCACTTCCCCAGATGCATTACATATTCTGTGTGCGCGCCAGTTTCAGAATCAATGAAATTTTATTTGTGGTTCACTTTGGCAGTGAATATAACCAGATTGTTCCAGTTCTTCCGTCTTATACCCCTTCCAAAACATTTGGCGATTAATCGCTGGCATGCGGTTAATACGTAAGTACCGATGGCGAGGTCAACATCTGTTCTTACAGTATACAGGGTTTTCAATTGTCTTAAACTTCTAACTTCTTTAGTCAATGCTTTTGCGAAGAATGTTAGCTTCAGTTTTACTATACCTTTCCGAATGAATATAATTTGATTATTTTTTATTTATTTAACGAACGATCCTGTTAAACTCGAGAAAACATGGTTGGTGGATTTGGGTTTTATGGCGAGAAAACCATGAAAATCATGCTACATGTTTCAATAAAGAAAATATAAGCCATGGGAAATTTTACTAATGTCACATCGAGACGATAAATCTTGGGATAAAATATACTTTTCATCCGTGAGTAAGGCAGTTTTAGGAAAAACATCAAATTTATTAATTTATGTATGAAAATAAAGAAATCTAATTCAACGTTTTAATTTTGTTATTTAATGTTACAACTATATTACAAAATTTAATTTGACAACACAAATAAATGGATAAATTAAGCACTTTAGTGTTAAAAGGATGACTTGGTAAAAGTCTGCCTTACGAACGATGAAAGCATTAAAGCGAAATCGCTTCAGATTCATCTAATGTTTCTGTATAAATTGGCAGATATTATTTCCGATTATTGCATCTGTACATCAGAATCAGGCTGCAAATGATAAACATAAAGCTTGGTAAAAGTAGGGCAACTCCTATGTATGAGTGACCCAGATAAATATACACCAAGGAAGCTGATTGCATTATAACTGCCATAAGGATAAGACTGAATCCACAGATAATACAATCACAGCAGAATTACATCACGGTTCCTGAGAATAGAAACAGTATAATTGAAAATGTATCAAGGCTACCAAATTACTAAGTTGGATGTTTAACGTTTTAATTATTCAGGTTAATCACTGCACGGAAAGATGTAATTTATTATGTAACTAAATAAACAATTATATATTTTATCATAATGACGATAATCAACCCTTGTGGTATAGGTAAATGACATCCTACCTCTAGAAGAACGCTGGAGAGCTCACAAAATACAAATATATTTTAAACTAAGCTTACAAGAGCCATGAATAGAACATCTAATTGTAAGAATAGCGTTACAAATCTGATGAGATTTTCAGTGTAAACAAACAAACCAGACACGATTTTACTTCTAAGTTTTCTTGCATGATACATATCGGGGCTACCTTAAAGAGTTCTTTATCGCCATTTTGGAAAGGTTTGCCGCTAAACCTAATAGATGCCAACCAGTCACCTCATATCAATTCAGAATTCATTATTCAGAACTTTTATTGACGAAGTGTTGAAACCGTATTCGAAAACAAGCCAGACGTCACGTTAAGGGAGGGAGGAATTGAATTTACTTCGCACTGGAGCAACAGAACGGACTATTGGCTACGGTGCGAGATCATTGCCGATGAGACCCAAGGATAGCAACTCATAATTTTGAATTACTGTCATATGACGAGGTGAACACCTGAGCTGACATCCCACTCTCCAAACGTTCACAACATGCCAACATGAGAATACGTACAGGAAAAGAGTATATTACTGGAGAAATTACCACCGACTTATAATTAGTTTGACAGAAAATGAAATATGCATAAACTTTGCAATTCTATATTGCAATATTACGTGTTGTCCTCGGTAGGTAGGTATTTCAATTAACGTCACACTGGAAAAAAAACCGAGCTATTGGTGACCGTCCGGGATCAATCCCAAAGGGAAAGGTCGAGGACAACACCACGTAATTTTGATTCCCGGTCAGATGACAAGGCAACACCTGAGCTGGCACCCCACTCTCCAAACTTCCACAACACACCAAACTGAGGACATTTGTGGCGACGTCGGATTTAACATGCACCAGCCCCCTTTTTACACGACGGTTTTTGGCTGGATCCGTCGCTCTTCCAACCGGGCTACCGCGGTCCCGTGTTGTCCTCGGATCTCTCTTTGGGATTGATTCCGGACTGTCACCAATAGCCCGTTGCGTTGCTCCAGTACGACGTTAATTAAAATACCTACCTGCTCTTAAACTGCAAAATGTACTTCACGAATCTTTTTTTTTTTTTTTTATTTCAATTAACGTCACACTAGAGCAACACAACGGGCTATTGGTGACGGTCCGGGATCAATCCCAAAGGGAAAGATCCGAGGACAACACCACGTAATTTTGAACCACGGTCAGATGACGAGGCAACACCTGAGCTAGCATCCCACTTGCCCCGTTGGAAGAGTAACAGATTAGCAATCGGGGGTGGGTATTTCAATTAACGTCACACTGGAGCAACACAACGGGCTATCGGTGACGGTCCAGGATCAATCCCAAAGGGAAAGATCCGAGGACAACACCACGTAATTTTGAACCACGGTCAGATGACGAGGCAACACCTGAGCTGGCACCCCACTCTCCAAACTTCCACACCACGCCAACGTGAGGACATTTGAGGCCACGACAGATTTAACGTGCACCAGCCCCCTTTGTACACGACGGTGTTTGGCTGGATTCGAACTCGCAACCCTTCGGTTGCAAGTCCGTTACTCTTCCAACCGGGCCACCGCGGCCCTGATTAGCAATCGGAGGGTTTCGAGTTCGAAACTCGGCCAACCTAAGTCCGTCCTATACGCGGGAACTGATTCATGTTACATCTGTCGTGTGCTCAAATGTAATCATGTTGGCAATGTCTGAAAGTTTGAAGAGTGGAGTCCCAGCTCATTTGATCACGTCACCTGATCGTGGTTTAAATTACAACGTGTTTCCTCGAGTCTTTCCCTTGGGGATTGATCCCTGACCGTCACCGATAGCATGCTGTATTGCTCCAGTGCGATGTTAATTACCTAGATGCTTTAGAAATTTCTACCCCCTTTCGGATGCGGTTCAGTGGAACTCAACTCAAGACTTAGCATTGAGTATATCTTTATTTTTATATTTACCTTTATACCATATACGAGACCTTTACTGATTGCCGCATTCGAGTTCTTACTATCTCCTTCGAGTTTATCATAACTCGAGTGTTTACTGTCTGCTCTAAAATTTGTTTTCGACCAGTGATTGGTAGAAAACCAATACTTTCCGAAATAATTAAATTCTATCTTCTTTCTTCACCAATAGCCCTTTGTTTTGCTCCAGTGAGACGTTCAAATACACTCACTGACAAATGTTAAGCACGAAGCGGTAAAATGCGAAAAAATCGACAAGTACAGCTTTGATTGACACGAAATGCGGAAGGAAAGTAGCAAATGAGTTAATGCATGAAACAAAACAAAGAATTACATACAAAGATGAAAACAATATTGAATTTTCATAAATTGCAAGATGAAGTCAAATTGGAGTCAACAAAATGATGTTTAAATCCAAAACAAACAAACAGAACCGACATTAATAGGGTATGTGACCACCCCTCATCCTCAAAGTTTACAGCGTGTGACCAAGCTTTCCATGATGTGATCAACCACCCCAGAGCCAAGTAATCACCATTCCTCCTGTAGAGGAGTTTGCAACTCTGTGAGAGTGACTGGGTGGGAAACGTGCAGACACAGCAAGGTCGAGGGCATCCCAAAGATTTTAAATAGGATTAAGGTCGGGCGAGTTCGCCGGCCAATCCATACGCGCAATCACCTCACTCTCCACGTAGTCGTCGACGATGTTAGCTCGACAAGGACGCGCATTATCATCCATTAAAACGAAAGCAGGACCAACTGCTGCAGCGTACAATATCAGTGGGATCTAGGACTTCATCCCGATACAGGACAGCCGTCACAGAACCCCGTCTATAGATATGCAGGTCGGTGCGATATCCCAACGAAATTCCTGCCCACATCATGATACTTTCACCTCGGAATGCTTCATGCTCGATGATGTTCTGGTGCCGATTGCGTGTGCCTTGTTCTCTCCAGACGCTTAGACGCTTGTCACCTGGCTCCAGGGCAAATCTCGACTCATGCGTGAACATAACGTTGGCCCAATCAGACAGTCCATTTCACGTTGCCGACACCACTTTAATCGTGCCCCTCTGGATTGGACGGATAGAGGAACACAAACTCGTGGTGCCCGGGCGTACAGTCCATTCATGTGTAGCCTTCGGCGAACAGTAGTGGCAGATATCGTCTTACCAATTACCCGATATTGACTTGGAATGTAATAGCTTCGAACCATTAAACGAGGAAATGGGAATAAATGACTATTGCCATATTTCGTTCTGAAGAGTACAAAGTGTCAGTGGACCGATGTATATTACGAATCGGCGTTTAAGAATCAGTTCTGCGGTTGCAATATCATGTTTTGACACTTGAAGTCAGTTTAGAACATTTCGCTTTGTTAAATTTCCAAATGAAGATACCACATCCTTTCAATTGTGTAACACTTGTCGCCAGTTATTAAATGTTAATAAGACAACCGGCTTTGTCCAAGTGGGCCATTAAGTTAGGCTTTGGATAATTAAATTCCAATACCATATTTTGAAGCGTTCGGTAAAGAATGCTAGTGTGAGATTACCATGCAAATCTTGATACCTAAACCATGGCAAACTGGGTTGACAATTAACTTCTAGCAGCGGCTATCCTCATTTGAAAGATCCATATTACAGTTCGAATTTTACTTTTCTGCCCCAACAAATATGGCTCTTGCGCCATAAAACACTAACAAACCAACCTGCCACAAAATGATGTCTGCCGACCTTATTTTACTCATGCTACTCAGAAAGGTTGACGGGGAAACATTGATGACGTATATAATGTATGATTTTTAAATATTCCTTAAAATAGGTCGCAGTATCCCGATTGGAAGAATAACGAATTTGCAACCGGAGGGTTACGAGTTCGAATCCAACCAAAGACCGTCGTGTACACAAGGGATGCACGTTAAATCTGTGGCCTCAAATGTCTTCACGTTGGCATGGTTTGGAGTCAACAAAAGCAATTTTATTCCTCGAAGTATTTGAATCAGCTATACATCCCCTAAAGCTGATTCGTCATCTGACCGTGGTTCAAAATTACGTGGTGTTGTCCTCGGATCTTTCCCTTTGGGATTGATCCCGGACCGTCACCAATAGCCCATTGTGTTGCTCCAGTGTGACGTTAATTGAAATACCCCCCCCCCCCTAAAGTTGATATTCTTCATCTGACCGTGGTTCAAAATTACGTGGGGTTGCCCTCGGATCTTTCCCTTTGGGATTGATCCCGGACCGTCGCCAATAGCCCGTTGTGTTGCGCGAAGGGCGACGTTAATTAAAATACCTACCTACCAAGTCAAATGGATTTGCTTATCCTCCAAAGCCCGATGTATTGCCACCACTGGATCGTATAAGCGAAAAATTAATCTCCCCGAGATTTCCATGTTTGCAAACAAGCTTGCATTATGAAGGTACGTCGCACTGGAGTAACATAACGAGCTATTGGCGATGGTCCGGAATCACTCCCTATGGGATCCAAGGACGTCTCATAATTTTGAACCATGGTCAGATGACGAGAACATTTAAACTGGTACCGCACTATCTAAACTTCCACAACGTAAGAGGGAGGACATCAGAGGCCCCGACAGATTTAACGTACACCCACCTCCGTGAACACTACGGTATTTGATCCGGTTGAAAATCCGACCTCTTCCAACTGGGCTAACGCATCCCCTGCGTTTTGAAGGAAACTGGTGTAGTTGGTTAAGTAATAAGTGTTTGTGCCCAAGAGTTCAGATACCAATGTTCCCATTGTAAAGGGAGATTTCCATGTCTACTACTCAAAACAAATCGCTTAGACTGTAACTCGAGTTCAACTTGTAATACATTTCTACATTCCTCATTACTCTGGGCAACTTGTATACATTTGAACTTTGTAAAAATACTATGCCAACATTACTTTTCTAATCGACTTTTGATAAAATTATATTTCACTTACAACCATCCAGACTTTATTCCTTTACATCGTATCCTTTATTAACAAAGATGGATTCGCGGCCTAAAAGATTGCGGTGTCCCCGTAAACAACCCACCTTCATTTTCAACTTTTTTTCAGTAATTTTAATTGAAGAATGCTGGTTCGTAGTTAAATTTACTTTGCACTGGAGCAACCTAATGGGCTATTGACTGTCCGGGATCAATCTCGAATGTCCTAGGACACCTTGTAATTTTGAACCACGGTAAGATAATGAGGTCACACCTGAGCTGGCACCCCTCTCCAAACTTCCAAAGAAGGTTGAATTTAAGGTAACTTTAAACGAATTCATGTATAATATTCAGCATTAAAATAGAGACGTCTTAAGAGAGTTGAGATTTTCGTATTAACTTTTCACCTATACCTATATCAATTAAATAAATCCCACAGTAAAACAAATGATAAATTTTTAACTCTCTACGGCTTGTATATCTGCACATTATTTAAAGTCTAATTGGACATTATATTTTATAAATGGAAATTTAGTAGGTAGTTGAATTAAGGTCGCACTAGAGCTAGCTAATGGGCTATGGGCGACGGTAAGGGATTAATCCCAGGACACCTCGTAATTTTGTACCAAGGTCGGATGACTAGATCAACATCCAAGCGTGCACCCCACTCTCCAAACGTCCACACCCTGCCAACGATTAGTATAAATTTCAATACTATATTAGTAAAATAATTTTTTATTAAATTTAAACACAATGTAATCATGTAATATGCAGGAATGAAGCATTTGTCATAGACAATTAAAAAGCTTACAGTCGAAAATTCAAGATCAAAACAAAATCATTGTCCGAGGCACGATACAATTTTAATTCCCGGCAACGCCAAAAACTTCTAAAAATTACTCATTTGAATTCGCAGGCAAATCAAATGTGAAGTTGAAAGTTACAAAAATGGCTTCGTGAAACAAGATAGTCGATCCCCAAAACGCTAAAAAGCATAATGTATTATGAAGACCGATCACGAGTTCACGCGCTAAACACTCGAGCTTATTGTAGAAAGTTGACACATCTTGATCAAAAGCAACATAGATAAAAAGTGCCGCACATAACAACGCAAATCTTACAACAACCTTTGCTAGATCACAAGTTGTAGCATACATAAAGAATATAAACTGAGTGACTATTATGGTTTCCATGACCTTCAACCGCGTATGGGGATTCGTTTCATGGATCCAACAAAAGCCTAGGCCGTAGCATGCGGTAATAGCCATGACATAGATCTCTGATCCAAATACATTTTTCGCCAGATCAAAATAGTTATACACAACTTGCCAAGGAGACTGACTTACGATATCGAGTTCTAGTAGCATTCTCATAAGTGTGTGAAGTACTAGTAAGTTCCACGACGCATACTTTATGTATCTTAGCAGCTGCATTACCGCTGGATACTCTATCTTAAGCAGACAGCGAAAAAAATATATAATGAAAGCAGGAGATAGCGCTTTAGTCCAAATTGCCATGGTTGATATCTGAAAAGACAAAAACATTGAAATAGAAGTTGTAAGAATAATGCAATTGAAACGCAGCGCAATTTGATTAGTCCAATGCAATACAAATTAACACTAAACATCACAAACGCGCGGAGAAATTCAACTGGAGGGAATTTTTGGCACTTTCGATCAATTATGATCGGTTTACTCGAATTTAATCCACGAAATGGTTGGTTTGAGTTTTACAGAAATTCACCTGGATGGAATTCTTCGTAACTTCGACAAATTATGATTCGGTTTACTAACTTAATATAAGAGATGGTTGTTTTGAGCATTATAGCGCAAAGTCCAAAAAACGGGCAAACTGCACCAACACACAAGACCGAATATATACAAATAAAACAGATAAAATATTAAAATGAATAGTCTAACAATAAAAGGTTGATTTAAAAGCATTGCGATACTTGAAATATATAGAACATGAAAACAAATATTTAAACACTTAATCAAAATAAACAAGGGTAAGATAAGATTATAGTTGCCAGCAATTCATTACTATTTGTCATAGTTAATTTTAAGAAAGTTTGCAGTCTAATATTAGAGATCAAAACAAGATCATTGTCTGAGCACGAAACAATGATTTCGTATCGCGCGCAGACAATGATATTTTTGCGATAATTTTATTGCGATTTCACAGCTAGGTCCACAAATCTAATCGTTCTATAACACGAAAACCTGACTTCGAAAGTTTGAATTATTTATGATCAAATTCATCTAAAAATTAACAATCTGCTACTGCAAAACAGGGTGTTGCAAAATTAAGTTCACAAATTCGTAAAAGAAATTGGACTCTGAATTAAATAGAATATTTATACTGCATGTGTTTAAAAATTAATTTAAATTACGATAATTACGTAATTAGATATTAACAAGGACACAGCTGCACTACTTTAATATAACAAGGTAACACTAAACTCAATTCGTATTGAGAAGCAGCTTTGTCAAACACGTGCATGTCAAACTGGGATATTTAAAAAACAAAGCATTAAGTACCAGATTTTCCTTCTGTCTAATCCTTAATTCAATTTCTTAATAGTATTACTTAAGTACAGAATTGTGGGTAGAATATTTTTAAATGGCGTACCTTGGTATTCAACGTATCACTTCTCAATGGCAAGATGATTATGTTTAGAAATTAGCATTAAAAATCAAGGACAAAAATTTTGTTTTAGTAATAATGCACCCAGAGGCTATATCATTCGATACTTATAGATGAATTATTTCTGCGGACTATTTCTTTCTTGGAGAATCAGGGATTGGTTGGTTTGGCAGGGTTTAATGGCGCAAGGGCCCTATTTGGCCAAGCAACACCAAACTTCAAGTAGGTAGGTGAATTTACGTAGCATTAGATCAACACAACAGGCTAATGGCGACGGTCCGCAACCAATCCCTAAAGGTAGGTAGGTATTTTAAATAACATCCCACTGCAGAAGCACAACGGGCTATTGGTGATGGTCCGGAATCAAATCCGAGAACACCACGTAATTTTTAATCACGGTCAGATTACGAGGGAATACCTGAGCTGGTACTCCACTCTCCAAACTTCCACACCAGGCCAAACTCATTAGCCAGGAAATCATAATACATTTTAGGGTAGGCAGTTAATTAGCATCACACTGGAGCAAAACAACGGGTTATTGGCGACGTTTCGGGATCAAACGCGAAGGGAAAGATTCAAGAATACGTAATTTTGAATCACGGCCAGATGATGAGGCAACACCCGAGCAGGAACCCCACTCTCCAAACTTCCATACCACATCAACGTGAGAACATTTATGGCCATGACAGATTTAAAGTGCACCAGCGCCGTTTGTACACGGCTCTCTTGGCTGGAATCGAACTCGCAACCCTCCGGTTGCTAAAGAATTTTATGGAGTTTTTGAATATGGTGGAGGGGGTATAATTTTCAACTTGTTATGGATGATAGTATTAGTAATGTACCAAGGGCGTTCGTAATACGTCTGAGTGTTTTGTTTTGGATGTAGGTAGGTAATGAATTAACGTCTCACTGAAGCAACACGCGTTATTGGTGACGGTCCGGGATCAATCCCGAAGTGAAAGATCCGAGGTCACAACCACGTAATTTTCAACCACGCTCAGATGACGAGCAACACCTGAGCTGGCACCCCACTCTCCAAACTTCCACACCACGCCAACGTGAGGTCATTTGAGGCCAATAGTTTTAACGTACACCAGACCTCTTGAACACGACGGTATTTGGTTGGACCGAGTTTCAAACTAACAACCTTCTGGTTAATTCGTTACTTTTCCAATTGTGCTACCGTGACCTTGTTTAAGGCGCGTTCTCACGAATCAAGTTGAATTGACCGATTATACTAGTTGATCAACTAAAGTTGAATATGACTTGAATCAGCTTTGTTAACATTTAAATAGAAACTGATCAACGGTTCAGTTTTAAAATGGCGTCGAAAGCAGTTGTGCGTGAAGTTGTGCAGATAGTAAGCTTGGTTTAAAAGAACTAAAACCAATTTTATTTAACATGAGCAAAAATCATAAGAAACGTCGTTTTGGGGTGAGGCAATGGATTGGATGTTAGGGTTTTATAGCGCAAGGGGGTGAGGCAATGGATTTTAAAAAATAGATTGGGAGTATCAAACCTTGGTGAAGGAACTAGCATTAAAGGATAAAGAGGGATGTAGAAATCCTTGACGAATGTCTGAAGAAACATTGACGAACTGTGTGCTGTTAGGGATAGCATAAAGAAACAAGATAAGTGATGCGATAAGCAATTTCACCAAAATTAAAGCTGCAAGTAACTTTAAGATATTTATATACAGGAGATTCCTTTCCAACGGTTGCTTCCGTATACCGAGTACCAAAAAATACCATTTCAAATTTTTTGATTGAAGTTTGTACAATATTGGATGCTTTACAAGATTTTATTAAAGTACATTTTATTAACAAAAGTAATAAATTTTACTATAAGATGTTAGCTAGATCTTTAGAAAGTATATCAGATGGCTCCTGCGAATCCTCTCCACATTGTTCTTTGTGGCATGATTCATTTGAAACTGACGTCGACCAATATTTCTCCTTCCATGCCGTTTGAAAACGCTGGTGACAGTTGTATGAGAAGGTGAAAACGCTAGCTGGTGATGAAGTTGTATGATACTGGGACTGTCTCGATAAGAGTTTCAATCGCTTTTGTATTAGTTTGATTTTGTTCCTTGCAGATGATTACATCGTAAAGAGGTATCTGTTTTACTGGGCAGCGACATATTTAGCAACTATGTCGAACTCATCATCAGTCTCATTTTTATTACTTTGCACTACTTTATCAAGTTTATCAATTGCTGCGCTTACACAGAAGCTGTTCAGACATTTTTGAACGATTTTAATGGACTGAAGATACATTTTTTACATGAAATTTTCGTGTTTTAAATGTTCCATTTGATAGCCCGTATTGTTAACTATCTTTCTACACCTTAATTTCCATGATAATAATGACTGGTTGTATCGACAGTGGTATTTTGTCCCATTCCTGCTCCAGTTTTCCAGTCCTTGAATGGTTTTCGGTCGACATTTCAATAATGCCCTTTTTAGAAGTCCATGAATGAAACATCTGGAAATTTAGCAGGAATATCAGTAAAGGGTGTTGACTTGATACCAGTTTCTTGTTCCATTTTTCCAATTTAATAGTCGATTTAGATGTGTGGCTGATTGCTTTACCCTGATGTAGTTCTACTGATTGTTGGCACTGTGGGTAAAGATATGGTATTTCTTTTTTGAATATTGGGGATTAAATATGGTCTTGATAATATGTGGAAGTTGATTTTTACATTTCCCCCTCTTTTTACTTTTTATTTTCCATTATATGCAAAACCGGCAACGATCATAAATCTCTTAGATAAAGTTCTCACGTTCACTTTGCTGTTGTCCTTTGACTTGGCGGATTCTCTTTTACAATTAAAGATCTTACCTTACAAATATTCTCAGAATTTTTTTCTTTTTTTGGATACTTTTTTGGAAGTATTTTTCTACTTTTACGTTTTTTTCCTTTCTCATTAGTAATATTACTTATCGTACCTTTAGATATCGAAAAAGCATGACTTTTACAACGTTTTTGAATTATTGAATAAGTATAATTCTCTTCGGAAAGAGGAAACATAGCCTTCCATCCATTGCTTATTTAAAAGCGCCATTTTGAAAGTAAACAAAACTCTGAGTTAGCAGACGATAAGTTATACTTTAACAATTTAACTACTGTGAAAATAAAATTCTTTCGTAGCATACAATTTTTTTTACAGCTCATCAAAATCGTTTCAAAAAATGTCCAAAGAGCCTCTGTAGTTGAAATATTGTCATTTTTCCGTTTACGACTCTGAGGAGCACGAAAGATATTTATCTTCTTTAATTGTTTTGGAATAGACGGATTGGCAG
Organism: Meta bourneti; assembly: GCA_933210815.1. Taxonomy (NCBI): domain Eukaryota; kingdom Metazoa; phylum Arthropoda; class Arachnida; order Araneae; family Tetragnathidae; genus Meta; species Meta bourneti. The sequence continues at coordinate 29,680,090 of OW119923.1, read as the reverse complement.
TTTGTTTTCTACACGTATCACTTCTTCCTGAGTATCAACATTTCCGGTAGTAGCAGATGCAGATGTTGATGCAGGAAATTCATTTTCGTCTGGGTTTTCTGCTTTATTTTCGATCTTTTCGCTTTCAGCTCCATCATGTTGGGATAAATTCTAAAAAAGAAATAGAACTTTATTAAAATACTAGATTTTATTAAAAATTGTAGTATTAAATATGTAGGAAAATGTGAAAAACATTTTTTTTGTACAGGTGCCACAAACTGAAGAATATAAGACAATTCAAAAGGGGAATACTACTTTCGATGGAATTTTCCTAACTGTTGTGGTTCCATAGACGGAAAACATATTGTTATACGAAATGCCCCTCATAGTGGATCAGAGTATTTTAATTACAAAGGCACATAGCGTAATTTTCCTTGCATCTGTTGACGCTAACTATTGCTTTCGCTATTTTAACGTAGGCACAAATAGACGAGCAAATAATGCTGCCGTTTTTGCAAAATCATCTTTGAATGCTGTTTTAGAAGATGTTAAGAATACATTACATTTTCCCTTAAGAATCTACATTTAAAACCATTTGGAAGTACTAATTCATCTAGAAAACAAAAAGCCTTCAACTATCGCTTGTCAAGAACTCGTCGCATACTTGAAAATGCATTTGGAATTTTGCTTTCTAGATTCAGTCTTTGAGCGACCTATAGCGGTAGGAATTGTTAAAGTGGACGGAAGTATTAAAGCATCTTTAGTATTAAATAATTGGTTAGAAATGAGTTCGAATGAAAGATATACACCAACAGGCTGTTGATATTGAAGATCGGAATACCAGGCGGATTATACAGGGTTCTTGAAGAACACAGAATACTCAAGTGAATGGTTTACTTAATTTGTAAGTTAATTTAGGAAGTCGTAATTACACAAGATCAGCGTCTAATGTGCGTGATGAATATGCCGAATATTATTCCGGACAAGCTGTGCCCTGGTAACTGGATATGATACACGACGATTAATAATTACAAGTAAATATAAAATTACTTTAAAGAATAAAATGTATACTTACTCAATTTGATGAGGTATGTCTTGTATTTGCACATTTAGAAATAGATCCGCTCTTTTGTACCAAAACAATTTTGGCACGTATAATTCCTGTTCCCGTACCACTTTTTTGATTTGCAAACCAATGAATGTTCTTTTTTATATATCGTTCTAATTGTCTTAATTTTGTTCTTCAGATCAGCAATAGTAAGACCAGAAATTTCTATTTCTTTGACAATAAAACGAAAAGCATTTTCTCTTGCATCTTTATTTTATATTTATCCAGTCGGTGATTCCAAAGACAATAATGCTTATGATAAAGATCGAAAAATTTTAACATCACACTTTTTCAGACCACTTGAGGCTCATTTTTTTGAAACTGTTTTATATCTAAAAACGGAACAGTGGTAGTACAGGATATTTGTCATTTTTTCCTTGGCGACCAAAATGGTCGCCAAGGGCCAAAATATTGCACATTCGCCTTGATTAAATATTAAATTTGAATAATTAATAAACACAACATATAATTAAAAATAAAACAGTATATTAACATCTTAAAACGTAACATAAAATAAACACAAAATATATAAATCTTGATTAAATATTTGATGATTATCTTGATCCCGTAGGTTTGCCAGAATGGAAGCAAGTGGAACATTCGGGAAGCGTGGGGATTGCCAGAAAACGCATAAATCCGAAAAACAATGCCAAAAATGTCCTATAATACCGCTGTACCCTAAAAACAAAACATGCACGCATGGCGTAACCAGTTGAAAGCGAACTTTACAATCAACTGAAGTTCACGTTTCAAGACAAGTTTCAACTTGAAAGCAAATGGCGGATGACTCATCACCTGAAAGATAAAGTTTGAATGGGTCAAACTTTTCTTGATCCACTAAAAAGTAAATCAACTATTGAAACTAAGGTTCTCACTGTAGCTTTCATTCAACTTTTGTTGATGAACTATAATCGGTCAATTAAACTTGATTCGCGAGAACGCGCATTTAGGGAGAGGGTACGTAGGTATTTTAATTAACGTCACATTGGAGCAACACAACGGGCTATTGGGGACGGTCCGTTATCAATCCCAAAGGGAAAGATCCGAGGACAACACGTAATTTTGAATCAGTCAGATGACGAGGCAACACCTGAGCTGGCCCCCCACTTTCCAAACTTCCATACCATGCCAACATGAGATCATTTGAGGCCACGAGATTTAAAGTGAACCAGCTCCCTTGAAAATGACTATTTGGTTGAACCGAGTTTCGAACTCGCAACCCTTCGGTTGTAATTCGTTACTCTTCCAACTGGGCTACCGCGGCCTTGTTTAGGGGAGGAACTAATTTGGCCTGTAACAGCTCCCATAGATATCGAAAATCCGAACAGGCGCTAATAGAAGTTTTTTGTCGATCCAGTTTCCGTGCCTAAACAGTGCAGACATCATTATCAGTAAATGTTCACGATTGTATTGTCTAAACAGTCGTCTAAAACTATCAAATGACCTTTCAATTGTTTTCTACGTGAAAATAGCTGAAAGTTATAACACCCACAAAACGTTGTCCATATTACTACTTCCCAGACAAAAAATGACAAATTACAAATTTACGTTTTTTATAGGTTAGCTATTGCGGACGGTTCCCATTTTTTTTTTCATTTTTTAACATCGAGAATATTCAACGTTTAACGCCTTTATTTCGAGTTTGAAATTTTCCTTATAATACTCACAAATTGAATCATCCGAGATTCCGAAATTTCAAAAAGGTTACACCTTGAAAAAGTTAATTTTCTTTTAATTTTTCGATATTTTATAGCAAATGTATTTGAATTTTTGGTGCACTGTGTGTGTGTGTATATATGTGTATATATAACACTCTAATTACATTATGAATAAAACTTTCAAGGAATAGAGGCTTGCATCTACTCAAAATTCAATGAAAACTCATTTCAAAAAATTTATTTGCCGAGTAAATACATTGTACATTAAAACAACATAAAACATGCAGGAATGAATCATTCGTCATAGTTTTAAATTATCTTAACAGCCAGTGTTGAATAAATAGAATCACTGTTTCAGTACAAAAGGATGATTCAGTTCCTGTTAACTAATTCACACATCGTCGGAATCATTTCAATTTAGTACGATATTAAAATATTTCGTAAAACAGGATAGTTAATCCGTAAGTGCACACAAGAAATGTTGTAAGTTTAAGTGCCTTTCTGCAATCCAAACAAGAGAGTATGAGCTGCCAATGCAAATCGCGTGCTTCCATGTAAAATGAAACAAATGACAAATATACCAACAGTTGTCGTATCGTGGTGATAACTTGTCCAGTTTCAGCGTGTAAGAAGAATAAGATCTGGGTAATCATGACGTTTGTCTTCAGCTCCAACCGTGTCGAAGGTCTTGGTACAAATAAGCACTTCATGATAAGAAGGAAGCAGATAATTGTAGTTCCAGCATAGATCTTGTCCGCGACAACACTTTTTAAACGATCCAAAAAATCGCACTCACTTTGCAAGGGGAATTGTGTCTCTACACCGAGTTCTAACAATGTCCCGAAAAAAGTACGCAGCGCTAGAAGGTTCCAAGACATGCTATTGCTTAGTTTAAGGAGAGAGAAAATGTCGCTTGGATGTGTAAGGAGGATTTTCCAAAGAAAACCTAGGATCAAAGCAGCAGGTACGATTCCAACTACCATGGCTGAGTTCTGAAAGGAAGACAAATATTAAATCGAATGGTTTGGTTGATTTGGGTTTCGTGTCGAAAGAAAAGAACAATTAGCCAAAATCAGACACTAAATAGATTTTATAGAAACATCAGAAATTAAAACAAGCAACCAAATCGACGTTGAAAAACGTGTTAAATATATGTAGGTGAATGAATAACTGATGGTGATAGTATTTAACATCACACTGAAGCAACACAGCGGGGTATTGGTGACGGTCCGGTAGAAATCCCCAAGATTCAATTCCTGACAATACCTCGTAATTTCGAAATAGCCTGTTGTGATGCTCCAGTGTGACTACCTACCATAATTTTGTACCACGGTCAGATGACTAGATCAATACCTGGATTGATACCCCAAACTACCACACCACGCCAACGTGCTACACCGAAGATCGGATACATCTTTATCCAAAATTAAATATTGAAACATATCGCAAGACAGATTGAACTGAAATGCTGCATTGTGAAATGGTTGGTTAGTTTCATATTTGGCTATTCTGCGCCAGACACGACATACAATATCAAGTTATTAACATACACACAATGAAAGTTTTACTAACACAAGAGAAATACACCCAAGGAAGAATGCACCTGTCATGAATCGAACCTACTCCGCCTACAACTCGAAGGTTGCTAGAACAGTGGGCATACCCACTGAGCCACGACGGCCCCTAATACGATTCTGGGGCTAGGTTCGCAACACTACCTACACTACACGGAAAGTCGTTTTCAAAATATCTGAATTAGTTCCAAGGTCATGAACCAGTAACTAAGTAATGTCAATGTCTGCATATAATCGACTTGAGCAGAAACTCATTCCGACAAGAAACGTTTAGTGCACAGATGTCTTAAAACTTAGTTTTTAGGCCAAAAAGATAAAAATCTTAAAGCTCTGAGTATTATATTTTTAAGATTACAATGTCAAGGTATTTCTTAAGATGAAAACAAGCATTTAGTGGTCTCCGGGAAAACTCAATTAAGTTTATGCTCCAAGCCGATCGATCTGCTCTGCATATTGAACGTATTACAAATTCAGATTTATTTTAGCAAAATCCTGTCAAAATCTTCTTTTATCCATTAAATAGGATCACGTTGGCGTGGTGTGGAAGTTTGGAGAGTGGGGTGCCAGCTCAGGTGTTGCCTCGTCATCTGACCGTGGTTCAAAATTACGTGGTGTTGTCCTCGGATCTTTCCCTTTGGGAGTGATCCCGGACCGTCACCAATAGCCCATTGTGTTGCTCCAGTGTGACGTTAATTGAAATCCCCCCCCCCATTAAATAGGAAATTGGCCCTGCATTTACGTAACAGGGAAATGGAAAGTGGTTCACTATAATCACGCATATCGATAGGCCGCGCTTTAATACTTAGTGACAAAAACCTTAGTACAGCTTTGGAGTCAACAGCTTTCATAAACTTGCTTGGTAAATTTGTTATTTATAATTTCGGCCTTTCCATCAAAAAGCAATAGAGGTAAATCTAATTACAAGAAATTTTAATCAATGTAAAATCCGACTTGATGGTAAAAACGTCACTTACAAAACAGATGTTAAAAGTCCAAAACACTAAAGAGAAGACAACAAAAATTTCCAAACTATTTATAGATGGTTATTTTTTTCTGTGGGACTCTTATTCTATCCAACAAAAGTTAACATCCAATGGAGTCCATCGAACATCGACCTTCCAATGAAATAGTCGGTGTGGTAGTTTGGAGAGTGGGGGTGCCACAACTCGGGTGTTGCCTCGTCATCAGACCGTGGTTTAAAATTACGTGTTGTTCTCGGACCTTCACTTTTGGGATTGATCCTGGACCGTTACCAATGGCACATTTTGTTACTCCAGCGAGACGTTAATTAAATACCTACTTACACATTGGGATTGATCCCGGACCGTCAATAATAGCCCGCTGTGTTACTCCAGCGTGAAATTAATTAAATATCTACCTACCCTTTGGGATTGATCCCGGACCGTCAATAATAGCCCGCTGTGTTGTTCCAGCGTGACTTTAATTAAATACCTACCTACCCATTGGGATTGATCCCGGACCGTCAACAATAGTCCGCTGTGTTGCTCCAGCGTGACTTTAATTAAATACCTACCTACACTTTGCGATTGATCCCGGACCGTCAATAATAGCCCGCTGTGTTACTCCAGCGTGAAATTAATTAAATATCTACCTACCCTTTGAGATTGATCCCGGACCGTCGCCAATAGCCCGTTGTGTTGCTCCATTGTGACGTTAATTGAAATACCCCCGGACCGACAATAATAGCCCGTAGTGTTGCTCCAGCGTGACTTTAATTAAATACCTAACTATCCTTTGGGATTGATCCCGGACCGTCAACAATAGCCCGCTGTGTTGCTCCAGCGTGACATTAATTAAACACCTACCTACCAGTTTTGTAATAGGGTTTGGTGGACTAGTTTGAAATCCAAACTACCAGATGATCGTTTCATAAAGCCCTTGCGTATCAATACCTACTGCGTTGGAATTGCAATGTTTTTCCTTGGTATTATAGTTACAAATAGCCCGTTGTGTTACTCCAGTGTGAAGTTAATTAAAATACCCAACTACATTGGTATAAAGATTGACGTATGGTTATTGCGCTACTTGCATATCAGGGATTATATTTCATTGAACAAGTGTCGTGTTCACTTTGCAAAACACCCTTTTTGTAGTTCTATTAGTTAAGTGAGTTGCACTGTACTTTTTGATGGTCTGCATTATTTTTGAGCCAGCATTCTATCAATTATTCACGATGTTCGACTTCAACCTCTGACGGTCATAAGACTATTTCTTACTTTTATTACCAAGGGATAGGCCAGGAAGATTTGAATCCAAAAATTAGATTACTTGACAGTGGCAGCATCTGACTGATTCAAAATTGCGTGTTGTCCTCGATCTTTCCCTTTCGGATTGATCCCGGACGTCACCAGTAGCCAACTGCGTTGCTCCAGTGTGACGTTAATTAAAATACCTATCTACCTAATCTAAAAAACCGTCAACATTAACGATCTTAAAAGTAACTGGAATATCTAAACTAGTTTTAAATATACCAAAATACACGAACCATCTTTTAGCTTTAATTTATTTCAATTTTATTTCATACTATTAAAATATCAAGATGGCGTTTTGATGTTTTGTTAACATTTTTAACGTCACACTGGAGCAACGCAATGGGTTATTGGCGACGATCCATGATCAGTCCCTATTGGAAAGATCCAAGGAAAAAGCCTCGCAATTTTAAACCATGGTCAGATGACGAGGTAAACACCTGAGCTGGCACCCCACCTCCAAACTTCCATACCACGCCTAAGTGAGGACATTTGAGGCCACGTAAGATTTAACGTGTCTGTGTACATCACTGTCTTTGGGGTGGGGGTATTTCAATTAACGTCGCACTATAGCAACACAACGGGCTATTAACCACGGACCTGGATCAATCCCGAAGGGAAAGGACACCAAGTAATTTTGAATCACGTCAGATGACGAGGGAACACCGAGCTGGCACCACACTCCAAACTTTCCCACCACGCCAACGTGAGGACATTTGAGGGTCACGAGTCTTTGACTGGACCGAGTTTCGAACCCGCAACCTTCCGGATGCCAATCCGTTTCTTTTCCAACTGGGCCGCGGTGGCCCGGTTGGAAGAGTAACGAACTAGCAACCGAAGGGTTGCGAGTTCGAATCCAGCCAAACACCGTCGTGTACAAAGGGGGCTGGTGCACGTTAAATCTGTCGTGGCCTCAAATGTCCTCACGTTGGCGTGGTGTGGAAGTTTGGAGAGTGGGGTGCCAGCTCAGGTGTTGCCTCGTCATCTGACCGTGGTTCAAAATTACGTGGTGTTGTCCTCGGATCTTTCCCTTTGGGATTGATCCCGGACCGTCACCAATAGCCCGTTGTGTTGCTCCAGTGTGACGTTAATTGAAATAAATTAATAAATAAATAAACCAATAAAATTCAATCACATGGATACTTGTGCAAAGTAGAATATACACACTACATGTAGGTAGTTGAATTTACTCGTACTTGGGGGGGGGTATTTCAATTAACGTCACACTGGAGCAACACAACGGGCTATTGGTGACGGTCCGGGATCAATCCCAAAGGGAAAGATCCGAGGACAACACCACGTAATTTTGAACCACGGTCAGATGACGAGGCAACACCTGAGCTGACACCCCACTCTCCAAACTTCCACACCACGCCAACGTGAGGACATTTGAGGCCACGACAGATTTAACGTGCACTAGCCCCCTTTGTACACGACGGTGTTTGGCTGGATTCGAACTCGCAACCCTTCGGTTGCTAGTTCGTTACTCTTCCAACCGGGCCACCACGGCCCTACTCGTACTTGGGAAAACTACAAGAATTAACTTTCACCACGACTAAATGAATTGACGAAATCTTATTTTCTTGCAAGTTCGAATCCAGCCAAAGACCGTCGTGTACAAAGGGGGTTGGTGCACGTTAAATCTGTCGTGGCCTCGAATGTCCTCACGTTGGCGTGGTGTGGAAGTTTGGAGAGTGGTGCCAGCTCAGGTGTTCCTCGTCATCTGACCGTGTTTCAAAATGACGTGGTGTGTGTGTGTCCTCGATCTGTCTCTTTGGGATTGATCCCGGACCGTCATCAATAGCCCGTTGTGTTGCTCCAGTGACGTTAATTAAAATACCTACCAACATACATCTTATTTTCATCCTAAACTTCACCCATCTGCCGATTAATCTGTTTCAATTTTCTTGCAGTAAAAGAACGGATAAACGACCGTACTTTAATCCATTACGACGTTAATTCAACAACGCTACTTGTCTACTGTAGACAAGTAGTGTTGTTGAATTAACGTCGCAATGGAGCAACGCATCGGTCAGGGATCAATTCCGAAGAGAACGATTCGAGGACGTCGTAATTTTGAACCATGGTTAGATGACGAGGTACTTACGTATTAACCGTATGCCATTGGCGAATATCAGCCAAGTTTTGGTATTTGGTATTTTGGTATTTTCAATTAACGTCACACTGGAGCAACACAACGGGCTATTGGTGACGGTCCGGGATCAATCCCAGAGGGAAAGATCCGAGGACAACACCACGTAATTTTGAACCACGGTCAGATGACGAGGCAACACCTGAGCTGGCACCCCACTCTCCAAACTTCCACACCACGCCAACGTGAGGACGTTTGGGGCCACGACAGATTTAACGTGCACCAGCCCCCTTTGTACACGACGGTGTTTGGCTGGATTCGAACTCGCAACCCTTCGGTTGCTAGTTCGTTACTCTTCCAACCGGGCCACCGCGGCCCGCCAAGTTTTGTTTCGGGCGGAAAAAGTTTAGCAATTGCCCTTTGGATGGCATCAAACATATCATTATTATAAACTCTGCGAGGTAGGGACTCGAGGTGGTATCGATATTTTCCCCGATGTTTTTTATTTCGCCATTTTTCACTTCCCCAGATGCATTACATATTCTGTGTGCGCGCCAGTTTCAGAATCAATGAAATTTTATTTGTGGTTCACTTTGGCAGTGAATATAACCAGATTGTTCCAGTTCTTCCGTCTTATACCCCTTCCAAAACATTTGGCGATTAATCGCTGGCATGCGGTTAATACGTAAGTACCGATGGCGAGGTCAACATCTGTTCTTACAGTATACAGGGTTTTCAATTGTCTTAAACTTCTAACTTCTTTAGTCAATGCTTTTGCGAAGAATGTTAGCTTCAGTTTTACTATACCTTTCCGAATGAATATAATTTGATTATTTTTTATTTATTTAACGAACGATCCTGTTAAACTCGAGAAAACATGGTTGGTGGATTTGGGTTTTATGGCGAGAAAACCATGAAAATCATGCTACATGTTTCAATAAAGAAAATATAAGCCATGGGAAATTTTACTAATGTCACATCGAGACGATAAATCTTGGGATAAAATATACTTTTCATCCGTGAGTAAGGCAGTTTTAGGAAAAACATCAAATTTATTAATTTATGTATGAAAATAAAGAAATCTAATTCAACGTTTTAATTTTGTTATTTAATGTTACAACTATATTACAAAATTTAATTTGACAACACAAATAAATGGATAAATTAAGCACTTTAGTGTTAAAAGGATGACTTGGTAAAAGTCTGCCTTACGAACGATGAAAGCATTAAAGCGAAATCGCTTCAGATTCATCTAATGTTTCTGTATAAATTGGCAGATATTCTTTCCGATTATTGCATCTGTACATCAGAATCAGGCTGCAAATGATAAACATAAAGCTTGGTAAAAGTAGGGCAACTCCTATGTATGAGTGACCCAGATAAATATACACCAAGGGGGGGGGTATTTCAATTAACGTCACACTAGAGCAACACAACGGGCCATTGGTGACGGTCCGGGATCAATTCCAAAGTGAAAGATCCGAGGACAACACCACGTAATTTTGAACCACGCATATATACACCAAGGAAGCTGATTGCATTATAACTGCCATAAGGATAAGACTGAATCCACAGATAATACAATCACAGCAGAATTCCATCACGGTTCCTGAGAATAGAAACAGTATAATTGAAAATGTATCAAGGCTACCAAATTACTAAGTTGGATGTTTAACGTTTTAATTATTCAGGTTAATCACTGCACGGAAAGATGTAATTTATTATGTAACTAAATAAACAATTATATATTTTATCATAATGACGATAATCAACCCTTGTGGTATAGGTAAAGGACATCCTACCTCTAGAAGAACGCTGGAGAGCTCACAAAATACAAATATATTTTAAACTAAGCTTACAAGAGCCATGAATAGAACATCTAATTGTAAGAATAGCGTTACAAATCTGATGAGATTTTCAGTGTAAACAAACAAACCAGACACGATTTTACTTCTAAGTTTTCTTGCATGATACATATCGGGGCTACCTTAAAGAGTTCTTTATCGCCATTTTGGAAAGGTTTGCCGCTAAACCTAATAGATGCCAACCAGTCACCTCATATCAATTCAGAATTCATTATTCAGAACTTTTATTGACGAAGTGTTGAAACCGTATTCGAAAACAAGCCAGACGTCACGTTAAGGGAGGGAGGAATTGAATTTACTTCGCACTGGAGCAACAGAACGGACTATTGGCTACGGTGCGAGATCATTGCCGATGAGACCCAAGGATAGCAACTCATAATTTTGAATTACTGTCATATGACGAGGTGAACACCTGAGCTGACATCCCACTCTCCAAACGTTCACAACATGCCAACATGAGAATACGTACAGGAAAAGAGTATATTACTGGAGAAATTACCACCGACTTATAATTAGTTTGACAGAAAATGAAATATGCATAAACTTTACAATTCTATATTGCAATATTACGTGTTGTCCTCGGTAGGTAGGTATTTCAATTAACGTCACACTGGAAAAAAAACCGAGCTATTGGTGACCGTTCGGGATCAATCCCAAAGGGAAAGGTCGAGGACAACACCACGTAATTTTGATTCCCGGTCAGATGACGAGGCAACACCTGAGCTGGCACCCCACTCTCCAAACTTCCACAACACACCAAACTGAGGACATTTGTGGCGACGTCGGATTTAACATGCACCAGCCCCCTTTTTACACGACGGTTTTTGGCTGGATCCGTCGCTCTTCCAACCGGGCTACCGCGGTCCCGTGTTGTCCTCGGATCTCTCTTTGGGATTGATTCCGGACTGTCACCAATAGCCCGTTGCGTTGCTCCAGTACGACGTTAATTAAAATACCTACCTACCTCTATATTGCAAAATGTTTGTTTGTTTTGTATTTGTATTTCAATTAACGTCACACTGGAGCAACACAATGGGCTATTGGTGACGGTCCGGGATCAATCCCAAAGGGAAAGATCCGAGGACAACACCACGTAATTTTGAACCACGGTCAGATGACGAGGCAACACCTGAGCTGGCACCCCACTCTCCAAACTTCCACACCACGCCAACGTGAGGACATTTGAGGCCACGACAGATTTAACGTGCACCAGCCCCCTTTGTACACGACGGTGTTTGGCTGGATTCGAACTCGCAACCCTTCGGTTGCAAGTCCGTTACTCTTCCAACCGGGCCACCGCGGCCCTGATTAGCAATCGGAGGGTTTCGAGTTCGAAACTCGGCCAACCTAAGTCCGTCCTATACGCGGGAACTGATTCATGTTACATCTGTCGTGTGCTCAAATGTAATCATGTTGGCAATGTCTGAAAGTTTGAAGAGTGGAGTCCCAGCTCATTTGATCACGTCACCTGATCGTGGTTTAAATTACAACGTGTTTCCTCGAGTCTTTCCCTTGGGGATTGATCCCTGACCGTCACCGATAGCATGCTGTATTGCTCCAGTGCGATGTTAATTACCAAGATGCTTTAGAAATTTCTATCCCCTTTCGGATGCGGTTCAGTGGAACTCAACTCAAGACTTAGCATTGAGTATATCTTTATTTTTATATTTACCTTTATACCATATACGAGACCTTTACTGATTGCCGCATTCGAGTTCTTACTATCTCCTTCGAGTTTATCATAACTCGAGTGTTTACTGTCTGCTCTAAAATTTGTTTTCGACCAGTGATTGTTAAAAAACCAATACTTTCCGAAATAATTAAATTCTATCTTCTTTCTTCACCAATAGCCCTTTGTTTTGCTCCAGTGAGACGTTCAAATACACTCACTGACAAATGTTAAGCACGAAGCGGTAAAATGCGAAAAAATCGACAAGTACAGCTTTGATTGACACGAAATGCGGAAGGAAAGTAGCAAATGAGTTAATGCATGAAACAAAACAAAGAATTACATACAAAGATGAAAACAATATTGAATTTTCATAAATTGCAAGATGAAGTCAAATTGGAGTCAACAAAATGATGTTTAAATCCAAAACAAATAAAACCGACATTAATAGGGTATGTGATCACCTCTCATCCTCAAAGTTTACAGCGTGTGACCAAGCTTTCCATGATGTGATCAACCACCCCAGAGCCAAGTAATCACCATTCCTCCTGTAGAGGAGTTTGCAACTCTGTGAGAGTGACTGGGTGGGAAACGTGCAGACACAGCAAGGTCGAGGGCATCCCAAAGATTTTAAATAGGATTAAGGTCGGGCGAGTTCGCCGGCCAATCCATACGCGCAATCCCCTCACTCTCCACGTAGTCGTCGACGATGTTAGCTCGACAAGGACGCGCATTATCATCCATTAAAACGAAAGCACGACCAACTGCTGCAGCGTACAATATCAGTGGGATCTAGGACTTCATCCCGATACAGGACAGCCGTCACAGAACCCCGTCTATAGATATGCAGGTCGGTGCGATATCCCAACGAAATTCCTGCCCACATCATGATACTTTCACCTCGGAATGCTTCATGCTCGATGATGTTCTGGGGCCGATTGCGTGTGCCTTGTTCTCTCCAGACGCTTAGACGCTTGTCACCTGGCTCCAGGGCAAATCTCGACTCATGTGTGAACATAACGTTGGCCCAATCAGACAGTCCATTTCACGTTGCCGACACCACTTTAATCGTGCCCCTCTGGATTGGACAGATAGAGGAACGCAAACTCGTGGTGCCCGGGCGTACAGTCCATTCATGTGTAGCCTTCGGCGAACAGTAGTGGCAGATATCGTCTTACCAATTACCCGATATTGACTTGGAATGTAATAGCTTCGAACCATTAAACGAGGAAATGGGAATAAATGACTATTGCCATATTTCGTTCTGAAGAGTACAAAGTGTCAGTGGACCGATGTATATTACGAATCGGCGTTTAAGAATCAGTTCTGCGGTTGCAATATCATGTTTTGACACTTGAAGTCAGTTTAGAACATTTCGCTTTGTTAAATTTCCAAATGAAGATACCACATCCTTTCAATTGTGTAACACTTGTCGCCAGTTATTAAATGTTAATAAGACAACCGGCTTTGTCCAAGTGGGCCATTAAGTTAGGCTTTGGATAATTAAATTCCAATACCATATTTTGAAGCGTTCGGTAAAGAATGCTAGTGTGAGATTACCATGCAAATCTTGATACCTAAACCATGGCAAACTGGGTTGACAATTAACTTCTAGCAGCGGCTATCCTCATTTGAAAGATCCATATTACAGTTCGAATTTTACTTTTCTGCCCCAACAAATATGGCTCTTGCGCCATAAAACACTAACAAACCAACCTGCCACAAAATGATGTCTGCCGACCTTATTTTACTCATGTTACTCAGAAAGGTTGACGGGAAAACATTGATGACGTATATGATGTATGATTTTTAAATATTCCTTAAAATAGGTCGCAGTATCCCGATTGGAAGAATAACGAATTTGCAACCGGAGGGTTACGAGTTCGAATCCAACCAAAGACCGTCGTGTACACAAGGGATGCACGTTAAATCTGTGGCCTCAAATGTCTTCACGTTGGCATGGTTTGGAGTCAACAAAAGCAATTTTATTCCTCGAAGTATTTGAATCAGCTATACATCCCCTAAAGCTGATATTCTTCATCTGACCGTGGTTCAAAATTACGTGGGGTTGCCCTCGGATCTTTCTCTTTGGGATTGATCCCGGACCGTCGCCAATAGCCCGTTGTGTTGCGCGAAGGGCGACGTCAATTAAAATACCTACCTACCAAGTCAAATGGATTTGCTTATCCTCCAAAGCCCGATGTATTGCCACCACTGGATCGTATAAGCGAAAAATTAATCTCCCCGAGATTTCCATGTTTGCAAACAAGCTTGCATTATGAAGGTACGTCGCACTGGAGTAACATAACGAGCTATTGGCGATGGTCCGGAATCACTCCCTATGGGATCCAAGGACGTCTCATAATTTTGAACCATGGTCAGATGACGAGAACATTTAAACTGGTACCGCACTATCTAAACTTCCACAACGTAAGAGGGAGGACATCAGAGGCCCCGACAGATTTAACGTACACCCACCTCCGTGAACACTCCGTGATCCGACCTCTTCCAACTGGGCTAACGCATCCCCTGCGTTTTGAAGGAAACTGGTGTAGTTGGTTAAGTAATAAGTGTTTGTGCCCAAGAGTTCAGATACCAATGTTCCCATTGTAAAGGGAGATTTCCATGTCTACTACTCAAAACAAATCGCTTAGACTGTAACTCGAGTTCAACTTGTAATACATTTCTACATTCCTCATTACTCTGGGCAACTTGTATACATTTGAACTTTGTAAGAATACTATGCCAACATTACTTTTCTAATCGACTTTTGATAAAATTATATTTCACTTACAACCATCCAGACTTTATTCCTTTACATCGTATCCTTTATTAACAAAGATGGATTCGCGGCCTAAAAGATTGCGGTGTCCCCGTAAACAACCCACCTTCATTTTCAACTTTTTTTCAGTAATTTTAATTGAAGAATGCTGGTTCGTAGTTAAATTTACTTTGCACTGGAGCAACCTAATGGGCTATTGACTGTCCGGGATCAATCTCGAATGTCCTAGGACACCTTGTAATTTTGAACCACGGTAAGATAATGAGGTCACACCTGAGCTGGCACCCCTCTCCAAACTTCCAAAGAAGGTTGAATTTAAGGTAACTTTAAACGAATTCATGTATAATATTCAGCATTAAAATAGAGACGTCTTAAGAGAGTTGAGATTTTCGTATTAACTTTTCACCTATACCTATATCAATTAAATAAATCCCACAGTAAAACAAATGATAAATTTTTAACTCTCTACGGCTTGTATATCTGCACATTATTTAAAGTCTAATTGGACATTATATTTTATAAATGGAAATTTAGTAGGTAGTTGAATTAAGGTCGCACTAGAGCTAGCTAATGGGCTATGGGCGACGGTAAGGGATTAATCCCAGGACACCTCGTAATTTTGTACCAAGGTCGGATGACTAGATCAACATCCAAGCGTGCACCCCACTCTCCAAACGTCCACACCCTGCCAACGATTAGTATAAATTTCAATACTATATTAGTAAAATAATTTTTTATTAAATTTAAACACAATGTAATCATGTAATATGCAGGAATGAAGCATTTGTCATAGACAATTAAAAAGCTTACAGTCGAAAATTCAAGATCAAAACAAAATCATTGTCCGAGGCACGATACAATTTTAATTCCCGGCAACGCCAAAAACTTCTAAAAATTACTCATTTGAATTCGCAGGCAAATCAAATGTGAAGTTGAAAGTTACAAAAATGGCTTCGTGAAACAAGATAGTCGATCCCCAAAACGCTAAAAAGCATAATGTATTATGAAGACCGATCACGAGTTCACGCGCTAAACGCTCGAGCTTATTGTAGAAAGTTGACACATCTTGATCAAAAGCAACATAGATAAAAAGTGCCGCACATAACAACGCAAATCTTACAACAACCTTTGCTAGATCACAAGTTGTAGCATACATAAAGAATATAAACTGAGTGACTATTATGGTTTCCATGACCTTCAACCGCGTATGGGGATTCGTTTCATGGATCCAACAAAAGCCTAGGCCGTAGCATGCGGTAATAGCCATGACATAGATCTCTGATCCAAATACATTTTTCGCCAGATCAAAATAGTTATACACAACTTGCCAAGGAGACTGACTTACGATATCGAGTTCTAGTAGCATTCTCATAAGTGTGTGAAGTACTAGTAAGTTCCACGACGCATACTTTATGTATCTTAGCAGCTGCATTACCGCTGGATACTCTATCTTAAGCAGACAGCGAAAAAAATATATAATGAAAGCAGGAGATAGCGCTTTAGTCCAAATTGCCATGGTTGATATCTGAAAAGACAAAAACATTGAAATAGAAGTTGTAAGAATAATGCAATTGAAACGCAGCGCAATTTGATTAGTCCAATGCAATACAAATTAACACTAAACATCACAAACGCGCGGAGAAATTCAACTGGAGGGAATTTTTGGCACTTTCGATCAATTATGATCGGTTTACTCGAATTTAATCCACGAAATGGTTGGTTTGAGTTTTACAGAAATTCACCTGGATGGAATTCTTCGTAACTTCGACAAATTATGATTCGGTTTACTAACTTAATATAAGAGATGGTTGTTTTGAGCATTATAGCGCAAAGTCCAAAAAACGGGCAAACTGCACCAACACACAAGACCGAATATATACAAATAAAACAGATAAAATATTAAAATGAATAGTCTAACAATAAAAGGTTGATTTAAAAGCATTGCGATACTTGAAATATATAGAACATGAAAACAAATATTTAAACACTTAATCAAAATAAACAAGGGTAAGATAAGATTATAGTTGCCAGCAATTCATTACTATTTGTCATAGTTAATTTTAAGAAAGTTTGCAGTCTAATATTAGAGATCAAAACAAGATCATTGTCTGAGCACGAAACAATGATTTCGTATCGCGCGCAGACAATGATATTTTTGCGATAATTTTATTGCGATTTCACAGCTAGGTCCACAAATCTAATCGTTCTATAACACGAAAACCTGACTTCGAAAGTTTGAATTATTTATGATCAAATTCATCTAAAAATTAACAATCTGCTACTGCAAAACAGGGTGTTGCAAAATTAAGTTCACAAATTCGTAAAAGAAATTGGACTCTGAATTAAATAGAATATTTATACTGCATGTGTTTAAAAATTAATTTAAATTACGATAATTACGTAATTAGATATTAACAAGGACACAGCTGCACTACTTTAATATAACAAGGTAACACTAAACTCAATTCGTATTGAGAAGCAGCTTTGTCAAACACGTGCATGTCAAACTGGGATATTTAAAAAACAAAGCATTAAGTACCAGATTTTCCTTCTGTCTAATCCTTAATTCAATTTCTTAATAGTATTACTTAAGTACAGAATTGTGGGTAGAATATTTTTAAATGGCGTACCTTGGTATTCAACGTATCACTTCTCAATGGCAAGATGATTATGTTTAGAAATTAGCATTAAAAATCAAGGACAAAAATTTTGTTTTAGTAATAATGCACCCAGAGGCTATATCATTCGATACTTATAGATGAATTATTTCTGCGGACTATTTCTTTCTTGGAGAATCAGGGATTGGTTGGTTTGGCAGGGTTTAATGGCGCAAGGGCCCTATTTGGCCAAGCAACACCAAACTTCAAGTAGGTAGGTGAATTTACGTAGCATTAGATCAACACAACAGGCTAATGGCGACGGTCCGCAACCAATCCCTAAAGGTAGGTAGGTATTTTAAATAACATCCCACTGCAGAAGCACAACGGGCTATTGGTGATGGTCCGGAATCAAATCCGAGAACACCACGTAATTTTTAATCACGGTCAGATTACGAGGGAATACCTGAGCTGGTACTCCACTCTCCAAACTTCCACACCAGGCCAAACTCATTAGCCAGGAAATCATAATACATTTTAGGGTAGGCAGTTAATTAGCATCACACTGGAGCAGAACAACGGGTTATTGGCGACGTTTCGGGATCAAACGCGAAGGGAAAGATTCAAGAATACGTAATTTTGAATCACGGCCAGATGATGAGGCAACACCCGAGCAGGAACCCCACTCTCCAAACTTCCATACCACATCAACGTGAGAACATTTATGGCCATGACAGATTTAAAGTGCACCAGCGCCGTTTGTACACGGCTCTCTTGGCTGGAATCGAACTCGCAACCCTCCGGTTGCTAAAGAATTTTATGGAGTTTTTGAATATGGTGGAGGGGGTATAATTTTCAACTTGTTATGGATGATAGTATTAGTAATGTACCAAGGGCGTTCGTAATACGTCTGAGTGTTTTGTTTTGGATGTAGGTAGGTAATGAATTAACGTCTCACTGAAGCAACACGCGTTATTGGTGACGGTCCGGGATCAATCCCGAAGTGAAAGATCCGAGGTCACAACCACGTAATTTTCAACCACGCTCAGATGACGAGCAACACCTGAGCTGGCACCCCACTCTCCAAACTTCCACACCACGCCAACGTGAGGTCATTTGAGGCCAATAGTTTTAACGTACACCAGACCTCTTGAACACGACGGTATTTGGTTGGACCGAGTTTCAAACTAACAACCTTCTGGTTAATTCGTTACTTTTCCAATTGTGCTACCGTGACCTTGTTTAAGGCGCGTTCTCACGAATCAAGTTGAATTGACCGATTATACTAGTTGATCAACTAAAGTTGAATATGACTTGAATCAGCTTTGTTAACATTTAAATAGAAACTGATCAACGGTTCAGTTTTAAAATGGCGTCGAAAGCAGTTGTGCGTGAAGTTGTGCAGATAGTAAGCTTGGTTTAAAAGAACTAAAACCAATTTTATTTAACATGAGCAAAAATCATAAGAAACGTCGTTTTGGGGTGAGGCAATGGATTGGATGTTAGGGTTTTATAGCGCAAGGGGGTGAGGCAATGGATTTTAAAAAATAGATTGGGAGTATCAAACCTTGGTGAAGGAACTAGCATTAAAGGATAAAGAGGGATGTAGAAATCCTTGACGAATGTCTGAAGAAACATTGACGAACTGTGTGCTGTTAGGGATCGCATAAAGAAACAAGATAAGTGATGCGATAAGCAATTTCACCAAAATTAAAGCTGCAAGTAACTTTAAGATATTTATATACAGGAGATTCCTTTCCAACGGTTGCTTCCGTATACCGAGTACCAAAAAATACCATTTCAAATTTTTTGATTGAAGTTTGTATAATATTGGATGCTTTACAAGATTTTATTAAAGTACATTTTATTAACAAAAGTAATAAATTTTACTATAAGATGTTAGCTAGATCTTTAGAAAGTATATCAGATGGCTCCTGCGAATCCTCTCCACATTGTTCTTTGTGGCATGATTCATTTGAAACTGACGTCGACCAATATTTCTCCTTCCATGCCGTTTGAAAACGCTGGTGACAGTTGTATGAGAAGGTGAAAACGCTAGCTGGTGATGAAGTTGTATGATACTGGGACTGTCTCGATAAGAGTTTCAATCGCTTTTGTATTAGTTTGATTTTGTTCCTTGCAGATGATTACATCGTAAAGAGGTATCTGTTTTACTGGGCAGCGACATATTTAGCAACTATGTCGAACTCATCATCAGTCTCATTTTTATTACTTTGCACTACTTTATCAAGTTTATCAATTGCTGCGCTTACACAGAAGCTGTTCAGACATTTTTGAACGATTTTAATGGACTGAAGATACATTTTTTACATGAAATTTTCGTGTTTTAAATGTTCCATTTGATAGCCCGTATTGTTAACTATCTTTCTACACCTTAATTTCCATGATAATAATGACTGGTTGTATCGACAGTGGTATTTTGTCCCATTCCTGCTCCAGTTTTCCAGTCCTTGAATGGTTTTCGGTCGACATTTCAATAATGCCCTTTTTAGAAGTCCATGAATGAAACATCTGGAAATTTAGCAGGAATATCAGTAAAGGGTGTTGACTTGATACCAGTTTCTTGTTCCATTTTTCCAATTTAATAGTCGATTTAGATGTGTGGCTGATTGCTTTACCCTGATGTAGTTCTACTGATTGTTGGCACTGTGGGTAAAGATATGGTATTTCTTTTTTGAATATTGGGGATTAAATATGGTCTTGATAATATGTGGAAGTTGATTTTTACATTTCCCCCTCTTTTTACTTTTTATTTTCCATTATATGCAAAACCGGCAACGATCATAAATCTCTTAGATAAAGTTCTCACGTTCACTTTGCTGTTGTCCTTTGACTTGGCGGATTATCTTTTACAATTAAAGATCTTACCTTACAAATATTCTCAGAATTTTTTTCTTTTTTTGGATACTTTTTTGGAAGTATTTTTCTACTTTTACGTTTTTTTCCTTTCTCATTAGTAATATTACTTATCGTACCTTTAGATATCGAAAAAGCATGACTTTTACAACGTTTTTGAATTATTGAATAAGTATAATTCTCTTCGGAAAGAGGAAACATAGCCTTCCATCCATTGCTTATTTAAAAGCGCCATTTTGAAAGTAAACAAAACTCTGAGTTAGCAGACGATAAGTTATACTTTAACAATTTAACTGCTGTGAAAATAAAATTCTTTCGTAGCATACAATTTTTTTTACAGCTCATCAAAATCGTTTCAAAAAATGTCCAAACAGCCTCTGTAGTTGAAATATTGTCATTTTTCCGTTTACGACTCTGAGGAGCACGAAAGATATTTATCTTCTTTAATTGTTTTGGAATAGACGGATTGGCAGTTTGTTTTCTACACGTATCACTTCTTCCTGAGTATCAACATTTCCGGTAGTAGCAGATGCAGATGTTGATGCAGGAAATTCATTTTCGTCTGGGTTTTCTGCTTTATTTTCGATCTTTTCGCTTTCAGCTCCATCATGTTGGGATAAATTCTAAAAAAGAAATAGAACTTTATTAAAATACTAGATTTTATTAAAAATTGTAGTATTAAATATGTAGGAAAATGTGAAAAACATTTTTTTTGTACAGGTGCCACAAACTGAAGAATATAAGACAATTCAAAAGGGGAATACTACTTTCGATGGAATTTTCCTAACTGTTGTGGTTCCATAGACGGAAAACATATTGTTATACGAAATGCCCCTCATAGTGGATCAGAGTATTTTAATTACAAAGGCACATAGCGTAATTTTCCTTGCATCTGTTGACGCTAACTATTGCTTTCGCTATTTTAACGTAGGCACAAATAGACGAGCAAATAATGCTGCCGTTTTTGCAAAATCATCTTTGAATGCTGTTTTAGAAGATGTTAAGAATACATTACATTTTCCCTTAAGAATCTACATTTAAAACCATTTGGAAGTACTAATTCATCTAGAAAACAAAAAGCCTTCAACTATCGCTTGTCAAGAACTCGTCGCATACTTGAAAATGCATTTGGAATTTTGCTTTCTAGATTCAGTCTTTGAGCGACCTATAGCGGTAGGAATTGTTAAAGTGGACGGAAGTATTAAAGCATCTTTAGTATTAAATAATTGGTTAGAAATGAGTTCGAATGAAAGATATACACCAACAGGCTGTTGATATTGAAGATCGGAATACCAGGCGGATTATACAGGGTTCTTGAAGAACACAGAATACTCAAGTGAATGGTTTACTTAATTTGTAAGTTAATTTAGGAAGTCGTAATTACACAAGATCAGCGTCTAATGTGCGTGATGAATATGCCGAATATTTTTCCGGACAAGCTGTGCCCTGGTAACTGGATATGATACACGACGATTAATAATTACAAGTAAATATAAAATTACTTTAAAGAATAAAATGTATACTTACTCAATTTGATGAGGTATGTCTTGTATTTGCACATTTAGAAATAGATCCGCTCTTTTGTACCAAAACAATTTTGGCACGTATAATTCCTGTTCCCGTACCACTTTTTTGATTTGCAAACCAATGAATGTTCTTTTTTATATATCGTTCTAATTGTCTTAATTTTGTTCTTCAGATCAGCAATAGTAAGACCAGAAATTTCTATTTCTTTGACAATAAAACGAAAAGCATTTTCTCTTGCATCTTTATTTTATATTTATCCAGTCGGTGATTCCAAAGACAATAATGCTTATGATAAAGATCGAAAAATTTTAACATCACACTTTTTCAGACCACTTGAGGCTCATTTTTTTGAAACTGTTTTATATCTAAAAACGGAACAGTGGTAGTACAGGATATTTGTCATTTTTTCCTTGGCGACCAAAATGGTCGCCAAGGGCCAAAATATTGCACATTCGCCTTGATTAAATATTAAATTTGAATAATTAATAAACACAACATATAATTAAAAATAAAACAGTATATTAACATCTTAAAACGTAACATAAAATAAACACAAAATATATAAATCTTGATTAAATATTTTATGATTATCTTGATCCCGTAGGTTTGCCAGAATGGAAGCAAGTGGAACATTCGGGAAGCGTGGGGATTGCCAGAAAACGCATAAATCCGAAAAACAATGCCAAAAATGTCCTATAATACCGCTGTACCCTAAAAACAAAACATGCACGCATGGCGTAACCAGTTGAAAGCGAACTTTACAATCAACTGAAGTTCACGTTTCAAGACAAGTTTCAACTTGAAAGCAAATGGCGGATGACTCATCACCTGAAAGATAAAGTTTGAATGGGTCAAACTTTTCTTGATCCACTAAAAAGTAAATCAACTATTGAAACTAAGGTTCTCACTGTAGCTTTCATTCAACTTTTGTTGATGAACTATAATCGGTCAATTAAACTTGATTCGCGAGAACGCGCATTTAGGGAGAGGGTACGTAGGTATTTTAATTAACGTCACATTGGAGCAACACAACGGGCTATTGGGGACGGTCCGTTATCAATCCCAAAGGGAAAGATCCGAGGACAACACGTAATTTTGAATCAGTCAGATGACGAGGCAACACCTGAGCTGGCCCCCCACTTTCCAAACTTCCATACCATGCCAACATGAGATCATTTGAGGCCACGAGATTTAAAGTGAACCAGCTCCCTTGAAAATGACTATTTGGTTGAACCGAGTTTCGAACTCGCAACCCTTCGGTTGTAATTCGTTACTCTTCCAACTGGGCTACCGCGGCCTTGTTTAGGGGAGGAACTAATTTGGCCTGTAACAGCTCCCATAGATATCGAAAATCCGAACAGGCGCTAATAGAAGTTTTTTGTCGATCCAGTTTCCGTGCCTAAACAGTGCAGACATCATTATCAGTAAATGTTCACGATTGTATTGTCTAAACAGTCGTCTAAAACTATCAAATGACCTTTCAATTGTTTTCTACGTGAAAATAGCTGAAAGTTATAACACCCACAAAACGTTGTCCATATTACTACTTCCCAGACAAAAAATGACAAATTACAAATTTACGTTTTTTATAGGTTAGCTATTGCGGACGGTTCCCATTTTTTTTTTCATTTTTTAACATCGAGAATATTCAACGTTTAACGCCTTTATTTCGAGTTTGAAATTTTCCTTATAATACTCACAAATTGAATCATCCGAGATTCCGAAATTTCAAAAAGGTTACACCTTGAAAAAGTTAATTTTCTTTTAATTTTTCGATATTTTATAGCAAATGTATTTGAATTTTTGGTGCACTGTGTGTGTGTGTATATATGTGTATATATAACACTCTAATTACATTATGAATAAAACTTTCAAGGAATAGAGGCTTGCATCTACTCAAAATTCAATGAAAACTCATTTCAAAAAATTTATTTGCCGAGTAAATACATTGTACATTAAAACAACATAAAACATGCAGGAATGAATCATTCGTCATAGTTTTAAATTATCTTAACAGCCAGTGTTGAATAAATAGAATCACTGTTTCAGTACAAAAGGATGATTCAGTTCCTGTTAACTAATTCACACATCGTCGGAATCATTTCAATTTAGTACAATATTAAAATATTTCGTAAAACAGGATAGTTAATCCGTAAGTGCACACAAGAAATGTTGTAAGTTTAAGTGCCTTTCTGCAATCCAAACAAGAGAGTATGAGCTGCCAATGCAAATCGCGTGCTTCCATGTAAAATGAAACAAATGACAAATATACCAACAGTTGTCGTATCGTGGTGATAACTTGTCCAGTTTCAGCGTGTAAGAAGAATAAGATCTGGGTAATCATGACGTTTGTCTTCAGCTCCAACCGTGTCGAAGGTCTTGGTACAAATAAGCACTTCATGATAAGAAGGAAGCAGATAATTGTAGTTCCAGCATAGATCTTGTCCGCGACAACACTTTTTAAACGATCCAAAAAATCGCACTCACTTTGCAAGGGGAATTGTGTCTCTACACCGAGTTCTAACAATGTCCCGAAAAAAGTACGCAGCGCTAGAAGGTTCCAAGACATGCTATTGCTTAGTTTAAGGAGAGAGAAAATGTCGCTTGGATGTGTAAGGAGGATTTTCCAAAGAAAACCTAGGATCAAAGCAGCAGGTACGATTCCAACTACCATGGCTGAGTTCTGAAAGGAAGACAAATATTAAATCGAATGGTTTGGTTGATTTGGGTTTCGTGTCGAAAGAAAAGAACAATTAGCCAAAATCAGACACTAAATAGATTTTATAGAAACATCAGAAATTAAAACAAGCAACCAAATCGACGTTGAAAAACGTGTTAAATATATGTAGGTGAATGAATAACTGATGGTGATAGTATTTAACATCACACTGAAGCAACACAGCGGGCTATTGGTGACGGTCCGGTAGAAATCCCCAAGATTCAATTCCTGACAATACCTCGTAATTTCGAAATAGCCTGTTGTGATGCTCCAGTGTGACTACCTACCATAATTTTGTACCACGGTCAGATGACTAGATCAATACCTGGATTGATACCCCAAACTACCACACCACGCCAACGTGCTACACCGAAGATCGGATACATCTTTATCCAAAATTAAATATTGAAACATATCGCAAGACAGATTGAACTGAAATGCTGCATTGTGAAATGGTTGGTTAGTTTCATATTTGGCTATTCTGCGCCAGACACGACATACAATATCAAGTTATTAACATACACACAATGAAAGTTTTACTAACACAAGAGAAATACACCCAAGGAAGAATGCACCTGTCATGAATCGAACCTACTCCGCCTACAACTCGAAGGTTGCTAGAACAGTGGGCATACCCACTGAGCCACGACGGCCCCTAATACGATTCTGGGGCTAGGTTCGCAACACTACCTACACTACACGGAAAGTCGTTTTCAAAATATCTGAATTAGTTCCAAGGTCATGAACCAGTAACTAAGTAATGTCAATGTCTGCATATAATCGACTTGAGCAGAAACTCATTCCGACAAGAAACGTTTAGTGCACAGATGTCTTAAAACTTAGTTTTTAGGCCAAAAAGATAAAAATCTTAAAGCTCTGAGTATTATATTTTTAAGATTACAATGTCAAGGTATTTCTTAAGATGAAAACAAGCATTTAGTGGTCTCCGGGAAAACTCAATTAAGTTTATGCTCCAAGCCGATCGATCTGCTCTGCATATTGAACGTATTACAAATTCAGATTTATTTTAGCAAAATCCTGTCAAAATCTTCTTTTATCCATTAAATAGGATCACGTTGGCGTGGTGTGGAAGTTTGGAGAGTGGGGTGCCAGCTCAGGTGTTGCCTCGTCATCTGACCGTGGTTCAAAATTACGTGGTGTTGTCCTCGGATCTTTCCCTTTGGGAGTGATCCCGGACCGTCACCAATAGCCCATTGTGTTGCTCCAGTGTGACGTTAATTGAAATCCCCCCCCCCATTAAATAGGAAATTGGCCCTGCATTTACGTAACAGGGAAATGGAAAGTGGTTCACTATAATCACGCATATCGATAGGCCGCGCTTTAATACTTAGTGACAAAAACCTTAGTACAGCTTTGGAGTCAACAGCTTTCATAAACTTGCTTGGTAAATTTGTTATTTATAATTTCGGCCTTTCCATCAAAAAGCAATAGAGGTAAATCTAATTACAAGAAATTTTAATCAATGTAAAATCCGACTTGATGGTAAAAACGTCACTTACAAAACAGATGTTAAAAGTCCAAAACACTAAAGAGAAGACAACAAAAATTTCCAAACTATTTATAGATGGTTATTTTTTTCTGTGGGACTCTTATTCTATCCAACAAAAGTTAACATCCAATGGAGTCCATCGAACATCGACCTTCCAATGAAATAGTCGGTGTGGTAGTTTGGAGAGTGGGGGTGCCACAACTCGGGTGTTGCCTCGTCATCAGACCGTGGTTTAAAATTACGTGTTGTTCTCGGACCTTCACTTTTGGGATTGATCCTGGACCGTTACCAATGGCACATTTTGTTACTCCAGCGAGACGTTAATTAAATACCTACTTACACATTGGGATTGATCCCGGACCGTCAATAATAGCCCGCTGTGTTACTCCAGCGTGAAATTAATTAAATATCTACCTACCCTTTGGGATTGATCCCGGACCGTCAATAATAGCCCGCTGTGTTGTTCCAGCGTGACTTTAATTAAATACCTACCTACCCATTGGGATTGATCCCGGACCGTCAACAATAGTCCGCTGTGTTGCTCCAGCGTGACTTTAATTAAATACCTACCTACACTTTGCGATTGATCCCGGACCGTCAATAATAGCCCGCTGTGTTACTCCAGCGTGAAATTAATTAAATATCTACCTACCCTTTGAGATTGATCCCGGACCGTCGCCAATAGCCCGTTGTGTTGCTCCATTGTGACGTTAATTGAAATACCCCCGGACCGACAATAATAGCCCGTAGTGTTGCTCCAGCGTGACTTTAATTAAATACCTAACTATCCTTTGGGATTGATCCCGGACCGTCAACAATAGCCCGCTGTGTTGCTCCAGCGTGACATTAATTAAACACCTACCTACCAGTTTTGTAATAGGGTTTGGTGGACTAGTTTGAAATCCAAACTACCAGATGATCGTTTCATAAAGCCCTTGCGTATCAATACCTACTGCGTTGGAATTGCAATGTTTTTCCTTGGTATTATAGTTACAAATAGCCCGTTGTGTTACTCCAGTGTGAAGTTAATTAAAATACCCAACTACATTGGTATAAAGATTGACGTATGGTTATTGCGCTACTTGCATATCAGGGATTATATTTCATTGAACAAGTGTCGTGTTCACTTTGCAAAACACCCTTTTTGTAGTTCTATTAGTTAAGTGAGTTGCACTGTACTTTTTGATGGTCTGCATTATTTTTGAGCCAGCATTCTATCAATTATTCACGATGTTCGACTTCAACCTCTGACGGTCATAAGACTATTTCTTACTTTTATTACCAAGGGATAGGCCAGGAAGATTTGAATCCAAAAATTAGATTACTTGACAGTGGCAGCATCTGACTGATTCAAAATTGCGTGTTGTCCTCGATCTTTCCCTTTCGGATTGATCCCGGACGTCACCAGTAGCCAACTGCGTTGCTCCAGTGTGACGTTAATTAAAATACCTATCTACCTAATCTAAAAAACCGTCAACATTAACGATCTTAAAAGTAACTGGAATATCTAAACTAGTTTTAAATATACCAAAATACACGAACCATCTTTTAGCTTTAATTTATTTCAATTTTATTTCATACTATTAAAATATCAAGATGGCGTTTTGATGTTTTGTTAACATTTTTAACGTCACACTGGAGCAACGCAATGGGTTATTGGCGACGATCCATGATCAGTCCCTATTGGAAAGATCCAAGGAAAAAGCCTCGCAATTTTAAACCATGGTCAGATGACGAGGTAAACACCTGAGCTGGCACCCCACCTCCAAACTTCCATACCACGCCTAAGTGAGGACATTTGAGGCCACGTAAGATTTAACGTGTCTGTGTACATCACTGTCTTTGGGGTGGGGGTATTTCAATTAACGTCGCACTATAGCAACACAACGGGCTATTAACCACGGACCTGGATCAATCCCGAAGGGAAAGGACACCAAGTAATTTTGAATCACGTCAGATGACGAGGGAACACCGAGCTGGCACCACACTCCAAACTTTCCCACCACGCCAACGTGAGGACATTTGAGGGTCACGAGTCTTTGACTGGACCGAGTTTCGAACCCGCAACCTTCCGGATGCCAATCCGTTTCTTTTCCAACTGGGCCGCGGTGGCCCGGTTGGAAGAGTAACGAACTAGCAACCGAAGGGTTGCGAGTTCGAATCCAGCCAAACACCGTCGTGTACAAAGGGGGCTGGTGCACGTTAAATCTGTCGTGGCCTCAAATGTCCTCACGTTGGCGTGGTGTGGAAGTTTGGAGAGTGGGGTGCCAGCTCAGGTGTTGCCTCGTCATCTGACCGTGGTTCAAAATTACGTGGTGTTGTCCTCGGATCTTTCCCTTTGGGATTGATCCCGGACCGTCACCAATAGCCCGTTGTGTTGCTCCAGTGTGACGTTAATTGAAATAAATAAATAAATAAATAAACCAATAAAATTCAATCACATGGATACTTGTGCAAAGTAGAATATACACACTACATGTAGGTAGTTGAATTTACTCGTACTTGGGGGGGGGGTATTTCAATTAACGTCACACTGGAGCAACACAACGGGCTATTGGTGACGGTCCGGGATCAATCCCAAAGGGAAAGATCCGAGGACAACACCACGTAATTTTGAACCACGGTCAGATGACGAGGCAACACCTGAGCTGACACCCCACTCTCCAAACTTCCACACCACGCCAACGTGAGGACATTTGAGGCCACGACAGATTTAACGTGCACTAGCCCCCTTTGTACACGACGGTGTTTGGCTGGATTCGAACTCGCAACCCTTCGGTTGCTAGTTCGTTACTCTTCCAACCGGGCCACCACGGCCCTACTCGTACTTGGGAAAACTACAAGAATTAACTTTCACCACGACTAAATGAATTGACGAAATCTTATTTTCTTGCAAGTTCGAATCCAGCCAAAGCCCGTCGTGTACAAAGGGGGTTGGTGCACGTTAAATCTGTCGTGGCCTCGAATGTCCTCACGTTGGCGTGGTGTGGAAGTTTGGAGAGTGGTGCCAGCTCAGGTGTTCCTCGTCATCTGACCGTGTTTCAAAATGACGTGGTGTGTGTGTGTCCTCGATCTGTCTCTTTGGGATTGATCCCGGACCGTCATCAATAGCCCGTTGTGTTGCTCCAGTGACGTTAATTAAAATACCTACCAACATACATCTTATTTTCATCCTAAACTTCACCCATCTGCCGATTAATCTGTTTCAATTTTCTTGCAGTAAAAGAACGGATAAACGACCGTACTTTAATCCATTACGACGTTAATTCAACAACGCTACTTGTCTACTGTAGACAAGTAGTGTTGTTGAATTAACGTCGCAATGGAGCAACGCATCGGTCAGGGATCAATTCCGAAGAGAACGATTCGAGGACGTCGTAATTTTGAACCATGGTTAGATGACGAGGTACTTACGTATTAACCGTATGCCATTGGCGAATATCAGCCAAGTTTTGGTATTTGGTATTTTGGTATTTTCAATTGACGTCACACTGGAGCAACACAACGGGCTATTGGTGACGGTCCGGGATCAATCCCAGAGGGAAAGATCCGAGGACAACACCACGTAATTTTGAACCACGGTCAGATGACGAGGCAACACCTGAGCTGGCACCCCACTCTCCAAACTTCCACACCACGCCAACGTGAGGACGTTTGGGGCCACGACAGATTTAACGTGCACCAGCCCCCTTTGTACACGACGGTGTTTGGCTGGATTCGAACTCGCAACCCTTCGGTTGCTAGTTCGTTACTCTTCCAACCGGGCCACCGCGGCCCGCCAAGTTTTGTTTCGGGCGGAAAAAGTTTAGCAATTGCCCTTTGGATGGCATCAAACATATCATTATTATAAACTCTGCGAGGTAGGGACTCGAGGTGGTATCGATATTTTCCCCGATGTTTTTTATTTCGCCATTTTTCACTTCCCCAGATGCATTACATATTCTGTGTGCGCGCCAGTTTCAGAATCAATGAAATTTTATTTGTGGTTCACTTTGGCAGTGAATATAACCAGATTGTTCCAGTTCTTCCGTCTTATACCCCTTCCAAAACATTTGGCGATTAATCGCTGGCATGCGGTTAATACGTAAGTACCGATGGCGAGGTCAACATCTGTTCTTACAGTATACAGGGTTTTCAATTGTCTTAAACTTCTAACTTCTTTAGTCAATGCTTTTGCGAAGAATGTTAGCTTCAGTTTTACTATACCTTTCCGAATGAATATAATTTGATTATTTTTTATTTATTTAACGAACGATCCTGTTAAACTCGAGAAAACATGGTTGGTGGATTTGGGTTTTATGGCGAGAAAACCATGAAAATCATGCTACATGTTTCAATAAAGAAAATATAAGCCATGGGAAATTTTACTAATGTCACATCGAGACGATAAATCTTGGGATAAAATATACTTTTCATCCGTGAGTAAGGCAGTTTTAGGAAAAACATCAAATTTATTAATTTATGTATGAAAATAAAGAAATCTAATTCAACGTTTTAATTTTGTTATTTAATGTTACAACTATATTACAAAATTTAATTTGACAACACAAATAAATGGATAAATTAAGCACTTTAGTGTTAAAAGGATGACTTGGTAAAAGTCTGCCTTACGAACGATGAAAGCATTAAAGCGAAATCGCTTCAGATTCATCTAATGTTTCTGTATAAATTGGCAGATATTCTTTCCGATTATTGCATCTGTACATCAGAATCAGGCTGCAAATGATAAACATAAAGCTTGGTAAAAGTAGGGCAACTCCTATGTATGAGTGACCCAGATAAATATACACCAAGGGGGGGGGTATTTCAATTAACGTCACACTAGAGCAACACAACGGGCCATTGGTGACGGTCCGGGATCAATTCCAAAGTGAAAGATCCGAGGACAACACCACGTAATTTTGAACCACGCATATATACACCAAGGAAGCTGATTGCATTATAACTGCCATAAGGATAAGACTGAATCCACAGATAATACAATCACAGCAGAATTCCATCACGGTTCCTGAGAATAGAAACAGTATAATTGAAAATGTATCAAGGCTACCAAATTACTAAGTTGGATGTTTAACGTTTTAATTATTCAGGTTAATCACTGCACGGAAAGATGTAATTTATTATGTAACTAAATAAACAATTATATATTTTATCATAATGACGATAATCAACCCTTGTGGTATAGGTAAAGGACATCCTACCTCTAGAAGAACGCTGGAGAGCTCACAAAATACAAATATATTTTAAACTAAGCTTACAAGAGCCATGAATAGAACATCTAATTGTAAGAATAGCGTTACAAATCTGATGAGATTTTCAGTGTAAACAAACAAACCAGACACGATTTTACTTCTAAGTTTTCTTGCATGATACATATCGGGGCTACCTTAAAGAGTTCTTTATCGCCATTTTGGAAAGGTTTGCCGCTAAACCTAATAGATGCCAACCAGTCACCTCATATCAATTCAGAATTCATTATTCAGAACTTTTATTGACGAAGTGTTGAAACCGTATTCGAAAACAAGCCAGACGTCACGTTAAGGGAGGGAGGAATTGAATTTACTTCGCACTGGAGCAACAGAACGGACTATTGGCTACGGTGCGAGATCATTGCCGATGAGACCCAAGGATAGCAACTCATAATTTTGAATTACTGTCATATGACGAGGTGAACACCTGAGCTGACATCCCACTCTCCAAACGTTCACAACATGCCAACATGAGAATACGTACAGGAAAAGAGTATATTACTGGAGAAATTACCACCGACTTATAATTAGTTTGACAGAAAATGAAATATGCATAAACTTTACAATTCTATATTGCAATATTACGTGTTGTCCTCGGTAGGTAGGTATTTCAATTAACGTCACACTGGAAAAAAAACCGAGCTATTGGTGACCGTTCGGGATCAATCCCAAAGGGAAAGGTCGAGGACAACACCACGTAATTTTGATTCCCGGTCAGATGACGAGGCAACACCTGAGCTGGCACCCCACTCTCCAAACTTCCACAACACACCAAACTGAGGACATTTGTGGCGACGTCGGATTTAACATGCACCAGCCCCCTTTTTACACGACGGTTTTTGGCTGGATCCGTCGCTCTTCCAACCGGGCTACCGCGGTCCCGTGTTGTCCTCGGATCTCTCTTTGGGATTGATTCCGGACTGTCACCAATAGCCCGTTGCGTTGCTCCAGTACGACGTTAATTAAAATACCTACCTACCTCTATATTGCAAAATGTACTTCACGAATCAGAAGCCGCGTTTTCCCGGTTGGATATTTTTAGATATTTTAATTTACGTCGCACTGGAGCAACAAAACGGGCTATGGCGACGGTCCGGGGTCATCCCACGAAGGGAAAGATCCGAGGACACCACATAATTTTGAATCACGGGCAGATGAAGAGGTCACACCTGAGCTAGCATCCCACTTGCCCCGTTGGAAGAGTAACAGATTAGCAATCGGGGGGGGTATTTCAATTAACGTCACACTGGAGCAACACAACGGGCTATCGGTGACGGTCCGGGATCAATCCCAAAGGGAAAGATCCGAGGACAACACCACGTAATTTTGAACCACGGTCAGATGACGAGGCAACACCTGAGCTGGCACCCCACTCTCCAAACTTCCACACCACGCCAACGTGAGGACATTTGAGGCCACGACAGATTTAACGTGCACCAGCCCCCTTTGTACACGACGGTGTTTGGCTGGATTCGAACTCGCAACCCTTCGGTTGCAAGTCCGTTACTCTTCCAACCGGGCCACCGCGGCCCTGATTAGCAATCGGAGGGTTTCGAGTTCGAAACTCGGCCAACCTAAGTCCGTCCTATACGCGGGAACTGATTCATGTTACATCTGTCGTGTGCTCAAATGTAATCATGTTGGCAATGTCTGAAAGTTTGAAGAGTGGAGTCCCAGCTCATTTGATCACGTCACCTGATCGTGGTTTAAATTACAACGTGTTTCCTCGAGTCTTTCCCTTGGGGATTGATCCCTGACCGTCACCGATAGCATGCTGTATTGCTCCAGTGCGATGTTAATTACCAAGATGCTTTAGAAATTTCTATCCCCTTTCGGATGCGGTTCAGTGGAACTCAACTCAAGACTTAGCATTGAGTATATCTTTATTTTTATATTTACCTTTATACCATATACGAGACCTTTACTGATTGCCGCATTCGAGTTCTTACTATCTCCTTCGAGTTTATCATAACTCGAGTGTTTACTGTCTGCTCTAAAATTTGTTTTCGACCAGTGATTGTTAAAAAACCAATACTTTCCGAAATAATTAAATTCTATCTTCTTTCTTCACCAATAGCCCTTTGTTTTGCTCCAGTGAGACGTTCAAATACACTCACTGACAAATGTTAAGCACGAAGCGGTAAAATGCGAAAAAATCGACAAGTACAGCTTTGATTGACACGAAATGCGGAAGGAAAGTAGCAAATGAGTTAATGCATGAAACAAAACAAAGAATTACATACAAAGATGAAAACAATATTGAATTTTCATAAATTGCAAGATGAAGTCAAATTGGAGTCAACAAAATGATGTTTAAATCCAAAACAAATAAAACCGACATTAATAGGGTATGTGATCACCTCTCATCCTCAAAGTTTACAGCGTGTGACCAAGCTTTCCATGATGTGATCAACCACCCCAGAGCCAAGTAATCACCATTCCTCCTGTAGAGGAGTTTGCAACTCTGTGAGAGTGACTGGGTGGGAAACGTGCAGACACAGCAAGGTCGAGGGCATCCCAAAGATTTTAAATAGGATTAAGGTCGGGCGAGTTCGCCGGCCAATCCATACGCGCAATCCCCTCACTCTCCACGTAGTCGTCGACGATGTTAGCTCGACAAGGACGCGCATTATCATCCATTAAAACGAAAGCAGGACCAACTGCTGCAGCGTACAATATCAGTGGGATCTAGGACTTCATCCCGATACAGGACAGCCGTCACAGAACCCCGTCTATAGATATGCAGGTCGGTGCGATATCCCAACGAAATTCCTGCCCACATCATGATACTTTCACCTCGGAATGCTTCATGCTCGATGATGTTCTGGGGCCGATTGCGTGTGCCTTGTTCTCTCCAGACGCTTAGACGCTTGTCACCTGGCTCCAGGGCAAATCTCGACTCATGTGTGAACATAACGTTGGCCCAATCAGACAGTCCATTTCACGTTGCCGACACCACTTTAATCGTGCCCCTCTGGATTGGACAGATAGAGGAACGCAAACTCGTGGTGCCCGGGCGTACAGTCCATTCATGTGTAGCCTTCGGCGAACAGTAGTGGCAGATATCGTCTTACCAATTACCCGATATTGACTTGGAATGTAATAGCTTCGAACCATTAAACGAGGAAATGGGAATAAATGACTATTGCCATATTTCGTTCTGAAGAGTACAAAGTGTCAGTGGACCGATGTATATTACGAATCGGCGTTTAAGAATCAGTTCTGCGGTTGCAATATCATGTTTTGACACTTGAAGTCAGTTTAGAACATTTCGCTTTGTTAAATTTCCAAATGAAGATACCACATCCTTTCAATTGTGTAACACTTGTCGCCAGTTATTAAATGTTAATAAGACAACCGGCTTTGTCCAAGTGGGCCATTAAGTTAGGCTTTGGATAATTAAATTCCAATACCATATTTTGAAGCGTTCGGTAAAGAATGCTAGTGTGAGATTACCATGCAAATCTTGATACCTAAACCATGGCAAACTGGGTTGACAATTAACTTCTAGCAGCGGCTATCCTCATTTGAAAGATCCATATTACAGTTCGAATTTTACTTTTCTGCCCCAACAAATATGGCTCTTGCGCCATAAAACACTAACAAACCAACCTGCCACAAAATGATGTCTGCCGACCTTATTTTACTCATGTTACTCAGAAAGGTTGACGGGAAAACATTGATGACGTATATGATGTATGATTTTTAAATATTCCTTAAAATAGGTCGCAGTATCCCGATTGGAAGAATAACGAATTTGCAACCGGAGGGTTACGAGTTCGAATCCAACCAAAGACCGTCGTGTACACAAGGGATGCACGTTAAATCTGTGGCCTCAAATGTCTTCACGTTGGCATGGTTTGGAGTCAACAAAAGCAATTTTATTCCTCGAAGTATTTGAATCAGCTATACATCCCCTAAAGCTGATATTCTTCATCTGACCGTGGTTCAAAATTACGTGGGGTTGCCCTCGGATCTTTCTCTTTGGGATTGATCCCGGACCGTCGCCAATAGCCCGTTGTGTTGCGCGAAGGGCGACGTCAATTAAAATACCTACCTACCAAGTCAAATGGATTTGCTTATCCTCCAAAGCCCGATGTATTGCCACCACTGGATCGTATAAGCGAAAAATTAATCTCCCCGAGATTTCCATGTTTGCAAACAAGCTTGCATTATGAAGGTACGTCGCACTGGAGTAACATAACGAGCTATTGGCGATGGTCCGGAATCACTCCCTATGGGATCCAAGGACGTCTCATAATTTTGAACCATGGTCAGATGACGAGAACATTTAAACTGGTACCGCACTATCTAAACTTCCACAACGTAAGAGGGAGGACATCAGAGGCCCCGACAGATTTAACGTACACCCACCTCCGTGAACACTCCGTGATCCGACCTCTTCCAACTGGGCTAACGCATCCCCTGCGTTTTGAAGGAAACTGGTGTAGTTGGTTAAGTAATAAGTGTTTGTGCCCAAGAGTTCAGATACCAATGTTCCCATTGTAAAGGGAGATTTCCATGTCTACTACTCAAAACAAATCGCTTAGACTGTAACTCGAGTTCAACTTGTAATACATTTCTACATTCCTCATTACTCTGGGCAACTTGTATACATTTGAACTTTGTAAGAATACTATGCCAACATTACTTTTCTAATCGACTTTTGATAAAATTATATTTCACTTACAACCATCCAGACTTTATTCCTTTACATCGTATCCTTTATTAACAAAGATGGATTCGCGGCCTAAAAGATTGCGGTGTCCCCGTAAACAACCCACCTTCATTTTCAACTTTTTTTCAGTAATTTTAATTGAAGAATGCTGGTTCGTAGTTAAATTTACTTTGCACTGGAGCAACCTAATGGGCTATTGACTGTCCGGGATCAATCTCGAATGTCCTAGGACACCTTGTAATTTTGAACCACGGTAAGATAATGAGGTCACACCTGAGCTGGCACCCCTCTCCAAACTTCCAAAGAAGGTTGAATTTAAGGTAACTTTAAACGAATTCATGTATAATATTCAGCATTAAAATAGAGACGTCTTAAGAGAGTTGAGATTTTCGTATTAACTTTTCACCTATACCTATATCAATTAAATAAATCCCACAGTAAAACAAATGATAAATTTTTAACTCTCTACGGCTTGTATATCTGCACATTATTTAAAGTCTAATTGGACATTATATTTTATAAATGGAAATTTAGTAGGTAGTTGAATTAAGGTCGCACTAGAGCTAGCTAATGGGCTATGGGCGACGGTAAGGGATTAATCCCAGGACACCTCGTAATTTTGTACCAAGGTCGGATGACTAGATCAACATCCAAGCGTGCACCCCACTCTCCAAACGTCCACACCCTGCCAACGATTAGTATAAATTTCAATACTATATTAGTAAAATAATTTTTTATTAAATTTAAACACAATGTAATCATGTAATATGCAGGAATGAAGCATTTGTCATAGACAATTAAAAAGCTTACAGTCGAAAATTCAAGATCAAAACAAAATCATTGTCCGAGGCACGATACAATTTTAATTCCCGGCAACGCCAAAAACTTCTAAAAATTACTCATTTGAATTCGCAGGCAAATCAAATGTGAAGTTGAAAGTTACAAAAATGGCTTCGTGAAACAAGATAGTCGATCCCCAAAACGCTAAAAAGCATAATGTATTATGAAGACCGATCACGAGTTCACGCGCTAAACGCTCGAGCTTATTGTAGAAAGTTGACACATCTTGATCAAAAGCAACATAGATAAAAAGTGCCGCACATAACAACGCAAATCTTACAACAACCTTTGCTAGATCACAAGTTGTAGCATACATAAAGAATATAAACTGAGTGACTATTATGGTTTCCATGACCTTCAACCGCGTATGGGGATTCGTTTCATGGATCCAACAAAAGCCTAGGCCGTAGCATGCGGTAATAGCCATGACATAGATCTCTGATCCAAATACATTTTTCGCCAGATCAAAATAGTTATACACAACTTGCCAAGGAGACTGACTTACGATATCGAGTTCTAGTAGCATTCTCATAAGTGTGTGAAGTACTAGTAAGTTCCACGACGCATACTTTATGTATCTTAGCAGCTGCATTACCGCTGGATACTCTATCTTAAGCAGACAGCGAAAAAAATATATAATGAAAGCAGGAGATAGCGCTTTAGTCCAAATTGCCATGGTTGATATCTGAAAAGACAAAAACATTGAAATAGAAGTTGTAAGAATAATGCAATTGAAACGCAGCGCAATTTGATTAGTCCAATGCAATACAAATTAACACTAAACATCACAAACGCGCGGAGAAATTCAACTGGAGGGAATTTTTGGCACTTTCGATCAATTATGATCGGTTTACTCGAATTTAATCCACGAAATGGTTGGTTTGAGTTTTACAGAAATTCACCTGGATGGAATTCTTCGTAACTTCGACAAATTATGATTCGGTTTACTAACTTAATATAAGAGATGGTTGTTTTGAGCATTATAGCGCAAAGTCCAAAAAACGGGCAAACTGCACCAACACACAAGACCGAATATATACAAATAAAACAGATAAAATATTAAAATGAATAGTCTAACAATAAAAGGTTGATTTAAAAGCATTGCGATACTTGAAATATATAGAACATGAAAACAAATATTTAAACACTTAATCAAAATAAACAAGGGTAAGATAAGATTATAGTTGCCAGCAATTCATTACTATTTGTCATAGTTAATTTTAAGAAAGTTTGCAGTCTAATATTAGAGATCAAAACAAGATCATTGTCTGAGCACGAAACAATGATTTCGTATCGCGCGCAGACAATGATATTTTTGCGATAATTTTATTGCGATTTCACAGCTAGGTCCACAAATCTAATCGTTCTATAACACGAAAACCTGACTTCGAAAGTTTGAATTATTTATGATCAAATTCATCTAAAAATTAACAATCTGCTACTGCAAAACAGGGTGTTGCAAAATTAAGTTCACAAATTCGTAAAAGAAATTGGACTCTGAATTAAATAGAATATTTATACTGCATGTGTTTAAAAATTAATTTAAATTACGATAATTACGTAATTAGATATTAACAAGGACACAGCTGCACTACTTTAATATAACAAGGTAACACTAAACTCAATTCGTATTGAGAAGCAGCTTTGTCAAACACGTGCATGTCAAACTGGGATATTTAAAAAACAAAGCATTAAGTACCAGATTTTCCTTCTGTCTAATCCTTAATTCAATTTCTTAATAGTATTACTTAAGTACAGAATTGTGGGTAGAATATTTTTAAATGGCGTACCTTGGTATTCAACGTATCACTTCTCAATGGCAAGATGATTATGTTTAGAAATTAGCATTAAAAATCAAGGACAAAAATTTTGTTTTAGTAATAATGCACCCAGAGGCTATATCATTCGATACTTATAGATGAATTATTTCTGCGGACTATTTCTTTCTTGGAGAATCAGGGATTGGTTGGTTTGGCAGGGTTTAATGGCGCAAGGGCCCTATTTGGCCAAGCAACACCAAACTTCAAGTAGGTAGGTGAATTTACGTAGCATTAGATCAACACAACAGGCTAATGGCGACGGTCCGCAACCAATCCCTAAAGGTAGGTAGGTATTTTAAATAACATCCCACTGCAGAAGCACAACGGGCTATTGGTGATGGTCCGGAATCAAATCCGAGAACACCACGTAATTTTTAATCACGGTCAGATTACGAGGGAATACCTGAGCTGGTACTCCACTCTCCAAACTTCCACACCAGGCCAAACTCATTAGCCAGGAAATCATAATACATTTTAGGGTAGGCAGTTAATTAGCATCACACTGGAGCAGAACAACGGGTTATTGGCGACGTTTCGGGATCAAACGCGAAGGGAAAGATTCAAGAATACGTAATTTTGAATCACGGCCAGATGATGAGGCAACACCCGAGCAGGAACCCCACTCTCCAAACTTCCATACCACATCAACGTGAGAACATTTATGGCCATGACAGATTTAAAGTGCACCAGCGCCGTTTGTACACGGCTCTCTTGGCTGGAATCGAACTCGCAACCCTCCGGTTGCTAAAGAATTTTATGGAGTTTTTGAATATGGTGGAGGGGGTATAATTTTCAACTTGTTATGGATGATAGTATTAGTAATGTACCAAGGGCGTTCGTAATACGTCTGAGTGTTTTGTTTTGGATGTAGGTAGGTAATGAATTAACGTCTCACTGAAGCAACACGCGTTATTGGTGACGGTCCGGGATCAATCCCGAAGTGAAAGATCCGAGGTCACAACCACGTAATTTTCAACCACGCTCAGATGACGAGCAACACCTGAGCTGGCACCCCACTCTCCAAACTTCCACACCACGCCAACGTGAGGTCATTTGAGGCCAATAGTTTTAACGTA
The DNA here is from genome assembly GCA_933210815.1 of Meta bourneti. Classification (NCBI taxonomy): domain Eukaryota; kingdom Metazoa; phylum Arthropoda; class Arachnida; order Araneae; family Tetragnathidae; genus Meta; species Meta bourneti. The sequence continues at coordinate 29,640,200 of OW119923.1, read as the reverse complement.
CACCAGACCTCTTGAACACGACGGTATTTGGTTGGACCGAGTTTCAAACTAACAACCTTCTGGTTAATTCGTTACTTTTCCAATTGTGCTACCGTGACCTTGTTTAAGGCGCGTTCTCACGAATCAAGTTGAATTGACCGATTATACTAGTTGATCAACTAAAGTTGAATATGACTTGAATCAGCTTTGTTAACATTTAAATAGAAACTGATCAACGGTTCAGTTTTAAAATGGCGTCGAAAGCAGTTGTGCGTGAAGTTGTGCAGATAGTAAGCTTGGTTTAAAAGAACTAAAACCAATTTTATTTAACATGAGCAAAAATCATAAGAAACGTCGTTTTGGGGTGAGGCAATGGATTGGATGTTAGGGTTTTATAGCGCAAGGGGGTGAGGCAATGGATTTTAAAAAATAGATTGGGAGTATCAAACCTTGGTGAAGGAACTAGCATTAAAGGATAAAGAGGGATGTAGAAATCCTTGACGAATGTCTGAAGAAACATTGACGAACTGTGTGCTGTTAGGGATCGCATAAAGAAACAAGATAAGTGATGCGATAAGCAATTTCACCAAAATTAAAGCTGCAAGTAACTTTAAGATATTTATATACAGGAGATTCCTTTCCAACGGTTGCTTCCGTATACCGAGTACCAAAAAATACCATTTCAAATTTTTTGATTGAAGTTTGTATAATATTGGATGCTTTACAAGATTTTATTAAAGTACATTTTATTAACAAAAGTAATAAATTTTACTATAAGATGTTAGCTAGATCTTTAGAAAGTATATCAGATGGCTCCTGCGAATCCTCTCCACATTGTTCTTTGTGGCATGATTCATTTGAAACTGACGTCGACCAATATTTCTCCTTCCATGCCGTTTGAAAACGCTGGTGACAGTTGTATGAGAAGGTGAAAACGCTAGCTGGTGATGAAGTTGTATGATACTGGGACTGTCTCGATAAGAGTTTCAATCGCTTTTGTATTAGTTTGATTTTGTTCCTTGCAGATGATTACATCGTAAAGAGGTATCTGTTTTACTGGGCAGCGACATATTTAGCAACTATGTCGAACTCATCATCAGTCTCATTTTTATTACTTTGCACTACTTTATCAAGTTTATCAATTGCTGCGCTTACACAGAAGCTGTTCAGACATTTTTGAACGATTTTAATGGACTGAAGATACATTTTTTACATGAAATTTTCGTGTTTTAAATGTTCCATTTGATAGCCCGTATTGTTAACTATCTTTCTACACCTTAATTTCCATGATAATAATGACTGGTTGTATCGACAGTGGTATTTTGTCCCATTCCTGCTCCAGTTTTCCAGTCCTTGAATGGTTTTCGGTCGACATTTCAATAATGCCCTTTTTAGAAGTCCATGAATGAAACATCTGGAAATTTAGCAGGAATATCAGTAAAGGGTGTTGACTTGATACCAGTTTCTTGTTCCATTTTTCCAATTTAATAGTCGATTTAGATGTGTGGCTGATTGCTTTACCCTGATGTAGTTCTACTGATTGTTGGCACTGTGGGTAAAGATATGGTATTTCTTTTTTGAATATTGGGGATTAAATATGGTCTTGATAATATGTGGAAGTTGATTTTTACATTTCCCCCTCTTTTTACTTTTTATTTTCCATTATATGCAAAACCGGCAACGATCATAAATCTCTTAGATAAAGTTCTCACGTTCACTTTGCTGTTGTCCTTTGACTTGGCGGATTATCTTTTACAATTAAAGATCTTACCTTACAAATATTCTCAGAATTTTTTTCTTTTTTTGGATACTTTTTTGGAAGTATTTTTCTACTTTTACGTTTTTTTCCTTTCTCATTAGTAATATTACTTATCGTACCTTTAGATATCGAAAAAGCATGACTTTTACAACGTTTTTGAATTATTGAATAAGTATAATTCTCTTCGGAAAGAGGAAACATAGCCTTCCATCCATTGCTTATTTAAAAGCGCCATTTTGAAAGTAAACAAAACTCTGAGTCAGCAGACGATAAGTTATACTTTAACAATTTAACTGCTGTGAAAATAAAATTCTTTCGTAGCATACAATTTTTTTTACAGCTCATCAAAATCGTTTCAAAAAATGTCCAAACAGCCTCTGTAGTTGAAATATTGTCATTTTTCCGTTTACGACTCTGAGGAGCACGAAAGATATTTATCTTCTTTAATTGTTTTGGAATAGACGGATTGGCAGTTTGTTTTCTACACGTATCACTTCTTCCTGAGTATCAACATTTCCGGTAGTAGCAGATGCAGATGTTGATGCAGGAAATTCATTTTCGTCTGGGTTTTCTGCTTTATTTTCGATCTTTTCGCTTTCAGCTCCATCATGTTGGGATAAATTCTAAAAAAGAAATAGAACTTTATTAAAATACTAGATTTTATTAAAAATTGTAGTATTAAATATGTAGGAAAATGTGAAAAACATTTTTTTTGTACAGGTGCCACAAACTGAAGAATATAAGACAATTCAAAAGGGGAATACTACTTTCGATGGAATTTTCCTAACTGTTGTGGTTCCATAGACGGAAAACATATTGTTATACGAAATGCCCCTCATAGTGGATCAGAGTATTTTAATTACAAAGGCACATAGCGTAATTTTCCTTGCATCTGTTGACGCTAACTATTGCTTTCGCTATTTTAACGTAGGCACAAATAGACGAGCAAATAATGCTGCCGTTTTTGCAAAATCATCTTTGAATGCTGTTTTAGAAGATGTTAAGAATACATTACATTTTCCCTTAAGAATCTACATTTAAAACCATTTGGAAGTACTAATTCATCTAGAAAACAAAAAGCCTTCAACTATCGCTTGTCAAGAACTCGTCGCATACTTGAAAATGCATTTGGAATTTTGCTTTCTAGATTCAGTCTTTGAGCGACCTATAGCGGTAGGAATTGTTAAAGTGGACGGAAGTATTAAAGCATCTTTAGTATTAAATAATTGGTTAGAAATGAGTTCGAATGAAAGATATACACCAACAGGCTGTTGATATTGAAGATCGGAATACCAGGCGGATTATACAGGGTTCTTGAAGAACACAGAATACTCAAGTGAATGGTTTACTTAATTTGTAAGTTAATTTAGGAAGTCGTAATTACACAAGATCAGCGTCTAATGTGCGTGATGAATATGCCGAATATTTTTCCGGACAAGCTGTGCCCTGGTAACTGGATATGATACACGACGATTAATAATTACAAGTAAATATAAAATTACTTTAAAGAATAAAATGTATACTTACTCAATTTGATGAGGTATGTCTTGTATTTGCACATTTAGAAATAGATCCGCTCTTTTGTACCAAAACAATTTTGGCACGTATAATTCCTGTTCCCGTACCACTTTTTTGATTTGCAAACCAATGAATGTTCTTTTTTATATATCGTTCTAATTGTCTTAATTTTGTTCTTCAGATCAGCAATAGTAAGACCAGAAATTTCTATTTCTTTGACAATAAAACGAAAAGCATTTTCTCTTGCATCTTTATTTTATATTTATCCAGTCGGTGATTCCAAAGACAATAATGCTTATGATAAAGATCGAAAAATTTTAACATCACACTTTTTCAGACCACTTGAGGCTCATTTTTTTGAAACTGTTTTATATCTAAAAACGGAACAGTGGTAGTACAGGATATTTGTCATTTTTTCCTTGGCGACCAAAATGGTCGCCAAGGGCCAAAATATTGCACATTCGCCTTGATTAAATATTAAATTTGAATAATTAATAAACACAACATATAATTAAAAATAAAACAGTATATTAACATCTTAAAACGTAACATAAAATAAACACAAAATATATAAATCTTGATTAAATATTTGATGATTATCTTGATCCCGTAGGTTTGCCAGAATGGAAGCAAGTGGAACATTCGGGAAGCGTGGGGATTGCCAGAAAACGCATAAATCCGAAAAACAATGCCAAAAATGTCCTATAATACCGCTGTACCCTAAAAACAAAACATGCACGCATGGCGTAACCAGTTGAAAGCGAACTTTACAATCAACTGAAGTTCACGTTTCAAGACAAGTTTCAACTTGAAAGCAAATGGCGGATGACTCATCACCTGAAAGATAAAGTTTGAATGGGTCAAACTTTTCTTGATCCACTAAAAAGTAAATCAACTATTGAAACTAAGGTTCTCACTGTAGCTTTCATTCAACTTTTGTTGATGAACTATAATCGGTCAATTAAACTTGATTCGCGAGAACGCGCATTTAGGGAGAGGGTACGTAGGTATTTTAATTAACGTCACATTGGAGCAACACAACGGGCTATTGGGGACGGTCCGTTATCAATCCCAAAGGGAAAGATCCGAGGACAACACGTAATTTTGAATCAGTCAGATGACGAGGCAACACCTGAGCTGGCCCCCCACTTTCCAAACTTCCATACCATGCCAACATGAGATCATTTGAGGCCACGAGATTTAAAGTGAACCAGCTCCCTTGAAAATGACTATTTGGTTGAACCGAGTTTCGAACTCGCAACCCTTCGGTTGTAATTCGTTACTCTTCCAACTGGGCTACCGCGGCCTTGTTTAGGGGAGGAACTAATTTGGCCTGTAACAGCTCCCATAGATATCGAAAATCCGAACAGGCGCTAATAGAAGTTTTTTGTCGATCCAGTTTCCGTGCCTAAACAGTGCAGACATCATTATCAGTAAATGTTCACGATTGTATTGTCTAAACAGTCGTCTAAAACTATCAAATGACCTTTCAATTGTTTTCTACGTGAAAATAGCTGAAAGTTATAACACCCACAAAACGTTGTCCATATTACTACTTCCCAGACAAAAAATGACAAATTACAAATTTACGTTTTTTATAGGTTAGCTATTGCGGACGGTTCCCATTTTTTTTTTCATTTTTTAACATCGAGAATATTCAACGTTTAACGCCTTTATTTCGAGTTTGAAATTTTCCTTATAATACTCACAAATTGAATCATCCGAGATTCCGAAATTTCAAAAAGGTTACACCTTGAAAAAGTTAATTTTCTTTTAATTTTTCGATATTTTATAGCAAATGTATTTGAATTTTTGGTGCACTGTGTGTGTGTGTATATATGTGTATATATAACACTCTAATTACATTATGAATAAAACTTTCAAGGAATAGAGGCTTGCATCTACTCAAAATTCAATGAAAACTCATTTCAAAAAATTTATTTGCCGAGTAAATACATTGTACATTAAAACAACATAAAACATGCAGGAATGAATCATTCGTCATAGTTTTAAATTATCTTAACAGCCAGTGTTGAATAAATAGAATCACTGTTTCAGTACAAAAGGATGATTCAGTTCCTGTTAACTAATTCACACATCGTCGGAATCATTTCAATTTAGTACGATATTAAAATATTTCGTAAAACAGGATAGTTAATCCGTAAGTGCACACAAGAAATGTTGTAAGTTTAAGTGCCTTTCTGCAATCCAAACAAGAGAGTATGAGCTGCCAATGCAAATCGCGTGCTTCCATGTAAAATGAAACAAATGACAAATATACCAACAGTTGTCGTATCGTGGTGATAACTTGTCCAGTTTCAGCGTGTAAGAAGAATAAGATCTGGGTAATCATGACGTTTGTCTTCAGCTCCAACCGTGTCGAAGGTCTTGGTACAAATAAGCACTTCATGATAAGAAGGAAGCAGATAATTGTAGTTCCAGCATAGATCTTGTCCGCGACAACACTTTTTAAACGATCCAAAAAATCGCACTCACTTTGCAAGGGGAATTGTGTCTCTACACCGAGTTCTAACAATGTCCCGAAAAAAGTACGCAGCGCTAGAAGGTTCCAAGACATGCTATTGCTTAGTTTAAGGAGAGAGAAAATGTCGCTTGGATGTGTAAGGAGGATTTTCCAAAGAAAACCTAGGATCAAAGCAGCAGGTACGATTCCAACTACCATGGCTGAGTTCTGAAAGGAAGACAAATATTAAATCGAATGGTTTGGTTGATTTGGGTTTCGTGTCGAAAGAAAAGAACAATTAGCCAAAATCAGACACTAAATAGATTTTATAGAAACATCAGAAATTAAAACAAGCAACCAAATCGACGTTGAAAAACGTGTTAAATATATGTAGGTGAATGAATAACTGATGGTGATAGTATTTAACATCACACTGAAGCAACACAGCGGGCTATTGGTGACGGTCCGGTAGAAATCCCCAAGATTCAATTCCTGACAATACCTCGTAATTTCGAAATAGCCTGTTGTGATGCTCCAGTGTGACTACCTACCATAATTTTGTACCACGGTCAGATGACTAGATCAATACCTGGATTGATACCCCAAACTACCACACCACGCCAACGTGCTACACCGAAGATCGGATACATCTTTATCCAAAATTAAATATTGAAACATATCGCAAGACAGATTGAACTGAAATGCTGCATTGTGAAATGGTTGGTTAGTTTCATATTTGGCTATTCTGCGCCAGACACGACATACAATATCAAGTTATTAACATACACACAATGAAAGTTTTACTAACACAAGAGAAATACACCCAAGGAAGAATGCACCTGTCATGAATCGAACCTACTCCGCCTACAACTCGAAGGTTGCTAGAACAGTGGGCATACCCACTGAGCCACGACGGCCCCTAATACGATTCTGGGGCTAGGTTCGCAACACTACCTACACTACACGGAAAGTCGTTTTCAAAATATCTGAATTAGTTCCAAGGTCATGAACCAGTAACTAAGTAATGTCAATGTCTGCATATAATCGACTTGAGCAGAAACTCATTCCGACAAGAAACGTTTAGTGCACAGATGTCTTAAAACTTAGTTTTTAGGCCAAAAAGATAAAAATCTTAAAGCTCTGAGTATTATATTTTTAAGATTACAATGTCAAGGTATTTCTTAAGATGAAAACAAGCATTTAGTGGTCTCCGGGAAAACTCAATTAAGTTTATGCTCCAAGCCGATCGATCTGCTCTGCATATTGAACGTATTACAAATTCAGATTTATTTTAGCAAAATCCTGTCAAAATCTTCTTTTATCCATTAAATAGGATCACGTTGGCGTGGTGTGGAAGTTTGGAGAGTGGGGTGCCAGCTCAGGTGTTGCCTCGTCATCTGACCGTGGTTCAAAATTACGTGGTGTTGTCCTCGGATCTTTCCCTTTGGGAGTGATCCCGGACCGTCACCAATAGCCCATTGTGTTGCTCCAGTGTGACGTTAATTGAAATCCCCCCCCCATTAAATAGGAAATTGGCCCTGCATTTACGTAACAGGGAAATGGAAAGTGGTTCACTATAATCACGCATATCGATAGGCCGCGCTTTAATACTTAGTGACAAAAACCTTAGTACAGCTTTGGAGTCAACAGCTTTCATAAACTTGCTTGGTAAATTTGTTATTTATAATTTCGGCCTTTCCATCAAAAAGCAATAGAGGTAAATCTAATTACAAGAAATTTTAATCAATGTAAAATCCGACTTGATGGTAAAAACGTCACTTACAAAACAGATGTTAAAAGTCCAAAACACTAAAGAGAAGACAACAAAAATTTCCAAACTATTTATAGATGGTTATTTTTTTCTGTGGGACTCTTATTCTATCCAACAAAAGTTAACATCCAATGGAGTCCATCGAACATCGACCTTCCAATGAAATAGTCGGTGTGGTAGTTTGGAGAGTGGGGGTGCCACAACTCGGGTGTTGCCTCGTCATCAGACCGTGGTTTAAAATTACGTGTTGTTCTCGGACCTTCACTTTTGGGATTGATCCTGGACCGTTACCAATGGCACATTTTGTTACTCCAGCGAGACGTTAATTAAATACCTACTTACACATTGGGATTGATCCCGGACCGTCAATAATAGCCCGCTGTGTTACTCCAGCGTGAAATTAATTAAATATCTACCTACCCTTTGGGATTGATCCCGGACCGTCAATAATAGCCCGCTGTGTTGTTCCAGCGTGACTTTAATTAAATACCTACCTACCCATTGGGATTGATCCCGGACCGTCAACAATAGTCCGCTGTGTTGCTCCAGCGTGACTTTAATTAAATACCTACCTACACTTTGCGATTGATCCCGGACCGTCAATAATAGCCCGCTGTGTTACTCCAGCGTGAAATTAATTAAATATCTACCTACCCTTTGAGATTGATCCCGGACCGTCGCCAATAGCCCGTTGTGTTGCTCCATTGTGACGTTAATTGAAATACCCCCGGACCGACAATAATAGCCCGTAGTGTTGCTCCAGCGTGACTTTAATTAAATACCTAACTATCCTTTGGGATTGATCCCGGACCGTCAACAATAGCCCGCTGTGTTGCTCCAGCGTGACATTAATTAAACACCTACCTACCAGTTTTGTAATAGGGTTTGGTGGACTAGTTTGAAATCCAAACTACCAGATGATCGTTTCATAAAGCCCTTGCGTATCAATACCTACTGCGTTGGAATTGCAATGTTTTTCCTTGGTATTATAGTTACAAATAGCCCGTTGTGTTACTCCAGTGTGAAGTTAATTAAAATACCCAACTACATTGGTATAAAGATTGACGTATGGTTATTGCGCTACTTGCATATCAGGGATTATATTTCATTGAACAAGTGTCGTGTTCACTTTGCAAAACACCCTTTTTGTAGTTCTATTAGTTAAGTGAGTTGCACTGTACTTTTTGATGGTCTGCATTATTTTTGAGCCAGCATTCTATCAATTATTCACGATGTTCGACTTCAACCTCTGACGGTCATAAGACTATTTCTTACTTTTATTACCAAGGGATAGGCCAGGAAGATTTGAATCCAAAAATTAGATTACTTGACAGTGGCAGCATCTGACTGATTCAAAATTGCGTGTTGTCCTCGATCTTTCCCTTTCGGATTGATCCCGGACGTCACCAGTAGCCAACTGCGTTGCTCCAGTGTGACGTTAATTAAAATACCTATCTACCTAATCTAAAAAACCGTCAACATTAACGATCTTAAAAGTAACTGGAATATCTAAACTAGTTTTAAATATACCAAAATACACGAACCATCTTTTAGCTTTAATTTATTTCAATTTTATTTCATACTATTAAAATATCAAGATGGCATTTTGATGTTTTGTTAACATTTTTAACGTCACACTGGAGCAACGCAATGGGTTATTGGCGACGATCCATGATCAGTCCCTATTGGAAAGATCCAAGGAAAAAGCCTCGCAATTTTAAACCATGGTCAGATGACGAGGTAAACACCTGAGCTGGCACCCCACCTCCAAACTTCCATACCACGCCTAAGTGAGGACATTTGAGGCCACGTAAGATTTAACGTGTCTGTGTACATCACTGTCTTTGGGGTGGGGGTATTTCAATTAACGTCACACTGGTGGGGTAGGGGGTGGGGGGGTATTTCAATTAACGTCACACTGGAGCAACACAACGGGCTATTGGTGACGGTCCGGGATCAATCCCAAAGGGAAAGATCCGAGGACAACACCACGTAATTTTGAACCACGGTCAGATGACGATCACTGTCTTTGGTAGTTGGTAATTAATTAACGTCGCACTATAGCAACACAACGGGCTATTAACCACGGACCTGGATCAATCCCGAAGGGAAAGGACACCAAGTAATTTTGAATCACGTCAGATGACGAGGGAACACCGAGCTGGCACCACACTCCAAACTTTCCCACCACGCCAACGTGAGGACATTTGAGGGTCACGAGTCTTTGACTGGACCGAGTTTCGAACCCGCAACCTTCCGGATGCCAATCCGTTTCTTTTCCAACTGGGCCGCGGTGGCCCGGTTGGAAGAGTAACGAACTAGCAACCGAAGGGTTGCGAGTTCGAATCCAGCCAAACACCGTCGTGTACAAAGGGGGCTGGTGCACGTTAAATCTGTCGTGGCCTCAAATGTCCTCACGTTGGCGTGGTGTGGAAGTTTGGAGAGTGGGGTGCCAGCTCAGGTGTTGCCTCGTCATCTGACCGTGGTTCAAAATTACGTGGTGTTGTCCTCGGATCTTTCCCTTTGGGATTGATCCCGGACCGTCACCAATAGCCCATTGTGTTGCTCCAGTGTGACGTTAATTGAAATACTCCTCCTACTCCAAATACTTTTCCAACTAGGTTACCGGAGGTCCTTATATACCGTACTGAAATTAAAGACTTATTCACGTCAATGACAGAATTCTACGAATAGAAATACTTCCAGTTACCAAACGTAAAATATATCCTAACATTACAAAATTAAATCAAACTGCTCATGTAGACTTAAAATAATTATATAAATGAGGCCTTTTCGTATGAGTTCCAATAAAATTCAATCACATGGATACTTGTGCAAAGTAGAATATACACACTACATGTAGGTAGTTGAATTTACTCGTACTTGGGGGGGGGGGGGTATTTCAATTAACGTCACACTGGAGCAACACAACGGGCTATTGGTGACGGTCCGGGATCAATCCCAAAGGGAAAGATCCGAGGACAACACCACGTAATTTTGAACCACGGTCAGATGACGAGGCAACACCTGAGCTGACACCCCACTCTCCAAACTTCCACACCACGCCAACGTGAGGACATTTGAGGCCACGACAGATTAAACGTGCACTAGCCCCCTTTGTACACGACGGTGTTTGGCTGGATTCGAACTCGCAACCCTTCGGTTGCTAGTTCGTTACTCTTCCAACCGGGCCACCACGGCCCTACTCGTACTTGGGAAAACTACAAGAATTAACTTTCACCACGACTAAATGAATTGACGAAATCTTATTTTCTTGCAAGTTCGAATCCAGCCAAAGACCGTCGTGTACAAAGGGGGTTGGTGCACGTTAAATCTGTCGTGGCCTCGAATGTCCTCACGTTGGCGTGGTGTGGAAGTTTGGAGAGTGGTGCCAGCTCAGGTGTTCCTCGTCATCTGACCGTGTTTCAAAATGACGTGGTGTGTGTGTGTCCTCGATCTGTCTCTTTGGGATTGATCCCGGACCGTCATCAATAGCCCGTTGTGTTGCTCCAGTGACGTTAATTAAAATACCTACCAACATACATCTTATTTTCATCCTAAACTTCACCCATCTGCCGATTAATCTGTTTCAATTTTCTTGCAGTAAAAGAACGGATAAACGACCGTACTTTAATCCATTACGACGTTAATTCAACAACGCTACTTGTCTACTGTAGACAAGTAGTGTTGTTGAATTAACGTCGCAATGGAGCAACGCATCGGTCAGGGATCAATTCCGAAGAGAACGATTCGAGGACGTCGTAATTTTGAACCATGGTTAGATGACGAGGTACTTACGTATTAACCGTATGCCATTGGCGAATATCAGCCAAGTTTTGTTTCGGACGGAAAAAGTTTAGCAATTGCCCTTTGGATGGCATCAAACATATCATTATTATAAACTCTGCGAGGTAGGGACTCGAGGTGGTATCGATATTTTCCCCGATGTTTTTTATTTCGCCATTTTTCACTTCCCCAGATGCATTACATATTCTGTGTGCGCGCCAGTTTCAGAATCAATGAAATTTTATTTGTGGTTCACTTTGGCAGTGAATATAACCAGATTGTTCCAGTTCTTCCGTCTTATACCCCTTCCAAAACATTTGGCGATTAATCGCTGGCATGCGGTTAATACGTAAGTACCGATGGCGAGGTCAACATCTGTTCTTACAGTATACAGGGTTTTCAATTGTCTTAAACTTCTAACTTCTTTAGTCAATGCTTTTGCGAAGAATGTTAGCTTCAGTTTTACTATACCTTTCCGAATGAATATAATTTGATTATTTTTTATTTATTTAACGAACGATCCTGTTAAACTCGAGAAAACATGGTTGGTGGATTTGGGTTTTATGGCGAGAAAACCATGAAAATCATGCTACATGTTTCAATAAAGAAAATATAAGCCATGGGAAATTTTACTAATGTCACATCGAGACGATAAATCTTGGGATAAAATATACTTTTCATCCGTGAGTAAGGCAGTTTTAGGAAAAACATCAAATTTATTAATTTATGTATGAAAATAAAGAAATCTAATTCAACGTTTTAATTTTGTTATTTAATGTTACAACTATATTACAAAATTTAATTTGACAACACAAATAAATGGATAAATTAAGCACTTTAGTGTTAAAAGGATGACTTGGTAAAAGTCTGCCTTACGAACGATGAAAGCATTAAAGCGAAATCGCTTCAGATTCATCTAATGTTTCTGTATAAATTGGCAGATATTCTTTCCGATTATTGCATCTGTACATCAGAATCAGGCTGCAAATGATAAACATAAAGCTTGGTAAAAGTAGGGCAACTCCTATGTATGAGTGACCCAGATAAATATACACCAAGGGGGGGGGTATTTCAATTAACGTCACACTAGAGCAACACAACGGGCCATTGGTGACGGTCCGGGATCAATTCCAAAGTGAAAGATCCGAGGACAACACCACGTAATTTTGAACCACGCATATATACACCAAGGAAGCTGATTGCATTATAACTGCCATAAGGATAAGACTGAATCCACAGATAATACAATCACAGCAGAATTCCATCACGGTTCCTGAGAATAGAAACAGTATAATTGAAAATGTATCAAGGCTACCAAATTACTAAGTTGGATGTTTAACGTTTTAATTATTCAGGTTAATCACTGCACGGAAAGATGTAATTTATTATGTAACTAAATAAACAATTATATATTTTATCATAATGACGATAATCAACCCTTGTGGTATAGGTAAAGGACATCCTACCTCTAGAAGAACGCTGGAGAGCTCACAAAATACAAATATATTTTAAACTAAGCTTACAAGAGCCATGAATAGAACATCTAATTGTAAGAATAGCGTTACAAATCTGATGAGATTTTCAGTGTAAACAAACAAACCAGACACGATTTTACTTCTAAGTTTTCTTGCATGATACATATCGGGGCTACCTTAAAGAGTTCTTTATCGCCATTTTGGAAAGGTTTGCCGCTAAACCTAATAGATGCCAACCAGTCACCTCATATCAATTCAGAATTCATTATTCAGAACTTTTATTGACGAAGTGTTGAAACCGTATTCGAAAACAAGCCAGACGTCACGTTAAGGGAGGGAGGAATTGAATTTACTTCGCACTGGAGCAACAGAACGGACTATTGGCTACGGTGCGAGATCATTGCCGATGAGACCCAAGGATAGCAACTCATAATTTTGAATTACTGTCATATGACGAGGTGAACACCTGAGCTGACATCCCACTCTCCAAACGTTCACAACATGCCAACATGAGAATACGTACAGGAAAAGAGTATATTACTGGAGAAATTACCACCGACTTATAATTAGTTTGACAGAAAATGAAATATGCATAAACTTTACAATTCTATATTGCAATATTACGTGTTGTCCTCGGTAGGTAGGTATTTCAATTAACGTCACACTGGAAAAAAAACCGAGCTATTGGTGACCGTCCGGGATCAATCCCAAAGGGAAAGGTCGAGGACAACACCACGTAATTTTGATTCCCGGTCAGATGACGAGGCAACACCTGAGCTGGCACCCCACTCTCCAAACTTCCACAACACACCAAACTGAGGACATTTGTGGCGACGTCGGATTTAACATGCACCAGCCCCCTTTTTACACGACGGTTTTTGGCTGGATCCGTCGCTCTTCCAACCGGGCTACCGCGGTCCCGTGTTGTCCTCGGATCTCTCTTTGGGATTGATTCCGGACTGTCACCAATAGCCCGTTGCGTTGCTCCAGTACGACGTTAATTAAAATACCTACCTACCTCTATATTGCAAAATGTACTTCACGAATCAGAAGCCGCGTTTTCCCGGTTGGATATTTTTAGATATTTTAATTTACGTCGCACTGGAGCAACAAAACGGGCTATGGCGACGGTCCGGGGTCATCCCACGAAGGGAAAGATCCGAGGACACCACATAATTTTGAATCACGGGCAGATGAAGAGGTCACACCTGAGCTAGCATCCCACTTGCCCCGTTGGAAGAGTAACAGATTAGCAATCGGGGGGGGTATTTCAATTAACGTCACACTGGAGCAACACAACGGGCTATCGGTGACGGTCCGGGATCAATCCCAAAGGGAAAGATCCGAGGACAACACCACGTAATTTTGAACCACGGTCAGATGACGAGGCAACACCTGAGCTGGCACCCCACTCTCCAAACTTCCACACCACGCCAACGTGAGGACATTTGAGGCCACGACAGATTTAACGTGCACCAGCCCCCTTTGTACACGACGGTGTTTGGCTGGATTCGAACTCGCAACCCTTCGGTTGCAAGTCCGTTACTCTTCCAACCGGGCCACCGCGGCCCTGATTAGCAATCGGAGGGTTTCGAGTTCGAAACTCGGCCAACCTAAGTCCGTCCTATACGCGGGAACTGATTCATGTTACATCTGTCGTGTGCTCAAATGTAATCATGTTGGCAATGTCTGAAAGTTTGAAGAGTGGAGTCCCAGCTCATTTGATCACGTCACCTGATCGTGGTTTAAATTACAACGTGTTTCCTCGAGTCTTTCCCTTGGGGATTGATCCCTGACCGTCACCGATAGCATGCTGTATTGCTCCAGTGCGATGTTAATTACCAAGATGCTTTAGAAATTTCTATCCCCTTTCGGATGCGGTTCAGTGGAACTCAACTCAAGACTTAGCATTGAGTATATCTTTATTTTTATATTTACCTTTATACCATATACGAGACCTTTACTGATTGCCGCATTCGAGTTCTTACTATCTCCTTCGAGTTTATCATAACTCGAGTGTTTACTGTCTGCTCTAAAATTTGTTTTCGACCAGTGATTGTTAAAAAACCAATACTTTCCGAAATAATTAAATTCTATCTTCTTTCTTCACCAATAGCCCTTTGTTTTGCTCCAGTGAGACGTTCAAATACACTCACTGACAAATGTTAAGCACGAAGCGGTAAAATGCGAAAAAATCGACAAGTACAGCTTTGATTGACACGAAATGCGGAAGGAAAGTAGCAAATGAGTTAATGCATGAAACAAAACAAAGAATTACATACAAAGATGAAAACAATATTGAATTTTCATAAATTGCAAGATGAAGTCAAATTGGAGTCAACAAAATGATGTTTAAATCCAAAACAAATAAAACCGACATTAATAGGGTATGTGATCACCTCTCATCCTCAAAGTTTACAGCGTGTGACCAAGCTTTCCATGATGTGATCAACCACCCCAGAGCCAAGTAATCACCATTCCTCCTGTAGAGGAGTTTGCAACTCTGTGAGAGTGACTGGGTGGGAAACGTGCAGACACAGCAAGGTCGAGGGCATCCCAAAGATTTTAAATAGGATTAAGGTCGGGCGAGTTCGCCGGCCAATCCATACGCGCAATCCCCTCACTCTCCACGTAGTCGTCGACGATGTTAGCTCGACAAGGACGCGCATTATCATCCATTAAAACGAAAGCAGGACCAACTGCTGCAGCGTACAATATCAGTGGGATCTAGGACTTCATCCCGATACAGGACAGCCGTCACAGAACCCCGTCTATAGATATGCAGGTCGGTGCGATATCCCAACGAAATTCCTGCCCACATCATGATACTTTCACCTCGGAATGCTTCATGCTCGATGATGTTCTGGGGCCGATTGCGTGTGCCTTGTTCTCTCCAGACGCTTAGACGCTTGTCACCTGGCTCCAGGGCAAATCTCGACTCATGTGTGAACATAACGTTGGCCCAATCAGACAGTCCATTTCACGTTGCCGACACCACTTTAATCGTGCCCCTCTGGATTGGACAGATAGAGGAACGCAAACTCGTGGTGCCCGGGCGTACAGTCCATTCATGTGTAGCCTTCGGCGAACAGTAGTGGCAGATATCGTCTTGCCAATTACCCGATATTGACTTGGAATGTAATAGCTTCGAACCATTAAACGAGGAAATGGGAATAAATGACTATTGCCATATTTCGTTCTGAAGAGTACAAAGTGTCAGTGGACCGATGTATATTACGAATCGGCGTTTAAGAATCAGTTCTGCGGTTGCAATATCATGTTTTGACACTTGAAGTCAGTTTAGAACATTTCGCTTTGTTAAATTTCCAAATGAAGATACCACATCCTTTCAATTGTGTAACACTTGTCGCCAGTTATTAAATGTTAATAAGACAACCGGCTTTGTCCAAGTGGGCCATTAAGTTAGGCTTTGGATAATTAAATTCCAATACCATATTTTGAAGCGTTCGGTAAAGAATGCTAGTGTGAGATTACCATGCAAATCTTGATACCTAAACCATGGCAAACTGGGTTGACAATTAACTTCTAGCAGCGGCTATCCTCATTTGAAAGATCCATATTACAGTTCGAATTTTACTTTTCTGCCCCAACAAATATGGCTCTTGCGCCATAAAACACTAACAAACCAACCTGCCACAAAATGATGTCTGCCGACCTTATTTTACTCATGTTACTCAGAAAGGTTGACGGGAAAACATTGATGACGTATATGATGTATGATTTTTAAATATTCCTTAAAATAGGTCGCAGTATCCCGATTGGAAGAATAACGAATTTGCAACCGGAGGGTTACGAGTTCGAATCCAACCAAAGACCGTCGTGTACACAAGGGATGCACGTTAAATCTGTGGCCTCAAATGTCTTCACGTTGGCATGGTTTGGAGTCAACAAAAGCAATTTTATTCCTCGAAGTATTTGAATCAGCTATACATCCCCTAAAGCTGATATTCTTCATCTGACCGTGGTTCAAAATTACGTGGGGTTGCCCTCGGATCTTTCTCTTTGGGATTGATCCCGGACCGTCGCCAATAGCCCGTTGTGTTGCGCGAAGGGCGACGTCAATTAAAATACCTACCTACCAAGTCAAATGGATTTGCTTATCCTCCAAAGCCCGATGTATTGCCACCACTGGATCGTATAAGCGAAAAATTAATCTCCCCGAGATTTCCATGTTTGCAAACAAGCTTGCATTATGAAGGTACGTCGCACTGGAGTAACATAACGAGCTATTGGCGATGGTCCGGAATCACTCCCTATGGGATCCAAGGACGTCTCATAATTTTGAACCATGGTCAGATGACGAGAACATTTAAACTGGTACCGCACTATCTAAACTTCCACAACGTAAGAGGGAGGACATCAGAGGCCCCGACAGATTTAACGTACACCCACCTCCGTGAACACTACGGTATTTGATCCGGTTGAAAATCCGACCTCTTCCAACTGGGCTAACGCATCCCCTGCGTTTTGAAGGAAACTGGTGTAGTTGGTTAAGTAATAAGTGTTTGTGCCCAAGAGTTCAGATACCAATGTTCCCATTGTAAAGGGAGATTTCCATGTCTACTACTCAAAACAAATCGCTTAGACTGTAACTCGAGTTCAGCTTGTAATACATTTCTACATTCCTCATTACTCTGGGCAACTTGTATACATTTGAACTTTGTAAGAATACTATGCCAACATTACTTTTCTAATCGACTTTTGATAAAATTATATTTCACTTACAACCATCCAGACTTTATTCCTTTACATCGTATCCTTTATTAACAAAGATGGATTCGCGGCCTAAAAGATTGCGGTGTCCCCGTAAACAACCCACCTTCATTTTCAACTTTTTTTCAGTAATTTTAATTGAAGAATGCTGGTTCGTAGTTAAATTTACTTTGCACTGGAGCAACCTAATGGGCTATTGACTGTCCGGGATCAATCTCGAATGTCCTAGGACACCTTGTAATTTTGAACCACGGTAAGATAATGAGGTCACACCTGAGCTGGCACCCCTCTCCAAATTTCCAAAGAAGGTTGAATTTAAGGTAACTTTAAACGAATTCATGTATAATATTCAGCATTAAAATAGAGACGTCTTAAGAGAGTTGAGATTTTCGTATTAACTTTTCACCTATACCTATATCAATTAAATAAATCCCACAGTAAAACAAATGATAAATTTTTAACTCTCTACGGCTTGTATATCTGCACATTATTTAAAGTCTAATTGGACATTATATTTTATAAATGGAAATTTAGTAGGTAGTTGAATTAAGGTCGCACTAGAGCTAGCTAATGGGCTATTGGCGACGGTAAGGGATCAATCCCGTAGGGAACGATCCCAGGACACCTCGTAATTTTGTACCAAGGTCGGATGACTAGATCAACATCCAAGCGTGCACCCCACTCTCCAAACGTCCACACCCTGCCAACGATTTGTATAAATTTCAATACTATATTAGTAAAATAATTTTTTATTAAGTTTAAACACAATGTAATCATGTAATATGCAGGAATGAAGCATTTGTCATAGACAATTAAAAAGTTTACAGTCGAAAATTCAAGATCAAAACAAAATCATTGTCCGAGGCACGATACAATTTTAATTCCCGGCAACGCCAAAAACTTCTAAAAATTACTCATTTGAATTCGCAGGCAAATCAAATGTGAAGTTGAAAGTTACAAAAATGGCTTCGTGAAACAAGATAGTCGATCCCCAAAACGCTAAAAAGCATAATGTAATATGAAGACCGATCATGAGTTCACGCGCTAAACGCTCGAGCTTATTGTAGAAAGTTGACACATCTTGATCAAAAGCAACATAGATAAAAAGTGCCGCACATAACAACGCAAATCTTACAACAACCTTTGCTAGATCACAAGTTGTAGCATACATAAAGAATATAAACTGAGTGACTATTATGGTTTCCATGACCTTCAACCGCGTATGGGGATTCGTTTCATGGATCCAACAAAAGCCTAGGCCGTAGCATGCGGTAATAGCCATGACATAGATCTCTGATCCAAATACATTTTTCGCCAGATCAAAATAGTTATACACAACTTGCCAAGGAGACTGACTTACGATATCGAGTTCTAGTAGCATTCTCATAAGTGTGTGAAGTACTAGTAAGTTCCACGACGCATACTTTATGTATCTTAGCAGCTGCATTACCGCTGGATACTCTATCTTAAGCAGACAGCGAAAAAAATATATAATGAAAGCAGGAGATAGCGCTTTAGTCCAAATTGCCATGGTTGATATCTGAAAAGATAAAAACATTGAAATAGAAGTTGTAAGAATAATGCAATTGAAACGCAGCGCAATTTGATTAGTCCAATGCAATACAAATTAACACTAAACATCACAAACGCGCGGAGAAATTCAACTGGAGGGAATTTTTGGCACTTTCGATCAATTATGATCGGTTTACTCGAATTTAATCCACGAAATGGTTGGTTTGAGTTTTACAGAAATTCACCTGGATGGAATTCTTCGTAACTTCGACAAATTATGATTCGGTTTACTAACTTAATATAAGAGATGGTTGTTTTGAGCATTATAGCGCAAAGTCCAAAAAACGGGCAAACTGCACCAACACACAAGACCGAATATATACAAATAAAACAGATAAAATATTAAAATGAATAGTCTAACAATAAAAGGTTGATTTAAAAGCATTGCGATACTTGAAATATATAGAACATGAAAACAAATATTTAAACACTTAATCAAAATAAACAAGGGTAAGATAAGATTATAGTTGCCAGCAATTCATTACTATTTGTCATAGTTAATTTTAAGAAAGTTTGCAGTCTAATATTAGAGATCAAAACAAGATCATTGTCTGAGCACGAAACAATGATTTCGTATCGCGCGCAGACAATGATATTTTTGCGATAATTTTATTGCGATTTCACAGCTAGGTCCACAAATCTAATCGTTCTATAACACGAAAACCTGACTTCGAAAGTTTGAATTATTTATGATCAAATTCATCTAAAAATTAATAATCTGCTACTGCAAAACAGGGTGTTGCAAAATTAAGTTCACAAATTCGTAAAAGAAATTGGACTCTGAATTAAATAGAATATTTATACTGCATGTGTTTAAAAATTAATTTAAATTACGATAATTACGTAATTAGATATTAACAAGGACACAGCTGCACTACTTTAATATAACAAGGTAACACTAAACTCAATTCGTATTGAGAAGCAGCTTTGTCAAACACGT
Organism: Meta bourneti; assembly: GCA_933210815.1. Lineage (NCBI taxonomy): Eukaryota > Metazoa > Arthropoda > Arachnida > Araneae > Tetragnathidae > Meta > Meta bourneti. The sequence goes on along the minus strand of OW119923.1, from coordinate 29,620,202 downwards.
GCATGTCAAACTGGGATATTTAAAAAACAAAGCATTAAGTACCAGATTTTCCTTCTGTCTAATCCTTAATTCAATTTCTTAATAGTATTACTTAAGTACAGAATTGTGGGTAGAATATTTTTAAATGGCGTACCTTGGTATTCAACGTATCACTTCTCAATGGCAAGATGATTATGTTTAGAAATTAGCATTAAAAATCAAGGACAAAAATTTTGTTTTAGTAATAATGCACCCAGAGGCTATATCATTCGATACTTATAGATGAATTATTTCTGCGGACTATTTCTTTCTTGGAGAATCAGGGATTGGTTGGTTTGGCAGGGTTTAATGGCGCAAGGGCCCTATTTGGCCAAGCAACACCAAACTTCAAGTAGGTAGGTGAATTTACGTAGCATTAGATCAACACAACAGGCTAATGGCGACGGTCCGCAACCAATCCCTAAAGGTAGGTAGGTATTTTAAATAACATCCCACTGCAGAAGCACAACGGGCTATTGGTGATGGTCCGGAATCAAATCCGAGAACACCACGTAATTTTTAATCACGGTCAGATTACGAGGGAATACCTGAGCTGGTACTCCACTCTCCAAACTTCCACACCAGGCCAAACTCATTAGCCAGGAAATCATAATACATTTTAGGGTAGGCAGTTAATTAGCATCACACTGGAGCAGAACAACGGGTTATTGGCGACGTTTCGGGATCAAACGCGAAGGGAAAGATTCAAGAATACGTAATTTTGAATCACGGCCAGATGATGAGGCAACACCCGAGCAGGAACCCCACTCTCCAAACTTCCATACCACATCAACGTGAGAACATTTATGGCCATGACAGATTTAAAGTGCACCAGCGCCGTTTGTACACGGCTCTCTTGGCTGGAATCGAACTCGCAACCCTCCGGTTGCTAAAGAATTTTATGGAGTTTTTGAATATGGTGGAGGGGGTATAATTTTCAACTTGTTATGGATGATAGTATTAGTAATGTACCAAGGGCGTTCGTAATACGTCTGAGTGTTTTGTTTTGGATGTAGGTAGGTAATGAATTAACGTCTCACTGAAGCAACACGCGTTATTGGTGACGGTCCGGGATCAATCCCGAAGTGAAAGATCCGAGGTCACAACCACGTAATTTTCAACCACGCTCAGATGACGAGCAACACCTGAGCTGGCACCCCACTCTCCAAACTTCCACACCACGCCAACGTGAGGTCATTTGAGGCCAATAGTTTTAACGTACACCAGACCTCTTGAACACGACGGTATTTGGTTGGACCGAGTTTCAAACTAACAACCTTCTGGTTAATTCGTTACTTTTCCAATTGTGCTACCGTGACCTTGTTTAAGGCGCGTTCTCACGAATCAAGTTGAATTGACCGATTATACTAGTTGATCAACTAAAGTTGAATATGACTTGAATCAGCTTTGTTAACATTTAAATAGAAACTGATCAACGGTTCAGTTTTAAAATGGCGTCGAAAGCAGTTGTGCGTGAAGTTGTGCAGATAGTAAGCTTGGTTTAAAAGAACTAAAACCAATTTTATTTAACATGAGCAAAAATCATAAGAAACGTCGTTTTGGGGTGAGGCAATGGATTGGATGTTAGGGTTTTATAGCGCAAGGGGGTGAGGCAATGGATTTTAAAAAATAGATTGGGAGTATCAAACCTTGGTGAAGGAACTAGCATTAAAGGATAAAGAGGGATGTAGAAATCCTTGACGAATGTCTGAAGAAACATTGACGAACTGTGTGCTGTTAGGGATCGGATAAAGAAACAAGATAAGTGATGCGATAAGCAATTTCACCAAAATTAAAGCTGCAAGTAACTTTAAGATATTTATATACAGGAGATTCCTTTCCAACGGTTGCTTCCGTATACCGAGTACCAAAAAATACCATTTCAAATTTTTTGATTGAAGTTTGTACAATATTGGATGCTTTACAAGATTTTATTAAAGTACATTTTATTAACAAAAGTAATAAATTTTACTATAAGATGTTAGCTAGATCTTTAGAAAGTATATCAGATGGCTCCTGCGAATCCTCTCCACATTGTTCTTTGTGGCATGATTCATTTGAAACTGACGTCGACCAATATTTCTCCTTCCATGCCGTTTGAAAACGCTGGTGACAGTTGTATGAGAAGGTGAAAACGCTAGCTGGTGATGAAGTTGTATGATACTGGGACTGTCTCGATAAGAGTTTCAATCGCTTTTGTATTAGTTTGATTTTGTTCCTTGCAGATGATTACATCGTAAAGAGGTATCTGTTTTACTGGGCAGCGACATATTTAGCAACTATGTCGAACTCATCATCAGTCTCATTTTTATTACTTTGCACTACTTTATCAAGTTTATCAATTGCTGCGCTTACACAGAAGCTGTTCAGACATTTTTGAACGATTTTAATGGACTGAAGATACATTTTTTACATGAAATTTTCGTGTTTTAAATGTTCCATTTGATAGCCCGTATTGTTAACTATCTTTCTACACCTTAATTTCCATGATAATAATGACTGGTTGTATCGACAGTGGTATTTTGTCCCATTCCTGCTCCAGTTTTCCAGTCCTTGAATGGTTTTCGGTCGACATTTCAATAATGCCCTTTTTAGAAGTCCATGAATGAAACATCTGGAAATTTAGCAGGAATATCAGTAAAGGGTGTTGACTTGATACCAGTTTCTTGTTCCATTTTTCCAATTTAATAGTCGATTTAGATGTGTGGCTGATTGCTTTACCCTGATGTAGTTCTACTGATTGTTGGCACTGTGGGTAAAGATATGGTATTTCTTTTTTGAATATTGGGGATTAAATATGGTCTTGATAATATGTGGAAGTTGATTTTTACATTTCCCCCTCTTTTTACTTTTTATTTTCCATTATATGCAAAACCGGCAACGATCATAAATCTCTTAGATAAAGTTCTCACGTTCACTTTGCTGTTGTCCTTTGACTTGGCGGATTCTCTTTTACAATTAAAGATCTTACCTTACAAATATTCTCAGAATTTTTTTCTTTTTTTGGATACTTTTTTGGAAGTATTTTTCTACTTTTACGTTTTTTTCCTTTCTCATTAGTAATATTACTTATCGTACCTTTAGATATCGAAAAAGCATGACTTTTACAACGTTTTTGAATTATTGAATAAGTATAATTCTCTTCGGAAAGAGGAAACATAGCCTTCCATCCATTGCTTATTTAAAAGCGCCATTTTGAAAGTAAACAAAACTCTGAGTTAGCAGACGATAAGTTATACTTTAACAATTTAACTGCTGTGAAAATAAAATTCTTTCGTAGCATACAATTTTTTTACAGCTCATCAAAATCGTTTCAAAAAATGTCCAAACAGCCTCTGTAGTTGAAATATTGTCATTTTTCCGTTTACGACTCTGAGGAGCACGAAAGATATTTATCTTCTTTAATTGTTTTGGAATAGACGGATTGGCAGTTTGTTTTCTACACGTATCACTTCTTCCTGAGTATCAACATTTCCGGTAGTAGCAGATGCAGATGTTGATGCAGGAAATTCATTTTCGTCTGGGTTTTCTGCTTTATTTTCGATCTTTTCGCTTTCAGCTCCATCATGTTGGGATAAATTCTAAAAAAGAAATAGAACTTTATTAAAATACTAGATTTTATTAAAAATTGTAGTATTAAATATGTAGGAAAATGTGAAAAACATTTTTTTTGTACAGGTGCCACAAACTGAAGAATATAAGACAATTCAAAAGGGGAATACTACTTTCGATGGAATTTTCCTAACTGTTGTGGTTCCATAGACGGAAAACATATTGTTATACGAAATGCCCCTCATAGTGGATCAGAGTATTTTAATTACAAAGGCACATAGCGTAATTTTCCTTGCATCTGTTGACGCTAACTATTGCTTTCGCTATTTTAACGTAGGCACAAATAGACGAGCAAATAATGCTGCCGTTTTTGCAAAATCATCTTTGAATGCTGTTTTAGAAGATGTTAAGAATACATTACATTTTCCCTTAAGAATCTACATTTAAAACCATTTGGAAGTACTAATTCATCTAGAAAACAAAAAGCCTTCAACTATCGCTTGTCAAGAACTCGTCGCATACTTGAAAATGCATTTGGAATTTTGCTTTCTAGATTCAGTCTTTGAGCGACCTATAGCGGTAGGAATTGTTAAAGTGGACGGAAGTATTAAAGCATCTTTAGTATTAAATAATTGGTTAGAAATGAGTTCGAATGAAAGATATACACCAACAGGCTGTTGATATTGAAGATCGGAATACCAGGCGGATTATACAGGGTTCTTGAAGAACACAGAATACTCAAGTGAATGGTTTACTTAATTTGTAAGTTAATTTAGGAAGTCGTAATTACACAAGATCAGCGTCTAATGTGCGTGATGAATATGCCGAATATTATTCCGGACAAGCTGTGCCCTGGTAACTGGATATGATACACGACGATTAATAATTACAAGTAAATATAAAATTACTTTAAAGCATAAAATGTATACTTACTCAATTTGATGAGGTATGTCTTGTATTTGCACATTTAGAAATAGATCCGCTCTTTTGTACCAAAACAATTTTGGCACGTATAATTCCTGTTCCCGTACCACTTTTTTGATTTGCAAACCAATGAATGTTCTTTTTTATATATCGTTCTAATTGTCTTAATTTTGTTCTTCAGATCAGCAATAGTAAGACCAGAAATTTCTATTTCTTTGACAATAAAACGAAAAGCATTTTCTCTTGCATCTTTATTTTATATTTATCCAGTCGGTGATTCCAAAGACAATAATGCTTATGATAAAGATCGAAAAATTTTAACATCACACTTTTTCAGACCACTTGAGGCTCATTTTTTTGAAACTGTTTTATATCTAAAAACGGAACAGTGGTAGTACAGGATATTTGTCATTTTTTCCTTGGCGACCAAAATGGTCGCCAAGGGCCAAAATATTGCACATTCGCCTTGATTAAATATTAAATTTGAATAATTAATAAACACAACATATAATTAAAAATAAAACAGTATATTAACATCTTAAAACGTAACATAAAATAAACACAAAATATATAAATCTTGATTAAATATTTGATGATTATCTTGATCCCGTAGGTTTGCCAGAATGGAAGCAAGTGGAACATTCGGGAAGCGTGGGGATTGCCAGAAAACGCATAAATCCGAAAAACAATGCCAAAAATGTCCTATAATACCGCTGTACCCTAAAAACAAAACATGCACGCATGGCGTAACCAGTTGAAAGCGAACTTTACAATCAACTGAAGTTCACGTTTCAAGACAAGTTTCAACTTGAAAGCAAATGGCGGATGACTCATCACCTGAAAGATAAAGTTTGAATGGGTCAAACTTTTCTTGATCCACTAAAAAGTAAATCAACTATTGAAACTAAGGTTCTCACTGTAGCTTTCATTCAACTTTTGTTGATGAACTATAATCGGTCAATTAAACTTGATTCGCGAGAACGCGCATTTAGGGAGAGGGTACGTAGGTATTTTAATTAACGTCACATTGGAGCAACACAACGGGCTATTGGGGACGGTCCGTTATCAATCCCAAAGGGAAAGATCCGAGGACAACACGTAATTTTGAATCAGTCAGATGACGAGGCAACACCTGAGCTGGCCCCCCACTTTCCAAACTTCCATACCATGCCAACATGAGATCATTTGAGGCCACGAGATTTAAAGTGAACCAGCTCCCTTGAAAATGACTATTTGGTTGAACCGAGTTTCGAACTCGCAACCCTTCGGTTGTAATTCGTTACTCTTCCAACTGGGCTACCGCGGCCTTGTTTAGGGGAGGAACTAATTTGGCCTGTAACAGCTCCCATAGATATCGAAAATCCGAACAGGCGCTAATAGAAGTTTTTTGTCGATCCAGTTTCCGTGCCTAAACAGTGCAGACATCATTATCAGTAAATGTTCACGATTGTATTGTCTAAACAGTCGTCTAAAACTATCAAATGACCTTTCAATTGTTTTCTACGTGAAAATAGCTGAAAGTTATAACACCCACAAAACGTTGTCCATATTACTACTTCCCAGACAAAAAATGACAAATTACAAATTTACGTTTTTTATAGGTTAGCTATTGCGGACGGTTCCCATTTTTTTTTTCATTTTTTAACATCGAGAATATTCAACGTTTAACGCCTTTATTTCGAGTTTGAAATTTTCCTTATAATACTCACAAATTGAATCATCCGAGATTCCGAAATTTCAAAAAGGTTACACCTTGAAAAAGTTAATTTTCTTTTAATTTTTCGATATTTTATAGCAAATGTATTTGAATTTTTGGTGCACTGTGTGTGTGTGTATATATGTGTATATATAACACTCTAATTACATTATGAATAAAACTTTCAAGGAATAGAGGCTTGCATCTACTCAAAATTCAATGAAAACTCATTTCAAAAAATTTATTTGCCGAGTAAATACATTGTACATTAAAACAACATAAAACATGCAGGAATGAATCATTCGTCATAGTTTTAAATTATCTTAACAGCCAGTGTTGAATAAATAGAATCACTGTTTCAGTACAAAAGGATGATTCAGTTCCTGTTAACTAATTCACACATCGTCGGAATCATTTCAATTTAGTACGATATTAAAATATTTCGTAAAACAGGATAGTTAATCCGTAAGTGCACACAAGAAATGTTGTAAGTTTAAGTGCCTTTCTGCAATCCAAACAAGAGAGTATGAGCTGCCAATGCAAATCGCGTGCTTCCATGTAAAATGAAACAAATGACAAATATACCAACAGTTGTCGTATCGTGGTGATAACTTGTCCAGTTTCAGCGTGTAAGAAGAATAAGATCTGGGTAATCATGACGTTTGTCTTCAGCTCCAACCGTGTCGAAGGTCTTGGTACAAATAAGCACTTCATGATAAGAAGGAAGCAGATAATTGTAGTTCCAGCATAGATCTTGTCCGCGACAACACTTTTTAAACGATCCAAAAAATCGCACTCACTTTGCAAGGGGAATTGTGTCTCTACACCGAGTTCTAACAATGTCCCGAAAAAAGTACGCAGCGCTAGAAGGTTCCAAGACATGCTATTGCTTAGTTTAAGGAGAGAGAAAATGTCGCTTGGATGTGTAAGGAGGATTTTCCAAAGAAAACCTAGGATCAAAGCAGCAGGTACGATTCCAACTACCATGGCTGAGTTCTGAAAGGAAGACAAATATTAAATCGAATGGTTTGGTTGATTTGGGTTTCGTGTCGAAAGAAAAGAACAATTAGCCAAAATCAGACACTAAATAGATTTTATAGAAACATCAGAAATTAAAACAAGCAACCAAATCGACGTTGAAAAACGTGTTAAATATATGTAGGTGAATGAATAACTGATGGTGATAGTATTTAACATCACACTGAAGCAACACAGCGGGCTATTGGTGACGGTCCGGTAGAAATCCCCAAGATTCAATTCCTGACAATACCTCGTAATTTCGAAATAGCCTGTTGTGATGCTCCAGTGTGACTACCTACCATAATTTTGTACCACGGTCAGATGACTAGATCAATACCTGGATTGATACCCCAAACTACCACACCACGCCAACGTGCTACACCGAAGATCGGATACATCTTTATCCAAAATTAAATATTGAAACATATCGCAAGACAGATTGAACTGAAATGCTGCATTGTGAAATGGTTGGTTAGTTTCATATTTGGCTATTCTGCGCCAGACACGACATACAATATCAAGTTATTAACATACACACAATGAAAGTTTTACTAACACAAGAGAAATACACCCAAGGAAGAATGCACCTGTCATGAATCGAACCTACTCCGCCTACAACTCGAAGGTTGCTAGAACAGTGGGCATACCCACTGAGCCACGACGGCCCCTAATACGATTCTGGGGCTAGGTTCGCAACACTACCTACACTACACGGAAAGTCGTTTTCAAAATATCTGAATTAGTTCCAAGGTCATGAACCAGTAACTAAGTAATGTCAATGTCTGCATATAATCGACTTGAGCAGAAACTCATTCCGACAAGAAACGTTTAGTGCACAGATGTCTTAAAACTTAGTTTTTAGGCCAAAAAGATAAAAATCTTAAAGCTCTGAGTATTATATTTTTAAGATTACAATGTCAAGGTATTTCTTAAGATGAAAACAAGCATTTAGTGGTCTCCGGGAAAACTCAATTAAGTTTATGCTCCAAGCCGATCGATCTGCTCTGCATATTGAACGTATTACAAATTCAGATTTATTTTAGCAAAATCCTGTCAAAATCTTCTTTTATCCATTAAATAGGAAATTGGCCCTGCATTTACGTAACAGGGAAATGGAAAGTGGTTCACTATAATCACGCATATCGATAGGCCGCGCTTTAATACTTAGTGACAAAAACCTTAGTACAGCTTTGGAGTCAACAGCTTTCATAAACTTGCTTGGTAAATTTGTTATTTATAATTTCGGCCTTTCCATCAAAAAGCAATAGAGGTAAATCTAATTACAAGAAATTTTAATCAATGTAAAATCCGACTTGATGGAAAAAACGTCACTTACAAAACAGATGTTAAAAGTCCAAAACACTAAAGAGAAGACAACAAAAATTTCCAAACTATTTATAGATGGTTATTTTTTTCTGTGGGACTCTTATTCTATCCAACAAAAGTTAACATCCAATGGAGTCCATCGAACATCGACCTTCCAATGAAATAGTCGGTGTGGTAGTTTGGAGAGTGGGGGTGCCACAACTCGGGTGTTGCCTCGTCATCAGACCGTGGTTTAAAATTACGTGTTGTTCTCGGACCTTCACTTTTGGGATTGATCCTGGACCGTTACCAATGGCACATTTTGTTACTCCAGCGAGACGTTAATTAAATACCTACTTACACATTGGGATTGATCCCGGACCGTCAATAATAGCCCGCTGTGTTACTCCAGCGTGAAATTAATTAAATATCTACCTACCCTTTGGGATTGATCCCGGACCGTCAATAATAGCCCGCTGTGTTGTTCCAGCGTGACTTTAATTAAATACCTACCTACCCATTGGGATTGATCCCGGACCGTCAACAATAGTCCGCTGTGTTGCTCCAGCGTGACTTTAATTAAATACCTACCTACACTTTGCGATTGATCCCGGACCGTCAATAATAGCCCGCTGTGTTACTCCAGCGTGAAATTAATTAAATATCTACCTACCCTTTGAGATTGATCCCGGACCGTCGCCAATAGCCCGTTGTGTTGCTCCATTGTGACGTTAATTGAAATACCCCCGGACCGACAATAATAGCCCGTAGTGTTGCTAAAGCGTGACTTTAATTAAATACCTAACTATCCTTTGGGATTGATCCCGGACCGTCAACAATAGCCCGCTGTGTTGCTCCAGCGTGACATTAATTAAACACCTACCTACCAGTTTTGTAATAGGGTTTGGTGGACTAGTTTGAAATCCAAACTACCAGATGATCGTTTCATAAAGCCCTTGCGTATCAATACCTACTGCGTTGGAATTGCAATGTTTTTCCTTGGTATTATAGTTACAAATAGCCCGTTGTGTTACTCCAGTGTGAAGTTAATTAAAATACCCAACTACATTGGTATAAAGATTGACGTATGGTTATTGCGCTACTTGCATATCAGGGATTATATTTCATTGAACAAGTGTCGTGTTCACTTTGCAAAACACCCTTTTTGTAGTTCTATTAGTTAAGTGAGTTGCACTGTACTTTTTGATGGTCTGCATTATTTTTGAGCCAGCATTCTATCAATTATTCACGATGTTCGACTTCAACCTCTGACGGTCATAAGACTATTTCTTACTTTTATTACCAAGGGATAGGCCAGGAAGATTTGAATCCAAAAATTAGATTACTTGACAGTGGCAGCATCTGACTGATTCAAAATTGCGTGTTGTCCTCAATCTTTCCCTTTCGGATTGATCCCGGACGTCACCAGTAGCCAACTGCGTTGCTCCAGTGTGACGTTAATTAAAATACCTACCTACCTAATCTAAAAAACCGTCAACATTAACGATCTTAAAAGTAACTGGAATATCTAAACTAGTTTTAAATATACCAAAATACACGAACCATCTTTTAGCTTTAATTTATTTCAATTTTATTTCATACTATTAAAATATCAAGATGGCGTTTTGATGTTTTGTTAACATTTTTAACGTCACACTGGAGCAACGCAATGGGTTATTGGCGACGATCCATGATCAGTCCCTATTGGAAAGATCCAAGGAAAAAGCCTCGCAATTTTAAACCATGGTCAGATGACGAGGTAAACACCTGAGCTGGCACCCCACCTCCAAACTTCCATACCACGCCTAAGTGAGGACATTTGAGGCCACGTAAGATTTAACGTGTCTGTGTACATCACTGTCTTTGGGGTGGGGGTATTTCAATTAACGTCGCACTATAGCAACACAACGGGCTATTAACCACGGACCTGGATCAATCCCGAAGGGAAAGGACACCAAGTAATTTTGAATCACGTCAGATGACGAGGGAACACCGAGCTGGCACCACACTCCAAACTTTCCCACCACGCCAACGTGAGGACATTTGAGGGTCACGAGTCTTTGACTGGACCGAGTTTCGAACCCGCAACCTTCCGGATGCCAATCCGTTTCTTTTCCAACTAGGTTACCGGAGGTCCTTATATACCGTACTGAAATTAAAGACTTATTCACGTCAATGACAGAATTCTACGAATAGAAATACTTCCAGTTACCAAACGTAAAATATATCCTAACATTACAAAATTAAATCAAACTGCTCATGTAGACTTAAAATAATTATATAAATGAGGCCTTTTCGTATGAGTTCCAATAAAATTCAATCACATGGATACTTGTGCAAAGTAGTATTTTGGTATTTGGTATTTTTCAATTAACGTCACACTGGAGCAACACAATGGGCTATTGGTGACGGTCCGGGATCAATCCCAGAGGGAAAGATCCGAGGACAACACCACGTAATTTTGAACCACGGTCAGATGACGATGTGCAAAGTAGAATATACACACTACATGTAGGTAGTTGAATTTACTCGTACTTGGGGGGGGGTATTTCAATTAACGTCACACTGGAGCAACACAACGGGCTATTGGTGACGGTCCGGGATCAATCCCAAAGGGAAAGATCCGAGGACAACACCACGTAATTTTGAACCACGGTCAGATGACGAGGCAACACCTGAGCTGACACCCCACTCTCCAAACTTCCACACCACGCCAACGTGAGGACATTTGAGGCCACGACAGATTAAACGTGCACTAGCCCCCTTTGTACACGACGGTGTTTGGCTGGATTCGAACTCGCAACCCTTCGGTTGCTAGTTCGTTACTCTTCCAACCGGGCCACCACGGCCCTACTCGTACTTGGGAAAACTACAAGAATTAACTTTCACCACGACTAAATGAATTGACGAAATCTTATTTTCTTGCAAGTTCGAATCCAGCCAAAGACCGTCGTGTACAAAGGGGGTTGGTGCACGTTAAATCTGTCGTGGCCTCGAATGTCCTCACGTTGGCGTGGTGTGGAAGTTTGGAGAGTGGTGCCAGCTCAGGTGTTCCTCGTCATCTGACCGTGTTTCAAAATGACGTGGTGTGTGTGTGTCCTCGATCTGTCTCTTTGGGATTGATCCCGGACCGTCATCAATAGCCCGTTGTGTTGCTCCAGTGACGTTAATTAAAATACCTACCAACATACATCTTATTTTCATCCTAAACTTCACCCATCTGCCGATTAATCTATTTCAATTTTCTTGCAGTAAAAGAACGGATAAACGACCGTACTTTAATCCATTACGACGTTAATTCAACAACGCTACTTGTCTAATGTAGACAAGTAGTGTTGTTGAATTAACGTCGCAATGGAGCAACGCATCGGTCAGGGATCAATTCCGAAGAGAACGATTCGAGGACGTCGTAATTTTGAACCATGGTTAGATGACGAGGTACTTACGTATTAACCGTATGCCATTGGCGAATATCAGCCAAGTTTTGTTTCGGACGGAAAAAGTTTAGCAATTGCCCTTTGGATGGCATCAAACATATCATTATTATAAACTCTGCGAGGTAGGGACTCGAGGTGGTATCGATATTTTCCCCGATGTTTTTTATTTCGCCATTTTTCACTTCCCCAGATGCATTACATATTCTGTGTGCGCGCCAGTTTCAGAATCAATGAAATTTTATTTGTGGTTCACTTTGGCAGTGAATATAACCAGATTGTTCCAGTTCTTCCGTCTTATACCCCTTCCAAAACATTTGGCGATTAATCGCTGGCATGCGGTTAATACGTAAGTACCGATGGCGAGGTCAACATCTGTTCTTACAGTATACAGGGTTTTCAATTGTCTTAAACTTCTAACTTCTTTAGTCAATGCTTTTGCGAAGAATGTTAGCTTCAGTTTTACTATACCTTTCCGAATGAATATAATTTGATTATTTTTTATTTATTTAACGAACGATCCTGTTAAACTCGAGAAAACATGGTTGGTGGATTTGGGTTTTATGGCGAGAAAACCATGAAAATCATGCTACATGTTTCAATAAAGAAAATATAAGCCATGGGAAATTTTACTAATGTCACATCGAGACGATAAATCTTGGGATAAAATATACTTTTCATCCGTGAGTAAGGCAGTTTTAGGAAAAACATCAAATTTATTAATTTATGTATGAAAATAAAGAAATCTAATTCAACGTTTTAATTTTGTTATTTAATGTTACAACTATATTACAAAATTTAATTTGACAACACAAATAAATGGATAAATTAAGCACTTTAGTGTTAAAAGGATGACTTGGTAAAAGTCTGCCTTACGAACGATGAAAGCATTAAAGCGAAATCGCTTCAGATTCATCTAATGTTTCTGTATAAATTGGCAGATATTCTTTCCGATTATTGCATCTGTACATCAGAATCAGGCTGCAAATGATAAACATAAAGCTTGGTAAAAGTAGGGCAACTCCTATGTATGAGTGACCCAGATAAATATACACCAAGGAAGCTGATTGCATTATAACTGCCATAAGGATAAGACTGAATCCACAGATAATACAATCACAGCAGAATTCCATCACGGTTCCTGAGAATAGAAACAGTATAATTGAAAATGTATCAAGGCTACCAAATTACTAAGTTGGATGTTTAACGTTTTAATTATTCAGGTTAATCACTGCACGGAAAGATGTAATTTATTATGTAACTAAATAAACAATTATATATTTTATCATAATGACGATAATCAACCCTTGTGGTATAGGTAAAGGACATCCTACCTCTAGAAGAACGCTGGAGAGCTCACAAAATACAAATATATTTTAAACTAAGCTTACAAGAGCCATGAATAGAACATCTAATTGTAAGAATAGCGTTACAAATCTGATGAGATTTTCAGTGTAAACAAACAAACCAGACACGATTTTACTTCTAAGTTTTCTTGCATGATACATATCGGGGCTACCTTAAAGAGTTCTTTATCGCCATTTTGGAAAGGTTTGCCGCTAAACCTAATAGATGCCAACCAGTCACCTCATATCAATTCAGAATTCATTATTCAGAACTTTTATTGACGAAGTGTTGAAACCGTATTCGAAAACAAGCCAGACGTCACGTTAAGGGAGGGAGGAATTGAATTTACTTCGCACTGGAGCAACAGAACGGACTATTGGCTACGGTGCGAGATCATTGCCGATGAGACCCAAGGATAGCAACTCATAATTTTGAATTACTGTCATATGACGAGGTGAACACCTGAGCTGACATCCCACTCTCCAAACGTTCACAACATGCCAACATGAGAATACGTACAGGAAAAGAGTATATTACTGGAGAAATTACCACCGACTTATAATTAGTTTGACAGAAAATGAAATATGCATAAACTTTACAATTCTATATTGCAATATTACGTGTTGTCCTCGGTAGGTAGGTATTTCAATTAACGTCACACTGGAAAAAAAACCGAGCTATTGGTGACCGTCCGGGATCAATCCCAAAGGGAAAGGTCGAGGACAACACCACGTAATTTTGATTCCCGGTCAGATGACGAGGCAACACCTGAGCTGGCACCCCACTCTCCAAACTTCCACAACACACCAAACTGAGGACATTTGTGGCGACGTCGGATTTAACATGCACCAGCCCCCTTTTTACACGACGGTTTTTGGCTGGATCCGTCGCTCTTCCAACCGGGCTACCGCGGTCCCGTGTTGTCCTCGGATCTCTCTTTGGGATTGATTCCGGACTGTCACCAATAGCCCGTTGCGTTGCTCCAGTACGACGTTAATTAAAATACCTACCTACCTCTATATTGCAAAATGTACTTCACGAATCAGAAGCCGCGTTTTCCCGGTTGGATATTTTTAGATATTTTAATTTACGTCGCACTGGAGCAACAAAACGGGCTATGGCGACGGTCCGGGGTCATCCCACGAAGGGAAAGATCCGAGGACACCACATAATTTTGAATCACGGGCAGATGAAGAGGTCACACCTGAGCTAGCATCCCACTTGCCCCGTTGGAAGAGTAACAGATTAGCAATCGGGGGGGTATTTCAATTAACGTCACACTGGAGCAACACAACGGGCTATCGGTGACGGTCCGGGATCAATCCCAAAGGGAAAGATCCGAGGACAACACCACGTAATTTTGAACCACGGTCAGATGACGAGGCAACACCTGAGCTGGCACCCCACTCTCCAAACTTCCACACCACGCCAACGTGAGGACATTTGAGGCCACGACAGATTTAACGTGCACCAGCCCCCTTTGTACACGACGGTGTTTGGCTGGATTCGAACTCGCAACCCTTCGGTTGCAAGTCCGTTACTCTTCCAACCGGGCCACCGCGGCCCTGATTAGCAATCGGAGGGTTTCGAGTTCGAAACTCGGCCAACCTAAGTCCGTCCTATACGCGGGAACTGATTCATGTTACATCTGTCGTGTGCTCAAATGTAATCATGTTGGCAATGTCTGAAAGTTTGAAGAGTGGAGTCCCAGCTCATTTGATCACGTCACCTGATCGTGGTTTAAATTACAACGTGTTTCCTCGAGTCTTTCCCTTGGGGATTGATCCCTGACCGTCACCGATAGCATGCTGTATTGCTCCAGTGCGATGTTAATTACCAAGATGCTTTAGAAATTTCTATCCCCTTTCGGATGCGGTTCAGTGGAACTCAACTCAAGACTTAGCATTGAGTATATCTTTATTTTTATATTTACCTTTATACCATATACGAGACCTTTACTGATTGCCGCATTCGAGTTCTTACTATCTCCTTCGAGTTTATCATAACTCGAGTGTTTACTGTCTGCTCTAAAATTTGTTTTCGACCAGTGATTGTTAAAAAACCAATACTTTCCGAAATAATTAAATTCTATCTTCTTTCTTCACCAATAGCCCTTTGTTTTGCTCCAGTGAGACGTTCAAATACACTCACTGACAAATGTTAAGCACGAAGCGATAAAATGCGAAAAAATCGACAAGTACAGCTTTGATTGACACGAAATGCGGAAGGAAAGTAGCAAATGAGTTAATGCATGAAACAAAACAAAGAATTACATACAAAGATGAAAACAATATTGAATTTTCATAAATTGCAAGATGAAGTCAAATTGGAGTCAACAAAATGATGTTTAAATCCAAAACAAATAAAACCGACATTAATAGGGTATGTGATCACCTCTCATCCTCAAAGTTTACAGCGTGTGACCAAGCTTTCCATGATGTGATCAACCACCCCAGAGCCAAGTAATCACCATTCCTCCTGTAGAGGAGTTTGCAACTCTGTGAGAGTGACTGGGTGGGAAACGTGCAGACACAGCAAGGTCGAGGGCATCCCAAAGATTTTAAATAGGATTAAGGTCGGGCGAGTTCGCCGGCCAATCCATACGCGCAATCCCCTCACTCTCCACGTAGTCGTCGACGATGTTAGCTCGACAAGGACGCGCATTATCATCCATTAAAACGAAAGCAGGACCAACTGCTGCAGCGTACAATATCAGTGGGATCTAGGACTTCATCCCGATACAGGACAGCCGTCACAGAACCCCGTCTATAGATATGCAGGTCGGTGCGATATCCCAACGAAATTCCTGCCCACATCATGATACTTTCACCTCGGAATGCTTCATGCTCGATGATGTTCTGGGGCCGATTGCGTGTGCCTTGTTCTCTCCAGACGCTTAGACGCTTGTCACCTGACTCCAGGGCAAATCTCGACTCATGTGTGAACATAACGTTGGCCCAATCAGACAGTCCATTTCACGTTGCCGACACCACTTTAATCGTGCCCCTCTGGATTGGACAGATAGAGGAACACAAACTCGTGGTGCCCGGGCGTACAGTCCATTCATGTGTAGCCTTCGGCGAACAGTAGTGGCAGATATCGTCTTACCAATTACCCGATATTGACTTGGAATGTAATAGCTTCGAACCATTAAACGAGGAAATGGGAATAAATGACTATTGCCATATTTCGTTCTGAAGAGTAAAAAGTGTCAGTGGACCGATGTATATTACGAATCGGCGTTTAAGAATCAGTTCTGCGGTTGCAATATCATGTTTTGACACTTGAAGTCAGTTTAGAACATTTCGCTTTGTTAAATTTCCAAATGAAGATACCACATCCTTTCAATTGTGTAACACTTGTCGCCAGTTATTAAATGTTAATAAGACAACCGGCTTTGTCCAAGTGGGCCATTAAGTTAGGCTTTGGATAATTAAATTCCAATACCATATTTTGAAGCGTTCGGTAAAGAATGCTAGTGTGAGATTACCATGCAAATCTTGATACCTAAACCATGGCAAACTGGGTTGACAATTAACTTCTAGCAGCGGCTATCCTCATTTGAAAGATCCATATTACAGTTCGAATTTTACTTTTCTGCCCCAACAAATATGGCTCTTGCGCCATAAAACACTAACAAACCAACCTGCCACAAAATGATGTCTGCCGACCTTATTTTACTCATGTTACTCAGAAAGGTTGACGGGAAAACATTGATGACGTATATGATGTATGATTTTTAAATATTCCTTAAAATAGGTCGCAGTATCCCGATTGGAAGAATAACGAATTTGCAACCGGAGGGTTACGAGTTCGAATCCAACCAAAGACCGTCGTGTACACAAGGGATGCACGTTAAATCTGTGGCCTCAAATGTCTTCACGTTGGCATGGTTTGGAGTCAACAAAAGCAATTTTATTCCTCGAAGTATTTGAATCAGCTATACATCCCCTAAAGCTGATATTCTTCATCTGACCGTGGTTCAAAATTACGTGGGGTTGCCCTCGGATCTTTCTCTTTGGGATTGATCCCGGACCGTCGCCAATAGCCCGTTGTGTTGCGCGAAGGGCGACGTCAATTAAAATACCTACCTACCAAGTCAAATGGATTTGCTTATCCTCCAAAGCCCGATGTATTGCCACCACTGGATCGTATAAGCGAAAAATTAATCTCCCCGAGATTTCCATGTTTGCAAACAAGCTTGCATTATGAAGGTACGTCGCACTGGAGTAACATAACGAGCTATTGGCGATGGTCCGGAATCACTCCCTATGGGATCCAAGGACGTCTCATAATTTTGAACCATGGTCAGATGACGAGAACATTTAAACTGGTACCGCACTATCTAAACTTCCACAACGTAAGAGGGAGGACATCAGAGGCCCCGACAGATTTAACGTACACCCACCTCCGTGAACACTACGGTATTTGATCCGGTTGAAAATCCGACCTCTTCCAACTGGGCTAACGCATCCCCTGCGTTTTGAAGGAAACTGGTGTAGTTGGTTAAGTAATAAGTGTTTGTGCCCAAGAGTTCAGATACCAATGTTCCCATTGTAAAGGGAGATTTCCATGTCTACTACTCAAAACAAATCGCTTAGACTGTAACTCGAGTTCAGCTTGTAATACATTTCTACATTCCTCATTACTCTGGGCAACTTGTATACATTTGAACTTTGTAAGAATACTATGCCAACATTACTTTTCTAATCGACTTTTGATAAAATTATATTTCACTTACAACCATCCAGACTTTATTCCTTTACATCGTATCCTTTATTAACAAAGATGGATTCGCGGCCTAAAAGATTGCGGTGTCCCCGTAAACAACCCACCTTCATTTTCAACTTTTTTTCAGTAATTTTAATTGAAGAATGCTGGTTCGTAGTTAAATTTACTTTGCACTGGAGCAACCTAATGGGCTATTGACTGTCCGGGATCAATCTCGAATGTCCTAGGACACCTTGTAATTTTGAACCACGGTAAGATAATGAGGTCACACCTGAGCTGGCACCCCTCTCCAAATTTCCAAAGAAGGTTGAATTTAAGGTAACTTTAAACGAATTCATGTATAATATTCAGCATTAAAATAGAGACGTCTTAAGAGAGTTGAGATTTTCGTATTAACTTTTCACCTATACCTATATCAATTAAATAAATCCCACAGTAAAACAAATGATAAATTTTTAACTCTCTACGGCTTGTATATCTGCACATTATTTAAAGTCTAATTGGACATTATATTTTATAAATGGAAATTTAGTAGGTAGTTGAATTAAGGTCGCACTAGAGCTAGCTAATGGGCTATTGGCGACGGTAAGGGATCAATCCCGTAGGGAACGATCCCAGGACACCTCGTAATTTTGTACCAAGGTCGGATGACTAGATCAACATCCAAGCGTGCACCCCACTCTCCAAACGTCCACACCCTGCCAACGATTTGTATAAATTTCAATACTATATTAGTAAAATAATTTTTTATTAAGTTTAAACACAATGTAATCATGTAATATGCAGGAATGAAGCATTTGTCATAGACAATTAAAAAGTTTACAGTCGAAAATTCAAGATCAAAACAAAATCATTGTCCGAGGCACGATACAATTTTAATTCCCGGCAACGCCAAAAACTTCTAAAAATTACTCATTTGAATTCGCAGGCAAATCAAATGTGAAGTTGAAAGTTACAAAAATGGCTTCGTGAAACAAGATAGTCGATCCCCAAAACGCTAAAAAGCATAATGTAATATGAAGACCGATCATGAGTTCACGCGCTAAACGCTCGAGCTTATTGTAGAAAGTTGACACATCTTGATCAAAAGCAACATAGATAAAAAGTGCCGCACATAACAACGCAAATCTTACAACAACCTTTGCTAGATCACAAGTTGTAGCATACATAAAGAATATAAACTGAGTGACTATTATGGTTTCCATGACCTTCAACCGCGTATGGGGATTCGTTTCATGGATCCAACAAAAGCCTAGGCCGTAGCATGCGGTAATAGCCATGACATAGATCTCTGATCCAAATACATTTTTCGCCAGATCAAAATAGTTATACACAACTTGCCAAGGAGACTGACTTACGATATCGAGTTCTAGTAGCATTCTCATAAGTGTGTGAAGTACTAGTAAGTTCCACGACGCATACTTTATGTATCTTAGCAGCTGCATTACCGCTGGATACTCTATCTTAAGCAGACAGCGAAAAAAATATATAATGAAAGCAGGAGATAGCGCTTTAGTCCAAATTGCCATGGTTGATATCTGAAAAGACAAAAACATTGAAATAGAAGTTGTAAGAATAATGCAATTGAAACGCAGCGCAATTTGATTAGTCCAATGCAATACAAATTAACACTAAACATCACAAACGCGCGGAGAAATTCAACTGGAGGGAATTTTTGGCACTTTCGATCAATTATGATCGGTTTACTCGAATTTAATCCACGAAATGGTTGGTTTGAGTTTTACAGAAATTCACCTGGATGGAATTCTTCGTAACTTCGACAAATTATGATTCGGTTTACTAACTTAATATAAGAGATGGTTGTTTTGAGCATTATAGCGCAAAGTCCAAAAAACGGGCAAACTGCACCAACACACAAGACCGAATATATACAAATAAAACAGATAAAATATTAAAATGAATAGTCTAACAATAAAAGGTTGATTTAAAAGCATTGCGATACTTGAAATATATAGAACATGAAAACAAATATTTAAACACTTAATCAAAATAAACAAGGGTAAGATAAGATTATAGTTGCCAGCAATTCATTACTATTTGTCATAGTTAATTTTAAGAAAGTTTGCAGTCTAATATTAGAGATCAAAACAAGATCATTGTCTGAGCACGAAACAATGATTTCGTATCGCGCGCAGACAATGATATTTTTGCGATAATTTTATTGCGATTTCACAGCTAGGTCCACAAATCTAATCGTTCTATAACACGAAAACCTGACTTCGAAAGTTTGAATTATTTATGATCAAATTCATCTAAAAATTAATAATCTGCTACTGCAAAACAGGGTGTTGCAAAATTAAGTTCACAAATTCGTAAAAGAAATTGGACTCTGAATTAAATAGAATATTTATACTGCATGTGTTTAAAAATTAATTTAAATTACGATAATTACGTAATTAGATATTAACAAGGACACAGCTGCACTACTTTAATATAACAAGGTAACACTAAACTCAATTCGTATTGAGAAGCAGCTTTGTCAAACACGTGCATGTCAAACTGGGATATTTAAAAAACAAAGCATTAAGTACCAGATTTTCCTTCTGTCTAATGATTATGTTTAGAAATTAGCATTAAAAATCAAGGACAAAAATTTTGTTTTAGTAATAATGCACCCAGAGGCTATATCATTCGATACTTATAGATGAATTATTTCTGCGGACTATTTCTTTCTTGGAGAATCAGGGATTGGTTGGTTTGGCAGGGTTTAATGGCGCAAGGGCCCTATTTGGCCAAGCAACACCAAACTTCAAGTAGGTAGGTGAATTTACGTAGCATTAGATCAACACAACAGGCTAATGGCGACGGTCCGCAACCAATCCCTAAAGGTAGGTAGGTATTTTAAATAACATCCCACTGCAGAAGCACAACGGGCTATTGGTGATGGTCCGGAATCAAATCCGAGAACACCACGTAATTTTTAATCACGGTCAGATTACGAGGGAATACCTGAGCTGGTACTCCACTCTCCAAACTTCCACACCAGGCCAAACTCATTAGCCAGGAAATCATAATACATTTTAGGGTAGGCAGTTAATTAGCATCACACTGGAGCAGAACAACGGGTTATTGGCGACGTTTCGGGATCAAACGCGAAGGGAAAGATTCAAGAATACGTAATTTTGAATCACGGCCAGATGATGAGGCAACACCCGAGCAGGAACCCCACTCTCCAAACTTCCATACCACGTCAACGTGAGAACATTTATGGCCATGACAGATTTAAAGTGCACCAGCGCCGTTTGTACACGGCTCTCTTGGCTGGAATCGAACTCGCAACCCTCCGGTTGCTAAAGAATTTTATGGAGTTTTTGAATATGGTGGAGGGGGTATAATTTTCAACTTGTTATGGATGGTATTTGGGTATTTGGGTATTTCAATTAACGTCACACTGGAGCAACACAATGGGCTATTGGTGACGGTCCGGGATCAATCCCAAAGGGAAAGATCCGAGGACAACACCACGTAATTTTGAACCACGGTCAGATGACGAGGCAACACCTGAGCTGGCACCCCACTCTCCAAACTTCCACACCACGCCAACGTGAGGTCATTTGAGGCCAATAGTTTTAACGTACACCAGACCTCTTGAACACGACGGTATTTGGTTGGACCGAGTTTCAAACTAACAACCTTCTGGTTAATTCGTTACTTTTCCAATTGTGCTACCGTGACCTTGTTTAAGGCGCGTTCTCACGAATCAAGTTGAATTGACCGATTATACTAGTTGATCAACTAAAGTTGAATATGACTTGAATCAGCTTTGTTAACATTTAAATAGAAACTGATCAACGGTTCAGTTTTAAAATGGCGTCGAAAGCAGTTGTGCGTGAAGTTGTGCAGATAGTAAGCTTGGTTTAAAAGAACTAAAACCAATTTTATTTAACATGAGCAAAAATCATAAGAAACGTCGTTTTGGAGTGAGGCAATGGATTGGATGTTAGGGTTTTATAGCGCAAGGGGGTGAGGCAATGGATTTTAAAAAATAGATTGGGAGTATCAAACCTTGGTGAAGGAACTAGCATTAAAGGATAAAGAGGGATGTAGAAATCCTTGACGAATGTCTGAAGAAACATTGACGAACTGTGTGCTGTTAGGGATCGCATAAAGAAACAAGATAAGTGATGCGATAAGCAATTTCACCAAAATTAAAGCTGCAAGTAACTTTAAGATATTTATATACAGGAGATTCCTTTCCAACGGTTGCTTCCGTATACCGAGTACCAAAAAATACCATTTCAAATTTTTTGATTGAAGTTTGTACAATATTGGATGCTTTACTAGATTTTATTAAAGTACATTTTATTAACAAAAGTAATAAATTTTACTATAAGATGTTAGCTAGATCTTTAGAAAGTATATCAGATGGCTCCTGCGAATCCTCTCCACATTGTTCTTTGTGGCATGATTCATTTGAAACTGACGTCGACCAATATTTCTCCTTCCATGCCGTTTGAAAACGCTGGTGACAGTTGTATGAGAAGGTGAAAACGCTAGCTGGTGATGAAGTTGTATGATACTGGGACTGTCTCGATAAGAGTTTCAATCGCTTTTGTATTAGTTTGATTTTGTTCCTTGCAGATGATTACATCGTAAAAAGGTATCTGTTTTACTGGGCAGCGACATATTTAGCAACTATGTCGAACTCATCATCAGTCTCATTTTTATTACTTTGCACTACTTTATCAAGTTTATCAATTGCTGCGCTTACACAGAAGCTGTTCAGACATTTTTGAACGATTTTAATGGACTGAAGATACATTTTTTACATGAAATTTTCGTGTTTTAAATGTTCCATTTGATAGCCCGTATTGTTAACTATCTTTCTACACCTTAATTTCCATGATAATAATGACTGGTTGTATCGACAGTGGTATTTTGTCCCATTCCTGCTCCAGTTTTCCAGTCCTTGAATGGTTTTCGGTCGACATTTCAATAATGCCCTTTTTAGAAGTCCATGAATGAAACATCTGGAAATTTAGCAGGAATATCAGTAAAGGGTGTTGATTGATACCAGTTTCTTGTTCCATTTTTTCCAATTTAATAGTCGATTTAGATGTGTGGCTGATTGCTTTACCCTGATGTAGTTCTACTGATTGTTGGCACTGTGGGTAAAGATATGGTATTTCTTTTTTGAATATTGGGGATTAAATATGGTCTTGATAATATGTGGAAGTTGATTTTTACATTTCCCCCTCTTTTTACTTTTTATTTTCCATTATATGCAAAACCGGCAACGATCATAAATCTCTTAGATAAAGTTCTCACGTTCACTTTGCTGTTGTCCTTTGACTTGGCGGATTCTCTTTTACAATTAAAGATCTTACCTTACAAATATTCTCAGAATTTTTTTCTTTTTTTGGATACTTTTTTGGAAGTATTTTTCTACTTTTACGTTTTTTTCCTTTCTCATTAGTAATATTACTTATCGTACCTTTAGATATCGAAAAAGCATGACTTTTACAACGTTTTTGAATTATTGAATAAGTATAATTCTCTTCGGAAAGAGGAAACATAGCCTTCCATCCATTGCTTATTTAAAAGCGCCATTTTGAAAGTAAACAAAACTCTGAGTTAGCAGACGATAAGTTATACTTTAACAATTTAACTGCTGTGAAAATAAAATTCTTTCGTAGCATACAATTTTTTTACAGCTCATCAAAATCGTTTCAAAAAATGTCCAAACAGCCTCTGTAGTTGAAATATTGTCATTTTTCCGTTTACGACTCTGAGGAGCACGAAAGATATTTATCTTCTTTAATTGTTTTGGAATAGACGGATTGGCAGTTTGTTTTCTACACGTATCACTTCTTCCTGAGTATCAACATTTCCGGTAGTAGCAGATGCAGATGTTGATGCAGGAAATTCATTTTCGTCTGGGTTTTCTGCTTCATTTTCGATATTTTCACTTTCAGCTCCATCATGTTGGGGTAAATTCTAAAAATGAAATAGAACTTTATTAAAATACTAGATTTTATTAAAAATTGTAGTATTAAATATGTAGGAAAATGTGAAAAACATTTTTTTTGTACAGGTGCCACAAACTGAAGAATATAAGACAATTCAAAAGGGGAATACTACTTTCGATGGAATTTTCCTAACTGTTGTGGTTCCATAGACGGAAAACATATTGTTATACGAAATGCCCCTCATAGTGGATCAGAGTATTTTAATTACAAAGGCACATAGCGTAATTTTCCTTGCATCTGTTGACGCTAACTATTGCTTTCGCTATTTTAACGTAGGCACAAATAGACGAGCAAATAATGCTGCCGTTTTTGCAAAATCATCTTTGAATGCAGCTTTAGAAGATGTTAAGAATACATTACATTTTCCAAAAGGTGGACTATTAGTAGCTGACGATGTAGTAGCCCCTTAAGAAACTACATTTTAAAACCATTTGGAAGTAGTAATTCATCTAGAAAACAAAAATCTTCAACTATCGCTTGTCAAGAACTCGTCGCATACTTGAAAATGCATTTGGAATTTTACTTTCTGGATTCTGTCTTTGAGCGACCTATGTCGGTAGGAATTGTTAAAGTGGACGGAAGTATTAAAGCATCTTTAGTATTAAATAATTGGTTAGAAATGAGTTCGAATGAAAGATATACACCAACAGGCTGTTGATATTGAAGATCGGAATACCAGGCGGATTATACAGGGTTCTTGAAGAACACAGAATACTCAAGTGAATGGTTTACTTAATTTGCAAGTTAATTCAGGAAGTCGTAATTACACAAGATCAGCGTCTAATGTGCGTGATGAATATGCCGAATATTATTCCGGACAAGCTGTGCCCTGGTAACTGGATATGATACACGACGATTAATAATTACAAGTAAATATAAAATTACTTTAAAGAATAAAATGTATACTTACTCAATTTGATGAGGTATGTCTTGTATTTGCACATTTAGAAATAGATCCGCTCTTTTGTACCAAAACAATTTTGGCACGTATAATTCCTGTTCCCGTACCACTTTTTTGATTTGCAAAGCAATGAATGTTCTTTTTTATGTATCGTTCTAATTGTCTTAATTTTGTTCTTCAGATCAGCAATAGTAAGACCAGGAATTTCTATTTCTTTGACAATAAAACGAAAAGCATTTTCTCTTGCATCTTTATTTTATATTTATCCAGTCGGTGATTCCAAAGACAATAATGCTTATGATAAAGATCGAAAAATTTTAACATCACACTTTTTCAGACCACTTGAGGCTCATTTTTTTGAAACTGTTTTATATCTAAAAACGGAACAGTGGTAGTACAGGATATTTGTCATTTTTTCCTTGGCGACCAAAATGGTCGCCAAGGGCCAAAATATTGCACATTCGCCTTGATTAAATATTAAATTTGAATAATTAATAAACACAACATATAATTAAAAATAAAACAGTATATTAACATCTTAAAACGTAACATAAAATAAACACAAAATATATAAATCTTGATTAAATATTTGATGATTATCTTGATCCCGTAGGTTTGCCAGAATGGAAGCAAGTGGAACATTCGGGAAGTGTGGGGATTGCCAGAAAACGCATAAATCCGAAAAACAATGCCAAAAATGTCCTATAATACCGCTGTACCCTAAAAACAAAACATGCACGCATGGCATAACCAGTTGAAAGCGAACTTTACAATCAACTGAAGTTCACGTTTCAAGACAAGTTTCAACTTGAAAGCAAATGGCGGATGACTCATCACTTGAAAGATAAAGTTTGAATGGGTCAAACTTTTCTTGATCCACTAAAAAGTAAATCAACTATTGAAACTAAGGTTCTCACTGTAGCTTTCATTCAACTTTTGTTGATGAACTATAATCGGTCAATTAAACTTGATTCGCGAGAACGCGCATTTAGGGAGAGGGTACGTAGGTATTTTAATTAACGTCACATTGGAGCAACACAACGGGCTATTGGGGACGGTCCGTTATCAATCCCAAAGGGAAAGAGCCGAGGACAACACGTAATTTTGAATCAGTCAGATGACGAGGCAACACCTGAGCTGGCCCCCCACTTTCCAAACTTCCATACCATGCCAACATGAGATCATTTGAGGCCACGAGATTTAAAGTGAACCAGCTCCCTTGAAAATGACTATTTGGTTGAACCGAGTTTCGAACTCGCAACCCTTCGGTTGTAATTCGTTACTCTTCCAACTGGGCTACCGCGGCCTTGTTTAGGGGAGGAACTAATTTGGCCTGTAACAGCTCCCATAGATATCGAAAATCCGAACGGGCGCTAATAGAAGTTTTTTGTCGATCCAGTTTCCGTGCCTAAACAGTGCAGACATCATTATCAGTAAATGTTCACGATTGTATTGTCTAAACAGTCGTCTAAAACTATCAAATGACCTTTCAATTGTTTTCTACGTGAAAATAGCTGAAAGTTATAACACCCACAAAACGTTGTCCATATTACTACTTCCCAGACAAAAAATGACAAATTACAAATTTACGTTTTTTATAGGTTAGCTATTGCGGACGGTTCCCATTTTTTTTTTTCATTTTTTAACATCGAGAATATTCAACGTTTAACGCCTTTATTTCGAGTTTGAAATTTTCCTTATAATACTCACAAATTGAATCATCCGAGATTCCGAAATTTCAAAAAGGTTACACCTTGAAAAAGTTAATTTTCTTTTAATTTTTCGATATTTTATAGCAAATGTATTTGAATTTTTGGTGCACTGTGTGTGTGTGTGTATATATATATATATATATATATATATATAACACTCTAATTACATTATGAATAAAACTTTCAAGGAATAGAGGCTTGCATCTACTCAAAATTCAATGAAAACTCATTTCAAAAAATTTATTTGCCGAGTAAATACATTGTACATTAAAACAACATAAAACATGCAGGAATGAATCATTCGTCATAGTTTTAAATTATCTTAACAGCCAGTGTTGAATAAATAGAATCACTGTTTCAGTACAAAAGGATGATTCAGTTCCTGTTAACTAATTCACACATCGTCGGAATCATTTCAATTTAGTACGATATTAAAATATTTCGTAAAACAGGATAGTTAATCCGTAAGTGCACACAAGAAATGTTGTAAGTTTAAGTGCCTTTCTGCAATCCAAACAAGAGAGTATGAGCTGCCAATGCAAATCGCGTGCTTCCATGTAAAATGAAACAAATGACAAATATACCAACAGTTGTCGTATCGTGGTGATAACTTGTCCAGTTTCAGCGTGTAAGAAGAATAAGATCTGGGTAATCATGACGTTTGTCTTCAGCTCCAACCGTGTCGAAGGTCTTGGCACAAATAAGCACTTCATGATAAGAAGGAAGCAGATAATTGTAGTTCCAGCATAGATCTTGTCCGCGACAACACTTTTTAAACGATCCAAAAGATCGCACTCACTTTGCAAGGGGAATTGTGTCTCTACACCGAGTTCTAACAATGTCCCGAAAAAAGTACGCAGCGCTAGAAGGTTCCAAGACATGCTATTGCTTAGTTTAAGGAGAGAGAAAATGTCGCTTGGATGTGTAAGGAGGATTTTCCAAAGAAAACCTAGGATCAAAGCAGCAGGTACGATTCCAACTACCATGGCTGAGTTCTGAAAGGAAGACAAATATTAAATCGAATGGTTTGGCTGATTTGGGTTTCGTGTCGAAAGAAAAGAACAATTAGCCAAAATCAGACACTAAATAGATTTTATAGAAACATCAGAAATTAAAACAAGCAACCAAATCGACGTTGAAAAACGTGTTAAATATATGTAGGTGAATGAATAACTGATGGTGATAGTATTTAACATCACACTGAAGCAACACAGCGGGCTATTGGCGACGGTCCGGTAGAAATCCCCAAGATTCAATTCCTGACAATACCTCGTAATTTCGAAATAGCCTGTTGTGATGCTCCAGTGTGACTACCTACCATAATTTTGTACCACGGTCAGATGACTAGATCAATACCTGGATTGATACCCCAAACTACCACACCACGCCAACGTGCTACACCGAAGATCGGATACATCTTTATCCAAAATTAAATATTGAAACATATCGCAAGACAGATTGAACTGAAATGCTGCATTGTGAAATGGTTGGTTAGTTTCATATTTGGCTATTCTGCGCCAGACACGACATACAATATCAAGTTATTAACATACACACAATGAAAGTTTTACTAACACAAGAGAAATACACCCAAGGAAGAATGCACCTGTCATGAATCGAACCTACTCCGCCTACAACTCGAAGGTTGCTAGAACAGTGGGCATACCCACTGAGCCACGACGGCCCCTAATACGATTCTGGGGCTAGGTTCGCAACACTACCTACACTACACGGAAAGTCGTTTTCAAAATATCTGAATTAGTTCCAAGGTCATGAACCAGTAACTAAGTAATGTCAATGTCTGCATATAATCGACTTGAGCAGAAACTCATTCCGACAAGAAACGTTTAGTGCACAGATGTCTTAAAACTTAGTTTTTAGGCCAAAAAGATAAAAATCTTAAAGCTCTGAGTATTATATTTTTAAGATTACAATGTCAAGGTATTTCTTAAGATGAAAACAAGCATTTAGTGGTCTCCGGGAAAACTCAATTAAGTTTATGCTCCAAGCCGATCGATCTGCTCTGCATATTGAACGTATTACAAATTCAGATTTATTTTAGCAAAATCCTGTCAAAATCTTCTTTTATCCATTAAATAGGAAATTGGCCCTGCATTTACGTAACAGGGAAATGGAAAGTGGTTCACTATAATCACGCATATCGACAGGCCGCGCTTTAATACTTAGTGACAAAAACCTTAGTACAGCTTTGGAGTCAACAGCTTTCATAAACTTGCTCGGTAAATTTGTTATTTATAATTTCGGCCTTTCCATCAAAAAGCAATAGAGGTAAATCTAATTACAAGAAATTTTAATCAATGTAAAATCCGACTTGATGGAAAAAACGTCACTTACAAAACAGATGTTAAAAGTCCAAAACACTAAAGAGAAGACAACAAAAATTTCCAAACTATTTATAGATGGTTATTTTTTTCTGTGGGACTCTTATTCTATCCAACAAAAGTTAACATCCAATGGAGTCCATCGAACATCGACCTTCCAATGAAATAGTCGGTGTGGTAGTTTGGAGAGTGGGGGTGCCACAACTCGGGTGTTGCCTCGTCATCAGACCGTGGTTTAAAATTACGTGTTGTTCTCGGACCTTCACTTTTGGGATTGATCCTGGACCGTTACCAATGGCACATTTTGTTGCTCCAGCGAGACGTTAATTAAATACCTACTTACACATTGGGATTGATCCCGGACCGTCAATAATAGCCCGCTGTGTTACTCCAGCGTGAAATTAATTAAATATCTACCTACCCTTTGGGATTGATCCCGGACCGTCAATAATAGCCCGCTGTGTTGTTCCAGCGTGACTTTAATTAAATACCTACCTACCCATTGGGATTGATCCCGGACCGTCAACAATAGTCCGCTGTGTTGCTCCAGCGTGACTTTAATTAAATACCTACCTACACTTTGCGATTGATCCCGGACCGTCAATAATAGCCCGCTGTGTTACTCCAGCGTGAAATTAATTAAATATCTACCTACCCTTTGAGATTGATCCCGGACCGTCGCCAATAGCCCGTTGTGTTGCTCCATTGTGACGTTAATTGAAATACCCCCGGACCGACAATAATAGCCCGTAGTGTTGCTCCAGCGTGACTTTAATTAAATACCTAACTATCCTTTGGGATTGATCCCGGACCGTCAACAATAGCCCGCTGTGTTGCTCCAGCGTGACATTAATTAAACACCTACCTACCAGTTTTGTAATAGGGTTTGGTGGGCTAGTTTGAAATCCAAACTACCAGATGATCGTTTCATAAAGCCCTTGCGTATCAATACCTACTGCGTTGGAATTGCAATGTTTTTCCTTGGTATTATAGTTACAAATAGCCCGTTGTGTTACTCCAGTGTGAAGTTAATTAAAATACCCAACTACATTGGTATAAAGATTGACGTATGGTTATTGCGCTACTTGCATATCAGGGATTATATTTCATTGAACAAGTGTCGTGTTCACTTTGCAAAACACCCTTTTTGTAGTTCTATTAGTTAAGTGAGTTGCACTGTACTTTTTGATGGTCTGCATTATTTTTGAGCCAGCATTCTATCAATTATTCACGATGTTCGACTTCAACCTCTGACGGTCATAAGACTATTTCTTACTTTTATTACCAAGGGATAGGCCAGGAAGTTTTGAATCCAAAAATTAGATTATTTGACAGCGGCAGCATCTGACCGATTCAAAATTGCGTGGTGTTGTCCTCGATCTTTCCCTTTCGAATTGACCCCGGAACGTCACCAGTAGCCAACTGTGTTGCTCCAGTGTGACGTTAATTAAAATACCTATCTACCTAATCTAAAAAGCCATCAACATTAACGATCTGAAAAATAACTGGAATATCTAAACTAGGACTAAATATACCAAAATACACGAACAAACTTTTAGCTTCAATTTATTTCAATTTTATTCCATACCATTCAAATATCAAGTTGGCGTTTTGAAGTTTTTGTTTACATTTTTAACGTCACACTGGAGCAACGGGTTATTGGCGACGATCCAGGATCAGTCCCTAATGGAAAGATCCAAGGAAAACGCCTCTCAATTTTGAAGCATGGTCAGATGACGAAGTAAACACATGAGCTAGCACCCCACTCTCCAACCTTCCATACCACGCCTAAGTGAGGCCATTTGAGGCCATGTCAGATTTAACGTGTCCGTGTACACGACTGTCTTTGGTAGTTGGTAATTAATTAACGTCGCACCATAGCAACACAACGGGTATTAACGACGGTCCTGGATCAATCCCGAAGGATAATGACATCACCAAGTAATTTTGAATCATCAGATGACGAGGCAACACCTGAGCTGGCACCACACTCTTCAAACTTCCACACGCCTATTGGTGTGGACATTTGAGGGTCACACGACGGTCTTTGACTGGACCGAGTTTCCAACTAGCAACCTTCCGGATGCCAATACGTTTCGTTTCCAATTAGGTTACCGGAGCCCCTTATATACCGGACTGAATTTAGATACTTATTCACGTCAATGACAGAATTCTAAAAATAGAAATACTTCCAGTTACAAAACGTAAAATATATCCTAACATTACAAAATTAAGTCAAACTGCTCATGTAGACTTAAAATAATTATATAAATGAGGCCTTTTCGTACGAGTTCCAATAAAATTTAATCACATGGATACTTGTATAAAGTAGAATATACACACTAGAGGTAGGTAGTTGAATTTACTCACACTTGGGAAAACTACAGAAATTAATTTTCAACAGGACTAAATGAATTGACGAAATCTTATTTTCTTGCGAGTTCGAATCCAGCCAATAACCGTCGTGTACAAAAGGGGCTGCTGCATGTTAAATCTGTCGTGCATCAAATGTCCTCACGTTGGCGTGGTGTGGAAGTTTGGAGAGTGGTGCCAGCTCAGGTGTTCCTCGTCATCTGACCGTGGCTCAAAATCACGTGGTGTCCTCGATCTTTCTCTTTGGGATTGATCCCGGACCGTGACCAATATCCCGTTGTGTTGCTCCAGTGAGGTTAATTAAAATACCTACCAACATACCTCTTATTTTCATCCTAAACTTCATCCATCTGCCGATTAATCTGTTTCAATTTTCTTGCATTAAAAGAACTGAAAAACGACCGTACTTTAGAATAGACAAGTAGCATTGTTGAATTAACGTCACAATGGAGCAACGGTCAGGGATCAATTCCGAAGAGAACGATCCGAGGACGTCGTAATTTTGAACCATGGTTAGATGACGACGTCAACATCTGTGCTTAGACAGGGCTTTCAATTGTCTTCAACTTTTAAACTGCACAAAATCCGAAAAGAAAACATTTCCTCGTAATGGCGTCTAACAAGCCAATGTGTGAAGATAAAGATCGCATGCCCGCACAGATAATCGAAAAGCCCTATCGGCCAATTGGAAAGGGTACTTTCCCCAAAATCAATTATAAACTTGTATGTTTTAGTCAATATTTTTGCGAAGAATGCTAGCTTCAGTTTTACTATGCCTTTCCGAATGAATATAATTCAATTATTTTATATTTAATTAACGAACGATCCTGTTAAACTCGAGAAAACCATGGTTGGTGGATTTGGGTTTTATGACGAGAAAACCATGAAAATCAAGATACATGCTACATGTTTCAATAAAGAAAATACAAGCCATGGGAAATTTTACTAATATCACATCGAGACGATAAATCTTGGGATTAAATATACTTTTCATCCGTGAGTAAGCTAGTGTTAGGAAAAACTTCAAATTTATTAATTTATGTATGCAAATAAAATCTTATTCAACGTTTTAATTTTGTTATTTAATATTACAACTATATTACAAAACTTAATTTGACAACACAAATAAATGGATAAATTAAGCACTTTAGTTTTAAAAGGATGACTTGGTAAATGTCTACCTTACGAAGGATGAAAGCATTAAAGCGAAATCGCTTCAGATTCATCTAATGTTTCAGTATAAATTGGCAGATATTCTTTCCACTTAATGCATCTGTACATCGAAATCAGGCTGCAAATGATAAACATAAAGCTTAGTAAAAGTAGGGCAACTCCTATGTATGAGTGACCCAGATAAATATACACCAAGGAAGCTGATTGCATTATGACGGCCTTAAGGATAAGACTGAATCCACAGATAATACAATCACAGCTCAATTCCATCACGGTTCCTGAGAATAGAAACTGAATACTTGAAAATGTGTCAAGGCTACCAAATTACTAATTTGGGTGTTTAACGTTTTAATAATTCAGGTTAAACTCTGCACGGAAAGATATTATTTATTATGTAACTAAATAAACAATTATATATTTTATCATAATGACGATAATCAATCCTTGTGGCATATGTAATAGACATCCTACCTCTAGAAGCAAGCTGGAGAGCTCACAAAATACAAATAAATTTTAAGCTAAGCTTACAAGAGCCATGAATAGAACATCTAATTGTAAGAATAGCGTTACAAATCTGATGAGATTTTCAGTGTAAACAAACAAACCAGACACGATTTTACTTCTAAGTTTTCTGGCATGATAAATATCGGGGCTACATTAAAGAGTCCTTTATGGCCATTTTGGAAAGGTTTGCCGCTAAACCTAATAGATGCCAACCAGTCAACTCATATCAATTCAGAATTCATTGTTCAGAATTTTTATTGACGAAGTGTTGAAATCGTATTCGAAAAACAAGCCAGACGTCACGTTAAGGGAGGGAGGAATTGAATTTACGTCCCACTGGAGCAACAAAACGAACTATTGGCTAAGGTGCGAGATCATTGCCGAAGAGACCCAAGGACAGTAACTCATTATTTTGAACTACTGTCATATGACGAGGTCAAATACCTAAGCTGACATCCCACCCTCCAAACTTCCACACCTCACCAAAGTGAGGACATTTGAGACCACGACGGATTGAATGTGCACCAACCCCCTTTGTACACGAAGGTCTTTGGCTGGATCCGTCGCTCTTCAAACCGGGCTACCACGGTCCCGTGTTGTCCTCGGATTTTTCTTTGGGATTAATCCCGGACCGTCACCAATAGCCCGTTGAGTTGCTTCAGTGCGACGTTAATTAAAATACCTACCTGCTCTTAAACTGCAAAATGTACTTCACGAATCAGTAGCCGCGTTTTCTCTGTTGGATATTTTTAGATATTTTAATTAACGTCGCACTGGAGCAACAAAACGGGCTATTGGCGACGGTCTGGGGTCAACACACGAAGGGAAAGATCCAAGGGCACTACATAATTTTGAATCACGGGCAGATGACGAGGTCACACCTGATCTGGCATCCCACTTGCCCGGTTGGAAGAGTAACGGATTAGCAATCGGTGGGTTGCGAGTTTGAAACTAGATTCAAGCAAAGTCCGTCATATACGCGGGAGCTGATTCACGTTAAATCTTTCGTGGGATCAAATGTAATCACGTTGGAAATGTCTAAAAGTTTGAAGATTGTTAAAATTGATTGTTAAAAAAACAATGCTTTTCGAAATAATTAAATTCTATCTTCTTTCTTCACCAATAGCCCTTTGTGTTGCTCCAGTGAGACGTTCAAATACACTCACTGACAAATGTTAAGCACGAAGCGGTAAAATGCGAAAAAATCAACAAGTACAGCTTTGATTAACACGAAATGCGGAAGGAAAGTAGCAAATGAGTTAAATGCATGAAACAAAACAAAGAATTACATACAAAGATGAAAACAATAATGAATTTTCATAAATTACAGGATGAAGTCATATTGGAGTCATTAACAAAATGATGTTTAAATCCAAAACAAATAAAACCGACATTAATAGGGTATGTGATCACCTCTCATCCTCAAAGTTTACAGCGTGTGACCATGCTTTCCAAGAGGTGATCAACCACCCCAGAGACAAGTAATCGCCATTCCTCCTGTAGAGCAGTTTGTAACTCTGGGAGAGTGACTGGGTGGGATACGTGCGGACACAGCAAGGTCGAGGGCATCCCAAAGATTTTAAATGGGATTAAGGTCGGCGAATACGCCGTCCAATCCATACGCGCAATCCCCTTACTCTTCAGGTAGTCGTCGATGTTGGCTCGACAAGTACGTGCATTATCATCCATTAAAACGAAAGCAGGACCAACTGCTGCTGCGTACAACCTCAGTGGGCTCTAGGACTTCATCCCGATACAGGACAGCCGTCACAGAACCCCGTCTATAGATATGCAGGTCGGTGCGATATCCCAACGAAATTCCTGCCCACATCATGATACTTTCACCTCGGAATGCTTGATTCTCGATGATGTTCTGGTGCCGATTGCGTGTGCCTTGTTCTCTCGACCCTTACATGCTTGTCATCTGGCTCCAGGGCAAATCTCGACTCATCCGTGAACATAACGTTGGCCCAATCAGACAGTCCATTTCACGTTGCCGACACCACTTTAATCGTGCCCCTCTGGATTGGACGGATAGAGGAACACAAACTCGTGGTACCTGAGCGTACAGTCCATTCATGTGTAGCATTCGGCGAACAGTAGTGGCAGATATCGTCTTACCAATTACCCGATATTGACTTGGAATGTAATAGCTTCGAACCATTAAACGAGGAAATGGGAATAAATGACTATAGTCACATTTCGTTCTGAAGAGTGAAAAATGTCAGTGGACCGATGTATATTACAAATTGGCGTTTAAGAATCAGTTCTGCAGTTGCAATCTCATGTTTTGAGACTTGAAGTCAGTTTAAAACATTTCGCTTTGTTGAATTTCCCCAAATGAAGATACCACATCCTTTCAATTGTTTAACACTTGTCGCCAGTTATTAAATGTTAATAAGAGAACCGGCTTTGTCCAAGTGGGCCATTAAGTTAGGCTTTGGATAATTAAATTCCAATACCATATTTTGAAGCGTTCGTTAAAGAATGCAAGTGTGAGATTACCATGCAAATCTAGATACCTAAACCATGGCAAACTGGGTTGACAATTAACTTCTAGCAGCGGCTATCCTCATTTGAAAGATCCATATTACAGTTCGAGTTTTACTTTTCTGCCACATAACAAATATGGCCCTTGCGCCATAAAACCCTAACAAACCAACTTGCCACAAAGTGATGTCTGTCGACCTTATTTTACTCTTGCTACTCAGAAAGGTTAAACAGGAAAACATTGACGTTCATAAAGACGTACAATTATTTTTAAATATTCCTTAAAATATTTAGTCGCAGTAGCCCGATTGCAATAACGAATTAGGAACCGGAGGGTTACGAGTTCGAATCCAACCAAAGACCGTCGTGTACATGAGGGTGTTGGAGGAAATCTGTGTTGGGCCTCAAATGTCTTCACGTTGGCATTACATAACGAGCTATTGGCGATGGTCCGGGATCACTCCCTATGGGGTCCAAGGACAACGTCTCGTAATTTTGAACCATGGTTAAATGACGAGAACATTTCAGCTGGCACCCCACTATCTAAACTTCCACACCCCGTCAGAGGGGAGTACATCAGAGGCCCCGACAGATTTAACGTACATCCACCTCCGTGTACACTACGGTATTTGGTTGGACCGAGTTTCGAACTCGCAACAATCCGATTGAAAATCCGACCTCCTCCAACTGGGCTACCGCGGCCCCTGCTTTTTGACGGAAACTGGTGTAGTTGGTTAAGTAATAAATGTTTGTGCCCAAGAGTTCAGATACCAATGTTCCCATTGTAAAGGGAGATTTCCATGTCTACTACTCAAAACAAATCGCTTAGACTGTAATTCGAATTCAACTTAAAATACATTCCTCATTACTCTGGGCAACGTGTATATATTTTAACTTTGTAAGAATACTATGCCAACATTACTTTTATTATCGGCTTTTGATAAAATTATATTTCACTTATAACCATCCAGACTTCCTTTACATCGTATCCTTTAACAAAGATGGATTCGCGGCCTCAAAAAATTGCGGTGTCCTCGTGAACAACCGACCTTCATTTTCAACTTTTTTTCAGTAATTTTTTTAAATTGAAGAATGCTGGTTCGTAGTTAAATTTACTTTGCACTGGAGCAACCTAATGGGCTATTGACTGTCCGGGATCAATCTCGAAAGTCCTAGGAAACCTTGTAATTTTGAACCACGGTAAGATAACGGGGTCACACCTGAGCTGGCATCCCTCTCCAAACTTCCAAAGAAGGTTGAATTTAAGGTAACCTTTAAACTAATTCATGTATAATATTCAGTTTTAAAATAGACTAGAGACCTCTTAAGAGAGTTTAGAGATTTTCATATTGACCCTCGCCTATACCTATATCAATTAAATAAATCCCACAGTAAAACGCATGACCAGTTTTTAACTACGGGTATCTGCAAATTTTTAAAAATCTAATTGGACATTACATTTTATAAATGGAAATTTAGTATGTAGTTGAATTAAGGTCGCATTAGAACAAGCTAATGGGCTATTGGCGACGGTAAGGGATCAATCCGGTAGGGAACGATTCGAGGACACCTCGTAATTTTGTACCAAGGTCGGATGACTAGATCAACATCCAAGCTGGCACCCCACTCTCCAAACTTCCACACCCTGCTAATGATTAGTATGACAAATTTCAATACTATTAGTAAAATAATTTTTTATTAAGTTTAAACACAATGTAATCATGTAATATGCAGGAATGGAGCATTTGTCAAACAATTAAAAAGCTTACAGTCGAATATTCAAGATCAAACCAAAATCATTTTCCGAGGCACGAGACAATTTTAATTCCCGACAACGCCAAAAACTTCTAAAAATGACTCATTTGAATTCGCAGGCAAATAAAATGTTAATTTGAAAGTTGTAAAAATGGCTTCGTGAAACAAGATAGTCGATGCCCAAAACGCTAATAAGCATAATGTAATATGAAGACCGATCATGAATTCAAGCGCTAAACACTCGAGCTTATTGTAGAAAGTTGACACATCTTGTTCAAAAGCAATATAGGTAAAAAGTACAGGACAAAACATCCCAAGTCTTACAACAACCTGTTCTAGTTCACAAGTTCTAACATACATAAAGAATATAAAATGAGTGACCATGATGGTTTCCATGATCTTCAACCGCGTATGGGGATTCGTTTCATGGATCCAACAAAAGCATAGGCCGATGCATGCGGTAATAGCCATGGCATAAATCTCTGATCGAAATAGATTTTTCGCCTGATCAAAAAAATTATATACAACTTCCCAAGGAGACTGACTTATGATGCCGAGTTCTAGTAGCATTCTCATAAGTGTGTGAAGTATTATTAAGTTCAATGACGCATACTTCATGTATCTTAACAGCCACATTAAGTGATTTGCTGGGTGCTCTACGAAAAGCAGACAGCGAAAAACATTTATAATGAAAGCAAGAAGTAGCACTTCAGTCCAAATTTCCATGGTTGATATCTGAAAGGAAAAAAAACATTGAAATAGAAGTTGTATGAATAATGCAATATGAAACGCAGCGCAATTTGATTAGTCCAATGCAATACAAATTAACACTAAACATCACAAACGCGGAGAAATTCAACTGGATGGAATTTTTGGCAATTTCGATCAATTATGATCGGTTTACTAACTTAATACAAGAGTTGGTCGTTTTGAGCATTATAACGCAAGGTCCAACAACGGGCAAATTGCACCAACACACAAGACAGAATATATACAAAACAGATAAAATATTAAAATGAATAAATAGTTTAGCAATGAAAGGTTTATTTAAAAGCATGCGATACTTGAAATACATAGAACATGGAAACAAATATTAAAACACTTAATCACAAATAAACAAGGGAAATATAAGATTACAGTTGCCAGCAATTCATTACTAGTGTCCTAAAAGTTCCCATACTGACGATTCGTGAATTTATTATACAAAAACAAACTTTAAAACAATTATTTTTATGCTAATAGTGAAAAGCACTTTTAACATAACATAGGAAAAAAAATTTGAACTCACGTTTATAATAAATTTTTAAAATGTCCGCCCCTTTCTTGGAGGCAAAGATGAAGTCGTTTGCGCATATTTTTTAGAAACGCGTTTCAAGATGCTGGGAGTGACTTCTTGTATCCTTTGAGTAATAGCAATTTTCAGATCATCTATTGTTTGGGGATTATCACTTTTCTTGATCCACGAAAAAGTAGATCAACTATTGAAACAAAGGTTCTCACTATAGTTTTCATTCAACTTTTGTAGATCAACAATAATCGGTCAATTAAACGTGATTCGCGAGAACGGACCTTTAGGGAGAGGGTAGGTAGGCATTTTAATTAATGTCACACTGGAGCAACACAACGGGCTATTGGGGACGGTCCGGGATCAATCCCAAAGGGAAAGATCCGAGGACAACACCACGTAATTTTGAACCACGGTCAGATGACGAGGCAACACCTGAGCTGGCACCCCACTCTCCAAACTTCCACACCACGCCAACGTGAGGACATTTGAGGCCACGACAGATTTAACGTGCACCAGCCCCCTTTGTACACGACGGTGTTTGGCTGGATTCGAACTCGCAACCCTTCGGTTGCTAGTCCGTTACTCTTCCAACCGGGCCACCGCGGCCCGCCTTGTTTAGGGAAGGAACTAATTTGGCCTGTAACAGCTCCCACAGATATCGAAAATCCGAACAGGTGCTAATAGAAGTTTTTTGTCGATCCAGTTTCCGTGCCTAAACAGTGCAGACATCATTATCAGTAAATGTTCACGATTGTATTGTCTAAACAGTCGTCTAAAACTATCAAATGACCTTTCAATTGTTTTCTACGTGAAAATAGCTCAAAGTTATAACACCCACAAAATGTTGTCCATATTACTTCCCAGACAAAAAATGGCAAATTACAAATTCACGTTTTTTATAGGTTTGCTATTGGGGACGGTTCCCATTTCTGCTTTTTATCATTTTTTTAACATCGAGAATATTCAACGTTTAACGCCTTTATTTTGAGTTTCAATTTTCCTTATAGTACTCACAAATTGAATCATCCGAGATGCCGAAATTTCAAAAAGCTTTACACTGTAAAAAAGTTAATTTTCTTTAATTTTTCGATACATATTTTATAGCAAATGTATTTGAATTTTTGGTGCACTGTATGTATGTTACCGTGAAAGACCGAAATTAGAGAATGTCGACTTTCACCGGTGAATGTCGACACATACCAAATACGTCGGTGAAAGATCGAATATTTCATTACATTCTTGTACATTCGGACCCTCACCGGTGTATGTCAACAATCACAGATATGCTCTGGTGGAGGTGGTCGAAAAGAGAGGAGCCGAGGTTTTTTTTCCGATACCCCAATTTATACTGAATGGATACTGCAGTGAATCACGTTTTTCTTGAAAAGCTAAATGCATTAATTGCGGGTAAGCGAGAAGACAATTGTTTTTATTTTTCTCAAGAAAAGTACTCTAAAATACTTTCTGAAATGTTACGAACCTCACAAAAACAATTTCCTCCTGCTCAAACTTTTGATACTGTACGAATACCAGTCCCTGATGTCGACCGTGGTCGTACAGATAGCCGAAATGTGTTAGAGGTTGTTGGAATAGAAGACTCCGACTTCTATAAACTTGCAAATAAAAATGGTACCCTCAAGCAGCTTTACACACGTAATCAGTTCGTAATTTATAGAGAAAAGTTACTTTCCATAGATGAGATTTCTTTTCAAGAAATATCGCTGAGAGAAGCAGCTGCAGCTAATTCGAGAAGCGGGGGGCAAGGCTATACACGCTGTCATTGCAAAAGGAAGTGTTCCACAAATAAATGCAGTTGTAAAAGCAAGGGACTCTTGTGCAATTAAAAGTGTCATAATAGTTTAAGTTGTTGCAATAAATAAGATTTGAATCACATAATTAAGTAAGTTTTTTATTACTATTATTTTCTATTCTCATTTAGAATGTACTGTATAATTAAGTAAGTTTTTAATTTCTATTATTTTCTTTTCTCATTTAGAATAACATTAGTTTGTTTTAAGTTCTTGGTTACTCCTCTCAGAGAGAGAGGCGAAAAAGTTACGTCACCCTTGTGACGTTTTATCGCTACTGAAATACGGAGAAGAAAATATAAATCTCCGACATGTTCAACATTCACCATTAGTGCATGGTGAATGTCGACATTTGCCGGTGTAAGTCAGAAATAAGGGTATTTAGCAAATATTTCGGACATACACCAAGCGACTATGTGAATGTTGACATTCACCGGTGAAAGTCGACATTCTCCAGATTTCGATCTTTCATTGTAACATGTATATATAACACTCAAATTACATTAAAATAAAACTTTCAAGGAATAGAGGCTTGCATCTACTCAAAATTCAATGAAACCTCATTT
Organism: Meta bourneti; assembly: GCA_933210815.1. Lineage (NCBI taxonomy): Eukaryota > Metazoa > Arthropoda > Arachnida > Araneae > Tetragnathidae > Meta > Meta bourneti. Next base: position 29,579,273 of record OW119923.1, on the reverse strand, counting down.
CATAAAATTTATTTGCCGAGTAAATACATTGTACATTAAAACAACATAAAACATGCAGGAATGTATCATTCGTCATAGCTTAAAATAATCTTAACAGCCAGTCTTGAATAAATAGAATCACTGTTTGAGTACAAAACGATGATTCAGTTCCTGTTAACTAATTCACACATCGACGAAATCATTTTTCAATTTTATACGATATTAAAATATTTCGTAAAACAGGATAGTTAATCCGTAAGTGCACACAAGAAATGTTGTAAGTTTAAGTGCCTTTCTGCAATCCAAACAAGAGAGTATGAGCTGCCAATGCAAATTGCGTGCTTGCAAGTAAAATGAAACCAATGAAAAATGTACCAACAGTTGTATCGCGGTTATAACTTGTCCAGTTTCAGCGTTTAAGACGAATAAGATCTGGGTAATCATGACGTTTGTCTTCAACTCCAACCGTGTCGAAGGTCTTGGTTCAAATAAGCACTTCATGATCAGAAGGAAGCAGATAATTGTATTTCCAACGTAGATCTTGTCCGCGGCAACACTTTGAAAAAGATCCAAAAGATCGCACTCACTTTGCAAGGGGAATTTTGTCTCTACACCGAGTTCTAACAATGTCCGGAAAAAAGTACGTAGCGCTAGAAAGTTCCAAGACATGCTATTGTTTAGTTTAAGGAAAGACAAAATGTCGCTTGGATGTGTGTGGAGGATTTTCCAAAGAAAACCTAGGATCAAAGCAGCAGGTATGATTCCAACTATCATGGCTGAGTTCTGAAAGGTAGACAAATATTAAATCGAATGGTTTGGTTGATTTGGTTTCACGTCGAAAGAAAAGAATTTGCCAAAATTAGACACTAAAAAGATTTTATAGAAACATCACAAATTAAAACAAGCAACCAAATCGACGTTGAAAAACGTGTTAAATTTATGTAGGCGAATGAATAACTGATGGTGATAGTATTTAACATCACACTGAAGCAACACAGCGGGCTATTGGCGACGGTCCTTGGAGAAATCCTCAAGATCCAAGGACACCTCGTAATTTCGAAATAGCTTGTTGTGATGCTCCAGTGTGACGTTAATTAATTACCTACCATAATTTTGTACCATTGTCAGATGACTAGATCAATACCTGGATTGATACCCAAAACTACCACACCACGCCAACGTGCTACACCGAAGATCGGATACATCTTTAACCAAAATTAAATATTGAAACAAATCGCAAGACAGATTGAACTGAAATGCTGCATGGTGAAATGGTTGGTTAGTTTTCGGGTTTTAAGGCGCAAGAACCATATTTGGCTATTCTGCGCCAGACACGACATACAATATCAAGTTATTAACATACACACAATGAAAGTTTTACTAACACAAGAGAAATACACCCAAGGAAGATTGCACCTGTCATGAATCGAACCTACTCCGCCTACAACTCGAAGGTTGCTAGAACAGTGGGCATACCCACTGAGCCACGACGGCCCCTAATACGATTCGGGGGCTAGGTTCGCAACACCTACACTACAAGGAAAGTCGTTTCAAAAATATCTGAATTAGTTCTAAGGTCATGAACCAGTAACTAAGTAATGTCAATGTCTGCATATCAAAAAGATAAAAATCATAAAGCTCTTTGAGTGTTATATTTTGAAGATTACGATGTCAAGGTATTTTTTATGATGAAAACAAGCATTTAGTGGTCCCCGGGAAAAACAATTAAGTTTCTGCTCCAAGGCGAACGATCTTTGCCCTGCATATTGAACGTATTACAAATTCAGACTTATTTTAGCAAAATCCTGTCAAAATCTTCTTTTATCCATTAAATAAGAAATTGGCCCTGCATTTACGTAACAGGGAAATGGAAAGTGGTTCACTATAATCATGCATATATCGACAGGCCGCGCTTTAATACTTAGTGACAAAAACCTTAGTACAGCTTTGGAGTCAATAGCTTTCATAAACTTGTCCTCGGATCTTTCCCTCTGGGATTGATCCCGGACCGTCACCAATAGCCCGTTGTGTTGCTCCAGTGTGACGTTAATTGAAAATACCAAAAAAAAAAAATATCATAAACTTGTTCGGTAAATTTGTTATTTATAATTTCGGCCTTTCCATCAAAAAGCAATAGAGGTAAATCTAATTACAAGAAAATTTAATCAATGTAAAATCCAACTTGATGGTAAAAACGTCACATACAAAACAGGTGTTAAAAGTCCAAAACTCTAACGAGAAGAGAACAAAAATTTCCAAACTATTTATAGATGTTATTTTTTTCTGTGGGACTCTTATTCTATCCAACAAGAGTTAACATCCAAAGAAGTCCATCCAACATCGACCTTCAAATCAAATAGTCGGTGTGGTAGTTTGGAAAGTGGCCGTGCCAACTCGGGTGTTGCCTCGTCATCTGACAGTGGTTTAAAATTACGTGTTGTTCTCGGACCTTCACCTTTGGGATTGATCCTGGACCGTCACCAATAGCACATTGTGTTGCTCCAGCGTGACGTTAATTAAATACCTACCTACACATTGGGATTGATCGCGGACCGTCACCAATAGCCCGCTGTGTTGCTCCAGCGTGACATTAATTAAATACATACCTACCCTTTGGGATTGATCCCGGACCGTCAACAATAGTCCGGTGTGTTGCTCCAGCGTGACTTTAATTAAATACCTACCTACCCTTTGGGATTGATCCCGGACCGTCAATAATAGCCCGCTGTGTTGTTCCAGCGTGACTTTAATTAAATACCTACCTACCCTTTGGGATTGATCCCGGACCGTCAATAATAGCCCGCTGCGTTACTCCAGCGTGAAATTAATTAAATAGCTACCTACACTTTGGGATTGATCCCGGACCGTCAATAGCCCGCTGTGTTGTTCCAGCGTGACATTAATTAAATACCTACGTACCAGTTTTGTAATAGGGTTTGGCGGACTAGTTTCAAATCCAAACTACCAGATGACCGTTTCATAAAGCCTTTGCGAATCAATGTATACTGCGTTGGAATTGGAATGTTTTTCCTTGGTATTATAGTTACCAATAGCCCAATGTGTTACTCCAGTGTGAAGTTAATTAAAATGCCCAACTACATTGGTATAAAGATTGACGTATGGTTATTGCGCTACTTGCATATCAGGGATTGTATCTCATTGAGCAAGTGTCATGTTCACTTTGCAAGGAAGACACCCTTTTTGTAGTTCTATTAGTTAAGTGAGTTGCACTGTACGTTTTTGATGGTCTGCATTTTTTTCGAGCCAGCATCCTCCCAATCATTCACGATGTTCGACTTCAACCTCTGACAATCATAAAACTATTTCTTACTTTTATTACCAAGAGATAGGCCAGGAAGATTTGAATCCGAAAATTAGATTATTTGACAGCGGCAGCATCTGACTGATTCAAAATTGCGTGGTGTTGTCCTCGATCTTTACCTTTCGGATTGATCCCGGACCGTCACCAGTAGCCAACTGCGTTACTCCAGTGTGACGTTAATTAAAATACATATCTACCTAATCTAAAAAGCCGTCAACATTAGCGATCTTAAAAATAACTGGAATATCTAAACTAGTTTTAAATATACCAAAATACACGAACCATCTTTTAGCTTTAATTTATTTCAATTTTATTTCATACTATTAAAATATCAAGATGGCGTTTTGATGTTTTTGTTAACATTTTTAACGTCACACTGGCGCAACGGGTTATTGGCGACAATCCAGGATCAGTCCCTTCGGGAAAGATCCAAGGAAAACGCCTCGCAATTTTATACCATGGTCAGATGACGAGGTAAACACCTGAGCTGGCACCCCACCCTCCAAACTTCCATACCACGCCTAAGTGAGGGTAGGGTTGGGTATTTCAATTAACGTCACACTGGAGCAACACAATGGGCTATTGGTGACGGTCCGGGATCAATCCCAAAGGGAAAGATCCGAGGACAACACCACGTAATTTTGAACCACGGTCAGATGACGAGGCAACACCTGAGCTGGCACCCCACTCTCCAAACTTCCACACCACGCCAACGTGAGGACATTTGAGGCCACGTCAGATTTAACGTGTCCGTGCACACGACTGTCTTTGATAGTTGGTAATTAATTAACCTCGCACTATAGCAACACAACGGGCTATTAACGACGGTCCTGGATCAATCCCGAAGGGAAAGGACAACACCAAGTAATTTTGAATCACTTCAGATGACGAGGGAACACCTGAGCTGGCACCACACTCCAAACTTTCCCATCACGCCAACGTGAGGACATTTGAGGGTCACGAGTCTTTGACTGGACCGAGTTTCGAACTCGCAACCTTCCGGATGCAAATCCGTTTCTTTTCCAACTAGGTTACCGGAGGCCCTTATATACCGTACTGAAATTAAAGACTTATTCACGTCAATGACAGAATTCTAAAAATTGAAATACTTCCAGTAACAAAACGTAAAATATATCCTAACATTACAAAATAAAATCAAACTGCTCATATAGACTTAAAATAATTATATAAATGAGGCCTTTTCGTATGAGTTCCAATAAAATTTACGGACCGTCACCAATAGCCCGTTGTGTTGCTTCAGTGTGACGTTAATTGAAAATACCAATACCAATACCAATAAAATTTAATCACATGGGGGGTATTTCAATTAACGTCACACTGGAGCAACACAAAGGGCTATTGGTGACGGTCCGGGATCAATCCCAAAGGGAAAGATCCGAGGACAACACCACGTAATTTTGATCCACGGTCAGATGACGAGACAACACCTGAGCTGGCTCCCCACTCTCCAAACTTCCACACCACGCCAACGTGAGGACATTTGAGGCCACGACAGATTTAACGTGCACCAGCCCCCTTTGTACACGACGGTGTTTGGCTGGATTCGAACTCGCAACCCTTCGGTTGCAAGTCCGTTACTCTTCCAACCGGGCCACCGCGGCCCTCATTGTACAAAGTAGTATTTGGTATTTTGGTATTTTCAATTAACGTCACACTGGAGCAACACGACGGGCTATTGGTGACGGTCCGGGATCAATCCCAGAGGAAAGTCCGAGGACAACACCACGTAATTTTGAACCGCGGTCAGATGACGAGGCAACACCTGAGCTGGCACCCCACTCTCCAAACTTCCACACCACGCCAACGTGAGGACATTTGAGGCCACGACAGATTTAACGTGCACCAGCCCCCTTTGTACACGACGGTGTTTGGCTGGATTCGAACTCGCAACCCTTCGGTTGCTAGTCCGTTACTCTTCCAACCGGGCCACCGCGGCCCTCATTGTACAAAGTAGAATATACACACTACAGGTAGGTAGTTGAATTTACTCGTACTTGGGAAAACTACAAGTATTAACTTACACCACGACTAAATGAATTGACGAAATCTTATTTTCTTGCGAGTTCGAATCCAGCCAAAGACCGTCGTGTACAAAGGGGGTTGGTGCACGTTAAATCTGTCGTGGCCTCAAATGTCCTCACGTTGTCGTGGTGTGGAAGTTTGGAGAGTGTTGCCAGCTCAGGTGTTCCTCATCATCTGACCGTGTTTCAAAATTACGTGGTGTTGTGTGTGTGTCCTAGATCTTTCTATTTGGGATTGATCCCGGACCGACATCAATAGCCCGTTGTGTTGTTCCAGTGACGTTAATTGAAATACCTACCAACAAACATCTTATTTTCATCGTAAACTTCACCCATCTGCCGATTAATCTGTTTCAATTTTCTTGCATTAAAAGAACGGATAAACGACCGTACTTTACTCCATTACGACGTTAATTCAACGACGCTACTTGCTACTGTAGACAAGTAGTGTTGTTGAATTAACGTCGCAATGGAGCAACGCATCGGTCAGGGATCAATTCCGAAGAGAACGATTCGAGGACGTCGTAATTTTGAACCATGGTTAGATGACGAGGTACTTACGTATTAACCGTATGCCATTGGCGAATATCAGCCAAGTTTTGTTTCGGGCGGAAAAAGTTTAGCAATTGCCCTTAGGATGGCAACAAACATATTATTTTAAACTCTGCGAGGTAGGGACTCGAGGTGGTATCGAGATGTTCCTCGATGTTTTTTATTTCGCCATTTTTCACTTCCCCATATGCGTTACATATTCTGTGTGCGTGCCAGTTTCAGAATCAATGAAATTTTATTTGTGGTTCACTTTGGCAGTGAATATAACCAGATTGTTCCAGTTCTTCCGTCTTATACCCCTTCCAACAGATTTGGCGATTAATCGCTGGCATGCGGTTAATACGTAAGTACCGATGGCGACATCTGTTCTTACAGTAGACAGGGTTTTCAATTGTCTTAAATTTCTAAACTGCACAAAATCCTAAAAGAAAACATTTCCTCGTAATGGCGTCAAACATGCTAATATGTGAAGATAAAGATCGCATGCCCGTTCAGATAATCGAAACGCCCTAGCGGCCAATTGGAAAGGGTACTTTTTTCCCCAAACCAGTTGTAAACTTGTATGTTTTAGTCAATGCTTTTGCGAAGAATGTTAGCTTCAGTTTAACTATACCTTTCCGAATAAATATAATTTAATATTTCATTAACGAACGATCCTGTTAAACTCGAGAAAACCATGGTTGGTGGATTTGGGTTTTATGGCGAGAAAACCATGAAAATCATGCTACATGTTTCAATAAAGAAAATACAAGCCATGGGGAATTTTACTAATGTCACATTGAGACGATAAATCTTGGGATTAAATATACTATTCATCCGTGAGTATGCCAGTGTTAGGAAAAACATCAAATTTATTAATTTATGTATGAAAATAAAGAAATCTTATTCAACGTTTTAATTTTGTTATTTAATATTACAACTATATTACAAAATTTAATTTGACAACACAAATAAATGGATAAATTAAGCACTTTAGTGTTAAAAGGATGACTTGGTAAAAGTCTGCCTTACGAATGATGAAAGCATTAAAGCGAAATCGCTTCAGGTTCATCTAATGTTTCAGTATAAATTGGCAGATATTCTTTCCGATTGTTGCATCTGTACATAAGAATCAGGCTGCACATGATAAACATAAAACTTGGTAAAAGTAGAGCAACTCCTATGCATGAGTGACCCAGATAAATATACACCAAGGAAGCTGATTGCATTATGACGGCCATAAGGATAAGACTGAATCCGCAGATAATACAATCACAGCACAATTCCATCACGGTTCCTGAGAATAGAAACAGAATACTTGAAAATGTATCAAGGCTACCAAATTACTAAGTTGGATGTTTAACGTTTTAATAATTCAGGTTAATCACTGCACGGAAAAATGTAATTTATTATGTAACTAAATAAACAGTTATATATTTTATCATAATGATGATAATCAACCCTTGTGGCATATGTAAATGGCATCCTACCTCTAGAAGCACGCTGGAGAGCTCACAAAATACAAATAAATTTTAAGCTAAGCTTACAAGAGCCATGAATAGAACATCTATTTGTAAGAATAGCGTTACAAATCTGATGATATTTTCAGTGTAAACAAACAAACCAGACACGATTTTACTTCTAAGTGTTTTCGCATGATACACATAGGGGCTACCTTAAAGAGTTCTTTATGGCCATTTTGGAAAGGTTTGCCGCTAAACCTAATTGATGCCAACCAGTCACCTCGTCAATTCAGAATTCATTGTTCAGAATTTTTATTGACGAAGTGTTGAAACCGTATTCGAAAAACAAGCCAGACGTCACGTTAAGGGAGGGAGGGAATTGAATTTACGTCGCACTGGAGCAACAGAACGGACTATTGGCTACGGTTGGAGATCATTGCCGAAGAGACCCAAGGACAGCAACTCATAATTTTGAATTACTGTCATATGACGAGGTCAACACCTGAGCTGACATCCCACTCTCCAAACGTTCACAACATGCCAACGTGAGAATACGTACAGGAAAAGAGTATTTTACCGGAGAAATTACCACCGACTTATATTTAGTTTGACAAAAAATGAATAATGCATAAACTTTGCAATTCTAAATTGCAATATTATGCGTTGCCCCCGGTAGGTAGGTATTTCAATTAACGTCACACTGGAAAAACACAACGAGCTATTGGTGACCGTCCGGGATCAATCCCAAAGGGAAAGATAGAGGACAACACCACGTAATTTTGAATCCCGGTCAGATGACGAGGCAACTCCTGAGCTGGCACCCCACTGTCCAAACTTGCACACCACACCAAAGTGAGGACATTTGAGGCCACGACGGATTTAACATGCACCAGCCCCCTTTGTACACGACGTTTTTTGGCTGGATCCGTCGCTCGTCCAACCGGGCTACCGCGTCCCCCGTGTTGTCCTCGGATCTCTCTCTGGGATTAATCCCGGACCCGTCACCAATAGTCAGTTGAGTTGCTCCAGTTTGATATTAATTAAAATACCTACCTCAATCTTTCCCTTCGGGTTTACATCATTTGACCTAGATTCAAAATTACGTGTTGTCCTCGGATCTTTCCCTTTGGGATTGATCCCGGACTGTCACCAATAGCCCGTTGCGTTGCTCCAGTGCGACGTTAATTAAAATACCTATCTACCACTAAATTGCAAAATGTACTTCACGAATCAGAAGCCGCGTTTTCCCGGTTGGATATTTTTAGATATTTTTAATTAACTTCGCACTGGAGTAACAAAACGGGCTATTGGCGACGGTCCGGGGTCAACCTACGAAGGGAAAGATCCGAGGAAACCACACAATTGTGAATCACGGGCAGATGACGAGGTCACACCTGAGCTAACACCCCACTTGCCCGGTTGGAAGAGTAACGGATTAGCAATCGGAGGGTTTCGAGTTCGAAACTCGGTCCAACCAAAGTCCGTCGTATACGCTGGAGCTGATTCACGTTAAATCTGTCGTGGGCTCAAATGTTATCACGTTGGCAATGTCTGGAAGTTTGAAAAGTGCAGTCCCAACTCAGTTGATCACGTCACCTGATCGTGGTTTAAATTACATCGAGTTGTCCTCGATCCTTCCCTTGGAGATTGATCCCTGACCGTCACCGATAGCACGCTGTGTTGCTCCAGTGCGATGTTAATTACCATTACCTAGATGCTTCAGAAATTTCTACCCCCTTTCGGATGCGGTTCAGTGTAACTTATCTCAAAACTTCGCATTGAGTATACCTTTATATTTAACTTTATACCATATACGAGACTTACTGATTGCCGCATTCGAGTTCTTATATCTCCTTCGAATTTATCATAACTCGAGTGTTTACTGTCTGCTCTAAAATTTGTTTTCGACCAGTGATTGTTAAAAAAACCAATGCTTTTTCGAAATAATTAAATTCTATCTTCTTTCTTCACCAATAGCCCTTTGTGTTGCTTGGAGAGTGGGGTGCCAGCTCAGGTGTTGCATCGTCATCTGACCATGGTTCAAAATTACGTGGTGTTGACCTCGGATTTTTCCCTTTGGGATTGATCCCGGACCGTCACCAATAGCCCATTGTGTTGCTCCAGTGTGACGTTAATTGAAATACCCCCCACCTTTGTGTTGCTCCAGTGAGACGTTGAAATACACTCACTGACAAAAGTTAAGCACGAAGCGGTAAAATGCGAAAAAATCGACAAGTACAGTTTTGATTGACACGAAATGCGGAAGGAAAGTAGCAAATATGTTTATGCATGAAACAAAACAAAGAATTACAAACAAAGATGAAAACAATAATGAATTTTCATAAATTACAAGATGAAGTCATATTGGAGCCATTAACAAAATGATGTTTAAATCAAAAACCAATAAAACCGACAATAATAGGATATGTGACCACCCCTCATCATCATCCTAGCAGCGGCTATCCTCATTTAAAAGATCCATATTACAATTCGAGTTTTACTTTTCTGCCCCAACGAATATGGCACAAACCAACCTGCCACAAAGTGATGTCTGCCGATCTTATTTTACTCTTGCTACTCAGAAATGTTGAACGGGAAAACATTGATGACGTATATGATGTACGATTTTTAAATATTCCTTAAAATAGGTCGCAGTAGCCCGATTGGAAGAATAACGAATTAGCACCGGAGGGTTACGAGTTCGAATCCAACCAAAGACCGTCGTGTACATAAGGGATGCACGTTAAATCTGTGGCCTCAAATTTCTTCACGTTGGTATGGTTTGGAGTCAAGAAAGAAATTTTATTCCTCTAAGTATTTGTATCAGCTATACATCCCCTAAAGCTGATATTCATCTGACCGTGGTTCAAAATTACGTGGGGTTGTCCTCGGATCTTTCCCTTTGGGATTGATCCCGGACCGTCGCCAATAGCCCGTTGTGTTGCGTCCAGGCGACGTTAAATAAAATACCTACCTACCAAGTCAAATGGATTTTCTTATCCTACAAAGCCCGATGGATTGCCACCACTGGATCGTATAAGCGAAAAATTAATCTCCGAGATTTTCATGTTTGCAAACAAGCTTGCATTATGAAGGTACGTCGTACTGGAGTAACATAACGAGCTATTGGCGATGGTCCGGGACCACTCCCTATGGGGTCCAAGGACAACGTCTCGTAATTTTGTACCATGGTCAGATGACGAGAACATTTGAGCTGCCACCCCACTATCTAAACTTCCACACCCCGGCAGAGGGAGGACATCAGGGGCCCCGACAGATTTAACGTACATCCACCTCCGTGTACATTACGGTCTTTGGCTGGACCAAGTTTTGAACTCGGAACAATCCGGTTGAAAATCCGACCTCTTCCAACTGGGCTACCGCGGCCCCTGCTTTTTGAAGGAAACTGGTGTAGTTGGTTAAGTAATAAATGTTTGTGCCCAAGAGTTCAGATACCAATGTTCCCATTGTAAAAGGAGATTTCCATGTCTACTACTCAAAATAAATCGCTTAGACTGCAACTCGAGTTCAACTTGAAATATATTTCTACATTCCTCATTACTCTGGGCAACTTGTATATATTTGAACTTTGTAAGAAATACTATGCCAACATTACTTTTATAATCGGCTTTTGATAAAATTATATTTCACTTACAACCATCCAGACTTTATTCCTTTACATCGTATCCTTTAATAACAAAGTTGGATTCGCGGCCTAAAAGATTGCGGTGTCCCCGTAAACAACCCACCTCCATTTTCAACTTTTTTTCAGTAATTTTAATTTAAGAATGCTGGTTCGTAGTTAAATTTACTTTGCACTGGAGCAACCTAATGGGCTATTGGCGACGGTAAGGGATCAATCCCGTAGGTAACGATCGAGGACACCTCGTAGTTTTGTACCAAGTTCGGATGACTAGATCAACATCCAAGCGTGCACCCCACTCTCCAAACTTCCACACCCTGCGAACGATTAGTATGATAAATTTCAATACTATATTAGTAAAATAATTTTTTATTAAGTTTAAACACAATGTAATCATGTAATATGCAGGAATGAAGCATTTGTCATAGACAATTAAAAAGCTTACAGTCGAATATTCAAGATCAAAACAAAATCATTGTCCCAGGCACGAGACAATTTTAATTCCCGGCAACGCCAAAAACTTCTAAAAATTACTCATTTGAATTCGCAGGCAAATCAAATGTGAAGTTGAAAGTTGCAAAAATGGCTTCGTGAAACAAGATAGTCGATGCCCAAAACGCTAATAAGCATAATGTAATATGAAGACCGATCATGAGTTCACGCGCTAAACACTCGAGCTTATTGTAGAAAGTTGACACATCTTGTTCAAAAGCAACATAGATAACAAGTGCCGCACATAACAACGCAAATCTTACAACCATTTCTAGTTCACAAGTTGTAGCATACATAAAGAATATAAACTGAGTGACTATGATGGTTTCCATGACCTTCAACCTCGTAAGGGAATTCGTTTCAAGGATCCAACAAAAGCATAGGCCGATGCATGCGGTAATAGCCATGACATAGATCTCTGATCCAAATATATTTTTCGCCAGATCAAAATAGTTATACACAACTTGCCAATGAGGCTGACTTACGATGTCGAGTTCTAGTAGCATTCTCATAAGTGTGTGAAGTACTAGTAAGTTCCATGACGCATACTTCATGCATCTTAGCAGCCACATTAAGTGATATGCTGGATACTCTACCATAAGCAGACATCGAAAAACATATATAATGAAAGCAGGAGGTAGCGCTTCAGTCCAAATTGCCATGGTTGATAACTGAAAAGACAAAAACATTGAAATAAAAGTTGTAAGAGGAATGCAATTGAAACGCAGCGCAATTTGATTAGTCCAATGCAATACAAATTAACACTAAACATCACAAACGCGCGGAGAAATTCAACTGGATGGAATTTTTGGAACTTTCGATCAATTATGATCGGTTTACTCGAATTTAATACACGAAATGGTTGGTTTGAGTTTTACAGATATTCACCTGGATGGAATTCTTCGTAACTTCGACAAATTATGATCCGGTTTTCTAACTTAATATAAGAAATGATTGTTTTGAGCATTATAGCGCAAAGACCAAAAAACGGGCAAACTGCACCAACACACAAGACCGAATATATACAAATAAAACAGATAAAATATTGAAATGAATAGTCTAACAATAAAAGGTTGATTTGAAAGCATTGCGATACTTGAAATACATAGAGCATGAAAACAAATATTTGAAAACTTAATCACAAATAAACAAGGGTAAGATAAGACTATAGTTGCCAGCAATTCATTACTATTTGTCATAGTTAATTTTAAGAAAGTTTGCAGTCTAATATTAGAGATCAAAACAAGATCATTTTCTGAGCACGAAACAATGATTTCGTATCGCGCGCAGACAATGATATTGTTGCGATAATTTTATTGCGATTTCACAGCTAGGTCCACAAATCTAATCGTCTATAACACGAAAACCTGATTTCGAAAGTTTGAATTACTTATGATCAAATTCATCTAAAAATTAACAATCTGCTACTGCAAAACAGGGTGTTGCAAAATTAAGTTCACAAATTCGTAAAAGAAATTGGACTTTGAATTAAATACAATATTTATACTGCATGTGTTTAAAAATTAATTTAAATTACGATAATTACGTAATTAGATATTAACAAGGACACAGCTGCACTACTTTAATATAACAAGGTAACACTAAACTCAATACGAATTGGAAGCAGCTTTGTCAAACACGTGCATGTCAAACTGGGATATTTAAAAAACAAAGCATTAAGTACCAGATTTTCCTTCTGTCTAATGATTATGTTTAGAAATTAGCATTAAAAATCAAGGACAAAAATTTTGTTTTAGTAATAATGCACCCAGAGGCTATATCATTCGATACTTATAGATGAATTATTTCTGCGGACTATTTCTTTCTTGGAGAATCAGGGATTGGTTGGTTTGGCAGGGTTTAATGGCGCAAGGGCCCTATTTGGCCAAGCAACACCAAACTTCAAGTAGGTAGGTGAATTTACGTAGCATTAGATCAACACAAGAGGCTAATGGCGACAGTCCGCAACCAATCCCTAAGGGTAGGTATGTATTTTAAATAACATCCCACTGGAGAAACACACGGGCTATTGGCGATAGTCCGGAATCAAATCCGAGAACACCATCTAATTTTGAATCACGGACTGATTACGAGGTAATACCTTTTAGCTGGCACTCCACACTCCAAACTTTCACACCACGCCAAACTCATTAGAAAGGAAATCATAATACATTTTAGGGTAGGTAGTTAATTAATGTCACACTGGAGCAACACAATGGGCTATTCAAAAATTTAAAATGTTATGAATGTAGAGTGGAGAATTTTTGAGAATTCAAGATATTTGGTTTGATGGTAGGTAAGCATTTAATTAACGTCGCTGTGGAGCAACACAACGGGCTATTGAAAACCGTCCGGGATCAGACGCGAAGGTAGATTCTAGAATAAGTAATTTTGAAGCACGGTCAGATGATGAGGCAACACCTGAGCTGGCAAACTTCCACACCACGTCAACGCGAGAACATGAGGCCACGACAGATTTAAAGTGCACCAGCCCCCTTTGTACACGACGGTCTTTTGGCTGGTATCGAAATCGCAACCCTCCGGTTGCTAAAGCATTTTTATGGAGTATTTGAATATGGGGAAGGGGGGTACAATTTTCAACTTGTTATGGATGATAGTATTAGTAATGTACCAAGGGCGTTCGTAATACGTCTGAGTATTTTATTTTGTAAGTAGGTAGGGTAATTAACGTCTCACTGAAGCAACAGAAAGCGTTATTTGTGACGGTCCGGGATCACTCCCGAAGTGAAAGATCCGAGGTCACCACCACGTAATTTTGAACCACGATCAGATGACGAGCAACACCCCAGCTGGTACCCCTCTCCAAACTTCCACACCACGCCAACGTGAGGTCATTTGAGGCCGAGTTTTAACGTGCACCAGCCCCCTTGAACACGACGGTATTTGGTTGGACCAAGTTTCGAACTCGCAATTCTGGTTAATTCGTTACTCTTCCAACTGGGCCACCATGGCCTTGTCTAAGGCGCGTTCTCACGAATCAAGTTTAATTGACCGATTATACTAATTGATCAACGACGGTTGAATCACTTGAATCAGTTTTGTTCACATTTCAATAGAAACTGATCAACGGTTCAGTTTCAAAATGGTGTCGAAAGCAGTTGTGCGTGAAGTTGTGCAGATAGTAAGCTTTGTTAAAAGAACTAAAACCAATCTTATTTAACATGAGCAAAAATCATAAGAAACGTCGTTTTGGGGTGAGGTAATGGACTGGATGTTAGGGTTTTATGGCGCAAGGGGGTGAGGCAATGGATTTTCAGAAATCGATTGCGAGTATCAGAAACCTTGGTGAAGGAACTAGCATTAAAGGATAAAGAGGAATATATAAATCCTTGAAGAATGTCTGAAGAAAAATTTGACGAACTGTGTGCTGTTAGGGATCGCATATAGAAATAAGATAAGTGATGCGATAAGCAATTTCACCAAAATTAAAGCTGCAAGTAACTTTAAGATTTTATATACAGGAGATTCATTTCCAACGGTTGCTTCCGTATACCGAGTACCTAAAAATACCGGGCCGCGGTGGCCCGGTTGGAAGAGTAACGGACTAGCAGCCGAAGGGTTGCGAGTTCGAATCCAGCCAAACACCGTCGTGTACAAAGGGGGCTGGTGCACGTTAAATCTGTCGTGACCTCAAATGTCCTCACGTTGGCGTGGTGTGGAAGTTTGGAGAGTGGGGTGCCAGCTCAGGTGTTGCCTCGTCATCTGACCGTGGTTCAAAATTACGTGGTATTGTCCTCGGATCTTTCCCTCTGGCAATAGCCCGTTGTGTTGCTCGTGTGACGTTAATTGAAAAAAATACCAAAAAAAAAATACCTAAAAATACCATTTCAAGTTTTTGGTAGGAAGTTTGTACAATATTCGATGCTTTACAAATTTTATTAAAGTACATTTGAACAAAAGTAATAAATTTTATTATAAGATGTTAGCTAGATCTTTAGCAAGTATATCAGATGGCTCCTGGGAATCCTCTCCACATTGTTCTTGGTGGCATGATTCATTTGAAACTGACGTCGACCAATATTTCTCCTTCCATGCCGTTTGAAAACGCTGGTGACAGTTGTATGAGAAGGTGAAAACGCTAGCTGGTGATGAAGTTGTATGATACTGGGACTGTCTCGATAAGAGTTTCAATCGCTTTTGTATTAGTTTGATTTTGTTACTTGCAGATGATTGCATCGTAAAGAGGCATCTGTTTTAGCTGGGCAGCGACATTATTTAGCAACTATGTCGAATTCGTCTTCAGTCTCATTTTTATTACTTTGCACTACTTTATAAAGTTCAATCAATTGCTGCTCTTATAGAAACTGTTAGGACACTTTTTGAATGATTTTAATGGACTTAAACTCAATTTTTTACCTGAAATGTTTGTGTTTTAAATGTTCCATTTGATAGCCCTAATTGTTAACAATCTTTCTACACTTTAATTTCCATGACTTTTGTAGTATCGGCAGTGGTATTTTGACCCATTATTGCTCCAGTTTTCCAGTCCTTGAATGGTTTTCGGTCGACGTTTCGATAATGCCCTTTTTAAAGGTCCAAAAGTTCATGGGTGTAACATCTGGAGATGTAACAGGAATATCAGTAAAGGGTAGACTTGATACCAGTTTCTTGTTCCATTTTTTCCAAGAATTTAATAGTGGATTTAGATGTGTGGTTGCTTGCTTTATCCTGATGTAGTTCTACTGATTGTTGGCACTGTGGATAAAGATATGGTATTTCTTTTTGGAATATTGGGGATAAAATATGGTCTGATAATATGTGGGAATCGATTTTTACATTTTCCCCTCTTTTTACTTTTAATTTTCCATTATATGTAAAACCGGCAACAATCATAAATTTCAGAGAAAGTTCTCACGTTCACTTTGCTAGTCCTTTGATTTGGCGGATTCTACTTTAAAATTAAAGATCTTACATTACAAATATTCTCAGAAATTTTTTCTTTTTTGTAAGTATATTTTCACTCTTACGTTTTTTCCTTTCTCATTAATAATATTAAATATTGTACCTTTAGATATCGAAAAACCATGACTTTTACAGCGTTTGAATAATTGAATAAGCTTCGGAGAAGAAACATAGCCTTCCATCCATTGCTTATTTAAAAGCGCCATTTTGAAAGTAAACAAAACTCTGAGTTAGCAGACGATAAGTTATACTTTAACAATTTAACTGCTGTGAAAATAAAATTCTTTCGTAACATACAATTTTTTTACAGCTCATCAAAATCGTTTCAAAAAATGTCCAAACAGCCTCTGTAGTTGAAATATTGTCATTTTTCCGTTTACGACTCTGAGGAGCACGAAAACATTTGTCTTCTTTAATTGTTTTGGAGTAAAGGGATTGGCAGTTTGTTTTCTACACGTATCACTTCTTCCTGAGTATCAACATTTCCAGTAGTAACAGATGCAGATGTTGATGCCGGAAATTCATTTTCGTCTGGGTTTTCTGCTTCATTTTCGATCGTTTCGCTTTCAGTTCCATCATGTTGTGGTAAATTCTAAAAAAGAAATAGAACTTTATTAAAATACTGGATTTTGTTGAAAATTGTAGTATTAAAAGTGCAGCAAAATGTGAAAACCATTTTTTTGTTACAGGTACCACAAACTGAAGAATGGAAGACAATTCAAAAGGGGAATACTACTTTTGATGGAATTTTCCTAACTGTTGTGGTGCGATAGACGGAGAACCTATTGTTATACGAAATGCCCCTCATAGTGGATCAGAGTATTTTAATTACAAAGGCACATATAGCGTAATTTTGCTTACATCTGTTAACGCTATCTATTGCTTTCGCTATTTTAACGTAGGCACAAATAGACGAACAAATAATGCTGCCGTTTTTGCAAAATCATCTTTGAATGCAGTGTTAGATGTTAAGAATACATTAAATTTTCCAAAAGGTGGAGTATTAGTAGCTGACGAGCCCCTTGAAATCTACATTTTAAAACCATTTGGAAGTACTAATTAATATAGAAAACAAAAATCTTCAACTATCGCTTGTCAAGAGCTCGTCGCATACTTGAAAATGCATTTGGAATTTTACTTTCTAGATTCAGACTTTGAGCGACCTATAGCGGTAGGAATTACTAAAGTGGACGGAATTATTAAAGCAGATTTAGTATTACATAATTGGTTAGAAATGAGTTCGAATGAAAGATATACACCAACAGGCTGTTGATATTGAAGATCGGAATAACAGGCGGATTATACAGGGATCTTGGAGAACACAGAATACTCAAGTGTATGGTTTACTTAATTTAGAAAGTCGTAACTATACAAGATCAGCGTCTAATTTGCGTGATAAATATGCCGAATACTTTTCCGGACAAGCTGTGTCCTGGTAACTGGATGATTCACGGCGATTAATAATTACAAGTCAATGTATAAATTACTTTAAAGAATAAAATGTCTACTTACTAAATTTGATGAGGTATGTCTCGTATTTGTACATCATTTAGAAATAGATTAGCTCTTTTGTACCAAAACAGTTTTGGCACGTATAATTCCTGTTCCAGCTCCAATTTTGGTTTGCAAACCAATGAATGTTCTTATTTATACATCGTTCTAATTGTCTTAGTTTTGCTCTTCAGATCAGCAATAGTAAGACCAGCAATTTCTATTTCTGTGACAATAGAACCCAAAGTATTTTCTATTGCATCTTTATTTTTATATTTATCCAGTCGGTGATTCCAAAGGCAATCATGCTTATGATACAGTTCTAAAAATTTTAACATCACACTTTTTCGGACCACTTGAGGTTCATTTTTTAAAACTATTTTATATCTAAAAACGGAACAATGGTAGAAGATGGTCGCCAAGGGTCAAAATATTGCACATTCGCCTTGATAAAATATTAAATTTGAATAATTAATAAACACAACATATAATTAAAAATATTAAAAATAAAACAGTATATATATATTAACATCTTAAAACATAACATAAAATAAACACAAAATATATAAATCTTGATAAAATATTTGATGATTATCTTGATCCTGTAGGTTTGCCAGAACGGAAGAAAGTGTCAATCAACTGAAGTTCACGTTTCAAGACAAGTTTCAACTTGAAAGCAAATGACGGATGACTCGTCACTTGAACGATAGTTTGAATACTTTTCTTGATTCACTAAAAAGTAGATCAACTATTGAAACAAAGGTTCTCGCTATAGCTTTCATTCAACTTTTGTTGATCAACTATAATCGGTCAATTAAACTTGATTCGCGAGAACGCGCCTTTAGGGAGGGTAGGTAGGTATTTTAATTAACGTCACATTGGAGCAACACAACGGACTATTGGGGACGGTCAGGGATCAATCCCAAAGGGAAAGATCCGAGGACAACACGTAATTTTGTATCAGTCAGATGACGAGGCAACACCTGAGTTGGCACTCTACTCTCCAAACTTCCATACCATGCCAACATAAGATCATTTGAGGCCACGAGATTTAAAGTGTAAAAGCTCCCTTGAAAGTGAAGGTATTTGGTTGAACCGAGTTTCGAACTCGCAACCCTTCGGTTGTAATTCGTTACTCTTCCAACTGGGCTACCGCGGCCTTGTTTAGGGGAGGAACTAATTTGGCCTGTAACAGCTCCCATAGAAATCGAAAATCCGGACAGACGCTAATATAAGTTTTTTGACGATCCAGTTTCCGTGCCTAAACAGTGCAGACATCATTATCAGTAAATGTTCACGATTGTATTGTCTAAAAAGTCGTCTCAAACTATCAAATGACCTTTCAATTGTTTTCTACGTGAAAATAGCTCAAAGTTATAACACCCACAAAATGTTGTCCATATTACTTCCCAGACAAAAAATGTCAATTTAAAAATTTGCGAATTGGGGACGGCTCCCATTTCTGCCTTTTTCTCATTTTTTAACATCGAAAATCTTCAACGTTTACGCCTTTATTTTGAGTTTCAATTTTCCTTATAGTACTCACAAATTGAATCATCCCCGAGATTACGAAATTTCAAAAAGGTTTACACTTTTAAAAAGTTAATTTTCTTTTAATTTTTCGATATTCGATATTTTATAGCAAATGTACTTGAATTTTTGGTGCACTGTATGTGTGTATATATAACACTCCAATTACATTATGAATAAAACTTTCAAGGAATAGAGGCTTGCGTCTACTCAAAATTCAATGAAACCCCATTTCAAAAAATTTATTTGCCGAGTAAATACGTTGTACATTAAAACAACATAAAACATGCAGGAATGAATCATTCGTCATAGCTTAAAATTATTTTAACAGCCAGTCTTGAATAAATAGAATCACTGTTTCAAACGATGATGAGTACAAAACCATGATTCAGTTCCTGTTAACTAATTCACATATCGTCGAAATCATTTCAATTTTATACGATATTAAAATATTTCGTAAAACAGGAGAGCTAATCCGTAAATGCACACACGAAATGTTGTAAGTTTAAGTGCCTTTCTGCAATCCAAACAAGAGAGTATGAGCTGCCAATGCAAATCGCGTGCTTCCATGTAAAATGAAACAAATGACAAATATACCAACAGTTGTCTTATCGTGGTTATAACTTGTTCAGTTTCAGCGTGTAAGAAGAATAAGATCTGGGTAATCATGATGTTTGTCTTCAACTCCAAACGTGTCGAAGGTCTTGGTTCAAATAAGCACTTCATGATCAGAAGGAAGCAGATAATTGTTGTTCCAGCATAGATCTTGTCCACGACAACACTTTTTAAATGATCCAAAAGATTGCACACATTTTGCAAGGGGAACTGTGTCTTTACACCGAGTTCTAACAATGTCCCGAAAAAAGTACGCAGCGCTAGAAAGTTCCAAGATATGCTATTGTTTAGCTTAAGGAGATAGAAAATGTCTGTTGGATGTGTGTGAAGGATTTTCCAATGAAAACATAGGATCAAAGCAGCAGGTATGATTTCAACTATCATGGCTGAGTCCTGAAAGGTAGACAAATATTAAATCGAATGATTTGGTTGATTTTGGTTTCGTGTCGAAAGAAAAGGACAATCTGCCAAAATCAGACACTAAAAAGATTTTATAGAAACATCACAAATTAAAACAAGCAACCAAATCGACGTTAAAAAACGTTTTAAATTTACGTAGGTGAATGAATAACTGATGGTGATAGAATTTAACATCACACTGAAGCAACACAGCGGGCTATTGGCTACGGTCCGGTAGAAATCCCTAAGATCCAAGGACAACACTTCGTAATTTCGAAATAGCATGTTGTGATGCTTCAGTGTGACGTTAATTAATAACCTACCATAATTTTATACCACGATCAGATGACTAGGTCAATACCTGAACTGATACCCCAAACTACCACACCACGCCAAAGTGCTACACCGAAGATCGGATACAACTTTAATCAAAATTAAATATTGAAACAAATCTCAAGACAGATTCAACTGAAATGCTGCGTGGTGAAATGGTTGGTTTTCGGGTTTTATGGCGCAAGGACCATATTTGGCTATTCTGCGCCAGAGACGACAAACAATATCAAGTTACTAACACACAATGAAAGTTTTACTAACACAAGAGAAATACACCCAAGGAAGAATGCACCTGTCATGAATCGAACCAACGCCACTTACAACTCGAAGGTTGCTAGCACAGTGGGCATACCCACTGAGCCACGACGGCCCCTAATAGGATTTTGTGGCTAGGTTCGCAACACTACACGGAAAGTCGTTTCCAAAATATCTGAATTAGTTCCAAGGTTATGAACCAGTAACTAAGTGATGTCAATGTGTCTGCATATCAACTAGAGCAGAAACTCATTCCGACAAGAAACGTTTAGTGCAGCTATTTTAAAACTTAGTTTTTAGGTCAAACAGAAAAAAATTATAAAGCTCTGAGTGTTACATTTTTAAGATTACAATGTCAACGTATTTCTTATGATAAAACAAGCATTTAGTATCACCGAGAAAATCTCAGTTAAGTTTCTGCTCCAAGCCGAACGATCTGCTCTGCATATTGAAAGTAATACAAATTCAAACTTATTTTAGCAAAATCCTCTCAAAATCTCATTTTATGAATTAAATAGGAAATTGGCCCAGCATTTACGTAAAAGGGAAATGGATAGTAGTCACGCGTATCGACAGGCCTCGCTTTAATACTTAGTGACGAGAACCTTAGTACAGCTTTGAAGTCGATAGCTTTCATAAATTTGCTCGGTAAATTTGTAATTTATAATTTCGGCCTTTCAATGAAAAAGCAATAGAAGTAAATCTAGTTGCAAGAAAATTTAATCAATGTAAAATCCAATTTGATGGTAAAAACTTCACTTACGAAACAGGTGTTAAAAGTCCAAAACACTTACGAGAAGACAACAAAATTTCCAAACTATGGATGGTTATTTTTCTATGGGACTCTTATTCGATACAAGAGTTAACATCCAATGAAGTGCATCCAACATCGGCCTTCCAATGCAATAGTTGGTGTGGTAGTTTGGAGAGTGGGGGTGCCAGCTCGGGTGTTGCTTCGTTATCTGGCCGTGGTTTAAAATTACGTGGTGTTGTTCTCGGACCTTTTCCTTTGGGATTGATCCCGGACCGTCATCAATAGCCCGCTGTGTTGCTCCAGCGTGACATTAATTAAATACTTACCTACCCTTTGGGATTGATCCCGGACCATCAACAATAGACCGCTGTGGTGCTCCAGCGTGACATTAATTAAATACCTACCTACCCTTTGGGATTGATCCCGGAATTTCAATTAACGTCATACTGGAGCAACACAACGGTGACGGTCCGGGATCAATCTCAGAGTGAAAGATCCGAGGATAACACCACGTAATTTTGAACCATGGTCAGATGACGTAGGAAATGAGAATTCTAAAACACCTTTGCATACAAACGAATATTGAAGTGTTGCATAAAAATGTTCGTACCCTTGTTATACGGCCACTCATCACAAAAATTTAATTGTCATATAGGCAGTCAGTCTAACTGTTTGCTAAGACGAAATCATACTTGACATCATATATACGTGTCATCTTACTTATCCTACTTGACCTAGTCAGACGGCCGCGGTGGCCCGGTTGGAAGAGTAACGGATTATCAACCGGAGGGTTGCGAGTTCGTATCCAATCCAATACCAAAGGGAATTAACGTAGCAGTGGAGCAACACACCGGGCTATAGGCGATGGTCCGGGTAGATAGTTATGAGGGTAGATAGTTATGAGGGTAGATAGGTAGCACTGGATTAGCAACAGGAGGGTTGCGAGTTCAAAACTAAGTCCAGCCGAAGACCGTCGTGTACGTGGGCTGTTGTATATTAAATCTGTCGTGGCCTCAAATGTCCTCACGTTGGCGTGGTGTGGAAGTTTGGAGAGTCGGGTGCCAGCTCAGGTGTTGCCTTGTCATCTGACTGTGGTTAAAAATTACGTGGTGTACTCGGGGGGGGATTTCAATTAACGTCACACTTGAGCAACACAATGGGCTATTGGTGACGGTCCGGGATCAATCGCAAAGGGAAAGATCCGAGGACAACACCACGTAATTTTGAACCACGGTCAGATGACGAGGCGACACCTGAGCTGGCACCCCACTCTCCAAACTTCCACACCACGCCAACGTGAGGACATTTGAGGCCACGACAGATTTAACGTGCACCAGCCCCCTTTGTACACGGCGGTGTTTGGCTGGATTTGAATTTGCAACCCTTCGGTTGCTAGTCCGTTGCTCTTCCAACCGGGCCACCGCGGCCCTCGTGGTGTACTCGGATATTTTCCTTTGGGATTAATCCCGGACCGTCACCAATAGCCCCATTGTGTTGCTCCAGTGTGAAGTTAATTCAAATACTTATCTACCTACCTTGACCTAGTCAGAGCTTGACAAGTCCCAAAAGACCTTTAGTGCAGTTCATTGAGGGCCAGCACTGATTATTGGTTGATTTGGTTTCAATGGCGCAAGGTCCAAAAGTGGACTTGCTGCGCCAAACACAAGACAGAATGTAACCCAATAAAAGCGCAGAACATTTAAAAATGAAGTTCGAGAGAGATAAAAGGTAAATTTAAAATGTGTAGATGAGAATAAAATATTTAAATAGTCAGACAATAAAAACAAGATCATCTGAGGCATAACTAATGAGACTGAAGAATTTAATTTACATGTGTACAAAATAAAAATGCAAATTTTTGGAAGTATGAAATTTAAACAGCCGAAGATGGACACTCCAGACAAGTCAGAAGCGCTACACCTCTAGCATGATTGTTTTTTTAATTATTTCTTGCGATATATCTTCCAATTTTTGGGCATACTGCTGGTGTCAAAGTTTCCTGCAAACCAAGACATAGAGATAGCAAGTCTCAACATGGTTACGGCAGCCTTTGTAATTTGAAAATATTATTTAACCATTATATTCTTTCAGATCTTTTACGTTTGTGCCTACTCTTTATTTTTGTCTATTTTCATTTTCTCACCCGATGAGTCAGATGAAGAATAGATCTCCCAGTATTTTCATTGATTCTGATTTTGTAGCATCTAATTTCATTTGTGATTTTGTTTTAGAAGTGTGTTTAAGATCAAGATAAGATGGTTTGGGAATGTTTATTTTCGTTGATTTTTTTAATGGCTGCATCTTTTTCTTGGACGATTGTTTGTTTTGTACAAGTGTATTTTTAATTTCTTCATTTCGAATGGTATCTGTTTGGACAGCAACGGATTTTTCAATTTCTTTATTGGGAATGATATCTGTTTAGATAGCCAACGGATGTCATCGTTTTAATTACAGATGGGTATGAAATATTTGTTCTTGGTGTCTGACTTTCTACTAGTTTTTTTTGCTTCGAGATATGAAATCTTGTTTTATCTTTATACTTTGGATTTTTTTCTTTTCCATTGAGGACAAGACCTGGAGTAAGTAGGATGATTTCCCTTTCCCTTACAATTGAAGCATACAGATTCACCAGTGCAGTTTTCGCCATGTTCGGGTTTTGAGCATCTGGCACAAATTGCAGGTGATCGGCATGAAGCCTGAGTATGTCCAAACCTGACACTTAAAGCATCTTTGGGGGTTTGGAATGAATGGTCTAACACTACAATTTAAGTTCGCCAATTTGGTTTAATTTCATTAGTTGCTCAGGTTGATATGCAGAGTTTCTATGAAAAGATCACCAGACCGCAATTTCTTTATTGCTTTTGGTTCGCCAGCAGCAGACTGAATATATTTTTGTACAGCAAATGGTGAAACGGTTACAAGTTTCCCTTCAGGGTTATTGATAATTAAAAATTTAGGTATTGAGAAATTAACATTGTTAGAGGGATTTAGGCCTCTCTTGGGCCCAAAGAAGCTTTTGGTTCCATAGATTGAATATTTAACTTCTTCATGGTGGACCCATACCCACCACGGAGTCCAACAAGGGGAAGTGGTTACGACTCTGGACCATTCCAGCCTCAGCACACACTTCAAGGTACCACAATGATATAGTGCTACTGTACCGGATCCGGTTCACCCAGGGCATCCCTAGCTGCAGCACTAACCCAAAAAACTTAAGACCAGTGAAGTCCAGCACGACAGAGGGGCTAGGCATTCTGAAGTGGTGAAACCCAGAGAACTTAAGTGAGCCGATTGACCAGAGCGGGCTCACTCTGGTCACCCGTCTACGTTGAAGCATGGGCCAAAGGGCACGCATCAGGTACCCCAGGATTCCATTTTCCCCCAATACGGGACGCCGCACACGGCAAACATGTGGGTCAGAAAAAGTACTGACATTTCATAAAGTAAAAAATAAATAACTCATAGTGATGGAATTTTTTTGAAAAAGCAAATCAAATTGGGAAAAGTTAAAATGGAATCTTGATATGATGGATCTGATTGATGATGATATATAATTGAATTTCAAAGCAAAATTGCTCATAATTACAATGCTAAGACACATGAAAGGGGAAAACAAGAGGGGTGGGATATAGAACAGTAGGAGGAAAAGAGAAAAGATCGCTTAGGTACCCCAGGTGTGCGATTCCCGTGTTTACCAAAGACAGTAAGCCCCAAGGGAGAAGAGCAGTTTACTCGGGTACCTCCAGTTCGTTAAGCCCGTACACACCTAAAGATGTGCCCCCGAGGGGGCCAGCACTGAACTTTTCAAAAAATTTCCCTAGCGACTTTAATACAATAATGAAAGAGCTCAAGTTAACCCTCCAAGTGGTTTCGACGAGATATTCGTCCATCAAGATATATCGTCCATCAAGATCTGGTCAGTTTTGCTCATCACGAGATATCTCGTCGAGACAAGGACCACCAGGAGGGTTAAGTATAAGCGTCCTTTCACTTTGTGCAAAATGACTCTTACTCCTTCAGTACAAACTTCATGGGCCTTAAATACTTGTTGAATGTGAAAGGAAACAAATACAGAAAGATCAAATTGGGTTTTAATTACGCAATGAATAAGTTATTATACTGACTACATTACATTCACAAGATTCGTAAGTATCCAAGTTTGAAATCGAAATGCGAACTTGTAGATGTAGAACTCATAAAAATCTAGTTGTCAAGTTGCAATATTAGAAGAAATTTAAACTTTCCCATTGTAGTTAATTGAAATTCAAGTGTTTCGTATATCAAATATTTTGTTTTGACAGTTAAAGTAATTCATTCAATGACATAATATAAAAACTGTTTTAATTGCGATTAGGCAATATGGTCTTAAGGTTTCGTGAGATTTTCTAGAAATTTTAATCTTGTGTCATGAGATAAACTACCAGAGTTTGGGTAAGAAATAAGCACATAAAATGACAAAAATACAGAAACTTATTAAAATATATCCAACTTGACCGGTCATGATATAAAGACTACCAAATAGACCAATATATAGTGATACAGAGAACATAGTTTCAGTTGACATAATCAATGAAGCAAACTGCGTGTAGTACAAAATAGAGCTCGCGTTTTGATAAATTTTACACAAGCCAATCACTATTACCAGAATTCGTATCATTTTCTCTAATCGGCTTTTTGATGCACAAAGTAAAAACAGAAACTGTATTTTCATAATCCAACTCAAAACCACGAAATACACATCGTTATCTGATAAAATATCCGCTATAAAGTAGAGTCCGAGAAGTGTTGAAATTGAATCCATCACGTGCATTGCTATGTCTAAACATTGTGCAAACTTGCGAAGTTCTCCAATCTTGTCAATTTTCCATTTGAAGGGTATCACTATCACTAGACTCTTCCAAACAAGATTTAAGGATATCAACAAATTGCTGGAGATTATTCTCAATCCTAAATCGTAACTGTTAAACTCAAAACTAATTTCTTTAGACAGGATGAGAAATAAAACGATCAGCAGTGCCAAGTTCCGTCTTGATGCTACCATCTCTAATTTTAAGGTTGATCTAAAAGTAATTTATAAAATATAAGCTACAGCTATCATAAGAAAAATATTTTTAAACATTGAATTTGAAAATAATTTTCTTTGAGTATAAAACAAATTATACATTGAATTTACTTTGATTTTGGTAAGACAAGTTTACAACGATTAACGGTTTTTAGACTCGACAGCACTAGACTGCACGAAAAAGTAATGATCAGAGTAGCCAAGTTCTCCACAGGGAAATTACCGGAAACGTTTAAGACGATAAAGATAGATAATGATCAGTTAGAAAAAAAGTTGGGTGTTTAAAGTTTGAGGCATAACATCAGCCGCCCCTATTTTTTCCGACGACATGCAAGTGCATGCCCAACACTCCTCTTAGGAACGGCTCTGGATTAGAACAAGATCAGGAGCAAAACTTCCCAAAGCATACCAAAAAGTCTGAGGCTATAGGTTTGTTGCAAGTTATAATTTAAAATTGGTTACATTTTTGAGACTCCCAAAACATTAAAATCCCAAATTCATCGAATATTTCATTTGAAGCTTAATCCTCCAAATGATTTCGACGAGTTGGTTGGTTTAGTTGGTTTTGGTATTTTATGGCGCGAGAGCCCTATTTGGCCATACTGGGGCAGACACGACATACAATTTTAAAGTATGCTTGATTGAATTTTTTTGGCACAAGGGCCAGTGGTTTCGACGAGATATCTCGTTCAAGATCTGGTCGGTTTGGGTTTGAGATGCCTCAAGGAGAAAAATCTGTCCAATTACACTAAGGGAATGAAGATCGAACTAGGAGAAACAAATTGTTACTTGCCTAAAACTGGTGACATTTGAAACATTTTTTTATATCAGGTTGGCCACTACAGGGCGAATTTCGACGCAAAGGTAAGCCACTAGGAGGGTTAATATATATATAATTCACCTTTAATAAATTAATTATAGGAATAAGTAACGGATATTTCCAATAACTCATAATTTGTTTATACTTACAAAAATTAAAAACTGTGTACAAAGGACACATTGCTGCGTACTTGTTTGCTGTTAGTAAAGCTCATATGAAAGCTGTCTTGATAAGCGAATCTGCGGGATAGTCAGAAAGGACACATTGCTGCGTACTTGTTTGCTGTTAGTAAAGCTCACATGAAAGTTGTCTTGATAAGCGAATCTGCGGGATAGTCAGAAACAACGTATGTAACAGTGTATATTTCGGATGTATTTTTATTTGAAACTGAGCTCTTAATTTGTCAGTTTCCCAATTTTTATTAAGCTGAAGTGGGAAACCTTCAAATTTACTTCTTGAACGCTTTTCAACATTTGGACAAGAATACATCGATTTTCCAATGAAATAGACCATGTGGAGAAATCGTTAGTAAGAGAAAGCCAATGGGATTAGGAATCAACGCCATGTAATCTAATGACGTAACTTGATCAAATAGAGGTAGGTATTTTAATGTCGCACTGGGACACGACACAACGGGCTATTGGCGACGGTCCGGGGTCAAACCCGAAGGGAAAAATCCGACCGCAGCACCACGTAATTTCAAACCACGGTCAGATGACGAGGTCACACCTGAGCTGGCACCCCACTCTTCAAATTTCCACACCACGCCAACTTGAGGACATTTGAGGGCAGGACAGATTTAATATGCACCATCCCCTTTGTACAAGACGGTCATTGGTTGAATTCGAACTCGCAAACCCCCAGTTTGCGAGTTCGATGAATCGATGCACCAAAAAGTGAAAACACCTTCTGAGACCCGTAACACCATTCCTGGGTAACATCGCTGCCTTGATCAAAGACACCCCAGACGAAAGTTAGGGAGTACCTTTGACCCCTCACAACAAATATCCGCTGTCACACTGTTGCTGTGAAGTTAAGGACGTAAAAAATATTGATGCATCAATGATCATTAGAATTCTATTGAAAATAAATTGTAGCTTTTATTAACGTTATTCAGAAATTTAATGTATAAGTTTTAAATGATAAATAAAAATTCACTTTTAATTACTGACAACGCTGTGTGCTCTGGCCATTTATTTCAAATTAATGATATCGAATGATAAATTTCAAATTGAAAAGTAAAACTATACTTAAATATTTTTCTTTCTCAAATCTCTTACCGTATAGGTACGATATACTTTAACCTGAGTGTTCGCTTGAAACCAGTTTACTTTAGAATATTATTTTCTTTTACAAAATTCCTTTTGAAATTTTATGAAAGCCGTACACAAATTTACAACATACATTTTGAATTTTTTTATCATCAATTTTTTTAGAGGTAATTGTTTTCATTTTAAGAAATCTTTTTTTAACGTAATTGAAGTTTTATTTTTTGCTGAATAAATTTAGAACATTTATTCAAAAAAATTTGTTACAGGCCTGAAACTTTGAAAATTTAAAGTTTTGAAAATACTCATTCCTTTGTACTAAACTAACGTTATATGTAGCTGATTTAAAAATAACCCAATTAAGGCTTTAACTTAAAAATAGGTATGATTTCAAAATAAACCATCAATATGCTTTGAGACTAGAACTACTTCGAATGCATAAATATAGGCTACAGTAAAGTATTAAAATGATCTAGAAAGAATATTATCTACCATTAAATGTGAAATAAATTTATTCAAATTATACAGTATACAATGCATCTGAAGTGTAAAAATCTAGTATTTCACAGAAAAAATTAGTGAAAGCTAAGTTTTCAGTACCACAGAATTTAAATATATAATGTATAGTAGAAAATATTTTAAATACAATCATAGGAAAAGTTTAATGGATTATTTAAAAAATATTAACTCTTAAAACCATCTTAACTCATGCTGCACCAAATCATTCAAGTATGATTCTTAATTTGAAGGATTGTTGATTGTAGCTTCGCCACAAGGTTTTCTATCTAGATTTAAACTTTTTAGCAGTAGTGGTGGAATTTTACAATCTTTCATGAAAACGTTTTACATACATTAGTATTTAAATCCATCGGTTCATTAGTTATAAATCAAAACCAAGCTATTTAAACAGTCGTACTGTCTACTTCCTTACAGACGGATTAAAGAAAGACCAATTTTTGATCGCTTTACCAACATCTTCTAAAACTTCGATCAATAATAAAAACATAAAAAAAGGGAACGCATATATCACTGTACTACACAAAAAAGTCACGATGGAAACTATTCCCGTGAAATACAACCACATACATCGCACCAAGATTATAAGTCTTACAAAAGTAACATAATAGCTTTGTGAATTGAACACAATGTGCGAAAACTGTATTCTCATTGTGCATGAAAGTAGGTCATGTCTTAAAATTTTTTCATAGTAAATTCCATTGTAGCCGGCCAGATATATGGAAAAAATCATGAAAAGATCCTGGATCTGAGCACTTTTTATCCATTTCTTCAGGTAACCCGTATAGCGGCATTTGAATATGTAAGCTATACTTGATGGTAGGCATCGGCTGAATACCATATCGAGTATAAGTGTATTGAAGGATACAAAAGCATTAGCTCCGAGTAGAAAAATCATCAGTTTATGCAATTCCACTGTTAGATTGAGGAAGTCTGCTGTCATCAGGATGAAGAACACCAGCAGTGGAGCACGTAGGGCAGTCATCACCAATTCTTTCAATCTATAAGAAATTATAAGAAAATGGTATATTTCTTGAGATTTCTTGACAACAGCAAGTGAATTCGGGAAATGGAAGGAAAATAAACAATCGCTTTGCTTGTTGAATGAGAGATTTTCAAAGTAAACAAACCAGACTGAAAGTGAAGGTTTTCACTTCCTCTACCCAACTATTTCGGGACAAATATGAAGATTATCTTAAAATGTAGTTTATCGCTGTTTGGAGATGTATTGTATCGTAATTAGCGTTGCACTGGGGAAACACGACCGGCTATTGGCGACGGTCCGGGATCTATACCAAGGGAAAGATCGAAGGACAACACCACGGTCAGATGTCAGACGACGAGGTCACACCTTAGCTGGCACCCCACTCTCGAAATTCCTCACCACGCCAAGGGCCGCGGTGGCCCGGTTGGAAGAGCAACGGACTAGCAACCGAAGGGTTGCGAGTTCGAATCCAGCCAAACACCGTGTACAAAGGGGGCTGGTGCACGTTAAATCTGTCGTGGCCTCAAATGTCCTCACGTTGGCGTGGTGTGGAATTTTGGAGAGTGGGGTGCCAGCACAGGTGTTGCCTCGTCATCTGACCGTGGTTCAAAATTACGTGGTGTTGTCCTCGGATCTTTCCCTTTGGGATTGATCCCGGACCGTCACCATTGTGTTGCTCCAGTGTGACGTTAATTGAAATACCCCCCCCCCTCACCACGCCAACGTGAGGACATTTGAGGCCACGACAGATTCAAAGTGCACCAGCTCCCTATGTACACGACGGTCTTTGGATGGATCTAGTTTCGAACTCGCAACCCTCCGGTTCTTAACCCGCTACAATAGCCCATTGTGTTGCTCCAGTGTGACGTTAATTAAAATACCAACCTACCTAATCCACTATTCTTCCAACCGAGCTACCGCCTCCCGTCGCACTGGAGAGATACAATGAGTTATTGGATAGGGTAAAGAATCGAGGACACTTCGTAAATCTGAATCACGGTCAGATGATGAGGTCAACACCTGAGCTATATATAAATTCAGTAGGTAGTTAATTAACGTCTCAATGGAGCACACAATGGGCTGCTATATAAATTGGGAATTTTTATTGACGAAGTGCTGAAATCATATTCGGAACGGGCCGCTTTATCCGGTTGGAGGTAGGTAGGTAGGTTTTAATTAACGTGTCACACTGGAGTAACACAACGGGCTATTGTTAGCCGGTTGGAAGAGTAGCGGATTAGCAACCAGAGGATTGCGAGTTTAAAACTCGATCCAACCAAAGACCGTCATGTAGATGAGGGCTAGTGCAATTGAAATCTGCCGTGGCCTCAAATGTCCTATCTTTGGCGTGGTGTGGAAGTTTGAAGAGTGGGTAGGTGGTTTTTTGAATTAACTTCATACTGGAGCATCAAAAAAGGCTATTGGCGACGGTCAGTGATCAATCCCTAAGGGTAGGTAGGCAAGTTAATTTACATCACACTGGAGTAGGACAACGTGCTATTGATGACGGTTCGGGATCGATCCATAAGGGAAAGATCCAAGGACACCGCAATTTTGAGCTAAGGTCAGATGACTAGATCAACACCTGAGCTGGCACCCCACTCCCCAAACTTCCACACCACGCCAACGTGGACATTTGAGGCTACGACAGATTTAATATACAACGGCCCACGTGTACACGGTCTTTGGCTGGACCTAGTGTTAAGCTCGCAACCCTCCTGTTGCTAATCCGGTGCTACCTATCTAGTATCTACCCTCATCGGACCATCGCCAATAGCCGGAGTGTTGCCTCACTGCGACGTTAATTCAACTACCTACCATGTACAGTCGCGGAAAAAAACGAACCACCTCCTTTATTTCGAGCACTATTTATAGGAGCGAATTCAAAGATATAAGGAACAACGTCCTTCACAAATTCAAATGCAAAAAAATGCATTAAGGGCCGTCCATATCAAATTTTGCGCAAACAAAATTTCCAATAGAATAACCGTTTTGATGCCTTAATCGGATTCGGCATTGTTAAATTAGTCTAAATATGGAATTTCATGACTGCAATCTTTATATCCGGAGATGTTCAATGTTAAAATTGCTGTCAATTTCAGGGATCATCACATTGAAAATCGCTATTCGTAGATCGAGATTAGTTGTAGTCACCCGAATTTCAAATTTGAACGCTATTTCAAACGTATTTGTCAGCGCGTGCAAACGATCCGAGAATTGTTATATTTATTATGCAAGTGAAAACGATTGGAGAATTACATGTGTAAGTTATCCGAGAATTATTATCTGAGGTTTGTCAGACGTTTTTTAAACTTCGGTTGCCCCTAAAATCGCAATAAGGAAAATTTAATGTAACTCAAAAACTAACGATTGGAATGAGCTTAAATGTTGCATGGTCATATTAGAAGTCCTGAATCGATTCCCATCAAAATATAGTAAGGTTACAATTGATAATTTTTTCAAATATTAATTTAATAATTATTATTGCATACTAAAAACTGTTTTTAAAATAAAATATTAGAAGGATTTTGTTTGGGTTGCTTAACAGTAACATGATACAAAATATCAGTGTTATAGAAATAGGATAAAAGAACAGGTTTTAAATATTTCAACATAATTGATCTCCATTAAAGAATTATATCATTTATAATTATGTTTCAGTGCAGATTGTATGATCACTACCGAATTTTCGAAATACGTCTAAGCAAAATGGTGGGTGAGGTTGACACAAGGACCGTATTTAGTCAAGCTATACACAACGCAATAAAAAGGTAAGTAGGTAGTTAATTAACATCGCTGAAGCAACGCAACGGACTATTGGCGATGGTCCGGGATCAATCCCGAAGGGAAAGATTCAAGCGCAATAAAAACTATTCTCAGAATCAAACATTAAACATGTAATATTTATAAGCGGTTCAATGCTTACTTTGAGTTATCAACCTTAGACCAGATACTAGCTGCAGGAAAAATTAGTCAGAAAATGTTAACAGATTGTCACGTGATCTTTTAACTGTAGGAACATTGTAAATGAAATATATAAGACGTAATTAAAAATAAATTAACAGTAAAACTATCGCGTAAAAATATTTTATTCATAACAAGGGAATGTTTGAATACAACGGTTGATTTAAAGACCAACATGCCATATCAACAATTTCAGCAGTAAAAATAATGTAATAAATAGAATCGCATGCACAAATTAGTAAATAATCACGGTATGCGTTAAATTCATGTGGATTGCTTTCTAGACAAAATTCTTTTTAATACTCATTCCGATGGCTCTGGAATTTTCAAACATCTTTACCTTCCAAAAGACCGAGGGAAAATATCCATTTTAGTATACGAAAAGGCTAGAATATTTGTCGTAAGGAGAAAACCTCAATTCGAATTCCACAAAAATGACACCAATTATTAAAATCAGTGAAAATAAAGCAGAGATGATTACATGGTTGAAAACATTCCACATGAATCCTTCGAGTACAGCGTTACTTGCAAAAAGCTTAAAGGAACACTTACACAAGATCAGAAATCTGACCATTCCTTGAGGATTAACCTCAGCCTCATACAATACAAACAGGATTTGCAGTTTTATTAAACAGTCTAGAAACGCACTGCTTAAGATGTCTGTTTCAGATGTGGTCCAACTTGCCAAGCACATGCTGACTATAACTGACAAATCGTCAATTTCCGAACTGATTGTTTCTTTAACGTGGGTGGCAATGAGGCGATAGTTCTGCATAGAAGGCATCTGATCAAATGAAGGAAATTTCTTGAGTAGCAGAGCAGCGCACGTATCGATGAAGAAGAAATTCCAGAGAACGAATGTAGTACCTTCCAGAAGTGCTACTAGAACTCCGTAGTTGTCTTTTACAGTGAAATCAAACAGGTGCGCTGTCATGGTCATAAAGAGAGCAATTAGTGAAGTGATAAAATGTTCAGGCTCCATAGGGATTCTTCGTCCTGAAAATGGAAGAACAGCTTTTTAACCCTCCAAGTGGTTACGAGATATCTCGTCCATAGTTCTGATCAATTTTGCTAATGACGAGATCTCATCAATTACGAGATACGCTTTCTTCCAATTACGAGATATCTCTTCCATCAATATCTAGTCAGTTTTGCCAATAACATGAAATACCACGTCGTGCCCACTACCAAGAGGGTAAAAAACGAAAACGTGTTTTCTGTTTATTAGTTATACTTTAAGATACAAATAGTAGAAATGGTAAAAGCTAATTTAGGTTCACTTGGATCGGAATACTAAATAACTGCGTTTGGTGTTTTCATGGTGACTTAACCCTCTCAACGTCACGCTGAGACGAGATACTCCGTCGAGACAACCACTAGAATGATTAAATAATCTGGAGTAATAAGATTTGGTACGAGAAAATATTTTATCTTTGCAGACATTGATCTATTTGTGGCCGCTACACACCAACAGAACCAGGATTCGAAACGGGACGCTCGGTATTCAGGCATTGTGAAAGGTTTTAAGACAAGCTATTTCCTATGAAAGCGACTTAGTTTCTACAAGATTAATATTGACTCGAATTCTTTTTGTGTGAAGCGGCCCTTGGACCCCTTCTCATCATTAGAATCCGGGTCAATCCTCGGGTATGACTACAAGAATAACGAACATATGCAATTCCACTGTTAGATTAAAAACGTCTGCAATCATCAAGGAAAAGCATTTAAGTAGAGGAGCACGTTGTACAGTTTTAATAATCGAGTCAATCTCCGGTTCCGAGTACAGAATTTCGGATTCCAGGTCTGAATCCAGTAGAAATCGATTAACGTAGATTCGAGTGCATTGAAGCGGAATGCTGCCATTTCCTATGGAAGCGGCTCTCCTGAATCTTAGTT
Source organism: Meta bourneti (assembly GCA_933210815.1). Lineage (NCBI taxonomy): Eukaryota > Metazoa > Arthropoda > Arachnida > Araneae > Tetragnathidae > Meta > Meta bourneti. The sequence continues at coordinate 29,543,990 of OW119923.1, read as the reverse complement.
TCTATAAAATTAATATTGACTCGGTTTCTGTTGGTGTGAAGGGAACCTAAAGCATAGTTTGAGATTATTTTATGCATTTGTGATTACTTTAACGAAATTACTATTTACTTGCACGTTTAGAAAAGGATGAAAGCTCACACTAGCACGATAATCATATTAAAAACAAATTCAAAGTACAGTAAAAAGCTTACAAAATGTTGATTGGGTGACACGAGTCTGATACTATCTTCGTAAACTAGTGTAGAAAGGAATTCAAAATTTGAGTATTTTTAATGAAATACGAGGGGTGTTCAAATGAAAAGGTACGAAACGTCGTAACAACCAAACCGGTTGAAATTTGAATATGCCGTTTTGGGATAACGTAGTGAGACATCTAGGGACGTGAATGTACGAGAACCAGCGTGGTTGTGCGCATGTGCGGGCCCGCACATGACGCAGGAGAGAAGCAGGCAGTTGTGTGTTCCGTCCAATTGACGCGGCAGTGCGTGTGAGGACAATCATGGCGTTCACATTGCAAAATTCGACGATTGAGGAGCAGCGAGGTGTTATCAGATTTCTGACTGCAGAGGGGGTTAAACCGGCCGATATTCATCGCCGGATGGTGGCCGTATACGGGGAAGACTGTCCGACAAGTCAGTGAGAAAGTGGAGTGCCCGTTTACGTGAAGGCCGGGAGTGTTTGAGTGACCCGAGACCAGGCCAGGCAAACACGGTAATCACGGCCGAACTCATCGACAAGGTGATCGACCTGGTGAGAAGTGATAGGCGTGTCACAATGCGAATGTTAGTAGTGATGGTGGGGGCCAGCGTTGGAACAGTGTGGGCAATTGTGCACGACAGGTTGGGTTACCGGAAGGTGTGCGAGCAGTGGGTTCAGAAGAAGCTCAGCGAATCGCAAAAGGAAATGCGTATGCACTGCAACACCTGTTCCGGTATCCTGAAGACCCCGCTTTCCTGGATAGGATCGTCACCGGTGACGAGAGCTGGTGCCATCACTTCGAGCCAGAGCCAAAGCGGGCCAGCATGCAATGGAAGCATGCGTCGTCACCTCCCCCTAAAAAATTGAAAGCTGTGCCCTCAGCAGGCAAGGTGATGCTCACCGTCTTTTTCGACATCCGAGGTCCGATACTCATCGAATTCCTCGAGCAAGGAAAAACCATTAACAGTGACGTGTACTGTGAGACACTCAGTAGCCTACGCAAGTCCATCAAGAGCAAACGGCCTGGGCTGCTCACGGAGGGAGTGATTCTGCTCCACGATAACGCGCGTCCACACGTCTCCAGGGTCACACAAAGTGTACTGGCCAAGTTCAAGTGGGAGCAGCTTGAGCATCCGCCCTACAGACCGGACATATCACCCTACAACTACCATCTGTTTTGTCCGCTAAAAAACATCTCAAAGGGAAGCGCTTCAAGTCGGACGACGAACTGAAGGACACAGTGGCTCTTGTCACAGCCACAGGAATTCTGGGAACAGGGAATCCTTCGGCTCGTGAAACAGTGGGATAGTTGTGCTCAGGTATCTGGTGATTACTTTTGAATAGACTTCAAATTATACCCACAGTGTCGTTTCGTACCTTTTCATTTGAACACCCCTCGTATAATCTACGAAGACAAAGGAACTCTCGAACTAAATCACCAATTTCTTGCTTTTTGTGAATAAAAGTTTTTAAATTCTCATCGAAAGCAAGATAAAGCAAAAAATAGTACAACCTTGTTATGGGTATATTTTTCAAATTTTAAAGCTTTATCATTTAAATTGGTGTCTATAGAGGCACTTTTTTCAAACTGAATTACAACCAAATTAAAATTTCCAATTTTTTAAACAAGTAAATCAGAAATATTACTTTAAATTTATTAACTGCAATTGTTTTAATTAAAATAAAATTGTTTAGAAGTGGTTATTTCACAATCACGATACATTTTTCAACAAACCAGGTCTAATTATGTTTACTTCGTTCGTTAAGCAAGAATTTGTAAGTTTAACTATAAAATACCTAAATACAATTGATCTTTTATTTTGAATATCATGTTTTTTAATTATGATAGTATTTTTGAAACCATGTTAATGTTTGTATATATTTCAAGAAATGCTAATAATTTTGTTATAAATACAGAATAATCGGATTATTTAAAAACATTTGTTGAATCTATCCTTTAGTATCATGATAAGAGAATCTGAAGGTTGGATTTCATAATGTATTATGAAACGTCAGTTTCATTGACAATTCGTCTTGACACTAAAATAATTACGCTACGTAATACATGCATTAAAATTGAATGAATTACTAATGAATACTCAATTTATCAATTATTAAATGAGGCATATAGTAATTTACATAAACAATATCTTCATAACTATAACCGATTATTACAAAAGTCAAATGTATCGATGCCTTAAGTACTAGAAGAATACTCACGACAAAATCAAATGTTTTCAAGATCTTGTATGTGGGACATCTGTGACCTAATTATAACAGCACATACAGACAAGTTTTACGAATATGAACTTGACTCGAAGAAATATTTAAAATTAGACATTGCTTTATAAATATTATTGCTTTCGTATGCTACAACTGAAGTTTAGTCCCGCATTTTTCTGAATTGATCAAAGCGGGAATTCCATAAATGATTTCTGATTTTCTAAAATACTTATAATTTAAAAATATTAAAAATAATGAATTTGATTTCAATTTTGTACACTTCCCAATGTTCATGTAACACATGTATCGAATTTCGCTTAAGGTGTAGTTTTTTTAGAGGACCACGGTAGCCCGGTTGGAAGATCAACGGATTAGCAACTGGAGGGTTGCGAGTTCGAATCCAGCCAAAGACCGTCGTGTACAAAGGGGGTTGGTGCCAAATGGCCTCAAATGTCGTCACGTTGGCGGGGTGAGGAAATTTGGAGAGTGGGGTGCCAGCTCAGGTGTTGCCGCATCATCTGCCCGTGGTTCAAAATTACATGTCCTCGGATCTTTCCCTTTGGGATCGATCCCGGACCGCCGCCAATAGCCCGTTGTGTTGCTCCAGTGTGACGTTAATTAAAATCCCTACTTACCTACCTTGTCCTTTTTTAGTTTTTAGAAAATAACCAACATAGGAGAGGCACTTTCCATCGAAGTTAATGAAGGTGGCGGCAGCGTTTCTGCGACGGGTAGGTAGTTAATTAACTTCGCACTGGAGAAACGGGCTATTAGCGACGGTCCGGGATCCATCCCGAAGAGAAAGATCCGAGGGCAACACCACGGACTTTTGAATCACGGTCAGATGACGAGGTTAACACCTAAGCTGGCACCCCACTCTAAAATTTCCACACCACGCCAACGTGAGGACATTTGAGACCACGACAGATTTAACGTGTACCAGTCCCCGCATATACGACGGTCTTTCATTGGATCGAGTTTCGAACTCGCAACCCTCCGTTCGCTATTCCGCTACTCTTCCAATAGCCCGTTGTGTTGCTCCAGTGTGATGCTAATTAAATTACCCACTCTTCGAATCGAGCTATCGAGGCCTCGTTTCTGGGACGGAATGCGCTTCCTGTAGTATTCCAACCGTGAAGTTAATTGGCTTGTTTTTTAAACGATTTCTCATTCGCCAATATAAATTCTAATAGCCCGCTGTATTGCTCAGGTGCGACGTTAATTCAACTACCTACCTACTGAATTTTGATGTATGAAAATTGATTAGTCAATACCAATTCGCCAATTAGATAAAATGAAAATCGTTGCCTAAACGGTAAAACTTAAAATTAAAAAAACTAACCCGATAACCATTAAGCGATAACATTTGGATAGAGGAGGTAAGATCTTTGAAGTCTGCCCGGTTTACTTGTTTACATTGAAAGTCCTTCTCATAACGGACCCAGATTATGGATGTTGCAAAGATTTGCACGCGTTAGTGAAATATCTTTCCTATCCCGAAATCTTATCTGACTCCAATTGACACCCAAATTAAATAAATAACCATATTTACTGTAGGATAAAATTTCACTGAGTTCAGAAATAAAATCGTATTTCAGTCAATGGACCATCTGGTAGAGTTTTATTGCGATTTTTTATCATATTTCAGATCGTTAATCTCTCCAAAAAATCTCTTGAATACGAAATTTTCAAAACCTCTCGAAAACCACCTGTAAATTCAGACTCGTTATCAAAAATCTAAAAAAAAGTAGCTTGTGCTTTATCTGGATTCTTCTGATTAAGCTATGCACCCAAAGGTACGGTTAAAGAGTAAAGAAAGATAATTGGAAATAATAAATAGTGAAGAATTTGGAAAATAGTTTTGTCCCCATCGTCTGATTCTCTAACATCATGATCGAAAGAGTGCTTTTGTTGTCTTTGCTCTTTACTATAACCTTCGCTGGTTTTACTGACCTCCCTAAACAAGGATGTCCTGAACCGATTGATGTAAAACCCTGTGTATGTACCAACAGCCCATTCACCTATCTTGAATGCCAGCACATTGACGACACTGATGTTTTAAGAGATGTCTTCAGGAATTCATCCCGATATCGATTTACAGAGGTAACGAGAAGTTGTATGTTCAAATGTCTAAGTTGTAATTATTCTTATAAAATATACAAGACTTTTAAAAAGTTGGTTTAATTTAATAGCAGCAAAAAACACTAAAATTGCGCTAATTTTATTTGCTTCATATACATTGTTAGAAATTTAAATAATAAATCGCACACGTATTCTTCTAAATTATTTAGAGTTAACAACTCTTTTTCGGTGTTGTAAATATATAAATATTCACTGTTAAAATTGTAAGAGTAATAGATTTTTTTATTTACTACCTTTTATGCTTTGCAACAAAAGTTGATATTTTGAAATGTCTAAACCTGAAACTTGAATTGATGTTAGGAAATTTTGTGTTAGACACGTACAATATTTTTTGTTATTGTGAAAGATTGCACGGGGTTTATTTTAATCTGGTATAATATCGTTTAGACGATATATATTTTGAATATATTTAAAAGGTTGAATCTCAATAAGTTTGGAAAATAATTTCATGTATTCAAATTTTAAATTTGTGAATTAACTACAAATTTCCATTATCAAATGATTCATTTATGTGAAAACCAATCATAATTTGAAATTTTTATAAAGTATATGTTAATAAAACTAAAACTTGGGCTCTCCGCAGAAATTATTTTAGATCTTTTTTAATAATTAATGTAATTATGTACCTGATTTATAATAATACAAATGCTGTTAATGAATAAATAATACACGCGAATTAATAAGTCGGTATGCAAATGAAATTTGTAGAAAAGTTTTTACCTTGTTTATCATATCGTTCTGGTATTTTCAGGTTCACATCAAATATTCGGTTCTTCAGTTTTTACCCAGCGATATATTCGAGAGTGTGAGGGTTAGCAAACTTTACCTAAAGAATGTGACGCTTGTGCAGTTATTTAACAGACCACCAAAGTTTTTGGAGAATTTAGACACCTTGCACATTGAAAACACGAAACTCCTCAGGTTAGATTTCTCTTAGTTTGTCTTTAGAATAATAGATGGCGATATGACAGTTATTTATTGAAAGCGTTTTCTTGAATTTATTTCTTTTAAGTTTCCCAATTTGCTCAAAAGATGGCAGCTGGGTTTTAAAATTATTTCTTGAAATTCTTTTGAAATCCCTTTTTAATGCAAAGTATGCCCAACAGTACTTTATCACTTCCCCAAATTTGTTCCACCAACCGTTTTCGTTGACAAAATACTTTTGCAATAGTTTTCATTTTACATTTAAACTTGAAAATTATTTAACTGTTTAAATGGCAATCACATAAAAATTTACAAATGCCTATCGAATTTTAAAAAGTTATATGATTAAAATTAAAAAAAATATTTAAACGGGTTTTATGCATTGACATGTTTACAACAAAATTATACTTCCGACAAAAAAAATAAGAAAAACATTTGGCTGTACATGTGCCGACAATTTATGTATGACTCCCAGCTCTATAATTAAACACACATAAACAAAACAATCATATTACCAATCAATCGAAACATAAATAAAAGAATCAATCGAAAAATATTAATCAAAACAATTTTTAGTGTTGGTTTACATATTTCGTTTCATTAATCAGACTTTAAAAATATATTTTACTAAATAATAAACCAATATTGTATTTTCATTTCTTCTTAGCAGTCAAATGAAAAGCTAATCCAAAATTACGTGATACTTTTTAAGAAATAATTTTGCGTGAAATGCAATTTAAATAATAAATTTAAATGAGCAAAGCATTAAAAGTGTAAATTTAAGTATTATAGGGTTGAATATTTCAATTAATTAAAAAGCATTGATGGATTTTAAATCTAGAATTTAGTTTCCAAATTATTCCATAACTGTACGGGGCAGCTTGATTGGAAATAGAGGCTTAGAACTGAAGATTTCAAATTGCTGTATTAAAATTAGGAAATTTAAAAAATCATAATTGAGAAAAAGTAATTAAATATGTTGAAATTGAATCGCTCTGTCTTATACTTTTATCTTATCAATTTATTACCTGAATAATTAACAGTATTTTTCCATCAGAGGTACAGTTCCGAGTCTATTGGAATCTCTCTCTCATCTGAGGGTATTCAACGTCTATTTTAACAGTATCAAAACTATTGGACCAGAATTTAGTCAATATATCACGAAGGAGTTAAAGCAAATTTCTTTTTATGAAACGGGAACGAAATTGATTAAGCCAGGTAATGTATTTAATATTAACTAAGATAAAAATTATTTTAAAAGCTTACTGTAATGTAATGTAGATATTACCTATTACTATACTGTTAAACATATAGCGTAGTTAGTATTTTGCTGTGTTGTTAATGGGAATATATTTTTTATGAATATTGCGAATCAAATATTTCTCTTCTGAAAACAGTTTAAAGGTTTTTAAAAGAAGATTGTTTCATTAAATTATTGAAACTTAGTAAATGCTTATAAATAAAAAAAAATCTCGTCTAAAATATAATTTTTATATAGTTCTATTGAATTGGAAATCGTTAATACCTTTGATTTCTTGTATTACCTGTATTAGTTATGCACACATATCTAAATACTAAATATTATAAGCATTAATGTAGAAGTAAATATGAATAATTAAGTAAAAATTTAAGCATATTATTGAATTTTTAAAAATAATTATTGCATTTAGAATTTTGACTGACTAATAGAGAAAAGCTAATTATTAAATCGTATAATCTATAATATACACATTAGTTTCGCATTTTATTTGCAGATAAAGCAATAGTTATACAAAACGGGTAATTTTATTTGTTAAGAATTATATCTTAGTTAACATATGGGGTTAACTACAGTATTTTAGTTTTAGTTCACCTAAACATACTTCTTTTTCACAATTTGGATGCATTAATTTGGTATGCTTATTTGTCGCATATTAAATTTATTCTGGTAATTTATATCAATAAAATAAAGTTGTATGGTCAGGAGAACTTACGCAGCGTAGAAACCTGGTATTTTGCACAAAGGTAGATCATATACCATGTGTATCTCGGGCTTCGATTTTCGAATTTGGGCATTTTGGCTTAGCTAGGAAAAGAAGTGAAAAACCTAATAAACGAATACCTTTTTTGTTATAGTTGATCACAGAAAAGAGCGATTTCACGAGACACCAGTCAAACCCCGTAGTATTATTAGAGAAACAATTTTTTTCCAAAAATTATTTTTACAGAATCTAAATTCTAATTCTTCCAGTTTGAACTTATTTTTTGTTTGTGTATTTTTGTTGTAAACAATTTCCGAAAATGTGTACTATTACTTATTTGTGGTTAGAAATCTGCTTGGTTTGCTACTATGTTCATTTTTTGCTGAATGGAAACAATTTAGACCAGAAAATCTGCTTGATGTTGTAAAAACAACAGCAGAGATAAATTTAGCTGTTGAGATTTTCAAAATTGAGTTACGCGAAAATAATTTCTTCTGTGTGCTTAAAATGATTAAAAATCAGAAGAAATTATACGAAAGGGAGAAAGTCGCGCTCTAGTGCCACAATGACACCAACGTATGCTCTAGTGTTAATATGATCAATAATTCGATACGTGTGTACTTTACCAGGGACTTTCAAAGACTTCGTCAATCTGGAGAAAGTAGCCTTTGAAGCTTCGCAGTTAACAACCCTCACTCGAGACATATTTCCCAAGCCCTTCGATGTCCGTTACTTATTATTTAAGTGAGTATTTTTGTGTATCAAACATTCATTATGAATATAAATATCTTATTTAAGTTTTAGAGTTCTAAGAACCAGTATCATGTATTCAAGGTAACGGAAGAACGATCGTATATATTAAAGTAAGGGAAATTATTTATAACTCAGATCTGTATAAACAGAATGTGTTACTATCAGACTCAGCAAAACTGTAGATAGCATTTCCTTTTCAGGAAAGCAAAATTACCAATATCCAGTTTTTAAACAGAAATTGGACTTCTACTTCATCCCTCGTGTCACATTTGACAACTTTGCCTACATAATATACAACATACGTTTTGCGTGCAAAATTGTGAACACGACGGTCTTTGGCTGGACCGAGTTTCGAACTCCCAACCCTCAGATTGCTAATCCGTTCCTCTTCCAACTGGGCTACTGCGGTCTTATTTTTTGGAATGGAAATGGACCCGAAAACTTGATTTAATAGCTCGTTTTCTTTCCCTTTCTGCATACAGCAAGTCTTTCTGATTCTTTTTCTCAGGTGTGGCGGTTTAAGATTCTGCTTTCGCCCTTAATTTTATCTTTATTCCCTTCTTTACATTGCTGAGCTTTTAGAATGGACGGACTGGTCCTGATGTTACAGCAGCGGGCCTTAGAGTGGTTGTTTCCTGTGATTAGTTAAGCTCTTTTGATGCTGCGATATCTTCAACTGAAGAGGGTGGAAGTTGGAGCCATAGTAGGGGTGGAGTTGAGAAGTGACAGAGGACATTGGGTAATCATCACCAGTAAAGGTTTCGCTATTGGAGAGATATATTTCCGTTACCTGGAAGCCAGACACGATATTCTTTTACATCACAACCAGGTGATAAGACTGTCACAAGTTCAGTGATGGAGAAAATGCAAATCGGTTTGCCTCAATTGTTCAATAGCTCTGTTATGCTGGAATTTAAGTGATCCAAAGACTGACAAATCCCTGCTAGCACTGCAATGTGGTGGAAATATGATCATAATTATTACGTTTGTCTTCAATTTTAGTTATGACTTCTACGCAAACGTGGCTTTTAATTTCATGAAAATTTCCAGGAAATATGATATTATCTATATTAGAAGCTTCTGCATACTTTACATGACGTTGAAGAGCAGATTTTAACAATTGCAAATCTTTAGCTTCCTGCTTTAAGCTCTTCCCTTCATTGATCCATTTAACAGCCTGTAGAATATGATTATTTGAAGGAGTAAACCTTTCCTGGATTTTTCCTCTTCCATGTGCGTGGAATTTTGAATAACAAAAATATAATTTTTTATCTGTTTTTGCCCTTCCCCACAAAAATATAAAATAAAACTTGGGGTGGGTTAGTGTCCTATACTTCCCTTGGAAGCTGTGTCCTACTCATCCATCAGTAGATATTTTGAAAAAGTTTTGGTAACCTAACCGTAATTCATTAAAGCAAAGTGTCAGAAATGCCAGACCTCATTAATAGTGCCTTGATTATACATTATCATATTTAACAAATAATAATTTATAAAGAAATAAATCAAGTATAATTTTTATGAAGGAAGCTTATCATTTAGCAATGATAAACAGTAATTTAGTCTTAAAAACACGTACTCATCCATCAGTAGATATTTTGAAAAAGTTTTGGTAACCTAACCGTAATTCATTAAAGCAAAGTGTCAGAAATGCAGACCTCATTAATAGTGCCTTGATTATATATTATCATATTTAACAAATAATAATTTATAAAGAAATAAATCAAGTATAATTTTTATGAAGGAAACTTATCATTTAGCAATGATAAACAGTAATTTAGTCTTAAAAACACGTTTTTTCAAACCCATAAATAAACAGAAGGTAAAGGAAGTACAGTATCATCTGAAGAGACAGGTTGTGACTGCTGAAATTCAATTTAAGGCGATATACTTAAAATGTCCCATACCTACCACTCACTCCAGCCATATCTTCCCTACGCTTAAGAAAAAGTTTGATCTTATCAAGAAAATGAGTTTCTGATTTCAAATGATCTGTTGCAACTACTATTCCTAAATTAACCGTTGAAACTTAATATTAATTGAAACTTAATATTATTAGAAAATATGAGAGAAATTTTATGTCTTCGCTTAAGGCTTTTATAGCTAATTTCACTGAAATAAATCATCTGAACTGAAGTAATAAAATCAATAACATCGAAATGAATATGAAGTTTAAATTAAAAATTAATAAATTAAAAGTATTTAAAAAGAAGGTAACAGAAATTCTTCGTTACTTTAGGAGAAAGCATGCTTTAGAAAATATGTATGGATATAGAAAGTGAATAGGATTAAAAATATTGCTAATGCTGAACTGTACATTTGATAATGATCTGAAAGAAAACAGAAATAGTTCTACGTTCAAAAGTGCCATTGGACTGATGGTAGACGATATCTTTCATTTAAAATTAAAACATTTTTTTTTGTATTTTTGTTAATGGCATTACAGCATTTTCTACAGGCTTCTTGTAATTAGTCCTTGAACATGAAGCGATGTCAACGGTTTTATATAACGTTGATTATTATTTATTTATCATTCCGATTCCATTTATTCTGTTTTCTTCGTTTTGTTTCTCCTTTTTTCCGAATTAACCTTTAATTTTTCTTGCTCCGAATTAAAAATTATTTCTACGCGATAATAAAAAATAAAAAGGTGTAACGGGCGATATATAAATGGTAAAATAGGAAATATTAACATGCAATACATAATTGTTTTATCATGAACGTTTGTATCAGGAATTTTATTCTTTCATTACAGTAAAAATAAACTATCAGTGATTCCTGATGACTTATTCAGTGAAATGCCCAATCTACAAACGGTTGGTCTGAAGCACAACGAAATTAGTGTTCTTCCAGAACTCGCATTCCAAGGCAGCTTGGCAAATCTAGACTTCCTTCAATTAGAAGGTAAGTGTTACATGAATCCATCAGTCTAGACACATTTTCTTACTTTAAAGCATCCTTTCCTTTTTACACTTTTATCTTCTTTCATCAGTACCAGATTAGTGCCCTATAATTGCTGAGGGAATCACGAGAGGTTTCGGATTAACCCTCCGAGTGGTTTCGACGAGGTACCTCGTCCATCAAGATCTGACCAATTTTACTGATGACGAGATATCTCGTCACCAATACATTGTCGATTTTTATGATTACGGGATCACCATCTGGTCAGTCATCTTCTAATGGCGAGATTTCTCGTCCATTCAGATCTGGTCAGTTTTTGATAATGACGAGATACCACATAGAAGGAACCACCAGGAGGGTTAAAAATCAGACTTTTTAATGATTTTTCCATATTTCTTCGTCTTCTTAACGCAAAAATTTATTATCTGGCATTTATTGGAGACACTAAATGCTTACTTTTAAGATTATGAAAAATACCTATTCATATTTTATGTTGTTAAAAGAAACGCACCATATAAAGTATAACGTTTCCAAAATGCTGATAATTAACTTTTTTACCTGAAAACTAAGTTTGTAAACCGCTGTACTATAAACTTTGTTTTGCTTTTGTCAGTCAATGAGTTTCTGCTTGTCAACGATTTGCATTGATATATAGGTTATTCTCAACAGGATATATAGGTTATTCAACATTAGTATTTCTCTAACACACACCCTGTTTAATGATAATTTGGTTAGAGTAAAGAATGATGTTTTCAATACGCTTCGATGAAAGTTGTGTCGTTCTTGTATATGAGATCAATCAAAGTTTAGGGGCCGCGGTGGCCCGGTTGGAAGAGTAACGGACTTGCAACCGAAGGGTTGCGAGTTCGAATCCAGCCAAACACCGTCGTGTACAAAGGGGGCTGGTGCACGTTAAATCTGTCGTGGCCTCAAATGTCCTCACGTTGGCGTGGTGTGGAAGTTTGGAGAGTGGGGTGCCAGCTCAGGTGTTGCCTCGTCATCTGACCGTGGTTCAAAATTACGTGGTGTTGTCCTCGGATCTTTCCCTTTGGGATTGATCCCGGACCGTCACCAATAGCCCATTGTGTTGCTCCAGTGTGACGTTAATTGAAATTCCCCCTCCCTCCCCTCCCAATCAAAGTTTATTACTATAAAAATAAAATATTAAAAATTACCGTTAAAATATACGCAGTCAAATAATATTTTTTCACGAGGAATTAAATATGCTTTTCACCTATTCATTTGTTCCTCAAAATAAATATTTGAGCTATTATCAAAATGAAGGTATAGGATATCCTTATGACAATATTAATTTTCAGGATTTGATAGTAGTTTGCCATCCGCTATTTATTTCTATCAAACGGCTCATACAATTTAGGTAGGTAGATATTTAATTAACGTCGCAATAGAGGGGGCAACACAACAGGTTATTGGCGACGATCCGGGATCAACTCCCGAAGGGAAAGACCTGAGGACAACACCACGTAATTTCGAACCACGATTAGATAACGAGGTATTACCTGAGCTGACAAACCACTCTTCAAACTTCCACACCAGGCCAACGTGATATACAATTTAGGTATTTATTTCATATAATGTATTAATAAATATTCAGATTGAAGGATAACCATAGTAATGTTGGAAACTCCTCTTTTTCGTGCGGTACCACTCATTCGTGAGTTTTTAGTGTTCCGATTCGTGTTATGCGCTTGGAATGCTAATTATCCTTTCTGATTACCCGGGACTAAAATCTAATCAATTTTTGACTTTTTACGTTACAGTTAAATTATGCAGAGTTTAATAAAATTGTTATAATTTTATTGAACTGAAATTTTGAAGTACCAATTCAAAATTTTTAATTTCGAATTCATTCACCAATTTTACATTTTAGTTGAAATAACTTTATTTGATCTATGAAGCTGCATGATGCTGTTAAAGCTACATGGAAGTTCTAGGGTGTTTGACCGTAAAATTTATTTCAATATGATAAAATAATAAAACCATTTGTTTTACACTTGATAACTTTTATGAGTAATGGTATTTTCACTTTGTTCACTTCATTTTTCTTTAGGTAATCCTCTTATTTGCGACTGCAGATTACACTGGTTGATTCAAAATAAACCGCCTGCACTTTCTGGAAGGTGTGACTTACCAACGAAGTTTCAAGGAACTCAGTTGAGGAATCTAGAACCAGATTTCATCGTTTGTTGAATACAATGCTGAATAGAATACATGGATCTTCTTACTTCAAGAACGAGAGAAATCAGGGGATCAAGTCCAACATTTTGTGCAGTTACATCTGAATTCGTTTCTGAATAAAGTATTGGTTATTGGTTTCAGTATGTTTTTGTTTTTATTATATCATGCATTGAAGAATGTTCTCGTGATAGTGAATTATTTCAAATCCTTTGTTCAAGGGTTTTTGACGTGAATACGTTTCTAAATCGAAACAGTACTCGAGGACATGAATGAAAAGTCTAACGCTACAAAACACGTTGCAACTGTTTTGTCTTATTATTTCAGAACTAGAAGAAACACCCAGAAGATAAAATCGTCGTGTAAACAAAGGATGTCCATACTTGACATGGCCTTCGGACCGAGTGCTGAGGCAAAATGAGAGCGGTGAGGGGGTCAGCAATATGTCGAAGTTCTACAGTGTTGGGCGAAATTTGGGCAGTGTAACTTTGGATTGTTTGGAGTGAGGTCTGCTTAAATGGTATCATTCGAAAGCTACCGAACAACGATACATTCACAGGCCTTTAGTCAATAAAACTATCCTTCAATATTAATACCAAACTGCAGTTTAACCTCACAAACTATAAATTAATTGTTGAATATTCAAATAAAAAATCGCTCAAACTTCCTATGTCTGCTCAATTTATTCCACAACCTTGCAATTTTTTAACCTAAATCATACATCCTTCAAAATTATTTGCGAAACCAAACCATTGGAAGCCAAACAAATTAAGAGAAAGGAATTCTTAACAGGATGTGTGGTTCAATAATGATTGGTATTAAAGCAAAATAAATACACAGGTATATGGTACAATCAGAATTGATTATCACTGAGTATCGTCAATCACTAAGGACTGTCAACCACACCAATTTAGAAATGAAAGTTGATCAAACGAATCATCTTTTAGCAGTGTATGGGGATTATGTGTAGATTATTAGAAGCCTTAGTGAGTATTGAGTGTAACAAACCAATCATACGAAGGGGCTGTAGGATTCATGATTCCAGTTCAGAAGTATGTGTGGCAATTTTTACCCCGATACGATAGAAACAAAAAAATAATAATTGATGAATTTTTCTTCGGTTTCCATTTGCGTGAAAAGACAAAAATATGCTACTGTTTTTATATAGATACACAACCCAATTTTCAACTTATATCCATGTGATACTTGTGAGAAAACAAAATATAGACAGCGAAAAATTCAGTTTGATGAAGATCAGCTTGGCTTGTACTCAAATCACATAAACGTTGGAAGTATCACTTAATATTCAGGATGGAAGTATATGTTTGGAAATAAGAAATTGAACTTTTCTATACGGGCTTTCTACTAAGAACTTTCCAATTTCCAAACTGATTAGTAGAATAAAAACAATTTATACATTTCAAAATAAAATCATTTCTCACAATCAAGCCGTAGGAAGCAAAGGCCTCCTAGAATTACAAATCAAACACACTAAATAAAATTCCTGAACAAATTTAAGATCTATTTCAATCAAATTGACACTTGAGTTTTAAAGACTCCGGATCTTTCTACCACATTATATTGTTACTTTCTATTACATTATATCACAAAAAAGTGCAAATCGCCAATTAATCTTTCCTCAGCATTCCTTAACAAACATGGTCGTGTACGAGGGGGCTGGTGCATGTTAAATCTATCATGGCCTCAAATGTCCTCACGTTGGCGTGGTGTGGAACTTGGAGATTTGAGTGCCACTTCAGGTGTTGACCCCATCATGTGACCGGGGTTTGAAATTAAGAGGTATTGTCCTCGACTCTTTCCCTTCGAGAATGATTTCGAATTGTCACCAATAACCCATTGTATTGCTCCAGTGCGACGTAAATTCAATTACCTACTGGCAAGAAGCCTTAACAAGTAGCTGTGGGATGCATCGAATCATTTCAGATAAATACATCCAGGGCCTTATACAGACAATTAATAAAATTACATGCATATAAAGTGATAAGAATTCACCCTTAAACTAAAAAATACTTTTTAGCGTAATGCCATCCTATAGGTTAATTGTTCTCTTTCAGTCGCTGTAATTCTTATATATTCTTTTGTATCTCTTCTCAAAAACGTTTTTATTCTTTTCAAAATTCAAAATTTCTTACTCAAATAATTTGACTTATGGTAAAAACGCTCTTTTCCCTTTACCTTTCACCTCTACTTATTTCCTTAATCTTCACACTGCGAATCTTCTAGTTGGTGAGTTAAGGCACTTCTCTGAAGATATCAGTAATCTAACTGTTGTTCTTTTTACATGGAACATCCAACTTTCCTCCATTCACGCTCCTGTGATTTTCTCTCCAACAGATAGTACGAAAAATCTGGGAAACAAGATTTTATAATGCTTCAACCATCGGCCACTTTTAGAACTAAACTTCTGCCATCTGCTTAGTATCTACTTGTTCCCATTACAAAATAGATAATATCTCATGGGAAATTATAACAGACATCTTCGTTCATTTACTTCTATCTCGCCTTTTGGCAAAGATATGGCAGTAGTCTATCAAATGAGCAATCTGCTTTAAATTTGGAAACTTTCTTAAAGTAATCACTGTCACAAGTGGCACTCCAATTGCCGCCAGTCCTTAACAACTCCTTTAGGAAGAAATTTGGATAGTAAAATTAATTTGTACTCTTGAACGGTATTTCAAGTTATAAATTTTTTCAATGCAAGGAATGATAGTTTTTCTATTTGTGTTCTCTTTCTTCGCCTTGGTTCCTGCGAACTCTATAAGCAGGGCTAGGGAGATAGGATGTCCTCAACCTGAAGATGTGTTCCCATGCATATGCAGAAGCTTCTCTTACAACACTATGCAGTGCTCAAACATGGATGACACTGAAACACTGAGGGACATTTTCATTCGGTCTTCAAGATATGAATATCAACAGGTAAGACATTAATGGTTAATGTTGCATATAATTTCAGAAGAATTTTAGTAATTAGTTTATATGTGGCATGAGATGAAAAAGGTTGAAAATCGCTGCTGTTGAGTAATAACCAAACCTGTATTGATTTTACGTTTCGAATAAAGTTCTTGCTCCAAAAGTCTTATGGTGAACAACAAATGAATCTGGAATAGGGGATTATTTTATGTTTGTCCATCAAAGTTGCCAGATTGGGTGGAATGGCATCCTTTGGGTTACTTTTTTACCTTGTTTGGTACCCCCGACATTTTGCATTGAGCTTATCGTGGGGTAAAAAATGATATTATGTAGTATCATTTTGTATCAACAAAATGGACGTGAACTACATATACGTGAACTGCACAGAAATATTGTTCTTTATGTATATCTTTCATGAACATATTTGTACGGTTGTTACTAATACACTACTTGTGCAACATTGTCCTGTGATATCAAGGTATTTCCTTTAAAGGTTAATATAGAGGGAGCTAATGTTTTGTGATCATACTTTATTCGGAAGTTGTTTTTTCTAGAAAAGTCACTGCTTGTTTTTTAATGTGGTTTCAGCACGTCACAAATAGAGTTGATCGCAAATTTAGGATTTCTTAGTTCTTTTTCTGAAAACATGGTGAACACATTTTACAAATTGCTGCTCCATGGAGTCTGGCTCCAATTATTCCACACGAAAAATTTAGTGTCAGAGAAAATTAACGACAAACGGAGCACCAGCGATAAATCAAATTCGTTATTAACCGGAAATATTTTATTCGTCTTCAGGTGGTTTGTTCATGTTTCCAATGAAATTTTCTGGAAAAGAAATTTCTTTTATGACAAAAACTTAAAATTTTTTTGGATGCATTTGGACATTTTTAAATTCCAAATACTTTTCTTTTAGACCTGGTAATCCTGTCATACGTAGTGAAGCCATGTTAAAAAGAGAAAATTTTTATTTCTTCTATTTTTAGTCACAATGTATGTATAATTGTATTAAATTTCAATTCTTTAACTTTAGATGGTGGCATGTTAAAACTGAAAAAAAATATTTTCTGTCTTTAAATTCGTAGGTTCGTTTGGAAAATTCTGTACTACAATTCTTGCCTTTCGATATGTTTCAAGGTGTTCGTATTAAAGAATTGTATATTGTCAATGTAACATTGGTTGAACTATTCGACGATACGCCCGAAAATCTGGAAATGCTAGACGTTCTGCACATAGAAAACGTCCATGTTTTTAGGTGACATATTTTGAGTGATTCATTTTATGCTGTTTTTACCCCTCAATAATGACACAACATGAATAGCTTAAGCATAAATTACTTGAAGAAATTAGATAATTATACATTCATTGTGGGAACGTCAATATTTTATTTTAACAAAACGGGAACTCTTTAATCATAATTATGACTAGTTGATTTAATTAACATAACATCTAATTATGAGAAACATTACTCAGCATAATTATACATAAATGAATATAAATTTAATGTATTAAAATGTTATGCAATATTGTATTTTTTTAGCAAATGTGACAATTAAAAGACTTTTAATAAATGCTCATATAATGTTACTATTTATTAATAACTATTTAATTTATCTGTCAAAAACAGTCTCTAATTGTGTGGCGTATATGCAAGACGTTTTATTTATGTGCGGTTATTTTGTTTTGGAATAGCTCTTAAACAAAACATTGTTAATTAAAAAAAATTTACAAATTGTTTACTCAATTAATTGTATTATTAATGGAATTTCCCGTATTCGAAACCCGGCCAAACGACCGTCTCTGGCAGCGCTGCAAATACGGGCTCTTTCCACCATTTTCCATTCCGATTGAGCACATTTCAGGGGGATTTGTTCGATTTCTTCGCGAATGTTTTGTGAAACTGTTGAATCGTCGCCACTTTGTTCACGTAGACTCGTTCCACTTAGTAGTTCCATAGAAAAAAAGCAGGGGAGTCAAATCGGGGGAACGAGGGGACAATCGACACCCGCAGATTTTATTAGACCAGGAAATGCATTCGTGTGATTGCACGAGTTGTATGACATGTTGTTTCATCTTGTTGAAACCATCTGTGCTGTCATGGAGAAAGACATCGTAACATCACGCAGTATAGTTCACAATTGATAGTAAACGCATTTTCATTAGCATCTTGTCTAATAATGCCTCAATCCAAATTCCCATTGTCAGTTATTGAGTGAACAGTGTGTAAAAAAATTAAATTCATCATATTTTATTTAAAAGTTATTTCAAAACAAAGTAGTTGCCTTGCATAAATACACCTTGTATCATCATTATTTTGACTGACAAATAATACTTTGAAATATGAATGTATAGTTGCTGTGCTTTTTCACACAAAGATGAATAAAGAATTTAATAAGAGAGTATTTATTTAATCCTTGAAAACATTATATGTGAAATCTATAGTTAAACTTTGTTCATGGAAGTAGATATTGCTTTAAATTTATTTCTGTTTTTCAGAGGCATGTCTTGGGAATATTTAAGAAATTTCACAAATCTTCGAATTCTGAACGTTTATGACAATAAAATTCCAGTTCTGGATCGAGAATTTAGTGACTATGTGACGCATGAGCTACAACAATTAGCCTTCTATGAGACTCAAACCTCAACAATAATACCTGGTTTGGAGGAATTATTATTTAATAACATATGATAATCCTGTCTCATCTGTTTAATTACAATTGTAATTAATTACATATATGTGCTATTTCACTACAAGTATAGAACATGAAATCCACACACACTATTTTTGTAATTTCAGGAGTTCTAAACGGTTACAAAAATTTAGTTAAAATAGCTCTAGATGTCTGTGAGCTTACTGAACTAAAAAGAAATATGTTTCCCAGACCCTTCAATGGAAAAGTTTTGTATTTCAAGTAAGTCTTTTCTATAACATCAAATTTATTTTCAATAAATTCAAAATATGATAATAAATTTGGTTTAAAAATGATCATTCGTTTTATAATTTTGTAGAACTGTGTGAGTGTGCAGTATTTAAAACATGTAACTATGCTTCATGTCAAACCCAGAACTAAATTTTACTTTAAAAGCAATTATAACATTTTCCAGCTTAATAACAATGCTTATTACGTCATCTATTTTTTTTCTACTTGAATTGTATAAAACTCAAGAACACGAATACCCGCACCATCACCAAATTGTCGACTAAAATTTCCTTGCCAAGCGGCGGGTTACCATCTTTCAAAATTATAGCCAATTGGTGATGGAAAATTATCGCCGATTGGTGATGGTATCGTGTTTTTAAGTCGAACCTTGAACCTTTCAAGTGCACTGCAAATCTAACCAATAAAAAACGAAGTAAAACAGAAATAGTTAACTATAATTAAAACACTAAGGACCAGCGTAGAGATATAAATACGTGCTCTTACGGTGGAAACAAAGTCCGGAAACACTATAATTGAGTCTGGGATTGATGAGGAGACTGTGAACACTGGAATATCAGAAGATATATTCTCCAACCATCAAGATACTCAATCGTTTGTTTACTAAACAACTCTTTAACAATGGCGTTTCTACATTTAATATAAGGTGTTTTTTATGTAAGAGTACAATTCTGTTTTGGAATAAATTTTAAATAAAAAAATTAATTAGTTGAGTAAACAATATGTGACAACTCAATAAAATGGTTTTATTTAAGTGTTATTCAAAAAAGTGGACTCTTACACAAAGAAACACCTCATACTTTAATCAAATAAATTGTCATTATTTGCTGATTTTGTTTAAATTTTATTAATTTTAACGGTTGCTAAATTTTAAAGTTTTAGGATACTTATTTAATACTTAACCCCCATGATGGTTATCTTGACGAGGTATCTCATCATTAGCAAAGTTGACCAGATCTTGATGGACGTTATATCTCGTCCCTAGAAGAAAACTGACCAGATCTTGATCTTTCCATCATAAAAAATCGGAAATATAGTGATAACGAGATATTTCATCATTACCAAAATGTGTCAGATCTTGATGGATGAGATATCTAGTCAAAATCACTTGGAGGGTTAGACTACTTTTCAATTATTACTTAATTGGAAGGCCTTATAATATGTATTAAATCAATAAACGATTGGTCATGATTGGAATTTAGAAACTCAACTGTTCTCCTAGAGAAGACACATTAAAATAACATGGTGTCATAAATATCTTTGATTGTGCCTTAGAAATGAAAATAAGAAAAAGTTCTAGCTCGAAGTTTTTCTGCTAGCAATAATAAATCTTTTAGAAAAGTTTCAGTTTGCATCAGGTGTCATTTGGGAAGACAACAAAGTGGACGCGTGTCAATACATGTATTTAAAACACTGAAAATTAAAAATAATATTATAGGTAATACTCAATTTATTCGGTAATGTTCTTTTGACGTGAATACGTCTTTAAAATCGGTCCAGGGCTCAAAGGCGCATGCATGAGGACCATCGGCAGAAACTTGCGCGTCACGAAAAGTGTTGATATCTCAAAGCCCTATAACTCCAGGGGAATCAGCCTATGGGAATAAATGACCTACCATCGTGTAGAGGAAGGTGGGCCGTGTCGACCAGGTAGGCCACTAATCCTACCTCTGAACTTTGTACCGCGTGATGGTGGAAATGAGTCACATTTCGGGCACATATACGCTGGCCTGTTTAATCGCTGTAACTTCAGTTCTAATCGGCGGGTCGTGGCGAGTGAATGCTTAAATTGAAGAGAACGACGAATTGTACAATTCTATTGGACTATTTGACAGTAGTTTAAACCATTTGTGTGAAAGTTGTGTGCAGTGGCAAGTGACGATTTGTCGAAGATTTCACTATGAAGCCAAAATATCACACTAAAATTCAATTGCGGCATAGGAAACGTAAACAGGTTTAAAGAGCAGTTCAAGACGAACAAAATGATACCAGGAAGTCTAAACCTATGACAAGTGCTGAGAAATCTAGAGTTTACCGAAGACGCAAGAAGTATTCACGAACCAAAACTTAGTGGGGATTGTGCCTACTCGCTTTTTTTATTGTACTCAACAAACTGAAACACCAGTTTCTTTCTTAAGATATTAAAAATATAAAGAGATAATTGAATATCTAGAAACAATATGTTAAGAGTATTTGTAAAATTATGGATATGCGTATAAATAAAATGGAAATGTTAAAAAAAATGTAAAGAATAAACCGCTTATTGTTTTCACACTATGAAGATCTAAGGATAAATAAAACACATCTTTTCGATTATTGAATATCAAATTTAGTGATTTATGGTTAAAATTAATGGCTTAAATAAAGATGCTAATAGTTTTTTTTCTTCGAATACTGTTGAAGTAGTAATGATGGAATGTAATTTGATAAATGTTTATTCTTTTTCAGTAGAATATCAAAGTTCATAACACGTATCTTATGTCTAGCTCTCTTGATATATAAATACCATTTATTGTCTGTATCATTCGAATAGTTTGAAAGTTACTGAATTATTATTTTCTGTTTTTCTAGTTACAACAAAATAACTTTCATACCTGATGATTTGTTCAACGAAATGCCGAATTTGCAAACTGTTGGTCTCAGAGGCAACATGATTTCTACAATTCCATATTTTTCTAGCTTAGAAAGAGTAGAATATCTCTTTTTAGAAGGTATTATTTTCATTATTCAATCTAATATATTTTATATAATGTTCAGATAGACAGAGAATCATTCCTTTAAAGTTTTCTGTTTATATTTAATAATTTGATTTTATAATGCTACTGTAAAAGTATTAAGCAGTAGAAAATGATTTTAACTATGACCCCGAAGCAAGCAATATGTAATAAGAACGCTTAGATCAAGTGATAAATATCCCACAGGTTTAATGTTTACATGAATCAGCAGACTGAATCTGGACTAATTCATGAAGCGAAAATGTAATCACATTAAATCAGATTCAGTTTCTATCTTTCTGACTACTTTTTGAATACTCTCGACAGTAAGCAATGTTTCTTGCAATCTAAGCACCATAGGCAGTTTCTGCCTCTACAGAGTTAGAGCTGCTTCACACCAACAGAATCCGGATCAATACAAATCAATCTGAATACAATAAATTGGCTAATGAATTGGAATCGGCAAAGCCGCTTCCATAAAAAACTATGATGTCTAATCAGGCAATATGTAATAGAAATGTTTAGATCAATTGATAAATATCTCATAGATTTAATGTCTACAGGAATCAGCAGACTTTATCTGGATTTATCAATGAAATGAAATGTAATCACAGTAAAGCAAATTTAGGTTTGTGTGATGTTTCTGACTACTTTTTGAATACACTCGAAGTAAGCAATGTCTCTTACAAATGTAAGCACCGGAGGTAGTTTCTGCCTCTGCAGGGTTAGAGCTACTTCATGGCAACAGAATCTGAATCGATTCAAATCAATTTGAATCCAATACATTGACTACAGAAGATTCGGGAAAACGCTTCCATAAAAAATAACTTGTTCGTCTTAATACATATCACACTGCATGAATTTGGAGCGTCCCACTCAATTCATCCGTATATACGTTAGTCAGTTTCTAATGGATTCAGATTGACTCGAATGCTGTTGGTATAAAGCAACCCTTAACCCTTCAATAAGTAGTGTCTCTTATAACTGAGACAATTGCTACCTCTGCAGAGAATTAATTGATAATGGAAACTCCTTTTAAAGGCATTAAGACTCCTCTTAAAGATTATTAAAGGCAACTAATTGGGCTCTAACTCCTGTTTAGTTGAATTTTCTCCAAAGCCTGCAAGGGACCGCCGTGGCTCAGTCTACTGCGCTAACAATCCGTGGGTAGCGCAGGTTCAATTACCAGGGGTATATTTCTCTCCTTCTGTGTCATTAAAACTTTCATTGTGCTTCTTTGTCCATTACTTGATGTTGTCTGTTTCGTGTTTGGCACATCTTGGTTAAAAATGACCACCCTTGTGCCATCAAACTCAATGCAACCAACTAACCAAAGCCAGCAAATTGTTCTTGGAGACCATTGAGTATTCTAGCCCTCTGAAGATCACGTAAGCATATTCCACCATGCTATCTACAGTTTCCCTGCATGGGTTTTAATCTGTTTTGGATTTCCAAATTAATAGAATATTTGCTTCGATTCTTTCAATCAAGGGATGTGGCTATTTTGTCTTTAAATGTTATAGGGTAGAAGTAGTATACTTCTAAGATATCCTGTGAATGCTCAGAAGGCTTGAGAAGCCTACCTACGGCTTACTTGATTCGAAATTTATTTTGTTCTACCCTGTATAAATCAGATATTGTTGTTTTCTTTTTAACTTGTTGGGCCAACAAATATAGCTTTTCTTATAGCAATTTCAAGGGGATGAGATGAAACTCTCAATATACGATGAGTATTTGTTGAATTGCTGTATATTTTCAAACTATCTTATTTAAGAGTTTAATGACTGATTTATGTGACTCATACAAACTACGATGCTCTATTATTTAAAATTTTTAATTCTGCCCTTTTTAATGATTTCACTTACGGTTGAAGGCAGCGACGCGGTAACCCTTTTGCAAGAGTAGCGGATTAGCAACCGGAAGGTTGAGAGATCGAAACTGGATCCAACCAAACACTATCGTGTACATGGGAGCTGATGCACGTTAAATTTGTCGTGGTCTCAAATATCCTGGCATGGTATGGAAGTTTGGAGAGTGTGGTGCCAGCTCTCAGGTGTGACCTCGTTATCTGACCGTGGTTCAAAATTACGAGGTGTTGTCCTCGGATCTTTTCCTTCGGGATTGATCACGGACTATCACCAATAGCCCATTGTGTTGCTCCAGTGACGTTAATTCACCAACCTACAATTGGAGGCAAGTATTTATTTTTGAGGCTCAGACATCCCACGTGATATGAGTTGTGACGAGGATTCGTTAAATAATGTGTCTTTTGGGGTCTCGTATGACAAAAATACTTCTTTTGTTCAGCTTTTAAATTAGCAGTCACTAATAAAACTATTGTGTTCTATCGCAGGGAATCCTATGGAGTGTGATTGCCGAATCCACTGGTTAATGAAATCTATGCCTGAAGTCATAACAGGAAAGTGTGATCAACCCATTCAAATGAAAGACTTTCCATTAAAAGATCTTGATTTCAGACAATTCAACTGCCCTTACTTCTAGTGAGTGAAAAAAAATGCAATAAGTTGCTTTATCTGTAATAACCTGAGCTAATAAAAAGTTATTATATTTAAGTGTGTAGTTTGCATGAAGGTCGTGTCTTAGATATCTTATTTATAATGAGATAAATAAACACTTTCATTCAGTTGGGACACACATATATTCTCATAAATATTAAATTCAACTAATTACAGGAACATATCTACGAAGTTCGAAGTTTAAGACAGAATGTTTTTCGTATTAAAGGGGCTTAAAGGCTTTCTTCTAAATAAAGTAAAATTAATTCAGTCAGCTTTATAGATAACTGAATTGTTTGCTCTTTTATATTTTAAATTTAGGGCCAACTTAATACTTTAAATCAATAAATTTTTACTAATAACAGAACGAGAGTGTTCCAATTTTACTCGTGTCTCAAGTGTCAACATAATATATCCTCACTAGTAATAAACTCCACGTTCTAAACTAAATTTCATTTCCTGTAAAAATGACAAACTTACAGCGTACCATATCAGTCAGTTTTCCTATAAATATTTTTTTACTTGTAGTATTCTTGCACCAGGAATATGGTATTTTCGAATTCTACCACCATTATGAAAGGGTGACAAATCATATAATACGATACTCATGATCAATTTCTTTTCAAGCAAATACACTTTTTCTTGAAATTCCATTCCGGATGTGAAGTAATAGCTTCTTTTGAAATTAAATATCTTCAGTGCAGACGAAATAAAGCTAATCGATTACAATTTAAAAAAAACGGAAGGTCAATTTTACAGCATTTTTAAAAAAGAAAATCAATGTTTTCAACGAATATTTGAGATAGTACGAAGTTGCATAAGATTAGCTTCAACTCGTAAAGTAAATTTATCTCGATCCTCTGTCATCTAAGACTTTCAACTGTTAAAAACTAAGAATATACACTGTTCGCTTTACTCCAATTGGCATTCAGTTTTAAATCGATTCTTTGTGGCACTTTTTGTCAATTCAGATACGGTATCTGGAAGATGGTTATTTACTAACCATGATGGATGAGGATTGAATTATGATAGTATAGCAGTTTACAAATGATTAGTAGAAGAGTTGAATTAAATATGTATTAAAACAATACTAAATAAATGCATTTGTGTTTTGTTCAAAATCTTAAGGGGAATTCTTAACTATATACAAGAAAACACATACTTTCAAGAAGAAAGTAAAGATTTAAGTTGAAAGACTCACAAAAAGTCATGTGTATCGAGACGATCCCGTCGTATTTCTTATCCGTCTCATTCGCAAGTGAACCCCGTGCATTAGTTTCTTCACTCGTCTGGGTCTGAGGCTTCACGGGAGAAAATGAGGAACCCTCATTGGTCAGTAGGGTAAGTAGACCTTATCATATACTCAAATGGGATGGGGGTCATCTCAAAATAGAATAGGAAACAACTGCGGGTTCTGATGCAATGTGCTATATTTTAGGGCTAATGAACAAGTGGCGAATGTGGCTTCACCACTTGCACATATCCTGCCCTCCCCTCAAAATTTTGAACAATAGTAAGTGTTTCTACATAGAGACTTGACAACAGCGATTCCTGAGTGTAGATAAGTTCATCTATGGCTAGGGAATGTACATGACAACTTGTAGCCCCAAATGAATAACAAATTCTCTGCCGTTGGATTGGATTTATCTCTTCTGGAGCACTTGCCACAAGCAGCTTATCTCCCCGTTATAAGGTGTGTGTACATAAAGTTAAGTTGCATATTTTATTAAAAAAGTTAAAAGAGCTATGATAAAAGGCTGGAAAACAAAATAAAAATTCAGCGGCTCAAAAGATGGCGCCACGTCAGTGAGAGCGACAGCAGCTTGGTCGGTCACTCTCCCTTGGGCTGATCATGTTCGGAGGTGCTTGACTTTTGGTGATCCATTCGGGGTTGGGTTTTTACATCCCTGCACCGCCTATTTGTTGCCTAAATACTGCAATGAAATAAAAGACATGAAGTTAAAAGATTTGTTCCGAGGAACTTGGAAGGAAAAATATTAAAAAGTATTGTGTGGTTTTGGATATAATTAGGGGTCCAGTCTAGTCTCGTGCTTTACATTACGAGTGAACGTTCTGTGCTGTTGACTCGAAAGATGCTTGCTGGAAATGGACATCTACGAGTAGAAACGCTCTACCATGAGAGATATCTCCACTCTTCATGACTGGATACCCTTGACTGAAGAGGAACTCGATCTGATTCTTTTAGCAATACATATGCTGCATTGATTTGTCGACAAGCATCAATATTCCTTCTGAATAGTGTGGCTGAATGAACATTCAGTAAGGTTCTTTTTGAAATATGTTATAAAATGAATGAGAAACTTGTTTGGGATACCGGACCCAAAATGTCTTGTACGGCTTGTGACACCTTGGGACACAAGTCGTATGATGTCAGTGAGACAATTATCAAAAATGTCAGCAGTGGAGCAATAGGGGGGTATTTCAAGTAACGTCACACTGGAGCAACACAACGGGCTATTGGTGACGGTCCGGGATCAATCCCAAAGGGAAAGACCCGAGGACAACACCACGTAATTTTGAACCACGGTCAGATAACGAGGCAACACCTGAGCTGGTACCCCACTCTTCAAACTTCAACACCACGCCAACGTGAGGACATTTGAGGCCACGACAGATTTAACGTGCACCAGCCCCCTTTGTACACGACGGTCTTTGGCTGAATTCGAACTCGCAACCCTCCGGTTGCTAATCCGTTGATCTTCCAACCGGGCTACCGTGGTCCTCTAAAAAAACTAGACACCTTAAGCGAAATTCGATACATGTGTTACATGAACAACATTGGGAAGTGTAGAAAATTGAAATCAAATTCAATATTTTTAATATTTTTAAATTATAAGTATTTTAGAAAATCAGAAATCAGTTATGGAATTCCCGTTTTGATCAATTCAGAAAAATGCGGGACCAAACTTCAGTTGTAGCATACGAAAGCAATAATATTTACAAAGCAATGTCTAATTTTAAATATTTCTTCGAGTCAAGTTCATATTCGTGAAACTTGTCTGTATATGCTGTAATAATTAGGTTACAGATGTCCCGCATACAAGATCTTGCAAACATTTGATTTTGTCGTGAGTATTCTTTTAGTACTTAAGGCATCGAAACATGACTTTTGTAGGTAATCGGTTATAGTTATGAAGATATTGTTTATGTGAATTAATACATGCCTCATTTAATAATTGATAAATTGAGTATTCATTAGTAATTCATTCAATTTTAATGCATGTTTTACGTAGCGAATTATTTTAGTGTCAAGACGAATTGTCAATGAAACTGACGTTTCGTAATACATTATGAAATCCAACAACCTTCAGATTTTTTTATCATGATACTAAAGGATTGATTCAACAAATGTTTTTAAATAATCTGATTAATCTGTATTTATAACAAAATTATTAGCATTTCTTGAAATATATACAAACATTAACATGGTTTCAAAAATACTATCATAATTAAAAAACACGATATGCAAAATAAAAGATCAATTGTATTTAGGTTATTTTTATTAAAACAACAAACAAATAGGCCACACCGACTAAATTTTAATAAACCAAAAAATCTGAAAAAAGGCAAGGGCGGACATTATTGTAAAAGAGAACTACAAGTTACCTAACACACCGACGATAAAGGGGATTACCAGTTATGAGGAATGCATAAGCAAAAATGAAAAGGGACCAAAATCTATTCACAACACTTGAGTTACGAAAATTACCAACGTTTGATGTCTCTATTGTCTCCAAAAACGTTGAAAAGAAAATGTGACCGGAGATAACGGAAAAGTATCGATTATTATTTTTCTTGTCCAAATGCTCTATCATGTTACATATCGGGGAACCTAACAATGCAGTTTATCACCGTTTTGGAAACCTTTGATGTTTAATCTAATTGGTGTAATCAACTATAACTATCATATATCAATTCGGAATTCGTTCCTTGGTACTCTTATTAAAGATGTGCTGAAATATTATTCAAACTTATTATTATATTATATTATTCGATACATTATTATATTATTCGATGTGCTGAATATTATTCGATATTATATTATTCGAAAAACAAGCCAACTAACGTCACGTTCACATTACATAAAGGAAACTCTACAGCCAGTTATATTTAGCTAGATAGAAAACAAACTCATATGCAATTGTAGAGTATTACTAATAGATGCTACATACTTTAATATTAACTCGTTTGATTTGATTATTTTTACTTCCACAGATATCCGAACCTGAGAAACCCTAATAATTTATTCTTTTCCCATACTGATGTACTGCCTCTAGTAAACATGGAGGTTGCCCAAGCAATCTTTCTTTATTTTTATCCATCCATTCTTTTCACAATTACGTGACACTGTCTGTCTTGTGTTTGGCACAGCTTGGCCAAATATGGCCTTTGAGCCATAAAACCCAAAACCAACCAACCAATCCACAGGTATCCTCTCTTTAGTTCTATTGGTTGGTGACTGTGTTATGAAAATTTAAGAATATAAATCGTAAGAATGTTTTACTTTAAAATGTTTTCTGAGACATTCTTGTTTACAAAATAAAGGTTTACATATCCGTCAAGTATTAATAATTTGTTGATGTCCTGTGAGGTTTCAGACACGACATAAAAACTGGTATTTTTTCCTCCTTAACCTAAATAGACATTTTAAGGACATGATTTTTCTTTTAAGTTTCTTTACTTGATACTCGTTCACTGCAATTTCGCCACGTAGCCTATATCAATGTTTGTTTTTGAGATAAAGATTGTAAATTTTAAAAAATATGCTTAAAAACTCAGACATAAAACCCCAAAAGCTAAGCACACACGAGAAAATCAGCAGAAAGTTATCTGATTTCGATAATAAATGCATTCATATAAAAACGAAACACTTATCTGATATAAATCCACTTGTACGAAAGAATATATTCTAACATAAAGTGGTTTATACATTACATTTCTGTTCTGTGTTCCTCTCTGTCTATGATCATGACAAAAATCCTTGTGACTTTGTGTCTTCTCGCTTTGGCACATTTTGGGTCTGCAGAAACTGGATGCCCAGATCCTGAGGACGTTCTTCCCTGTGTTTGCTCAGGTAGTTCAAGTACTTATTTAGAGTGCAAGGGTGTTAATGATGCCGAGGATTTAAGAAAAGTGTTCCGCAACTCCGCAAGATATCGTTATAAAGAGGTAACTAATTGATGTTTTAAATGGCAGTTAACAATATTCTCACGAACTATATCAGCCATTGCTTAGCTTTATGTGTAGTCGTATGGCTGTTATATACGAGGCATGTTAGGTCAGAGGACCAGAATGTGGCCATCACAGCTGCAGCAAACCATTTTCATAGTAGCGGATCTGTTTTTAATTAATATATTGCTCTTAAATAATTTTGTGTTGAAAGTTTTAATTCAATTTTATACTTACTTTGCATTTATAAAACGGTATTTAGCTACATTCGTACAAACTATAATAGCTTAGATTTATTTGTAGCCGTATGGATGCTATAAACGTGACATGTTAGATCAGTGGACCGGGATATGGACATCACAGCTGCAGCGAACTATTTTATTGGCTATTCATATTATCAAAATTGTTTTAAGTTAATAAATGGGAGCTTAAACAATGTTATCAAAATTTAAAGAACACGTTTATAAGTTGGTAATAGGATGCAAACGAATAGTGTCAAAAGCTTTTTAATTTTAATAATTTTTCACGTTAACAAAAATTATTTATCGATTAAACTATTAATTTTAAGTGTAAACGCATAATGACCTTGTAACCTGTCTTCCCTGCTGATATCTAACATGTTTTGGCCTTCTTGGGGGACCTATTCTAAAGAAATGACCAATAGACTATCTCCAAAGGATTATATTCTAAGGAAATAAGGAAAAGAACTTTTGAAAAAGGATTCTGTTCTAAGAAAAGGACCGATAGAATATTTCGAAGGGATTTTATTCCAAGAATAGGGCCAATAGAATTCCAAAGAAAGATTCTATTCCAAGGAAAGGACCAATTGAATCCTTCTAAAGGTTGAAATAATCTAGGGATTTTTTAGAAAGATGTGGATATTTAGATTTATTAAGATTTTTTTTATCATTGATGGATATGTGTAATGCAAGAATTGAGTTATATCATTAATTTATATTTGTGTTCTAGAAAATAACATAGCTTAGGTTAGAAAGGCCTTTTCGAAGTTTATTACATTTTTGAACGAGTAGTCAGACGGGCGATACTTTTATTCCTTCTGTGACTGTTCAGGTGATTTCTTTTGCGTTTAGTCGAGCAGGTAAATTTCATATCTACTGTCTGTCTACCACGAGAACTGCTCCAAACACAGTCTTCTCTTGTCTGTAGCCGTAGGAACGGACCTTATCATATTTTCTATAGGGGTGTCTGGGGACGTTTGAGGAAATGACTCAAATTTGTCATATTAATTACCATTTGAAAATATATTTGTATTGAATTTTATTAGTCGACTAGAAGATCTATACCAGCAAATTACCTCTTGCTACCTCCAACATTCGTGAGAAATAAAAAATTACGTCGTCCCCGAGAATCATCCCTACTCAAAATGAGCGAATCCTGTTTCTATGGCTACCGCCTCTACCCAAACTTGGAATAGGAAGTAGTTTTCATAATAGACAAACAACAGCTTCAAAATGCTATAATGGGACTCCCGTTAGAGTTACGTCAAGTTGCATGGTTTTAAAAGAGTCTATTAGTCAAATTAGGGGAGTGGTAGTAACATAAACAAAGGGCTTCCACAACTGGTTTCGTTTGCGCGGATTCTGGTTCAAAGTTTATCGTTCAGTGCCGAAAACAATAGCCGTGATAACGAGTTGGCAGGGGTGAAACCTCTACGGCTATCGCCATTCATGTTTCTGCGAACGGCAGCCAGTCGAACACGCTTTCACACATACTAAAATACCGACAAATCCAAGGTCAACTGCCTTCTCGTAGGAGCCGCACTATAGCTGTATTTGCTTTTGTATCATTGTAGCGCTATATGGTCTTTGTTTTCGACGAAGAGCAGTTGGAATCATAATTTTCATAAGACAAATAACACTAAAATATTGTAGGAAATTCATATTTGAACCTAACAATTTAATATGTACCGTGGTATTTCTGACCATGGTACATATTTATTAACTTTTGCGAAGTCTATCCGGTGCTATACACTTATTTATGAGTTATTTTTAACATTCCATCCAGCTAACAATCTTTTTTTGCATTGCCTGAAGAGTAGTATTCTTTAAAAGTGTCACTTTAAAGCAGAATTTTTTGGGGATACGAAGAAAGTTTTTACGTGAATTCTTAAGAAGTCAATTAAGAGTCTTACTTCATTTTTTGCAGTGAAAAAGGGTTTACTTTTTAATGGCCTTGTAGAAAAATCCTTTCACATTTTTTACAATTTGGCACATAAAATTAGAAAGCACTTTTCTGAAAGATCGCTAGTGATGTGTTTGTGTAATGTTACTAGTAATTATTGCTTTTGTACACATAAAAATACAGTACTACTTTAGTGCAGTACAGTACGACTACAGTAAACTTTTCATTCATACAGGGGTCTACTTTGGCGTCTTTTGGATCCACTTAAGGGTTTGCGTATCCTCAACATCTACTACAACGTAATCAAGTCATTGGGAAGAGAATTCAGTCAATACGCTCCTAAGGAAATGGAGCAGGTAGCGTTTTATGCAACAGAAACAAAATCTCTCATGACTGGTTCGTTTCTTTTATTCTTACACACAAATTAAGCAAAGAAAACTAATGTTAGAATAAAAATACAAGTTTAAGTAAACCTATAATAAGTATCATGTATTTTATGCTTATGTGGTGAACTTAACCTCCACTACAAAATTTCACGAACACGACTGTAGTACATATACCAGTTTAACCTATCTACATTGTGGAGTACTTTTTGGTAGACAAAGTTGTTCTTCCATACGTCCTGCTAAATTGATGACCGGACGTTATGTGAACTCTCGCACTTTCAAAACCAAGACAGATGGCGTATCTGGTAGAGTCCCAGATCAGTCGGTGGATACTTCGATGGATGGTCCACGATGCATAGGTGATTTTCCAATATGATGCATATCAATTCCAACACCTGTCTGAAGCTTTATGATAGCGGAAGCTACTTCTATTCCTATAATAGCTGCTTCCACTACAATCAAAGCTTCACTATTCGTTGCCTCTCAGGTTAACAAACTGCAGGTTACATTCACACTACAAAGCTAAAAAACACAGGGCAGTCGACCTATCGCAATCATCCACTGCACAACACTGCATACGGAAGTACACCCACTCTTGGTTTTTGTCTCGACGAGGTATATGGTCATTGAAAAACTAACCAGATCTTGATGGACGAGATATCTCGTCATTAGAAAAAACCGACCAGATCTAGATCTCGTCATCATAAAAGTCTGCAATGTTTTGATGATTAGATACCTCGTCATTAGCAAAATTGATCAGATCTTGATGGACAAGGTATCGCATCGAAACCACTTTGAGGGTTAATACAGTTCTCACGGGCACACTTAATTGGTAATCTATCAACAGATGGTAACATCTGTCGAATTCAGCCTCTGCTGAAGGAGGTTGAGTACTGTGGTGAAATCAGCCACCACAACAAAAACTAACTTACAATACAGGATGATACAGTTTATACTGGGTGATTGAAAACTCGATGTACAAACTTTCGATGGAGATAGAGAACACAAAACAAACCGTAACCATTTAGGAATGTATGATCAGATGCGTCTAGCCTAATGTGCTAGAGGGTGCTGTTCGCAAGCTCGCAGTTGGACCGTTCGGACTTCCTCATTTACAGTGGCGACTTCGTAGGTAGAAAGCATCGTTTTACGAATGCAGAGATTACCGACATGCATGCCCGTTACCTCTGAAAGTGACCTCGTCGCAAGAATCATCATCGCCGCTGCTATTGTCCTCAAAATACCCGATATTTGCCAAAACGTACGCCAATTAATGCGTCCCCGCGTCAAGGGTACATTTCACTTAATGGTCGGAACATAGAGAACCTGTCGTGAAATTACGTATACAAGTACTGTCGAACTGTTAAGTTACGCCAAATAAAGAGTTTTCAAGATTTATTCTCTCATTTCTGCATCTTAGTAATGCTCTGGCACATTAGGGTGGTTTTGCCGTTCATATATTCCATGTGATTACGGCTTGCATTTGTGTTCTCTAGCTCCCTAAAAGTTTGTAATTCGAGTTTTCAATCGTCCTGTATAGCAGTGTAACCTATCTGCATCACGAAATGTATCGCGGTAGCCCTGTCGGAAGAGTAATGGATTAGCAATCGGAGGGTTGCGAGTTCGAAACTTAGTTCAACTAAAGACCGTCATGTACATGGGGACTAGTGCACGTTAAATCTGTCGTGGTCTCAAATGTCCTCACATTGACGTGGTGTCGAAATTTGGAGAGTGGTGTGCCAGCTCAGGTGTTGACTTCGTCATCTGACCTTGGTTCAAATTACGTGGTGTTGTCCTTGAATCTTTCCCTTCGGGATTGATCCCGGATCGTCACCAGTAGCTCGTTGCGTTGCTCCTGTGCGACGTTAATTAATTACCATTACCATCACGAAGAATTCTTTGGTAGACCAAGTTGTACTGTCTTTCACACGTCCTGCTAAACTTATTATAAACATCCTAAAAAAATTAAATGAAACAAATAAAATTTTAAAAACTAAAATGAAGAGAAATAAACAAATTAATGACGTCCATAATAATCTATTTAAGCTAATATACTTTATATTAGTTATTATTTATACACACATGTCCAAACATTATGGATAATGGAATCCGAGTTTCTGTGATAATATATTATCTCAAGGTGTGTTTTGTATATAAACTTTAATACGTATATTTATTTTTCTGGAAATTTCAATATTTTCTTCGCAAGAAATACTATTTTTGTATATTATATAAGATGAAGCAATATACTTGTGTTTGTAAATTTGTATGATTTGATAGACTTTAGGTAAGTTTGATGAGTTGCTTCGTTACATTTTTCAGGCCTCAACAATCCATCGTTATATAATTTAGGAAACATTGCATTTAGCTTGTTTTCATAACTACTTATCCAGGTGTGTTTTCAGTTTCTTTTGTAAATAATCTGTTCAAATTGAAGTGCATTTCTTGACTTTTATTGTTAACAGATACACTGGTCTGCAAAACTTAAGGACACAGCTGCTACTTTGCTGTGAAGTGACCTGGATGTGAGAAATAGATACAAAAGGTACGTCGGGAGTTAGCGAACCTTGGTTTAAAAACATAGTGACGAGAAGTAAAGCAAACCGGGAAAAAGCGGGTAGGCACAGTCCCCAATGTACCGTAAGGTTTGTTTCGAGAATATTTTTGGGTTCATTAGACGGTCCAGCGACGTCGTCGCCTACGCGCGCCTGTTCAGTCCTCTCTTTCTTGCGTCTTCGGTAAGCTCTTGAGCTCTTCGCACTTATCATAGGTTTAGACTTCTTGGTATCATTTTGTTCACCTTGAACTACTCTTTCAACCTGCTTACGTTTCC
This sequence comes from Meta bourneti, assembly GCA_933210815.1. Classification (NCBI taxonomy): domain Eukaryota; kingdom Metazoa; phylum Arthropoda; class Arachnida; order Araneae; family Tetragnathidae; genus Meta; species Meta bourneti. The sequence goes on along the minus strand of OW119923.1, from coordinate 29,509,044 downwards.
TATGCCGCAATTGAACTTTAGTGTGATATTTTGGCTTCCTAGTGAAATCTTCGACAAATCGTCACTTTCCACTACAGAATTTACACAAATGGTTTAAACTATCAAATAGTTCAATGGAATTGTAGAATTCGTCGTTCTCTTCAATTTAAGCACGCACTCGCCACTACCCGTCGATTAGAACTGAAGTTACAGTAGTTAAACAGGCCAGCGTATGCCCGAAATGTGACTTATTTTCCCCACCATGCGGTACAAAGTTCAGAGGGGGAGTGGATTAGTGGTCGACAACTAATCCACTCCTATTCCTGCCCACCTTCCTCTACACGATGGTAAGTCATTTATCTCCATAGGCTGATTCCCCTGGAGTTATAGGGATATCAACACTTTTCGTGACGCGCAAGTTTCTGCCGATGACCCCCATGCATGCACCTTAGCCCCCAACCGAAGACGTATTCACGTCAAACTGTCTTTGAACTGAAGAGGCTACACTGCCCTGAATGACATGAGATATGAGGGTATCTGCGAAAACTTAAATAAAGAAAGGAGGCATTCGGATGCTGAGATGAAACCTGACTTGAGATGAGTTCGGGGATGAATTTTTGCAGTAGCAGAACCCATTCCTCTGTCAGAGCTGCTGACGTCCAATTCCAAAATTTAAAAATGCACCAGCTTTCTGCTGAATAGCCTCAGTTATGCAAATTGCCACAGGCTGTTTCCCTAATCCTCCTGTTGGATGTCTGGAGGTATCTCGTCATTACCAAAACTGACCAGATCTTGATGGACGAGATATCTCGTCGAAACCACTTGGAGGGTTAATTTTGAGGTTACCTCCTTTAAAATTAGTAGTGGCCCTGTTTTGTACGCCAGTGTAGAAACATGCTTGTATTCAAACGTGATTCTTAAATCCATAGTTTTATGTATATATAATGCCTGATTGGGAAACACCTTACTGCCTCATTCATTTTCTCATTTTTATTTAGGTGTGTTTTCTAACTTTACAAAATTAGATAAAATTGAAGTGTCTGGTTTAAAACTGACGACATTAAAACGAGATATATTCCCAGTGCCATTTAATGGACGATATTTGTACTTCAAGTAAGTATAGTTTAAAATTGAATTTACAATAGAGAAAACTTTTCATACTCAGTGCGTTTATTTTCCATATAAAATGCTAAAGTATTTCTATTTTTTTTTATTGCAAAGGCATTTAGACAAATGTATCTAATAACTGACATGTGTTACTGTGTGGCACACGAAGTTAGAATATAGACAAAAAGAAGAAAGGTAGTAAAAATTCAAAAGACTCCAGCTGCTTCAAAGTCCTCTCTACCAAGAATGTGTATGGACGCCTTCCCCTGATTGATAATGCCCTGCTTCCTTAATAATTCAAAGGGTGGTCACAGTCTATGTCAGCCATCCTCTGTACAAGACACATTTCGGACCAGTTGGGCAAAACGATACAAATGCTTGGCAAGGCAATGAATATTGTAAAATGCTAGTCTTTTTATTTTTTATTGCAGACGTGGACAAATACATCTAATAACCCCCGTATGCCTCTATGTGACACGAAGTAAAAGCATGTAACAAATAGAAGGAAAGTAGTAAAAAGATCAACAAGATTCCTGCTGCTTTAAAAGTTATGCTGCCTTCCAATAGCGTGCATACGCGCCTTCCGCTGATAATGCACTGCTTCCCCTGATAATTCAAAAAAGATGGTCACAGTCTATATCAGCCATCCTGTGCACAGGCCACATTTCGGGCCAGTTGGTCATGGATGCCAAAAGGATCCAAATGTTTGGCCAGACAATCATGCCCTGTCATTAATCTAAAAGCCATCCACTCTGCATGGATAGGTCCGGCAGGGATGTAACAAATGGACTCCACCTATTCTACATCTTTTGTGTTATCAGCCACTCTGGAATCCATACCTCTCTTTTAATTTATTCTTAATTATTCGAACAGCAGATCCCAGGATATATCATGTTGAAAGGTCTGGAATTTTTTTCCCCGTTGTGTCCAGTTGATCCGCCACCTCATTTTCGAAAACAGCCTTGTAAAATGCTAAAGTTGAATTCAAATTACTCAAAAAACTATTCAGTTTCATAGGTTACATGTCACGCCAATGGGCTCTCAGAGGTATATCATAGTGAAATGTCTGAAAAATGTCTCCATTGGGGCCAGTAGGTCCGCTTTCTCATTTCCGAAAATACCACAGTAAAATTCAAATTACTCTAAATACTACTGTTTCATAGTTTATATGTCACGGTAAAGGTGTGAAATTCAAGTACTGGTAATTGTTCAAAATCTATTTTATTATCATGTATTGTTCAAAGTTTTTGAAAAAATGCTTAACTTAGCGCATGTAAAATATTTCAGCAACAACAAAATATCCGCCATACCCAACGACCTCTTTACACAAATGCCAAATTTGAAAGCTGTAGGATTGAGACAGAACCAGATAACCACTGTACCGGAATCTTCATTTGATGGAAATTTTGGCGGTATCATATATTTGTGGCTGGATGGTAATTATAAAATATTTCATCGCTCTCGTTTTCTTTATAATTTGCGTTGAACGACAAAAATCACAAACAGTAGAAAATTACAATATATTTTCAGACTTATCTGTTTTCACAAATGACATAAGTCACAAGTTAAGTTCTATGAAAGTTCATTAACTTTTTATCCGCTCTTGTGTCAATAAAACTGCTCTTGAGTAAATGTCCGTTTGCTCGACGTTTCTTGGCCAAATCTGACTATTGTACCATAAAACCCAATAATCATTTTAAAAGTACAGTGATGGAGTCGAGTCACTGAACAGGTTGAAAAAAATATTTTTAAAATTGCCATTACGTCTTATGAAACGTTATTTCTAAAGACCCTTGAATGGTGATCGAAGAGCAAGTTAAAACAACGAAATAGAGCAGACTCGCTTTACAACGACCCTCGATTTTAGAACAAATCGAGAAGACTCCGTCAGTTCTCCAAGAGCTATAATCCTTTTTTATGATCGATATAACAATCTGATAAAATCTCTTTACAGTGACTTTCAATTGACAGTGTCTCTTAATTCATTGAGGGAATTTATGTTTCATTGATTCACTGAGGGTTTTACAGGTGCGATTTGGCGATTTTCGGATCTTGCCGTTTCGCCAAGTACCTCAGGCCACTCGGGTTTCTCTTTACATATTAACTCTGAGCATTAAGAGATTTCTAAGTATTGCAATTACCCCATAACACACATAATGACTAAATAATCACACCTATTGTTTGAAAGAATCACAGGAAAAATCTATTGATCAAAACGAGTCGATGTCAAAACTGGTTAGAAGGATGAAGGGAACACTGCAGGTTGCTGAACGGATGCATGTGCGTGAACCCCTTAGAGCCTTAATCATGTGCCGTGAAACTTTTTTTGAAAGTTAAGAAAATGGCGAAAAATGAAACTGCTTTCATGACATCAATCATATTTGAAAACGGCGTCTTTGATAGATTTTACAGCAGACACAAATACCAGAAATTTTTCAAGAAAATCTAGAAAGTATACAATATTAATAAGGACAAACTTTTACTTAGTTTCGTTTCTGCAGTGGTCACATTAAATTGATTTTTTTTCAATCTTCAGTGTTCAACTTTTTTATCAATCAGTTTTAATTTTTACTACATTATAGTTCAAACTTTTCATCGTTCCATTAAAGATAGTTTCTTAATCGATGGAGGGTTTCCTTCTGAAATAGTAAAAATTTAAAAGGTGTCAAAATCGGCATTACCTCCGCCGAAAAAAAAAACGGAAGAGGAGTGTCGACACCATGATCATTTTATATAACGCTACTGGAGCTCAGGGTCATTATAACGCGAGTCTATTGTATTTGAAATAGAAAAATAGACCAATTGCTGGGGATTTTCAAGAAAGGACATGAATGGAAGTCTTATCAAACATTGTAACATAGTATAAGGTTGAAGCAATTAACAGCCGAAAATTCGTGTGCCGCTTATGAAACGGATATCGTCAACTCGAAAGATTTCCCCATTCCTTATAAATGAATATCAAAATAATTATATGATCGAAAGAGGATATTTTATCAAATATCAGGTACTAAGAAGTATGCCATTAATTATCTGGTCTCTCAATATCTCTATTTTTGTAACTACCTTAAGTGTATTTTTATCTTCTGTGTCAATAAAAATGTCTTTGTCTGTATATGTCCATTTACCTGAGGGATAAAACAACCAGACCTGGCCCTTGCGTCGTAAAAAAACCCTACCAATTCAATATACCTGAATTTTACACTTGATCCTCGTAGGAACAGATCAAACGTCCAAGTCCAAATAGGTACAGATAAAGGTGTGCAACATGTGTAAGGATCATAAAGAAAAGCATTACAGTTCTTGGAGAACTGCCGGAGCCTCAATTGGTCGTTATAAAGCGATTCTACTGCATTTCTTTGTTTTAACTTGCTATTCGATCAAGGGTCTCTGGACACTTCTTTCAAGGGTTTTACGTTTCATAAAACGTATTGGAAGTTTTCTAATATGTTTTTCAACCTGCAATGTAAGTCAACTTCATCACAGCATTTTGTAATGTGAGTAAAGTAACAAAAAGTACTCTGGTTACTTTATATTTTATTACCTATATTAGTAGAGGTATATAAACTCTTGGTTTTAATTAAAAGCTCTTGAAATCGAGTTCAATATTTATATACATGCCATCTGAAAACTACAAAAATATTAAATCAATTTTTCGAAAGACAATAAAGGTTTACAATACTAAGTTATAAGCATTTAAAAAATAAATGAATATCAATTTTGAATTTCTATTTCGATCCTAAAATAAAGAAGCAATAGACGTATTTTGGTTCTGCAACCTATTGACATTATTTCAAAAAGAGGTATAGGATCCGTAATGAATTATTGTATATCTTATAGGTTTCTCAAGCTTTTCTGATTCATAGCTCGCTTTTCAGAGAAAATTTTCTTATATTCTCCTATGGAAACTCTATCTCAACTCATAATAAAATGAAAGCGTTTTTAGTTGTGTATAATTTTTGAATTTCACAGAAATATTTATGTAGTTGTGTGTTTTCAGAAATCGGAAAAGCTAGTTCGAAACAAACTTGAAACTATAAGACTATTTATTGAAATGAAGTAACACAAAAACAAATTGCATATAAATCCACTAAATTGCTCACTATTATTAGAAATTAATACCAATCGAATCAGCAAAATTAAAAGTAATCACTAATGAAAACGATGAACCAGGTGTTTTATCAATTCGTCTATATTAGGCTCTATGTTCGTCAGCAGCATCCTTTAATCGCCAGTCAACTATTTGCAGTAGGTTTCTCGGTTTAGTTAAGACCACACTGAATTCACGTTCATCTAAACACGATGATGGAAATGCAATCACAAATCTATGAAGGGTGTGGGCGCAAATATATACACAGTAACACTCTCTTGTTGCCACCCATCATCTTGATATAAGACCGATCAGTCGTAACTTCGGTTCTTGCTGTAGTGAGTCATCTATACGGTCAAGTGAATAAGTGTTAGGACATTTTTGGGCGACGAATTTTTTAGCATCTTACTGCCCATACTTTGTCCTCATCGCCTCCTCCCCATTTGTTCTACTAATGAGAGGCCCATTGAAAGAAGCATTGCCCCGAGATTCCTTCAGACTCCATGTAACTTTTTTTAAATTACTGGCAATCCTCCAGTTGCCAATACGCAATTCTAATAACTGAGCTATCATGGCCTAATTCTCAAATGAGTCATTGCAGTGACATTCGATTCACATTATCATTTCAGGGATTCATCGCGGAATGTGACTGGATGTGGAACGTAAAATGTGTCTTCAATTATAATATTAGCTTCAAGAAATCTTAAAACTTACTTTTTCAAACTTTAAGCACAAAACTAATGAAATAATTGAACTGCAAATAGTATCAGCCAGGAAAAGACTCATATCTGCGAAAACCATCGAACCACCCTTTTCATTCGTGCATCGTTCTTATATAGAAAATTCAAAGGTACGATAGCAAATCTATATCATCTGTATCAAATTTGCATGAGGGGCAGTATTTGTAAATTGTACACAAACTTCATAATTTTTAGTAGGAGCATCTGATTATAAGGTCGAATTCTAAATTATATCAACTTAAGTTACGAAGTTTCAAGTGATGAGGTTCGGCTGTTTCTGGATAGTGAATACATAAAATTTTTACACCTGATACTTTATTGGTGTCTGAATTCATATCTTCAGAAATAATTTTTAAATCATACCTGTCTTTTTTACTGTGGTAATAAATGATACCAAACAAAATCTACGCAGTGTTTCTTTTTTAAATAATTTTTTGAATCGAGTGATTTCTGATTTCAAATATGACTAATATATTTTGATATTATTTAATTTATTTCAATTAATATCAATTGGCTTTACATGACTGTAAAATTCCAGCTCTTTTCTCCCGATAAAACTTCACGGGATTGATCCCGGAATGTCGTCAATAGCCTGTTGTGTTGCTTCAGTGCGACGTAAATTCAACAACCTACCTACCCGATAAGACTTTATCATTTTGTTGTAACTAATAAATAAAAAATATACACTGCTGGCCACCCAAATTGCAACACCAAGAAAGACAAGAGATATCACAAAAAAATTTATTTTGTAGATAACATGTTGACCAAGTATCAAATGATTAAATTTATAGACTTCTGTGAAGTGTGGTTCCTGCCAAAATCAGTAGCCAGAGTAGCCGCCATTGTTGGAGATCACCGCTGCCACACGCCTCGGCATTGATTCAAAGAGACTTTGGATGTGTTCTTGGGGTACAGCAGACCAAGCAGCTTCCACACGTTGCCAAAGTTGATCTGGTGTGGCAGTTGGGGATGTATTCTGGGTCAATCGTTGAGCAACCATGGACCACATGTTTTCTATCGGCGAAAGATCCGGAGAACGAGCTGGCCAGGGAAGCAATTCAATCTGGCGATTGACGACGAACCCTTGGACAATGCGTGCCACGTGTGGTCACGCATTATCCTGTTGAAATGGCTGTGGGCAAGCCCTGAAGGTAAGGAAGGACAACTGGCTCCAACAACTCGGAGATGTAGCGCTGGCTGTTTAAAGTACCGGCAATGCGTACTAGAGGAGTGCGAGAGTGATATCCAATACCGCCCCATACCATAATACCCGGTGCAGGACCAGTGTGGCGGTGCATAACGCAGCTGTTCAGCATCCTCTCTCCACGGTGTCTCCAGACTCGAATCCGACCATCGTGGTGTTGCAGACAGAAGCGTGACTCGTCAGTAAAGACAATTTCATTCCATTCTGCCGTCCACATCCTTCTTTCATCGCACCATTGGCGGCGGAAACGTCTGTGGTTCTGCGTCAAGGGTAGACGAAGCAATGGACGTCTTGCGGACAGACCACTCTGCTGTAAACGGCGTCGAATGGTACGCGCAGACACTGGATGATGCGGTACAGACTGAATGTGCTGTGCTATGGTTCGTGATGTGGCTGAGCGATCTGTCACTGCCATACGCACAATATGCCTGTCATCACGTGAAGTGGTGCAATGAGGTGGATGCGATCGAACACGTCGGTCCGTCGTACCCTCCTGCATCCAACGATCACATATCCGCATTACAGTTGTTTGGTTTCGTCCAACACGACTACCGATTTCTCTGAAAGATAATCCACAATCTCGGTAGGCCACTATCCTTCCTCTGTCGAACTCGGATACTTGATCAAAAGATGATCGCTGTTTTCTACGAGGCATAATTGATCGTTTTTTTGAAAAAACCACAAGAAAAACCCAATTGCCGTACTTGAAATCATCGAAATCTCCAAGCCTTAAATAGCGCTTTGAAGGACGCCACAGGCGCGCGTGATGTGCGTCTGCGCTGAAATTCTAATCATTTGCATATCTCACCTCCGCTAATGCATGTTGTAAATTTCATATTATTTGCATGCTTCCTTCAGGGTGTTGCATTTACGGTGGCCAGCAGTGTAAATGATAGCGAAAACTCCAATGTACTTTCAAAAATCATTACATTTTACAGAGAATCCTCTAAGATGTGATTGTCTTATGCAATGGATAATTAGAAACAAGCCTGCAGACCTCAAAGGAAAATGCGAAAGTCCCAAGAGAATGGAAGGAAAAGAAGTTAAAGACCTTTTGCCAGGAGACTTCAACTGCTGAAAATTTCAACTTAAACTCGATCTATTACATCTTTCTATCAAAGTCAAGAAGTTTATACGGCAATGAAACAGAAACAAAAATGTAAGATGCAAAGACATAATGTGTAATTATATAATTGAAGTGGAATGCAAATAAAAATTTTCAGTTTTGTACTGTAGAATTTTAAGTAGATTTAGGAAGGGACAAGTGTGTTCGCGAGAGAAGTGATCCCACTTAATATAAAATGCGTATGGTTAAACTAGGGCTATCACCTGCTGAAAATGCTTATACGAAGTTTCACTGCTAGAGTGCTTCGCATTTCAGATTTGTTTCAGATCAAAGGGCATGAATGAAATTATATATATTCTTGCTCCACTCACAATACTATCACATTTAGAAGTTTAAAATAGTCCATTTATCTCATCATGTGAGGCCAGTGCGACCCCATGAAAGAGCATTGCGAAGTAATTTTGAAAATTATATAAATGGTAGTTGACAAAATAAGAGTATCAACATATTAGTAAAAGGTTTGAAAGTGTTCAGTAAAAATATTAAAATTTTGAAAATTATCTGGGATAGAGTAATATTTGTGGTTCAATATGAATGTCACCTGCTCGATAAGAACTTCTTAAAAAAGAAACTGATGAACTACATTGAAGAGTGTGAGTCACCTCTTAAAGTTTTCCTGTTGTGTTAATTTCAAAGCCCGATGGAAGCATTTGTCTTTGTGTTGACTACCGAAAACTCAATACGGCCAGTCCCTGACTCATATACACTTCCCATGCAAGATGCTAAACAATCTGTTCTTGGACCTTTTTGTCTTGCTGATAATGTTAAGCCCAGTAGCTGCATTAAAGAAAAAGGGTCGTCCACGTAAATCGGGTAGTTGCATAATCCCTCAAGACCCCACAGCTTTACAAAGCTCTAGTACTGGTTACTCGTCGGGATGCCGGAACCAGAGGGGGAGATAGTAGCAAACAACTTGAGTTCTTACCCGTCAGAGGAAGCAGTGATAACAAACTTTACCTTTCACCCTAAGTTACCATGGTTACATTTTTGGGGGTTCCCCGTTTAACAGTGATCACATGACTTATAAAAACTAACTTTTGGTCAAAAAGGAAACTCCGCGAATGAGATGAAATAGAGCACCGGATTTGTGATGACGTGCCATTTAGGGTACTGTGTGTTTTTTTTAAATTATGTGTCTTTTCCTAAATGTTCTGTTTTTCGTTTATGTACATAAATTCTGAATAAACGTAGATTTTAAATATAAAATCTGCCGTGCTAGTTTTTGTATTTCCGCCAAGGAAAGAAACTAGGATATACCTAACATTTTATAAGTAGCTGTGAATTAACTTTGAAAACCTTGTGAATTCCACGAAATAAATTTTTATTGTAAAAATGAAAGTAAAAAGCAAATCCCCAAGTCGACATTCAAAACATTTATTTAAAATCATCTTGAAAGAATTTGAAAACTGGATTAACATTAACAGTATGCTAAATCTTCTTCATTTACTTTACTTAGAGATTTCTTCTCTAGATTTGTACATTTCCCTTGAAGAAAGGGACGCTTTCGGTTCAGCTTCCAGCGAAGTTTGCAGTCGCAAACAATGGGATTATCTGCAATAAAAACATTTATCTTGGCATTAAAAATTATAAATGTTGATTTCACTATGTGTTCATACTGAATGATTCTTAACAGATTTTTTTAAATAGTCTCAATCATTTTCTTACCATATTTTTGCGTTAATGCAACACATCTCCTCAAAGGATTAAATTTAAAAAGTTTCTGTTTTCTATTAGGAAGAAATTTAGATTAATATTACTCTTAACTTTTTTCATGCGATTTCATATGAAGTTGACTTGGCTCTTATTGTCCATATTAAAAATTACCAACAATTATCGTGCATTAATATTGATGTGAAATAGTTGGAGTAATTATTTTTCAAACGGAATATCTATTTCAAATTAAACAGAAACGTGCAGAAACTTCCTTCATTTTATAAAACGTTACATCCATGCAAACTACTGAACATTTCCTCTTTCCCACATTTTCTAAAGTAAAATTTTTATCCTTTTAAGGTATAAATCATTCTGCCTCTTTATAATCGATGCTTTATATAGACTCCAGAGCTGCCTTTAAGACGAAAAATGATGGTATTTCAAATGAATAACTTAAGAATCGTATATCATATATCGGATTTGTTTACCAGATGTCTGCAAAGTTATTTTTCTGAATGGCACACACAATAAGTTTAATCTCATTTAATGAGATAAAATGCATTTGATGTGTCCAGAAAGTGTCCAGCCATTGTTAATGTAAGTGAACGATCGACCTGGTATCGATGCAATATCTTGCCTGTCAAGGAGAGGAACATCGAAATGCATGCATGAAAAGTCTCAAGAACATCGGACTAAGTAGTTGGGTTTTAGACATCCTTGAGGTATGTGCCTACGTTCGGAGCTTCAGTTTTTTGAAAATTTTCGAATTTTTTTTTTATTATTTTATATTAAAGCCCAGACTTTTAGGATTCTAAAAATGGTTTACTTTTGTTTCTACGGTAATTAGAAGCAAATTTATAGACCAAATTATAAACCGGAAGTGAAGTTTTCGAAACCGAAACTAAGCCATAGAAATGTAAACAATGCATCTAAACAGCTGTTTCATTGCTCTAAAACATTGTGAATGCACAATTTGCTTTTTAAATATAGAATTAAGTATTTATTATAGTTTTTGGAGTATCTGGCAACAGTTTTTTTTACTTAATTTTGATTTACAGATTGGCAATACTTTGATTAGGCTCACGTTGTTTACGTTCTACATGTGATCACGTTCGTTTTGATTCTCTGCTATTTTTCTTATAATTTTCAACTTGATTTTGAGTTTTCAAAAGTAATTGAAGCTTATTTCGTTTTAAATTGTTCAAAGATGGTAAAAGCAAGGTCCAAGAAAGGTAAAAAGCGTCGGTTTTACGGAAACCAACATTCTTCTAAGCCAATGGATATCAACGTTTCCACAGCAAGTTCTTCAAAGTTGAGTATTTTGGATGGTGCTGATGTGGATATTCAGAAAAAAAGATTCGAAGAGATTAAAGGTAACAGAATAATCGATATTGGAACTTTGATGAATATCTTTTCAATTCTCTGTTGCCCAAAATGTTTCTCATCAGGACTGAAGTTGACAGAGGATTCAAGATTTGGTCTATGCTCAAACTTTGCTGTGGTATGTGATTGTGGGTTTGTAACTGCAATTACTTCAACTCCTAAGACAATAAAAGCCCACAGCTTAAACGTTTTATTAGTATTAGGATTGAGATTAATTGGTAGAGGTTTTAATGCAGGTAAAAAGTTATTAACAACTTTAAATCTGCCCTATGTATCCAAGGCAACTTTTAGGAGACATGAACTAAAACTACATGAAGCTGTAGAATTTGCATATGAAGAAAATATGAAATTGTCATCCGAAGAAGTGAGAAATTTAAAAGGAAATGGAATTTGTGGTGTGTCAGTGGACGGTACGTGGCAGAAGCGTGGACACATGTCACTAAATGGGTGTGTTTCAGCTATCTCCATTGATTCGGGGAAAGTCTTGGATGTGGAAGTGATCTCCCAATATTGTAAAATGTGTCGAACCAAGAGTAAAGAAAAGCACATGTGCTCTAATTACAAAGGGTCATCTGGAAACATGGAAGCAGTTGGAGCCTATCGAATTTTCGAAAGATCAGTTGAAAAACGAGACCTCCAATACACAGAATATTACGGCGATGGAGATTCGAAGGCTTTCTTACAAGTTAAAGATATTTATGGTGAAGATACTGTCACGAAATTGGAATGTATCGGCCATATCCAAAAGCGAGTAGGGTCTCGTTTAAGAAAATTAAAGAAGAAAACAAAAGGACTTGGTGGGAAAGGTAAACTGACAGATAATTTTATCGACAAGCTGCAGAATTATTACGGGATTGCCATTCGCACTAACGTCGGGAATCTGAAAAATATGCAGTCAGCCGTAATAGCCGCTTTTTTTCATTGCTGTTCCAGTAATCAAAAGCCAATGCATGGACAGTGTCCCGACGGTCCCGAAAGCTGGTGCAAGTATAAGCGAGCATTGCACAATGGTAAGAAGGTATCCGAAAAATCACCAGGACTTCCAGATGACATCATAAAGAAAATAAAACCAATATATTTACAACTTTGTGACCAAGAACTACTAAGCAAGTGTTTGCATGGCATGACACAGAATAACAATGAGTCTTTCAATAATGTTCTGTGGAATATTATTCCGAAAGAAAATTTTGTTCAACTGCGAACACTGTTATTAGGTTCTAAGATAGCAGTTTTGCTGTTCAACTCAGGCTACATGGGGCTGATACCTGTATTTAACTATCTCAATATAACACTTGAACCAGAAATGGTAAAAAACTACAAAGAAATTGATGTTGAAAGAATTAAGAAATCAAGGCGACAAGTACAGCCCAAAGCAAAATTATCCAGAAAAATATTAAAAGCTAAAAGAAAATCAAAATTAATTAAAAATGAAGTCAAGGAAGGCTTGACTTACAAGTATGGTGAATTTTAAGGTGTTACAACATGTATATAATTTTTAGTGGAACTTTAAAATCTTTATTTGCGTTTTATGGAAAACTGCTATTTTCATTTTTTTGGATTACGAAAAATCTCATTTCTCATAAAGTTTTAAATATTTTCAAATAAAATTTTACCACAGTATTCTATACACCTCTAGGTATGTTCTGAACCTCAAATATAGCTTGTAAGTATTGATTAATTTATTTTAGAGCTATAGTTATTTGAAAAAGTGATATATTTTTTTGTAAAATCCTGTTGTGTTTACAAAATTTGACATATCTCAGTAACTTTTAAGAGGTACTGCAAATATTCTGGTTCACAACACAGGTAAATGTGTAACAAATATATTATTGAAAGAAAAAGTTAAATATATTTATTAGAATTTGTTATAGGAGCTTTGGCGTAATGGTCAAATTTCACTAAATTTTGACCAAATATAGCCAAACTTTCTAAAATAAAAAAAAAATCTCATTAAAATAGCATTTGAATTAACAGTTTTATATACTTTTTAACCAAAAACATAAGTGTTGTAAAAAAATTTCCTTTTCTTAAAAAAAAAAGCTCCGAACGTAGGCACATACCTTGAGTGAACGTATGTTTTGTAAGACCTCAGCATTCACAATGACTAAGCAAGTAACGTAACGAATTTGTATCAAATGTTTTGTGTTAAACTTGAAAATTAATTCGTCCACGAAAACTATTCCGATGACTAAGAAAAATAAAAGAGCAAATAAAAATGTGGTATAGCCGCTTCAAAGGTGATCTTTAATTTGTTGAAAGTAATCCATGTTCTGGAAGCCTTCAACAAACAGAACACCTGAGACTGTCGAAAACGTACGGGCTGCAATCAACAAAGATAGGCGATTGCCAACGCAGAATTGGAAGATGATCTGGGGATTGCAAAAACTATGTTCGAGATTTTGACGAAGGATCTTAGTACTAAATTTGTAGCGAGACTATTTCATCATGCCTTGGGTTTCAGTAGGGCTAATGTAGGGTTTTTTACTAAACATCAAATCACATAGGTGGTCAACAGCCCAGATTTGGCATCCTCCATTCTGGTTTTTCCTAAAGCTAAAAAGTAGAAAAGGAAGAGATTTTCAAACTGCAGAAGCGACGACGACAGTTGACACGACGAGGCAGCTGATGGCGATTCCATCAATAAACTTTGTGTTTTGAAAAGTGGAAAAACCGTAGAAAAAGTGCCTGAGATCCCAAAGTACTTACTTTGAACTAGACCAAGTACCAATAGTCTTAGGTGCAACTTATCGGGTTTCATATATTATGGCTGTAAACATTCCGGACAGATCACATGCTTTTAAGCCAATAACCCTATTCTGATTTTCGAAAGTTGAGAGTCAAAACTGATGACTAGCAAATTTGAATTATGTATTCTATTCCTTATTTCAAGATAGAAGGCAAAGGGAGCATTTGAACATAAACTGAATTGGTATTTAACCTCCTCCCACGTACTACTACCCAGAATGATAAACGTGAATTCTTAAATAATTCTTACATTTGGAAAATACGAAAATTTAACCCCCTTCATTGCGTTCATACGCAGGTAATAACTTTGCATATCTCTTTCATACAACAAATTTGTCAGTAGTTGTATACGAATAGTTTCAACTTCAAGTAAGCAACCTCGACCTTCTGCACTTAAGACAAAAAATTTATATTTTTCAACAGTCCTAGTTTACTTACTTCCTTACTATGATATTATTTCAAGATCAGCAAAGTCGTATTTAAAATTCACTTTCCTCCAACAGAAAAAAATTAGTTTTAAATCGAATCCTTAAAGTATTTTTTCAATTGAGAGACTCAGTTTCTATATGGAAACCACGTACCTATTAAGAATGATAGATGTAGTTACTTGAATATGGAGTACAGCTTTTAATAATACCCATGAAACATGAAAAACAAATGTAAATAAAATTGATTTTAATCATCTTGTAATGAAAATATGTCAAAATTTAGAAATATCTTTGAACCACAACGTATAGCTATCCGTTTTCATTTAACGTAACATCTTATTTTAGAATAACTTTATTTTAAATTTAGCAGTCATTTTAAAATAAGAAGTTGGAAACCTTTTTAAGTTGTATATTTATTTTTATAAAGCAGAATTCTAAAACTAACGTATTTAGCCAAAGACTTGTGGAAAGTTCGTCAAAATATACATATACCACCAAGAAATTACCCAGGTCTAGTGGTATTTGGCAGAAAATAAATATAATTCATTACAATTTAATTCCTAAATAATATATCTGTAATATGAAAAGTAATAGAGCATATAAATACAAACAGAAACAAAATTCTGGTCATTGAAAAAATGTAGAATTCTAAAAAACGAAAGATCTGAGCAAGCGTGTCGAATTTCGACGTCATGAGAATATCTGAAATAAGGAAATTCGAAAAAAACGCTTGAAAAATATTTATAGACAATAATGAATTATTTACAAAAAAAACACAAATTTACAAAACTTAGAAATGCTCTAATATGACTGCAACATTTCTGTCTTCACTCAAATACACAAACACGGAATTCTAAATCTAATTTATAAAATAAAACATTAATTCTGGCGTTGCCAGATACCGAAAATGGAAGTCGTGTAAAATTAATTATTTTAAATATCCATTTTTCATCATCAATTATTCCTCAATTATTTATATTGTGGAAAGAAATAAAAATTCAATTCAAACATAATTAGAATTTTAAATAGTTTAAATATAACGTTTTGGAAAATATTGTTTTTTCGAGCAATACTGGTAAAACAATTTTATCAGAAAATTCAATTTTCGATCAATGCTGGTAAAACAAATTGAGTTGCCTACCGCAATCGTTTAATGCTCAATGTTTTTCCTATGGCAATTTCGAATTGATTTACCCCACTCTGCACACCTAGGTTAAAGAGAACTGGGGTTAATATGTAGCTTGCGTTACTTGCAGGGTTCCAATGTATAAGTCTACCAAATTTGGTGTGGATTGGTCAAACGGTGTAGATTTGTATAGAGAACATAGAGACAGCCGCCAACCCTGTTTTGTATGTATAGATATATAATTTAAAAACGAAGAGAAAATCAGGAATTTGAATTCAAGAGTACCAAGAAAAAATGTGAAAAAAATGGAGAGGTGTTGGGTCAGGGCTTCATCAGGGAGGAGCCTGACCCAGTCAACATAAAGATATACTCCATATGTTATTTAAGACACAATTTTTACCTTTCGCACTGACATATGTGAGTGATGGGATATTTCCAAATACTGATTCCTCCAAGGATGTCAGCTGGTTTCCATCGATGTAAATGTTATCCAATTTTGGAAGTCCGTCTGCAAAACCTGGTGGTAATGACTTTATTTTGTTTTCCCTAAATAAAAAGGAAATAATTAATATCTTATAATAGTATTATATATCTTATTACTGAAATAATAATAATTAATATTATACATTTATATGTGTAAATAATAATAAGAAGCGATGTGAGCAATTGGAATAGCATTATGCCTAACACACTATTATGTAATTTTCAATTTTTACTAAGGTCACGGAAATAGAAATATTAGGTGAATAAACGAATTGAAGAAATTAAAGTGAAACGCATAGTTATAAGAAAATAATACACTTTGCTAACCACTGGATAGAAATATTTTACTACTACGTATACTCGAACTAAGGGCAACAAACGGAAAAGCGCGGACTGAACTGTTTATTTCATGTCCCAATTTGATTTCTAAGTCACTTTTTAATTTCCACCATACAACAGAATTTTTTCATGAGCTTTATGTTACACTAGGAAAAAAGATATTACTGAGGTAATACTACAAAATTAATAGTCATGAAAGAGTTGGCATATATTCCACTAATTATTTCACGAAATTAATTTTAATAGTTTAAAAGAATAGGACCTTTTAAGAGGGAATAAAACGATTAATGTAGAAACATTTGGGCAATTATACGAAACGGAAACTTTGAGTAGAAAGCAATGAAAACTTTAGTATTCATGCGATATTCGCTTGAAAATTTAATAATTTAATGTAATAATTTTTTAAAACAATTTTTATATGAATGATTCATGAGAAGTAATGCAATTTCTCATTACGCGTCGCATTTCAATACAATAGTTTAATTTAAACTAGTTAAATAAATCAATGTAATTGTAAAATAAATACGTTATGAACGCGTCATTTATAAAAACAGATAGGATTCACAACCACCTCTAGTAAAAACGTTAAATGAATTTTTACTAGTTAAACCTAAGCAAACTATTGACAAATATATTGAGTTCATGATGTGCCGCCTCTCAATGTTTTTTAAAAAAATAACTCTAAAACCGCTGCGGTAAAATACTGTTTTATTTAATAACTCGATTATCTACATGTAGAGATGCTTGATTTATTTAATTGCAAGAATATCCCATTGAAAACAGACACAAATTTCTCACGCGTAAAAGCCTGTTTTACATTATTGACTATCTGATTAATTTTCTGTATCTAAAATCAGCGAAGAGTACTTATTAATATTATTTATAGAAACAAAGAGTGTGTGCATAGAATTTTTCGATTGTAAAATAGCGTGTACGGGAAAAGTTTTTTAAAAGTTTAAATTTGTAATGTAATGACAGTTTGCAGGGATTAACTAAAATATGAACTTCTATGAATTATGATAGCCAGATACTTAAACAATCTGTATAAGTAAAAATGAAGTGTTTGTATGTTGAATATTTTCGCCCCATATCAAGTTATTTATCAGTTTTGGGGTACTCTAATGGAAAATCAGTGGTTTTCGCGTTTGGTGTTTGTAAGTCAGCCTGTATGTGTGACCCCCCTATGTCCAAATGGCTAGATATATTTTTATGAAATTATGCATACTGTGAGTGCTGATACTCATTTAGTGGCTGAACTGAATTGCGTCTGTCTGTTTTCGTTTTATGTCCGTTTTTGTGTCTGTGTTTGTGCAAAGGTTATATAACATTTATCCAATTCAATTTCATAAAATTTTAAATAGATTATGAAACATATATTAACTTTGGAAATACATTATTAAAATTTCCTTTCCTTACATTTTTAAGGACGTTTTAAGCTAAATCAGCTGAATACCTATACTAAAATCAACTTTTATTTGGCAGTTTTGGAGAAGCTGGGATGCATTTTGAGAAATACGCTTACTCAGATTGTTTACAGTACTGCTAAAAAAGCAATTATTAAGAAATTACTTATTTCTTCGTTTCCATTCAAAACTGAATCTCTGAATAGAAAAAAGTGCTTTAAGGTGTAGCGAGTGCATAACAAAACGAAAACTCGTGACCACCATGCAATAATATTATTTTCTGATTTTTTTGCTCGAAATTAATTTCGCTTTTTAAATTTGTTTTTAGTTGTAAGTTGTGGCAACTAGCGAGATCACGAGATAATAAATAATCAGGAGTTAGTATATATATTTAGAACAACTTTTCCCTCCGACGTTAGTTTTATTTCGATGGTTTTGCTGATTGTAAATTTAATAAATTATAATACTAAATATATTTTTTTAATGAATTGCAATTCTTGTTAACCACATCCAACCCCACAAAGAAATTGATTTAAAGCTGCATGCAGGTTAGAGAAAAGCGAATTTTAAAATTAATTTGCAATTCTTGAAAAACTATTAACGTTAGAAAAAATCGGAATTAGGACTTTTTTAAATATTAAATTTTCTTTATTGTAGTGACAGAAAAGATTACTTGCTTTACAAGTTGAAGCTATGTTTAAGCAACTTATTATACCTGTTAGAAGTTTGTTAAAAAAACAGCGATATTCTTTTTTAAAAGAAATGCTTTCAAATCCATCTATGAAAAATTGTAATAGGTTACCTTTGCGCGTTCAACGTGCTGAAGATATTTAATTTTAAAACAAGTTCCATTATTGAACGTGCCAATAAATGAAATTAAATAAAAACGCATTAGCTTTAAAAAAGATTAGGCATGAATGTCTTATCCCTTCTTAGTTATCCATTCCCTTAATGATGGCGAAAATCAAAAATGTCGCATGCCTGGTGCAAAAGTGCCACAAGTAAAAAATATTGGTTGGAAAATTATGAATGCTGGAGTATCAACCTTTGATTCGTCATTTTTATGAAATGAGCTACGGCAAAAGCATTTCTAATATCCATCCCAAAGAAAAACTCAAAATAGACTTTTGTAATATCCATCTTTCGTAGTTTTGTCATGCAATAGGTGTGCGATGTATGTCATGTATTGTTTGGATGGATATGCATGTATTTGATTTGCGTCCAAAGTAAGCAGTATAACTTATAAAAATATCCGAAATCAGTCAAACAATTGTTTCCGACACTTAAATGATGTTGGCATTTTTCTGCGAAAGAGAATAGTGATTATTCTAGTCATTTTTTCACAAATTAACTAATTCAAGCCGAGAAAGGTCGAACAAATCTGTTAGTGAACAATAAGAATAAACTTACGATAAAATTAGCGCCATTAGAGACTTAGGAAACATTGATCCAGATACCGATTTGATTAACCCTTTCTTGATCGTCAGTGTCTCTAAACGAGGGAACAGAGGGAAAGCTTTTTCTCCGATTTTCAATGTCTTCGTGTTGACGAATTCGAGATTAACCAGTTTTGAGGATAAGAAATTGGCAACGTCATCGGGGATCTTTTTTATCTCGATTCCTTCGATGTGCAGGGAATTCAAACGTTTCAAACTGTTGAAAGTGCTAAAGCGAAATCCACGTGTTAGACGAAGATTCTCGAGCTATAGAGTCTGTAGAGGTGCATTTTCCTGAATGTCATCATCGATAAGGGTGCCGAAAACGCTGTTCTTGATGACCAGGTTACGGAATTGCTTCGCTTCGAAAATTGTATGCAGGATGTACTGGAGTGTAGAATCTTCGATAATGGCCATCCGAAGGGGGAAGTCTCCACTCTTGCTCACGACCTGATCCAATTCTTCCTGGGTAGTAAGGTTAGCACAGACGAATACAGCGTTGCATTTGTTACAGTCCTTTACACATCTGCATGGTGTGATCGTGCTTGCAGACGGGCAGATTAAATATGGATCCTCTTTGGTATACGCGAATCCCACTGTTACCAATAACAGAAACGCCGAAAGTATCAGGGATCTCATTTCTAACAGTTCCTCATTCTCTGTTAATAAGAGATGTTTGCACGGGTTTTAAATGGAAAAAGCGCTAGACTTTGTGAAAGCTGGCAGAAACTTTATCGTATTGGTGCAGAAATTCGACCTTGCTTATCTACAAAATGATGATTGCAATTAAAAATGTTCCTTGGCTTTCAGTTAGATTGTGGTCTTGAGTTGATTCTTGTGAGATAAATGAAGGTTCATGAGTACAAATTTAATTATTGACATTCAAATGAACCCAAATAGGCTTATTAACAATGATGCACTGAGCGTTTAATATTAAAAATGCTTAAATATTTGGAAACGCTCTTTAGGTTCAATTTGTTCGATGGAAATTGAAATTTCTAACGAGTTTTTTTTGCAATTTTTGTACCTGAAAAGTTAATTTTAGTATTCACATACGAGGTGTAAAAGTTAATGCATGCATCTATGCATTACATCTATCCTGAATTTATGCTTCCATTTTATCAACGCTTTATTTAGCCATTGTTATACGGAGTGCAACAAATTACTGCTTGATGGCCAACTCGTTTACATTCTTATTCTAGGTACCAGATGCTCTACTTTTGACCGTATATTTGAATCCTGGTGTGAACAAAATCCTTTGTAGGCAGTTAAGTAACGTCTACTCGGAACAACACCACGGGCTATTTCTCGACGGTCCGGGATCAATTCCTAAGGGAAAGAAACCCAAGGACAACGCCTCGTAAATTTGAATCACAGTCAGATGACGAGTTCAACACCTGAGATGGTTCCCACTCTCCAAACTTCAACACCACCCCAAAGTGAGAACATTTAAGGCCACGACAGATTTAACGGGCACCAGGCCAAGTGTACACGACGGTGTTTGGCTGAACGGGTTTCGAACTCGCAACCCACCGGTTGCTAATCCGTTGCTCTTCCAACTTTGCTACCGCTGCCCCATGTTTTGAAATCTACTTTAAACAGTAAATTCTTGATCTAATAAACCGTTGCAGCAGAGAAAAAACAGCGACATACTGAAAACTATTGATTTGCATATATAAAGTACAACGGACATATAAGGTATCTGCTATTTTCAAGTGTACTTGCAATTTAACTGTCCAGACTCAACCCTTTTGTAAATTTTAATTTATTGCGATTAATCTGTTATTCTCAAGTCGGATCTTTCCTTTTGGTATGGATCCCGGACTGTCACCAATAGCCCGTCGTGTTGCTCCAGTGTGACGTTAATTGAAATACCCCCCTTTGGTATGGATTCCGGACTGTCACCAATAGCCCGTCGTGTTGCTCCAGTGTGACGTTCATTAAAATACCTACCTACCTGTTATTCCCAAGAAATTTTCAGGGCCGCGGTGCCTGTTTGGTAGTGTATGGATAAGAAACAGGAGGGTTGGGGAGTTCGAAACTCGATTCAACCAAAGACCGTTGTGTACGTGGGGGCTGGTGCACATTACATTTCTCATGGCCTGAGATGTCCTTACGTTTGCGTGGTGTGGAAGTTTGGAGTGGTTTGCTAACTCATGTATCCTCGTTATCTGATCCTGGATCAAAATTGCGAGTTGACCTCGAATCTTTCCCTTCAGGATTGAACCCGAACGAATACCAATCTCATGGTAATGCTCCTATGTGATGTTAATTCAACTACATACCTGCATACTTACCCAAGCCATTTTTTCTTTTTAGATTAGTAGATTCGGAAAGCTTCAACACGAATCAAGTTTAACATTTTAGAAATATAAGATTTTTGATTAAGGTTTTTAAATAACTCAACTTGTAATCTAATAATCACTTCAAACTACACAAAATTAAAATTAGTATGGTGTGCAAGTTTTGAGTGGGGTTGCCAAGTCTGTTTTGACATTCTTACCTGACCATGGTTTGAAATTAAAAGGTGTTGACCTCAAATTTTTCTTTTCGGGGTTGTCCCAGGACCACTGCCAATTGCCCGCTGTTTTTCTAGTGCGACGTAAATTCAGCTACCAACTTACCTAGAGAACAACCCAGAGTGGAAATTTAATCAAATTTTTTTTTTTTATTTTTACGTTAAACTTAACTGCCCCTTTACTTGACTGTTTATCACAACTTGGCTAAACATGTTGTCATAAAAACTCAACTAACTATAATCTAGATTATCTAAGTTGTAACGATGGTAGGTAGTTAATTAACGTCACACACTACAGCGGGTTATTGGTGACGTCCGGGATCAATCCCGAAAGTAAAGATCCAAGGATCCAATCTCGTAATTTTGAAATATGGTCAGATGACGAGAGCAGTACCTGAGCAGGCATCCCACTCTCCGAAACTTTCACACCAATCCAACATGATTACATTCGAGGCCACGGCATATTTAACATGCACCAGCCCCCTTTGTACAGGACTGCCTTTGTTTGGATTCGAACTCGTAACCCTCCGGTTGCTAATCCGTTACTCTTCTGTTACTCCGCGGATCTGATATAGCTTGAAAGAACCTGTCTTGCAAAGGTAAAAAACTGAGTATCTGACAGTCGTGCGAAATTACGAGTTGTCCTTAGATCTCCTTCGGGATTGATCTCGGTAAGGTTTGTATTTTAATTCGATTGGTAATTGGTTGGTAATTAACTAACGTCGTACTAGAGCAACACAACGGGCTATTGACGGTGGTCCGGAATCAATCCCGAAGGGAAAGAACCGCGGACACCACGTAATTTTGAACCACGGTCAAATGACGAGGTCACACCTGAGCTAGGACCTCTCTCCAAACTTCCACACCACGCTAACGTGGACATTTGTGGCTACGACAGATTTACGATAAATGTGTCGTGACCACAAATGTCCTCATGTTGCGGAAGTTTGGAGTACGGAGTGCCAGCTTAGATGCTGACCTCGTGATCTGACCACTGTCGAAAATTACAAGGCATTGTCCTTGAACCTCCCTTTTGGGATTTGATCACGGACCGTCGCCAATAGTCCGTTGTTTGTTCTCCAGTGCTACATTAACTACCTACTATTCCCAGCAACACTAGGATCGCATTAGCGCTGCTTTGATGACCAATGAAGAAATGCTTGAACGTATATTTTGTGGCGAGAAGAGCGGACATCAAACATTTGAGATGTCCATGTTTGACATTATATTGTCTATATATTAGTTATTATCTCGTAACAATTATTGCTTAATGTGTAATACTTTGGAAAATAGTGTTTTGAAGCAGGATGAATCATTTGGTATTGTAACAACCATACCTTTTGTTGGCATATATTGACTGAATGAAAAACACGTTACTATTAATGTTTTATTTGCTTACAAATCCATCTAGATAAAAACATGTATCGATAGTTTTATACATTTAATAGATTTTACTGATAAAATTAGATATTGACAAAATATACTCGTTGCTCACTAATCAATTATTTCGTATTGTCTCCAACAATGCAGGGTCGGAATAGACAAGATGCATCCCAAAACGAGGATGCAACCTCCTAAGAACGCTAGAGCAATATTGTACATTAAACTTAGATCATAGGTGCCGCTGGTCCAAGTGAACAGAAGAAACGATCCAAAGATGATACACAGAACTGCAAGGATTCTTTTCATTTTGCAACGTCTTTTAGCTGAAAAATAATTGTTCCAATTCACAAAATTAGGCAAAAGTGTTGAATGTGAAATGTACAGCCTAGAAAATAGAGATAATTAACGTCGCACTGGAGCAACACAACGGGCTATTGGTGACGATTCGGGATCAATCCCGAAAGGAAAGATCCAAGGATAGCGCCTCAGAATTTTGAACAAGAGTCATGAGACGAGAACACCTGAACTGGCACTCCAATATCCAGACATCCACACCAAGCCAGCATGAGGACATTTGAGGCAGCGAGATTTAACGTACATCAATCCGTGTACACAACTTTCTTGGGCTGGATCGAGGTCCGAACTGGCAACCCTCAGGTTGCTGATCCGTCGCTCTTCTAACTGGGGTACCGCGGCCTTTGAAAGAATAGCGGATTAGGAACCTGAGTGATGAGAGTTTGAAACTCGATCCAACCAAAGTCCGTAGTTCATGGGGGGCTGGAGTACGTTAAATATGTCATGGCTTCAAATGTCCTCACGTTGGTGTAGAAGTTTGGAGTGCTGGGTGCCAGTTCAAGTGCTGAACTCGCCATATGACCGTGGTTCAAAATTGCGTGGCGTTGTCTTCGATCATCCCTTTCAGGATTGATCTTGGACCGTTGCCGATTACCCGTTGTGTTGCTCCAGTGAGACATTAATTACTAGCTACCTATTCATATTAAAATTAAAATCCGTAGGTCTATTACTTTAAAAAAATCGCATCATTCGGATTTCAAAAGCACTTCTACACAGCAATGCGAATAAATAGTATTGAGAAAAATATTTGAGAGGAAATAATATGTAAATACTTTGATCTAATTTCAGAAGTTTGGTTTGGTGTTATGGCACAAACCTTGCTGTACCAGACACAAGACGTACAATCTCGTGTGATAGACATACACATACAATGGAAGTTTTACTGACACAGAAGAGAGAAACACCCAGGGGAATGCAACTGACCCGAACCTAAGCCTCGCTGCCTACAACTCGCAAGCGCAGTGGGCATTTGAGGAACCGTAGTGACCCACCGAGTCACTACGGCTCCTCAAATTTCAGGGGAAAATGTTTTTACATTTCCTTGCTGATTGCTCACTAGCTCTTAAGAATATTTGAACAGAAAATATTAATTCATAAAAGTACCTAAAAAATGTCAAATTGACAAAAAATGACAAATTGCAGGAGAACCTCTCACGACAGGGTATGATTGATGCTCCGGCCCTGTGGTTGAGAAACGCTGTCAGACATTTTTCTTTATTCAGAATTAAAAACAACGATCTATCTTCGCAATTCGCTCAACGATCTAATCGTAGAAACGGAACTGTAGTTAAATTAGCAGTGTGCCTATACTGCGTTCAATTAAATGAAACTACAATCAAACCTCATTAACACGAACACGCTTAGTAAGAATTACTGATATGAACTAAATTGCAATCCCCGTCAAAATGCATATCCAAATAACGTTAACTCATTCGTTTAAGAATTCGGGTTACACTAATAGCCAGTTAAATCGGTTGGCTTGAGGGTTTTATGGCGCAAGGGCCATATTTGGCCATGCTACGCCAGATACAAGACATCAAGTAATAGACACAATGAAAGTTTCACTGACACAGAAGAGAGAAACACCCATGGAGGGATGCATCTGACAGGAATCGAACCTGTGCCGCCTACAACTAATAGCGGTTAAGACGAACAAATTTTCTAAACTTATGGGCAAATGAATTTCTTTCAATCGTATTATCAGAAATATTAAGCGACTTGGAAAGAATGAAGATTCGGTAGAAAACGAAGGAATAAATGTACCTACTTTAAAGGAAGCTACTTCTGGCTTAGAAATTGTTTAGCTAGGCAGTGAAAATTCAACTGCTCAAACAGCTTTGACCGCAAATATTTTCTTGAAGAATATCACGAAATAATAATAAATCGATTGCAGAACTATTTCAAGACAAAAATTGCGTAATCAGGAAATATTTGTATAATCAAGACTCATTTGTATAATTCTCGTGACGAAGAATACCATTTACTAATCAAGAATTGTACAATAAGTAATGTAAATTCAGTGATAGTATTTTATTTTATTGTTTAAATACTTTTTTCTGAATTTTCGGAAAGCACGAACTACTGTTAATACGAATTGTTTTACGGTCCCGTGAAATTAGTTTTAACGAGGTTTGACTAAATTATAATTTTAAATTAAAAATAAAATACTCCTCAATTACAAACGTAAAATGTAATTTAGACACTAAACAATACAACTAACCACATTTGTACTTCCAAAAAGCGGGACTAAACAAGTGCCGTCTTAATTGAATAGTAAGCAATTCCAAATTACTTTAATAACTTTATTTAACTCCAAGCCTTAAAGAACGTGTTGAGAAAATACCAAAAATATGTTACCAAACGATATTTATTCAAAAGTAAAATATTTTATTTATATTTCAGACAATTATTCATTAAAAGGAAAAATTCGACATTTTTTTTGCAAACAATTTTTATTAATTTACTCAGTTACAGAATTTAATTTGTGTTCATTTTATGTTTGCTTTGTGGCAATAAAGGAGATAAAATTAATGAGTCAATAGATCTTTCACAAAAATGTCGATACGAAAAGCCTCATGGAATTTTTAATCTATCACTGATTAACCAAGTATTAACTTTTATGATGCTTTACAGTTAGTTCTATTGCCAAATATACAGGGCACGCAAGAACCTGCAAATTTTAAATACTAGTCTGATCTACTTGAATTATTAGACACTTGAAAATTGACTGTAGTATGAACAAGAATTCGTAAGTTACAAGAATTCTATTTTAGCTTATCATCGAGTTTTAGACATAATTGTTAAAGCACGAGTGCTTCTTATCTCAACTGTTTGAAATGTCTAGTATTAATATCCATAATTTAGATAGTTTTAGCAGATAATTTAAAAACAAGCTGGACGACATAGGACTGCTGGTTAAAAAATGTAATCTCATTTAAAAAGGAATTAAAATGACTGCAAGCGAATTGCCGGCACTTCATTCATTAACAGAAATTTAATACACATCACTTAAAACCTTAATCGTAACATAACTTCAAATAAAATTGCAGGTTTTTTTGAAAGATTTGTAGATTTTAACAGACTATATTATTTTAATCAAAGATTTAACGATACATATTTATAGCTTCAAGGGGAAATCACTAAAGAAATTCTATTACAACAAAAACCTGACATCTGTTACTTACCCTAGAGATTAAAAATAGGTATTAAAGATTATAAAAGCATAAGACTGGACTTGCTCAAAACTAAATCACGCATGCGTCGATTTATATATTTTTGACGTTGTGACGTATGTATGTATTTTTAATTAACGTCACACTGGAGCAACACAGCAGGCTATTGGTGACTGTCCGGGATCAATTACAAAAGGAAAGATCCGAGGATACCACGTAATTTTGAATCACGGTCAGATTTGAAGTTGTAATAAAAGGTATTGGTATTTGGTATTGGTATTTTCAATTAACGTCACACTGGAGCATGTAATAAAAGAGCTCTTACAATAAAAAATAGTGAGGCAAATCCAAGTTCTATCCTCTGAAATTCTTAAAAGAGTATAAAATTGATAACTGTCGAACTAAAAGAGAGAACCGAATATATGCGACACTTTTACAAAATCGTTTATTTTTGTTCATATCAAACACATCTCACATTTTACGTGGGATTGATCTCGGACCGTCGCCAATTGCTCGCATTGTTGCTGCACAGTGTGATGTTAATTAAATACCTACCTACCACATCATGAATGCCGTTGGTTGGATGGTTTTGGGGATTTTATGGAGCAAGGGTCATATTTGGCCATACTGGTCCATACACAAGACATACAATATTAAGTAATAGACATACACAATGAAAGTTTAACTGACAGAGAAACACGCAGGAAAGAATATACCTGACAGGAAACGAACCTGCTAGGCCTACAATTTGAAGGTTCCTTGGTTAGTGGGCCTACCCATTGAGCCACGAAGGAAGGTAGGTAGGTATTTTAATTAACGTCACTGGAATAACACAATGTGCTATTGGAGACGGTTCGGGATCAATCCAAAGGAAAAGATGGGAGGACGACACCACGTAATTTCGAAATACGGTCAAATGACGAGGTCACACCTGAGTTGGCACCCCACTCTCCAAACTTCCACACCTTGCCAATGTGAGGACATTTGAGGCCACGACAGATTTAACCCTCCTTCGTACACGACACCCCCTTTGCCCGCGACAGTCTTAGGTTGGATTCAAACTAGCAAACCGAGCTTACTAATCCGGTATTATTACAACCGGGCTAAAGGAACCGGAGGGTTGCGAGTTCAAATCCAACCAAAGAGTGTCGTGTACAAAGGTGGCTGGTGCACGTTAAATCCGTCGGCGCCTCAAAAGTCCTCACGTTGACGTGGAAGTTTGGAGAGTGGGGTGCCAGCTCAGGTGTTTCCTCGTCCTCTGACAGTGATTCAAAATTGCGTGGTGTTGTAATCGGATCTTTCACTTTGGAATTGATCCCGGACCGTCACCAATAGCCCATTGTGTTGCTCCAGAGTGACATTAATTAAAATACCTATGTACCTATCCAACCGGGCTACCGCGGTTCAGGGGGTATTTCAATTAACGTCACACTGGAGCAACACAATTGGCTATTGGGGACGGTCCGGGATCAATCCCAAAGGGAAAGATCCGTGGACAACACCACATAATTTTGAACCACGGTCAGATGACGAGGCAACACCTGAGCTGGCACCCCACTCTCCAAGCCGCGGTTCAGGGGGGGGGGTATTTCAATTAACGTCACACTGGAGCAACACAACGGGCTATTGGTGACGGTCCGGGATCAATCCCAAAGGGAAAGATCCGAGGACACCACCACGTAATTTTGAACCACGGTCAGATGACGAGGCAACACCTGAGCTGGCACCCCACTCTCCAAACTTCCACACCACGCCAACGTGAGGACATTTGAGCCGCGGTTCAGGATCAAACGCGAAGAAAAGTTTAAATGAAGATATTCAGAATTGATATATTGGCATGGCGTGGAAGTTTGGAGAGAGGTGCCTCATGAGGTGTTGCTCGCTCAGGTTTTGACCTCGTCACTTGACCGTACTTCAAAATTACGTGGAGTTGTCCTCTGACCTTGTTCGATCCCGGACCGTCCCCAATAGCCTATTATGTTGCTTCAGTGTGACGTTAATTAAATATCTACCAACCTACCTTTTGGGATTGATCTTGGATCGTCGTCAATAGCCTTTTGTGTTGCTACAGTAGGTATTTTTAATTAACTTCGCTCTGGAGCAGCAACGAAACGGACTATTGGTGGTGGACAGGGATCAAAGCCGAAGGGAAATATCCGAGGACAACACCATGTAATTTCGAACCACGGTCAGATAACGAGGTCACACCTGAACTGGCACCTCATTCTACAAACTACCACACCAACTACAACGTGAGGACATTTGAGGCCACGACAGATATAACGTGTGCACCAGCTTCCCATGTACACGATGGTCTTTGGTTGGAGTTGGATTGGAACTGGCAATCCTCCAGTTGCTAATCTGTTACTCTTCCAACCGGGCTACCTGCGGCCCACTACATTTGGAGGTGAGTTCGACAACCTACTTATCTTTTCTAATACATACTGGATTCATCAACACCGATTATATTAAACGCCAAACGTTGCCAAAATGGCGATAAATTACATTTTGCGGTACTCCCAAATATATCATGCGATAGCATTTGAACATCGAGAGTAAAGCCTTCCTACACAGTATTTATTTTCATTGAATGATACTCTCATTGGAATAATACCTGAGATACGCATTTTTAACAAATACAATAACTTGCTACCTTCATATATGGGGTGCCGTGGTAGCTCGTTTGGAAAAGTAACGGTAGGGAGGTATTTTAATTAACGTCACACATGAACAACACAACGGGCTATTGGTGACGGTCCGGGATCAATCCCAAGGGAAAAGGTTCGAGGACACCACGTAATTTTAAGCCGCGGTCAGTTGACGAGGCAACACATGAGCTGGCACCCCACTCTCCGAACTTCCACACCACACCAAAGTTGAGGACATTTGAGGCCACGGCTGATTCAACGTGCATCAGCCTCATTCGTACACGGCGGTCTTTGGTTGGATTCGAACTCGCAACACTCCGGTTTCTAGTCCGTTAATTTTATAGCTTCTGGGGACGATGTGGCATGTCTGAAAATAAAGTGCAGCTGCGTTACATAACTAAACTGGCTGATTTGAACCAAATGATAACTAATACAACTATAGAGGTAATACTTCTTCCTAATCTTTATGAAAAAGAAATGTAGACTACTAATAATACAGTGAACATTTTTACAAGTGAAAGATATTTTGTAAATCCTTTTTCTTTACTTTACAGGATAAAGATCTCTAATGGTACCAATGACCCTCCTTTGGGCTCCTAACCTTAAGGAGCCTATTTTACCTATTTTTTTGGGAGAATTCAGACGAATTGGATGGCAAGTCTGTTAAAGTTTGTTTCTGGTAAGCTCATTTTTATTAAATCTGGGGTGGGATTTTATGCACTATTGAAATTAACTACAATAAATACTTATTCCTTTGCCTTCTTTTTAGAGGCGCAAAGAACTATTCCTATGAAAGGAGTAATGATGTCCAATGATGTAAAATTAGAGGCTTTAACTTGAACTATCAAAATTCTCAAAAGTTAAATTTTGAGTACATGAAGGAACTAGTTCAAAATCTAGACATGTACACTACTCTTTGCGCAACTAATACGGCTAAAATTACTAGAGACGTAAAAAGACGCAAAGTTATAAATGCACGCAAAGAAAAAATTAGACTAGTCTACGATAAGCGAATCGTCAAAATGACTATCGAACTCTGCCGTATGGCTTTTAGATTAAAAACGAATTTGTATATATTTAAGTACATTTAATTTTACAATTTTTGCTTTTAAATGTTTTTTAATTTTGTATTTACGTATATTTTAGTTTTAGCAGTTTTTTCTTTAATACAATTTTAAATTTTACAATTTGGTATTTATGTGCATTTAATTTTTACAATTTTGACAAAAGATGAAAAAGCTTGCCACCTTTTACCTATAATGACAAGGTTTTTTAAAAATATGATCAGTTAACATCCCCCCGTATTTCGTAAAAAACATTGAAGAGAAAACCATAATTTCTTTTCCCAATAAGGTACTTTGGTGCAATGGTTCTTATCAAAATTTATAATCAGATGCCTACGGTTCAGTTTCACGAAGGATTAGCAGCTGTCTTAAATTCTGTTTCTGATAGTGATTGACGATTTAATGAGAGTTAGGAAACGATACCAAACTTATATATCAAATTATTCACTAAGGGAATTATCAAATTATTCACCATAGAAATTTAAGTTTTATGTTTATCGTTCAAAATTTGTTCCATAAATCTTCTAAGATGAGGGATATTTCCTTAAATAGTCATTATTTGGTGCTATTCAAAAACCCTAGGGACAGATCCCAAATTGCCCATTTGGGTAGACAGCTGTACCCCTCAAACAGTAAATTTTTCCAAGTATTTCAAGATGCAACTCGCAAACCGTACGGTTATCTATTGGTTGACTTAAAGCCAGATACAGATGACACATGGCGTTTACGCACTGGTCTCTTTACTGAAGATACCTTTTATCTGTATCAGCATCGCTAATAGTATGTAAATAAGTGATTTGTCAAACATTCTTGCTGATAGTGAATCAGAGAACTCACATATTTAATGCTTTGCAGTTTTAGTGCTATTGCCAACAGGATATAAATACCTTTGCTTTGTATGTGTGATTATCATTTGGAAACAATATGACAAAGTGGTACGCGGCAACAGTTGGAGCAGCTGAAACTTGTTTCAAAGAGCAAAACAAAATCTTTTGCAAAAGTATTCTAACAATACTATTAAATCTATATGTGAATGTGCATTAAATTTATTAAAAAGGAACGTTCCAGTAGCTCAATATAAAAAACACAAGTTTCCTCCTTATAAAAGAAGTATTAGAAAGTTAGCTGATAAATCAGTACCTTTGTACAAAAAGCGCAAAATACTCATTTCACAAAAAGGTGAATGAATTTTAAGTATTTTATTACCAGCAGCTATTTCAGTGATAGGCTCACTTATCCATGGAGCACAGTAAAAAATTAATTATTGTGCCTGAAGACAGGCTTCCCGCTTTTGTGAGCGAACATTTATCCGAAATGGACAGAAAAATACACGATATACCGAGACAAAAAAAACCAAGCGACAACGAAAATGCCCTTCTCTATGTGCAAATTATGCAAAAGTTTGTAGTTTCCATCACCCAATCAGACAGCTAAAACACCAGAAAAGGTTAAGCAAAATGAAGTAGTAGAGCCACCAACCGACTTTTCAGATAATATTTTACCGTTAAAGATCGAGGAAAGACACTATTTTGGGAAGAGTTCTGAAAACAGTACCAATTAGAAAGAAACAGATTGCTAAAGAAATGTATGATTTTTAAAGAATAGGCAAAGTTCGTTAGTGATCCGAAGAAGGTGAAATAATTTACAATAACCAAACGATTCCACGTTCTAATATAGTTCTTTTAATGGATCACATTTTAAGAAATAAAAAGAAAGTTCCTTTTGGAACTGTGTTTATGAGTGCTGTAAAAGAAAATTATCTAGTAAATATATTGTTAATCGATTTTTGCTATCTAGTAAGGAACATGTTCCTAAAATGCCTGTGAAAAAGAATGTTACAAAAATGTATGCTAAAAAGAATTCCTGGATTTTAATAGTGATTTTAAATAAAAAATATTATTTGTTAAATCTTTGTGTCCTATAATTATTCCCTTTAGTTCATTACTCAAAACTTAGGTAAAATATTGTTTGATTTCTAAAGAAAAACAAAATCTGAAATAATCTTATACACCTAGTTTTATGATAGAAAAAAAGTTAAACAGTAGAAAAATAAGTTTAAAAAAATAAATATAAATACATTAAACAGTAAATTAAAAAATAAACAGTTTAAAAAATAAAAATAAATAGAAATTAAATTAAACAGTAAATTTAAAAAAAATTAAAGTTTTAAAAAGTTAAATAGTTAAAAAAGTTAAACAGTAGAAAAATAAAACAGTAAAACTTTTCAGAATAAATATTGTTTTAAAATTTGAAATATTTTAAATGTCTAAACAAAAAGTTGTTATAAGCCCACACGAAAGACTCAAAATATTATATAAATTTATTTTATTTTTATGAATAAATCTTACACCCATCTTTTTTTCACAAATTGATACATTCTAAAATAATTTCTTTTGCTTTGTTGTAAATATTTTAAAATAGAAGTCATACTTTCCTTGACAACTTTTCAGTAAATAATAAATACAATAAGGCTCACATACATTGGAAGTGAAACTTTGAAAAGGAAAGGGGTTCCAGTTCATTTTGGGAAATTTTGAAATAAATCGTAAAATGGGTCCTTCAAAATGTTCTGGGGAGCGACAATTTGAGTCAAATACTCTAGTAACTTGTAGTCTTCAATGAACATGGCAATCCAATGCGATCCGGGTTCAGACTGCTCTATCCACGTTAATAACCATATCACATTTTCCACGTACACGAGGGATCTTGTCTGCTGGTTATAAGAATGGGCAGTTTGGGTGTCTTGAGACAAAATACATCGCATTTGGTGAGCGTACATTAATTGCTGAAATCGTAAATGATATTTCTAGACTTGTTCATTTCAATCACGTTTTCAAATTCAGAATAAACTACAACGTTTATAGTGTGTTCTAAAGGCTCTTGAAATTTCATTTCTAATCCCATGTTACTGTTTCATGAGATTGAGGTGTTCACCATCGCAAAGATCAGGAGGATTGAGGTGTTCACCATCAAAAGCAAACGTGTAACCCTTAGAATATTCTTCCCTCGAAATGGCATTTCCATAATTGTCCCCTATTTTATCCGTTCCTAAAAACAATCTCTGATAAGCTCTAATGTAATTATTATGCGAAAAATTTGGATGAAGTGCATTATGTGGTTGGCCATCTACATAAAGTGCTATGAAATTCAAATTGTAATGTTTAAATTGAAAGGGAGATTTTTCATGTTCCATGAAACGCATCGTTATCCACACACCCTATAACTCTTTAGTATTTGACCCACAAAAATGTTATTTTAAGTAATGGACGTATTTCCCTTAGGAATTGAATAACTTTTATACACTATTAATGGGGTATTTAGCTATTTCTTTCTCCAGAGCCTAACTATGACCTAAAGTAACACCTACACTAACACGCACTTTGCGCACAAATAGACACGTTCAAGCACTTTATAATCTCCTATGCCCATCAGAGAAAACTGACTTGCTGCTTACGAGTTTAATTTTTAAATCCACTAGATTTAGTAAAAGTCTATCTTGATTAAATAAATCGCTGTGTATTGCACCGATCATATCAATAGTTGAACTGTGCTGCATCTTTTAGTAAAACCCTTGTTTGTTTCGATGGCCAAGTGTTCACCTGTATCTTTGTAAAAAACTTCGCAGGTTAGTTGCGACGTTTTGCTATCTATTCCGTGATTCAGTAAAGTTTCTATATAGGCATGTTGAAATAATGCAAGTTTCTAAATAGGCATGTTTCCAGTTCGAACATGTATCCTTATAGAACATGTTGTTCTATAAGGATACATGTTGTTCGAACTGGAAACTAAACGCTCATTCAAATTAACATCGACTTATGAAAACAAGGAATGAAGAAATAAATTTACAGGGCCGATATTTTCATCTGGTGGCAATGCCTTTCCGTCATTTTAAAATTTTGGCTCTTACATACAAATGTGTTTGAGATAAGTCCATATAATCCTCTCCACTACCTGATACGTGAAATTCAACAGGCCCTCCGTCAGCAACGATGGACAGGGTGAAATTGCACCCATTGCCCGCCTTGTATAACAGTCTGTGTTGGAAGTGAGTGAAATAATTCCAATTCTGATTTGGCACATTCTAGTCTTAAAACAAACGCCATTAGAGATCAAATATATCGCGTGCTTTCACCTTACGTCTTTTGATTGAAGTGATCCGTTTTGCAGAAATACGTTTTCTTTTATACTTTCCTTTACCCAACATGAACTGCGTCTTATTGATAGCTCTTCGAGCTAAATTTTTACTCTCGTCTTTAACGCGTTTCTCTGCTGATTCTTTTAAGTCTTGCCCTTCGAAAACATCACTTGCTATCTATGTACCTGCTCGTAAAACTGATTTCCCGACTGTTTTAGCCCCTTTGAAAAGAAACGGTAAAGCTTTGCGAAAAAAACGACGAAACATGCCACCAATTCCGTACCCTTTCTGTATATTGTTACCTCTATAGAAAGCTATTCCAGAGCCGATTTGATATGCATGCTCTTTAAACTTTTTAGAACAAACATAAGGTACGCATGCGATATTGATGTTATGCGATCAATGTTCATTACTGAAATGAGTATATTTTCTTGCATTCAAAGGTATTTATAGTAACTGCCGCATCCTAAAGTGCTATAATACTTTACCCCTCTCAAAGGGTACTAAGTCTCCGGAATTTAAACGAATTTATATCTCAATATTTTGAAAATATTGTCGTATGACTGGTGCGAAATGAGGTCTATCGTACACACAAAGAACTATTTCCCTATCATTACCGGTTATTTTTATAACCCTGAGAAGAGGAGCCTGTACATCGCCAACTGTTTGGGGTTCTACAATATCATTATATACGTATAAAAGGGGAAATAAATGTTTGGATCAGCAACAAAAGAACTTTCGACTACACCTTGTGCTACTTGAGGAATAAATCCAATGAGTCCGTCTTGTAATATAACTTTGGCATCGTTTTCATATTTTATTTTAACCCGTTTGGTTGTGTTGTTAAACTGAAATTTTATCTTATTTTCATGCGATGGTAAGTACATAGCCTTTAAGATCTCTGGAACCGATTCATAACATCCAGAGGTAATTTTCTAGTAATTAATTTTCCATCTCCTAAATCGAATTCAAATAGATTATTTTTTCATTTATATTATACCATTTGCGAGGGTATATTATTTCAGCTAATCCTACTTTCCATTCACCGTTTAAACTTATAGGAGTGGGTAACTGAGTCATATAAGCTAGAAATCTTGTTCTCGGGGAAATATTGTAGGGAGCTATCCGAAGACAACGTCACAGAATTAACGTGGGAAACCCATGTATTAAACTTTTCAGGGTAGCCTAGAAATTTAAAAAAATATTATATTTTATTACCAATCTTGCGTTTTTTTATCACCTTTTCAACAGGATAGTAACTAGAATCAGATACCTTTGGAATTTCTTTTTCGTAAAAAGTACCCTCGATTATAAACTAAAAGATTTGGATAATGAGATAAACTATTGGTTTCCGGGGAATTATTTGATGTATAGTAAAAATCTCTTGTCCAATTATTTTCATAACTTTTTTGTCTTAATACATACTGTGTGTATCTCCTCCATGAAATTTGTGTTTGATTTCAGATTTAGTTAAATCTCCATATAAATTTTGCGATACTTTCTGCTGATTATTTAGATTTACTGATATGGGTTCCATTTTAATAATACGATGCCATGTTCTATTGTAACTGTAAATCAATTTATCAATAACACTACATATTTATGTCTATTGAATTCAGTGAAAAACTTCCACATTTTAGCTTTTTAAGGTACTGTTAAATCTTTCAACACTCGCTTTCGTTTCATTGCTTGTCATAAAAAAGCGCACTCATTTTCTTAAATACGTTTGTACAACTTTATTATTAAATTCTGTTCCCTTGTCCTTTTGTAATAAATTGAATTTGCGCTCATTAAAAATATTTTTAAAAGCCCTTAGGATACTGTGACTCGTTTTATCTTTCAAGGTTATTTGTAAAATATTTTGTTTATAAAATATATCAATACAAGTCAACAAATATTTATATCCATTATTAAACTTAGCTAAAGATTGCAAATCTACTAAATCAGATTGAAACTGCTCGTCTATACTTCCTACAATTACTGTTCCTTAAGAAATTACGTCTGACTGATTTGTGAAGTGTGTAAGTATTTGCTTGTCCAGCTAGTCTTTTATTTTTTGTTTTGGAATAGGATTTTTCTCTTTCTGAAACGCACGGTAAACAGCATCAAAACCACCAAAACTTCATGGGCGTGCTGGGTCAAAATAAATTTCTTATTTTCTGATCAGTCATTGCAACAATTAAAATTAAAGTGACTTAACTACCACGCTAGTTCATCGTGTGGTCCCCCAGCTGTAAATGAAACACAAATCAAAGTGTCAAAGTATGTATACCAACCGCGTATTCCTGTATTGTGTGTTGTACTATTTTTTTCAGAATCTTTTCTTTAAAAAATTCTAAAATTTTACTCTAATGTAGCTAGAAAATTCGTAACTTCTTTGTACACTTTAAATCAGTAATAAAATTTGCTGTTGCATATACAACACACATATTTCACTAAAACGAAAACTTATAACTAAAACATGTATAATCAATAAGTACTAAAATATGCATAATAAATAATAAAAATAATAACATAAAGATAAACTAATAAATTTGTTTATTAATATCTATGTTTTTACCATCTGAGGCAATATCAAGTTCTCGGTATTTTTAATTAAGCATTTAAAATTCAATCTTTTAACAAATGATTCAGTAATAAAACACAGTAATGTATTATTTTGCACCAGAAATTCCTTCACAAATTCTTTTAAGCCCATACGAAATATAGCTAAAGTTCCATAGGAAGATAATCTAATTGATTGCTAAACATCACACAATCATGTCTCAATTGATTGCCATATTGCTGCTGACAACCGTAGCATTCGAATACCACTTGGATATTTTTTCAAGGTTATCAATGAATGATGTTGTCAAACATATCTCCGCATCGATATAGTTCACATCTGGATTGGTAAAAATACTCTTACCAATTTCCTGTTTCACGAAGTTCCCGAACACAGACCTAAACATTACCGAAGTAATGGTAGAATTTAACGTGTCTCGAACGTTTTGTAATTCAGCCCACTCGGCTTCACATAACATAACAATATTTGGTAAGAAATCCCGTACATAGTTCTTACCCTGGTAATATCTCTGTAATGTAATATGCAGCTCATCGTCTATGTAATCTTTTGCAATCAGATAATCCCGCACAACGTTAACTGTTCCAACACGGAATGGCACGTCAATTGAGTCCATCTCTCGGCACAAATGGAACCATAGGTATGGCGTCAAACTTATTCCTTGCTTGGTTGGTACAAGCTGACCCTCATCAACCAGCTGGAATTGTCGTATATGCACACGCACCACGTTTGCAAAGTCGGAAACATACGTACTTATTTCGACTCGAAAGGAATTTCAGGAACATCAAATGGCGTATCTTTCTTGGTGTCGTAAGAGTAAAGCATCCTTTTAGCAAGGGAGTTCGAGCAAGGTCTTTCCATAGTTGAGGTTTAGCAGCAAGCAAAAGGCAGAGAGCTTCAGAAACGCATTCAAATCCAATAGAGAAAGTGATACTGAAACAAGAATCAGCTGTACTTGTAGCATTCAAGCAAAAATCCTTATTTTATCCTCAAAATTTAATATAAAACCCCTATCTATTCTAGAAAGTTTCATTTAGGGGCTTGTGATATGCGACTCATTTGATTATATAGTTCTAGCATGTCACTCGCTTTTATCGCAATCGAAAAACCCACCATTCTCCTAAATAGCAATGCGTTTAAAAGCTTCTCATTTACTTAAGATTGTATCCTATATCGGTGAATCATTCCTTCAATACATTCTGTCACGTTCCAGAGTTCTACATTCTGATACTTTCCCTGTCATTACATATAATTCGAATAATTTTAAAATCTTGGATATAAGCTTGTAAATTCAACTTTATGGGTTTTATGTTCATATTCATTCTTCATAACGGCAATAAAGTATTCACAATAAATAAAAAACACATACACACTTTCACTCCCTCAAGACGTAAACTTTCTATATGTATTCTATAAAGTAGGTAGTCGGGGTCGAACGTAAAAAACGGTTAAAGTACTTGTGTAAAACGGTCGGCCGCGATTACTTTTTTCCTGGGTTCAAATCCGTCTTTATAGTATTAATTTCTTAAAAATAATTCCCCATTTCATTCTAAAGTATCACTCCCAAGGAAAAGATCCGAGGACAACACCACGTAATTTTGAACCAAGGTCAGATGACGGTCACACCTGAGCTGGCACCCCACTCCAAACTTCCACACCACGCCAACGAGAGGACATTTGAGGCCGCGACAAATTTAACATGCACCAGCCCCTTTTGTACACGACTTTTTTTTATTGGATTCGAACTCGCAACCCTCTGGTTGCTTATCCATTACTCTTCCAACCGGGCCACCGCGGCCCGACCAGCAACAAAGTGTATAATATAAAAAGGTATCGAGTCGTGAATAGTAAAAAATAACACCAAATGAGGTTTAAAAGCCAATGTCATTCAAAAAATGAGAAGAAATTTGAATGGGGATTTTCCCCAATCAAATCTCGCAGATTTAAAATTGTAGTTTTATATCTGATACGTAGATGATTAAAAACAGGACAGACAATTAAAATGTGAAAAACAGGAAATGGAGTAGATCATGAGATGCAAATGTGTGCGCTCCCTAAAAAAGATGTGTGAAACGTGTCCAATGCGAAGGCGGGACAGTTTGACATCCGTCCTTCGCACCGGAGACACTGGCGACGGATGAACGTGTGATGGGTTTGATACAATTCAATTTTTTGGTGACTTGCAGGTTCCACGACTCTAGCCACAAGGAGTCGACGAACTCCTTTGTGGTCCAAAGAACTTGCCTCTTCAAATACAGGATTACTGCTCTCCGTAGGAAGCTTAATTCAATTATTTCAAATAGCCCTACTCCTGATACGGTCCAGGCAGCCGGGTTGCAGTACCGTTCTAAGAGAGCCACCTATAGACGTCAAATTATCGTCGCTAAAAAGGCGGCCTGGAGGGGACATTGCTCGAGCCAGTATTCTAAATTTGGATCTTTGTTGAAGTTAACATTTTAAAAACTAAATAATTCTAATAGCCTGGATTTATTTTCCCCGATTAACCAAATATGAATTATAAACAAAAATAGACAAATTAATGGATCATTTTTTTGGTCAAAATGACAACAGCCCACTTCCTTTTAATTTTACTGCAACATCAGATAAAAATTTTGTATTACTTTAGAGGAGCTCGAGCTTGTCTTCTCTAGTCTCAAGGACGGAAAGGCCCCGGGGCCGGACCGCATAGATTATCGTTTATGGAAACATATTTTTAAAAATTATCCTAGTTTGATTTACCCTCCAATCAATTTTTCGTTACAATTAGCACATTTTCCGGGGTGCCTCAGGGGTGGAGGTGTTCGCTTCCTGTTAAAACCAGGGAGGGACCCCTCCTCCTGTGGCTCCCATCGAACTATCTCTTTTATTTTCAATAAGTAAAATTATTGAGAGAGTGTTTGCCAGAAAGTTAAATTTCTGGCTGCATTCTCAAAACATTCTTCATGATTTACAGTTTGGTTTCCGGGAGCAGCGGTCCTGTCAGGAGGCTTTGTTCTCAGTACAAAATAAACTAAATTCTTTCCGTGGGGTCTGCCATTCTGTCTCCACAACTTTGGATATCAAAGCCGCGTTCGATAATATGGACTGGCCCCTGTTGGAAACTACACTGCTGGCCACCGTAAATGCAACACCCTGAAGGAAGCATGCAAATAATATGAAATTTACAACATGCATTAGCGGAGGTGAGATATGTAAATGATTAGAATTTCAGCGCAGACGCACATCACGCGCGCCTGTGGCGCCACTCCAAAGCGCTATTTAAGGCTTGGAGATTTCGACGATTTCAAGTACGGCAATTGTGTTTTTCTTGTGGTTTTTCAAAAAAACGATCAATTATGCCTCGTAGAAAACAGCGATCATCTTTTGATCAAGTATCCGAGTTCGACAGAGGAAAGATAGTGGCCTACCGAGATTGTGGATTATCTTTCAGGGAAATCGGTAGTCGTGTTGGACGAAACCAAACAACTGTAATGCGGATATGTGATCGTTGGATGCAGGAGGGTACGACGGACCGACGTGTTCGATCGCATCCACCTCAGTGCACCACTTCACGTGATGACAGGCATATTGTGCGTATGGCAGTGACGGATCGCTCAGCCACATCACGAACCATAGCACAGCACATTCAGTCTGTACCGCATCATCCAGTGTCTGCGCGTACCATTCGACGCCGTTTACAGCAGAGTGGTCTGTCCGCAAGACGTCCATTGCTTCGTCTACCCTT
The DNA here is from genome assembly GCA_933210815.1 of Meta bourneti. Classification (NCBI taxonomy): domain Eukaryota; kingdom Metazoa; phylum Arthropoda; class Arachnida; order Araneae; family Tetragnathidae; genus Meta; species Meta bourneti. The sequence continues at coordinate 29,468,243 of OW119923.1, read as the reverse complement.
GACGCAGAACCACAGACGTTTCCGCCGCCAATGGTGCGATGAAAGAAGGATGTGGACGGCAGAATGGAATGAAATTGTCTTTACTGACGAGTCACGCTTCTGCCTGCAACACCACGATGGTCGGATTCGAGTCTGGAGACACCGTGGAGAGAGGATGCTGAACAGCTGCGTTATGCACCGCCACACTGGTCCGGCACCGGGTATTATGGTATGGGGCGGTATTGGATATCACTCTCGCACTCCTCTAGTACGCATTGCCGGTACTTTAAACAGCCAGCGCTACATCTCCGAGGTGTTGGAGCCAGTTGTCCTTCCTTACCTTCAGGGCTTGCCCACAGCCATATTTCAACAGGATAATGCGCGACCACACGTGGCACGCATTGTCCAAGGGTTCTTCGTCAATCGCCAGATTGAATTGCTTCCCTGGCCAGCTCGCTCTCCGGATCTTTCGCCGATAGAAAACATGTGGTCCATGGTTGCTCAACGATTGGCCCAGAATACATCCCCAGCTGCCACACCAGATCAACTTTGGCAACGTGTGGAAGCTGCTTGGTCTGCTGTACCCCAAGAACACATCCAAAGTCTCTTTGAATCAATGCCGAGGCGTGTGGCAGCGGTGATCTCCAACAATGGCGGCTACTCTGGCTACTGATTTTGGCAGGAACCACACTTCACAGAAGTCTATAAATTTAATCATTTGATACTTGGTCAACATGTTATCTACAAAATAAATTTTGTTGTGATATCTCTTGTCTTTCTTGGTGTTGCAATTTGGGTGGCCAGCAGTGTAAATGAAATTCAAATGCCAAAAATCATGATTCAGTTTCTTATTAGTTATTTCACAGAGAGCACTATTACGTGCAATATCCACGGTCACTCCATACAACGTAAAATATTTAAAGGATGTCCACAGGGTTCGGTGCTTGACCCGACCCTGTGGAACATTTGTTTCAATAGAATACTAAATTTAAACTCTGAAAAAGTGTTCCTCCAGGCCTTCGCGGACGACCAGGGGTTGATTACGTCGGGAAGAACGCGAAGGGACCTGGAGTTAAACACCAATTATGTATTAAATTTTATAGCTATTACCCTCCAAAAATTAAAACTATCACTTTCCATCGACAAGTGTCGGTCCATCATTTTGGCTAAAAACAGTAAACTTTCTAGGAAACCCATATTTAAAATAAACGGTAATATTATAAAAATATCCCCCAATTTAAAGCTTTTAGGTAATATTTTTTACGACTCACATGGAACGAACATATAGCTTCTCTAAGATCAAAATGTTTGGCTATAGGGATCCCTTGGTAGAGTAAGAGGCGTCGGCTCCAGAAAACCTGGTACCTAACGGTTACCGAAAAGATCATCACATATGGGGCTGTCATTTGGGGAGGTAATCTTACTAAAGAGCAGAAAAAGAAGCTCCAGTCAATTCAGAGGTTTTTTTTGCTAAAAATGACTGGGGCTTATAGAACCTCCCCAACCGACTCCCTTAATGAACTATATGGGGTATCACGCTCCACGTGACTCTGAAGTCACTCTATTCCGAATTCAAAATTATAAAAAGGCCGCTGCCCGACCCGGTTCTCAATCTGTCACATATTAATTTAGTTTATTGATTGGAATATCTACCAGAATTCGGTTACAAACTAATCATCAAGTTTCAATCTAAAATAACCAACCCTGATTATGAGGTGTACACCGATGGCTCTGGCATTGATGGCGTCGGACCTCGGTGTGCATCTTAAAAAATAACCATCCAATCCATATTTTAAAATTCAAACTAAATGACCACAATTGTCTTTCAGGCAGAGTTGTCGGCCATTCATCAAGCGATACTTTTGCAATAGAAAATAATAAAAGAATAAACATTTATAGTGACAGCTTGAGCGCCAATCCAGGCCTTGAAACCACCATATATTAGATCATATGTAATATATGGTGTATAATATATGGAATCAAATAAAATCCGAAATTGCCGAATTTACTAACCTTTTTGGCCTGGATTGAGTTCGGGCCCATGTGGTGATCGCAGGTAATGAGCTGGCCGACCATCATGCCAAGCTGGCCAGTAGCTGTGGCGAGGGACTGGATGTTCTTGCCCCTCTCTTCAGAACAACCAGCCTGTTAAGATTATGAAGTATAAATTAAGTGGCCTCAACTCCGTCTTTCAGGCAGAGTTGACGGCCATCTATAAAGCTATATTATTTGCAATACTCAAAAAACAATAAATATTTAGTGACAGCTTGAGCTCGATCCAGGCCTTGAAATCCCCATTTATTAGGTCTTCATATATTAATAAAATCAAATCAGAAATTACCAACCATACTAACCTTTTTGGCCTGGATTGTGTCCGGACCCATGTGGGGATCGCCGGAAAAGAGCTGGCCGTTAACTGTGGCGAGGGACTAGATGTTCCTGCCCCTTTCCTACGTGAAAAGAATGTTGAGGGAATCAATCATTACCAACTGGCAGGAGCATCATACCAATTCGAAATCTGGTCTCCGGCCGAAGAAATTCATGCCGGAGATTAGTACTGCCTCCCTCGTCACAGATCGACACTTAACATGGTTTTTGACTGGACACGGCCCGTTCCTGGCTTATTTAGATCGTTTCAAACTCAAAAGTACCAACCTCTGTACTTGTGGGATGGTGGGCGACCCCGACCATTACCTCATAAGCTGCCCGCACAATTAAAAACCACATCAGAGAGCCAGCGGAGTTAAGCAAATCTGTCTGGCTCTCTGGGATCTTAAAAATAATATATCCCGCTCCATGATAAGATCACGTATGTTAGTGGCTGGGGTGGTGGCGAAAGGCCCACATCCCAGACTAATTTGTCCTTGGCTCCTCTACGTCTTTTTGCCGCTGTATCTGGTGTTCCCTTTTTTTATCTGCGATGAATTTATTTTAAATTTTTAAATTTCTACATTTCATTTATAAATTTAGTTCCATTTATAATTATTCGCTTTTATTATTCTACATGTAAATATTCCATTATTTTGTACTCTGCATTTCATAATTCATCTTATTTATCCCATTATTACTCATTAAAATAATGCTAATGTTTAATCTTTTAAAATTTTTAAGTCTCGATGTTTTGTTGCTCTGTAGAGTTGGTTTTGTGATATTTAAATTTATTTGTATTTTTGTTTATACGTCCCTGTAAACTGATGGGGTGTCCGTCGGTCGTCTCATCTATTTTCATTGTTGGCCTGTTTTGTATTTCTTTTTATTGATTAATAAATGGTAGTGCTCTTGGTGCTTGGGGGCGCACGTGAGGGGTTGGCTGTGCCTCCCGCCGTTGGGGCGGTGTGGCTCGTTGTCTTCTGTGCTCAGCGGTGGAAGTTTCCCCCACTTCCCCTTGTAACGTAGTAGGCCGAATGGCGTGCCAATGAAAAAAATGAAATCCCAGCGAAACAGCCCAAATTACAAATAAACTTACGTTTATTTCACAATAACGATATGTACAATATTTTACAATAGGGATTTGTATTCCTAGGTCATGGGTGCTGCAAAATAGGCATAAATGGATCTCCTCAACGGCCGTGGCCCCTAAAACCGAGAACCACAAAAACAAACCTCTGCTCCGTTTGAGCTTTCCAACCGATCTCCTTTGTCGCCAGATTTTTCATTTGAAACAGTTGAATCACCTGCGCCTTTAAAAACCATCTGGACGGTTGCGGCAGATGTTTCGGGAATTTTCGGCTGGGGATCAATGGTGCTGACCTCTGATACCTCGCCGCCAGGGACGTTACACCCTGGAAAGGCTCTAAGCCCTATTTGGCGAGCCGGGAAGTGGTGGGTCTAGAAATCCTTTGTGGACATCTTGATGTCGCTAAGAGGGAAATCCTTGCTGCAACGGAACGGAAGCTGCGATAGCAGCACTGTCAGCAAGCTCGTTACCCTTATGTCCACGTGACTAGGGACCCAACAAAACAGAATATCGAATCCCTTGCTCTGAAAGGCCCGCAAGATGGTAAAAGTGACACGACAGGATGGTATATCGCTCCAGCTCTGTTGTAACTCATGCTATCAGTATAAATGTAGAATTTACGGTGGGTACTAGAGGAATTCTGGTGAAGGGTGTAATAAATTGCCACCGCTTCAGCAGTGTAGACGGTGCAGGAATCTTAACTAAATAGTATTGGGAAAGCTATTCCGCAGCCTACATAATCTCCTTTGGAACCTATTTACCAGTTTTTAAGGATGGATCTAAACTGACAGTTATGTAAGAAATATATTTGTTGGAATATCGCTGGAGCAGTCAGATTTTGCGTATGGAGTGAAGGGGTTGATATAATTTAGATGGAAAGTCCCATGGTGGGAAACGAAAAATTTCATTTTGTCGGGGCACAATATCAAAGGTAAGAATCGTTATGATGGAATTGGTCCTCTGCAAAAAAGGTTTAATGCAATAGGAATAATAACCATGATAAACAGAATGTAAATTTAATTGATTTTAATTCTATTGAAATCAGAATCCATGCCAAAATTTTAATATATTTGGCCTACAACATATGAATACCCGTTTCAATTTAACGTAACACCTTATTTTAGTGTTTAACTGAACCGGCCATTTTAAAATAATTTTCCCACGTTACTTAAAAAAGTTGTCTTTCTTATTTTATTTTTATGAAACAGCATTCTACAAACCATTACGTATTCAACCGAATACTGAAAGGAAGTTGGTCGAAATATACACATACCGCCAAGAAATTACCCATGTCTATTATTATTTCGTAGAAAACATTAACATAAATTTAACTCCTAAGTAATATATCTGCAATTTGTAAACTACTGGAACACATAAATGCAAACAGAAACGAAATTCCGCTCATTGAAAAAATGCAGAATTCTGAAAAAGTAACACATGAGGAAACATGTTAAATTTCGACTTCCTCAAATAGAATAATTCGATAAAAGGATTTTGAAAAATATGATAGACAATGATTTATATACAAAAAGAACACGCATTTATAATACTTGGAAATGCTCAAATATGACGGCAACATTTCGCTGTCAACTCAAATACACAAACACGGAATCCTAAATCAAATTATAACACTAAAACATTAATTATGGCATTGTCAGATACCAAGCAACAAAATTACTTTTATGATGAATGATTTTCTCGTTTGGGCTATTCATGTTCCATGACAATATGCAAGTTGTATAAAATTAAGTATTTTAACTATCCATATTTTATTAAGTTTTCATAAAAAAATTTATGACGGAAAGAAATAAAATAATCAGTTTAAACAATTTAAATTATAATTGTTTAATGTTTAGGAAAAAATTAATTTTCGATTAACTGGTAAAACAAACTGAGTTGCTCAATCGTTTAGTGGCAACATTTAAAAACATCTCTAGAATTTGTGTTCTTATTGTAGCCACTCTCTTCACATTAAGAATTCTTAGACTAAGTGTACCGCGTAACTTTTCTCCGTACGCATGTCAAACTATTTGCTCTGCATTCATTTACCAGTTTCAATTGTTATGTCTGAATAAATTTTCATTGTTCCCGAGATGCTTATGGCACAGTTGATAACCCCCAGAAATAACATCGAATTGCTAGCCAGCATTTTGAGTTGGGTTCTTCCCGAAGCCAGAACCGGAGCCACCAAAACACAGGTGACATCCCAAAGTTCAATGTTATTCCTATAGCAAATTGGAATTGTTTTTTAACACCTAGGTTAAAGAGAACGGAGGTTAATATGTAGCCTACATTATCCGCAAGATTACGTGTACCAAATTTGGAGTGGATTGGTCAAAAGGTGTAGATTTTATAAAAGGACAGACATCAACTGCTTCATTTATATACACTCAAGTCCAAAAGTTAAGCATAATTCGTAAAATGCGAAAAAAATCTGAGTAAATATGGATACAATGGTTTAAAATCACTTGTGGAGAATCGTGGGACGAAGGTAAAATATTATGCATATGCAAAACAGTTCAGTCGACATGCACAAAGCACCTGCGCACGTCGGAACGAGTATAAGACGTCCTCGAGCGGCATGGCCAGTTTAGGCAGAAATTTCACGATTGCTGTGGTACGGAGTGTTGTTAACAATCAATAAGGACGAATGAGGCCACAAAGATGCCAACTGAACATGTTTGTGAACGGACGAATTATTGCAATTATCCTGTCGATCCTAAACCTAAGCATCTCGAATTCTAAATGTGCCCGTGTGTGGTCTCCAGACTGGCAGAGGTTTCAAACCACTGGAGATGTTACACGACCACCAAGGGTAACAACCGCTCAGCAAGACCGATATTTGGCGATAACTGCGCGTCAGAGAAACCGTTCTGCACAACTGGGTTCAGCCCTGACAACCGCCACAGGAGTCATAGTTTCGAGACAAACTGTTTACAGGAGACTAAGACACGTTGGTCTCTATGCCATACGACCAGCAGTTTGCATCTCCCTGACGTCTGCACAGAAACGCGCGCGTTTATAGTGGAGTTTGGGGCATCGGCAGTCTAGTCGACAACAGTGGGCAATGTCATGTTCAGCGACGAGTCCAGATTTAGTCTGCAAACTGATTCTCATCGTACTACGATCTGGAGATAACGTGGAACGCGTTTTCACCTGGGAAACATCACTGAAAGACAGGTTGTTTTCAATGGAAGTCATGGTCTGAGCAGGCATCATGCTGGACGGCTGCAGACTTCCAGATCTTTGACAAGGGGTCCGTTGTAGGTCAAAGATACAGAGACTAAGTCCTTGAGCCTACCGTTCACCTGCTTTGAGTTGTGATCGGTCCTGGTTTCATATTCGATGATAACGCGCCTCCTCACCGTGCAGCTGATTGACGCCCTCATTCAAAGTGAAGATATCCACCGCATGCAGGGACCTGCCAACTCCCCTGATCTTAATCCTATAGATCATGCGAGATATTCGCGGGAGACATTTTGCAGTCCCCGCAATCCACCAAGCTGTTCCGGAATTGAAAACTGCTCTCCGTGAGGCTTGGAACTCTGAGCACACAACTCATTCATACCCTCATCGAAAGTATGGGAAATCGTTGTGCAGCATACGTGGCTACCAGAGGTTCCCACACACCGTATTAAACTTCAGCATCACATTGATTAATCATTCTGTTTCACTAATGTTGACACTCGTACTGTGAACCTTTTTCTTTCAAACCTTTTAGTTAGGGTTTTAGAAGAAAACAATGCAAAACAAGGATAATGACTTAATATCTATTACACCCGCATACCGTGTTTCCTTCCATTCCAATGTAGATTTTCTGAAATATTCACATAATCACTTATGCTTAACTTTGGAACACGAGTCGTAGTTTTGGCGGACGAATCCAAAGCACACCAAGCAAGCCCTTATTAATTGAAATAAAGATGAATTCCTCGACAAAAACGTTCTTTATTAAAAAGTCAAGTTAAAACATTAAATATGTTTATGTATACAAGTAGATTTTATTGCACAGCGACAAAGTCAAATCGTTCAGCTTTAGTGCGATCCTTAAAAAGCATCCTTCCAATAGTCAGCGCGAAACCCACGATAAGTAGTAACATCGATAAAATGATGAGAGTACCACTAGTATACTGGCCGAGATGGTCGCAGTTGATCCAGATGAGAGCAAAAACATATCCGAAGAGGCAACAAACAACTCCAATGAATTGGTACATTTCGTGAGCTGAAAAGAGTCGTTTTACTAAACAAATGTAGGCAAGAGCATTAAATTAAGCAATAGGTTTGATCAGAACAGTACCTGTAGTTTTTATACTTAAGGGGTGGGACTCAAAATTCTAAAATCTTCAATTTTAAAGTTTTTGTTCTGAAATTTTTTTCTGTATGTATACATTGTATTTTGCAATTATAATAACTATTTTATATTTTCAAAACTTCAAAATTTTTTTTTATTAAAATTAAAAAATTATAAAATTTTGACGTTGGGCAAAATTGATATATCTTAAAATATTTTATAACAAATCATTTCATTTTTGCACTAATTGACTCCTAAAAGTTCATACCAAAAATCACGAAGACAGTTTAAAGTTAAAACAGTTAGAAAAAAAATTGAAAAAATATTTTGTTCAAAAACTACATAAAACACATAGTATACAAAGTTCGAAAAAGTATAGAAAAAATAATATACATATACACAATTGCTGAAGACAAATTAAAGAAATGTATTTGAAGTAATTGTCATAAATGAATGAAATTTTCTACAAGTAGTTTTTAAGTTATATCCATTTTTCACTATCGAAATCCCATTTAACAGAAAAGGAGAAAAAGAGCGTTTAAAATTATGAAAATATTCAAGTTATTAAAGAGTACTTTTGCATACTTTATGTTTGTTTAAAATCCTCCTGGATAGTAATATGTATTACTTCTTAGTTTTAATGTTTCATTTAATTTAATTTTACAAGTTGGACTTTTTTCCTATACATTTTAAAGTATTTGTGGACTTCGTCGCTTTCCTGAACCGCCTAGTCCTTTATGGAAAGCGTTATTGAAGTATATTGATAGTACAGAAAATTCGAAAACGTGCAAATTCAACAATAAAAACAGTGAGAATATTACGATAATCAATTCAGATCACTTCAAAAGTGTTCGTAGCGTAGTTTATTTGAGTTAGAAAAAAAAATAGAGCTGAAACAGTAGAAAGTAGACTCCAAAACAGTTTGTGTGTGTGTGTTTACATTATCTGATGGGTGAGGCTCGTTTGATTTGCAGCTGTCATGTTATAAAAAGCCGAATATTTCCGGTTCTACTGATGATAGAAACAGAATGTAGGTGTTATTTTATTCAGAAATATCTATATTTTTTTAAGATAATAAAAAAATTGACTTTGTTTCATATTTTGAGTCCCAGACCCCCTTAAATGAAATCGATTTCTCGGAGCTCTTATCGAGGACTTTGGTTAGTCGCTTTGCGGTTCTATGGTACAAGGGTCACATTTGGCAAAGCTGCGCCAATCGCGAGACAGACAACTTCAAATAAAAAACAAGGAAAAAAGGGAATGGAATAATGGGATGAACGTAGGAAAAAAAAAATCACTTGGGAAGCCCGGGTGCGTGACTCCCTTATTTTCTAAAGACAGTAACCCCACCTACGGGTTGGTAATTGATAATTAATTAACGTAGGGCAACGCAACGGGCGGCCGTCCGGGATCAATCCTCGACGTAACGTTCCGAGGATAGCACCACGTAACTTTGAACTATGATCAGAGGAGGTCAACAACCGCGCTGGCACCCCACGCCAACGTCAGGACATTTGAGGCCACAACTGATTTAACGCGCACCACCCCCGTGTACACGATGGTCTTTGGCTGGACCAAGTTACGAACTCGCGACCCTCCGCTGCAAATCTGTTACTCTTCCAACCGGGCTACGGCGATCCCAAATCCCCATGTGAAAAGATCACTGGGATACCTCGGGTCTACGAGGTCCGTACACATCTATAGAAGATGTTCCACCAAGGTGCTCCAGAAGCGCAAAATCTGAAGCATCCCTGACAGCCCTTGAGATGAAGCGGTCGAGCTTTTCGAACGCCACTATCTCGCCAAACATTAACACCACATCGGAACTCTTCCGTACCCTCACTGCACTCCAGCCTTCTCTCTCAATAGGATTTGAACATGACCCACCTACTTCATTGCCCTGCTCTAATCTTTCAGAGTTCATGAGCTAAACTGGGAGGCCAAGGCTCGTATGGGGGCGAAATAGCATCTTTGACTACATCTTTTAGTACATTGTTCCTTAACCCTCCAAGTGGTTTTGACGAGATCTCGTCGATCAAGATCTGACCGATTTTACTAATGACGGGTAGGTAGTTAATTAACGTGGCACTGGATTAACACAACGGGCGATTGGCGACGGTCCGTGATCAATCCCGAAGATAAAGATCCAAGGACGCCTCGTAATTTTGAACTATGGTCAGATGATGACAAGATATCCCGTCGTTAGTATCAAGATTGACGATTGAATGCTGAATGAAGATATTAGTTTCGGGAACGATTAATTTTCCGATTGTGAAGATGCATATCCATTTCACGGATTTCAGACATGACACCTGCAGAGTTTTGGCTATGGGCTCAAGTCTAGAGTGTACACATGGAGCCAATCTTCCTTGCCTCATTTGAAAGAGGACATCCGCCGTGAGGTCTGTTATAGCACCTTCCTAGAAGCGAGAAGTATATCAGTCTATGACATGCTTGCACAATATTCTTAGTTGTGGTGGCCATATTGAATTGCTATTGTAAGATTCTCCCGAAGAGAAATTAATAAATGTGTTAATGGAGCACATGACCGGGCCTTAATCTCCGGTATTGAATTGGAGACTTGACATTTTGGTTTTGCCTTGATAATTAAATTGGGTGAAAGCAATCGAATATAATCTTTAGTGTTTTTGATTATAGCAACGCATTTAAGAAATTACAATTAAAAATAATTTAATTAAATAGTGGGTTTTAAGCTGCTCAGAAGTGTTTTGTTTTCTGTTCTTATTTTGAGGAAGATTTGGTTTGGGTTTTATGGCACAAGGTCCGTTAGCGGACAAGCTGCGCCAAAGGCAAGATTAAATATACCCAATAAAAACAGGTGAAACAGCCAAAGTAGTAAAATAGTAGTCTAAAAATTTCAGTTTTTCGATTATAAAAGGCCTAAGTTAAAAACATTGAAGTTCAAATATATAAATACAAGACGATTCTTTGTTTTCAATACACAACAGCCTATAAACGTTAAAAACCTCAAGATGATAAATTGTATTTTTAAAAATACGATTTCGAGGAAGGATTGGATCGTATATTTCAATTTCACGAACAGCTGCTGTGCTATTGTTTTCAATTTGACTGAAATATTTTGGGACAATTTTTTTATTTTTTCCCATAAAGAGTTTAATGGGGAAGGTATTTTAAGGGAATTTAGAATATCTCTATTGAGGAAAACCATCTGGATTTAGCGATTTGCCCGAAAAGATATTTCAGCTGTTCGATTTTTTTATGTTTGTTTCATTAGTACCACCAAATTGGGCAAGCATGTTCCGACTGGTCTTACGAAAATATAAATAAGTTTTTTGGTGTAGATTGATAATGTTGAACTCCGAGATGATACACGACTGAGGAAACTCCGAAATTTGGCCTGTAAATACTCTATGTGTGGCTTCTAATTAAGTTGAGTCTAGGATGAGTCCTAAGTATTTGGTCTTTAAGGACCAAGGGATGATTTTTCCGTAGTTTGAATAACGGTAGTTTGGTGGGATCTTTACAGTGGAACATGATAGCTTCTCTTCTACATTAAGTTTTTATTTTCCATCTGACAAGCCGGGATTCAAGATAGTACATATGTACTTTAAGATCCGCTATTAGAATTTTGTAGTTTATGTTGTGTAAATTGCAGTGTCATCTGCGAACATGCTAATTTTAGTGTTTTCACTTTAAGGGATATCGTTCATATCTACACAAGGATGGAGTGTTTGTACATAGAAAACTTGAAATGGGTCGAAAATATTCGATCTGTTTTGGACCCTTCTGATGCAAAATCCGTCTCTTACGCGTTTGGTGTCCGTCTGTATTACATCCAAAGGGCTGCATATATTTTCATGAAACTTTGCATACTGCGAGTACTTACATTCATTTAGTGACGGAACTTGTTTGCGTTAGTTTGTCGGTTCTATGTTCGATTTTGTGTTTGAACAAGTATCACAAAATTTAATATATTTTAATGCAATGTTCTGTATTTGATACCCCATATTTTAGTTTAGTGAATACATTATTTGAAATTTCTTAACTTACATATTTAGTCAAGTTTCATGTTAAAACATCCAAGTAACTATACTTAGATCAACCATAATTTGGTAGTTTTGGAGTACCTGGAAGGTATATTGACCATGCAATTACTTGGATTGTTTTACTAGTACTGTTGAAAAAAATCAATTATTTTTCGAAAAACTTTAAGGGGGTATTTCAATTAACGTCACACTGGAGCAACACAACGGGCTATTGGTGACGGTCCGGGATCAATCCCAAAGGGAAAGATCCGAGAAAAACTAAGGAATTTAAATCCTACTTTTAAGCCTTATTTATTTTTGTGAAACGAACTATTTTCGAATATTTGGGACAGATATTTTGCAACGAAATGGAAACTCGTGTTCGTTTGCCGCGTGCAGTGATATTTTCTACTTTTATCACTCTGAATTAATTTCGTATTTTTAAATTTTGTCCAATTTTTAGTTATAAGTTGTGGCAACTGCGATATCGAGAGATAAAAAAAAATAATGATAAATTTATATCTTTAGAAATTGTTAACGCCAACTTTTATTTTGTTTTAATATTCTGTTTTCTGTTTGCAATTTATTAAAATAAATATTTAAATCACGTGGATGTGGGTCATAATGTCTGATGGGAGGATGGCAATAATTTCATTTTTGTGGGTTTTATTGTTATATATAATCCTCAATTGTTTTTAAGACGTCGGTAGTGGCCGGAGTCATTTATATTATTTTCTTTAAATTGGTCTTCCAGGCTAGCTGCAATTAGATTTGCTTTATCCCAATCTGAAATTGCAGTTTGTTGGGAGGAGGTAAATGGAGGTACTAAAGAGAAAAAAAATAAAAAACCAGTACTCGAAACATTGCCTTAATCAAACCCAAAAGCTCATAAGGAAAAAATCTCCACCCACTCAAGAATCCTGGAAAAACTACCTCGAATCCTTAAGTACTGACGATAAATCAATCTGCAACACAACTAAATCCTTCATTAAAAGGAAAAATATAAGTTTAATTTCATTAGAGGCAAGTTTGCTGTAGATGTTATTGGTTTGGTAGGTATTTCAATTAACGCCACAACGGGCCATTTTTATCGGTTTGGAAGATTACCTATAACCATTCAGGATTTGATTTGTTATTGGTTGCTTCGTAAATTTTATCAGTTATTTGAGTGACAAGATTGCATGGGGTATGGGACAGCTGAGTTAAGGGTTTGTTTAAAAATATTCAAATTTGTTTTTTTATGCTATTGGTAGTGAAGGGATAGTAGAGAAGACAAAGTTAATGACAGGATTATGATCCGAGAGGGAAGTTCTGGGATGGAAATAATTGAGTATTTATAGTCAAAATCTTTTAGCAGCGCAAAGTCAATAGTACTGGCTGAGTAGCGGGCATTGTAGTAGGGGCAGCAATTGTTATTCCCATTTGGGTGGCAAGATCGAAAATTGTCTCCAGTACTTTTATTTTTCTTGCAGTTCCAGAATTGGTGTGCATTCAAGACAATGCAAACAATGGCTTGGTTACGATTTGAGAATAATTTCAATATCATCAATATAGGTTGGGTTAGTGCTTGGGATTAGGTTGACGTAATTGCAAAGGATTTTAATTTTGGGAGGGTTATTGGGATTGCGGTAGCTTGAACGTGATTGAGTGTAAGGTTAACTTCTTGGTGGGATAGATTTTTTAATGAAGGTGGCAGTACCACCTCTGGCTTTGGTTGGAAAGTCTAAATCATTGCTGTATATGTTGTAGTTAGGCATGTTTATGTTGTGTTTGCGGCGAGTCTTGCAGACAAATCACGTCAGGATTATGAGCGTTTGTGAAGTTTCGGAGTTTGATAATTTTATTGCAAATACTATTTGCGTTCCAGAAACATGCTAAACTCCAAGTTTGTACGACACATCAAATGCTAGCAGAGAGGCATTGAGCTGTATAAAGATTTTGGCGATGGGAGTCTGAGCTGAGTGTAGCTTGGTTACGATCTCACCGAGGCCTCCGAATGTCTTGAAAATTTCTGAGCTCCTTTAGTACGATGAACATGTCGTGGACACTTAAGTTATAAGTAGGAGTGTGGGGAGTGGTTTCATTAGGGTTGGCACTGGCTTGAGGAGCTGCGTTGGGAATGGGTTGTTCATTTATCTGGGGAGTATGGATACTTGATCCGGCGTTTTTAGTGATGTCGGCGAAGGAAATATTTTGAATTAACCGATCTGGCCGTGAATGTTTTAAGGGATTCTTAGCGGGGTTCTGGGAGGGTTGACCGAGTTTCTTGGGATATTTGGGCATCCCGTCCAGGAGGAAACATGGCCCAACTGATGGCAGTTGATGCGTCTTGTATTTTCGGATTGGGGTATCGTGCAGGTGGATGTGGGTGATTATCAAAGCATCTCAGACACCTGGGATTCATTAGACAATTGGCGGTGCTGTGTCCAAAACCATTGCAATTGAAGCATTTTGACGGTCCTCCTTTCTTGCGGTAACTCTCGATGGTTATCGACATGTAAAGGCATCCCTTAATTTTGAAGACTTCTAATCCTTCATTGTTTTTACCCACTTCAAATAGGAATATAGGCACGGGAGTTTTGATCTGTTTTGTTTAAGTTGGGCAACTTTAATGACTGGTATGCTCTTTTCAGTGAGATAGGTTTTGATATCTTCAATTTCCGCGTCTCTCGTCAGGCCTTTGACGAGTCTCAAACGAGGGGTAATGATTTACCCTTCAGTTCCTTCTCTTAGGAATAGGGTTATTCCCTATGTTAAACGGGTGATACAGAAAATATTTAGAAATTCTCCCGACAGCTTGTTTGTAATTCTAGGACCGAATTTCTGATCTCTTAGCCGTTCCGCATAGTTAAGAATGAGCTTAACCATGATAATCTCGTTTCTTTTGCGGGGTGTAGTTAGGGGTATTGGTAGCATTAATGATTGGGTTGAATCTGTTTTGCGTAGGAACGGTTTCAACCGGTTTGAGGGTAAGCGGCTTGGCTATTAATCTCTTCCTGGGGAGCTGAAAGCCCTGGTCTAATTTCCTAACAGGTTTTGGCAGGGAGAAAAATCAACTGACCAGCTAGTGTTTGCGATTGGAGTGTGGTACAATTGGTAACAAGGCAAGAACCAAAAATGATAAGCCTACTTCGAGCTCCTGGATCGTCCTCAGCCTCTTGGAGTTTCTGGGATGTATTTTGATGAGGGCTTGTGTTTCTGATGACGACATCTGGATATGTAGGAGCTTCCTGGTAGCTTCAGCAAAGGCCTGGTTGTGGAGACTTTGTTCTTCATCCTTCTTGGCATGTTGGATAGTAAACATCTATCCTGGGGCGTGCATTCTTTAATACTTTTGACCACCTCGTGTAGCCCTTGATATTGTCAAGTCCTCTTCCGTGTCGGAGTGTATACCTTCCATGGAGGTCATATTGTTCGGTTTAGTGGGCAGGTTTCAGTGAGCAGAGAAAGTAGGGTTCAGGAACCCAAATCTTGAAAAGACTTACGTATCGATGATAAGCAAAAACAAGTGCATCCTTCCAAGACCGTGGCTAGACGGAATGAAACTGCGATATTGGATGCAATCATACCCAGATGACTCGTCTTGGACACAATCGAGACTTCCAATGTCTGAGAAGTTAATAAATGCTACACATCTAAACTTATTTCAGGATTGTTCTGGTTAGGTGATTATAATAACGCCTCTATTATCGGTGAAAATATGAAGGTTTTTCTAATGAAAAATAACCAGATTTCAAGACAAGCTTCTTCGTGCAAACCCACTAATACGCCAATTTGTCGATTTTGATTTTTCGATGAGTACAAATTTATGGGACACCCAGTATTTATGTTTAGTTGTATTGGTTATTTGTATCAGTATAACCCGCCTTTGATAATTAAGAAAATTTTCATAATTTCAATTAAGTGAATTTTCTCGGTTTGTTATTGAATAAACTGTACTGAAATTTCAATTTGCAACAAAATGCCACTTTCGGAATCATCCAAATAATTATTTTGCGAATTAATCTATTCCTGTGTGAATAAAATATGGAGCCCGTGGCCCCGAAGGAGCCTAAATCTCCAGTACCAAACATAGGGCTTGAAGTGATGGATTTTGTCTTGTTGAGAATGGTATTAAAGTTAAGGCAAAAGCTTACAAAATAAATTTTTTTAATTTTTAAAATGTAGTTAACAAAACAATTCGTAAGAGAAAGCTAAATTAGAGATTTCAGCTGTCCAGAGTGGCATTACACCTAGGTCTTGAATTTTTTTTAGGTGGAGGGTGGGATCATAAATATCGATTTCCTGCACAGCAGAATTTGGACTACTGTCTATATTAAGAATTTAAGAGTTAGTTTTTGAATAAATTTTTAATGGTTGGGACGTTAAGTGCTTTATGGATACCCCAATTGCGGTAATACCAGCGTGATCTTTGAAATTTGCCTGAGAATTAGGTTTTGAAGCTGTTCGATGCGCTTGAGATTAGTTGCATTAGTCGCCCCCAAATTAGGCAAGCATGTTATGACTGGTCTGACAAATGAGATATACGAGTTTTTTTGTTGTATAGGGAAAGTGTTGAACTCGGTGATGTGAGTGGGTAAACCATAGCTGTAATTTTGCGAAACATTTAGAGTGTTGAATGCGAGGCTTCCAAGTGAGTTTAGAGTCCAGGATTAGTCCAAGGTATTTGGTTTGGAGTGACCATGGGATCTTTTGTCCGTAAAGTTCTAACTGGGGCAGATCCGTGGGATTTTTACAAAAGAACACGATTGCAGCAGTTTTCTCGACATTAAGCTGGATTTTCCACTTGACAAGCCAGGATTCAAGGTAGCGAATTAATATATTCTTGTAGCATCTACATTTATATATCAAAAGCTCCACCAACAATATATATTTTTTTCGCTCTTAAATTCAATAAAACAGAAATTGATCGTCATCAGACCATGGTTCAAAATTACGTGGTATTGTCTTAATTCCTTCCTTGGGAATGGAAGGGCCGTCGTGGTTCAGCGGGTATGTCCACTGCTCTAGCAACCTTCGAGTTGTAAACAGAGAAGGTTCGATTTCTCCTGTGTCAGTAGAATGTTTATGTGCGTGTTTGACATTCAACATCAATAAATTTGTACCTGTCTTAGTCTTATATCTGGCCAAACATGGCCATTGCGCAAACACCAAATCAACCAACCCTTGGGAATGGATTAAGGACTAATTCCAATATACACTTGTGTTTCTCCAGTATGACGTTAATTAAATACTCACCTACATTAAAAAAATCGAGTAAATTTTTTTAATAAACCAATTCATAATTAAACCTACGATTCTTGAAAAAATGAATTAGTTTCATCACGATCTACATATTTTAACCACATCAGTTGCAATTTTATCTATAGAAAAAGTTTATAACTTTTATACCTTGTAAATTGCGATAGAATTTGAAATCGTTAATGTGATAAATCAGAATGCACTTGTCTGTAACCAAAAGCCTCGTTTTCAGATCAACAAAGACCGATAGTGCTGGTTTGTGTTTGTTGCTATCATTTTTTCGCCATATCTGGGTAAATGAGAACAGGCTTAGAGCAGATAAAGCTAGTCAAGTTTATTTTACAATCCGTTTTCATCACCAAAACTAGTAGATTATATTCTAGAAAAAACATTTGCTTAAAACTAGCAACGATTCGCAACAAACATGTGGCTTACAAAATATAATAAGTTTATTAGCAATTAAATTCAAGTGAATTTATCGACTTTAACCCTTGGACCCACTGGGAGGGTTGATAAACAATTTATAAACCCCTATCTTAAGATATTCGACAACCTTAAAACATTACTGCCAATAATATTGCGTTCTAGATTTTGAGACATTAATTCATTCAATGATTATGGTGTTAGAAATTTCATTAATTAATCTTACTTACCAAATAAAATGATTTATTCAAGCTTGTAAAAGATAAATAGATACGATTTGTATAAGCGTCCTTTTCACTTCCAATCATGCAGCATGCGAATTTATATACCGTTGAAGTTCTTGTGTAAAATAGGAGATCCTTTTAGAATACAAAATAATGAACCGAATCGAAGTTATATCTTTTAAAAATCCTAAGAGTTTGTAAAATAAATATATGTGAACTAAGTTAATAGAATTACCAATTTAATAATAACAATATCTTTTGAATGTCATAATTTGCATATCATTCCACCTCATTTTATGAGAGGGGGCTGCTGTAGCCCAATTGGCAGTAACGAATTAGCAACTGGAGGGTTGCGAGTTCGAAACTCGGTTCAGCCAAAAGACCATCGTGTACACAGGGGTTGGCGCATATTAAATCTATCGTGACCTCAAATGTCCTCACGTTGGCATAGTGTGGTAGGTCTGGTGTTTATCTCGTCATCTGACCGTGGTTCAAAATTCCGAGGTATTGTCCTCGAATATTTCGTGGTTCAAAATTACGTGGTGTTGTCCTCGGATCTTTCCCTTTGGGATTGATCCCGGACCGTCACCAATAGCCCGTTGTGTTGCTCCAGTGTGACGTTAATTGAAATACCCCCCCCTCGAATATTTCCCTTCGGGATTGATCCCGGGACTTCTCCAATAGTCCTTGGTGTTGCTCCAGTGCGACGTTAATTCATTACCTACCTTATGAGAGGTATTTTAGTGCAAACAAATAAACCAGACGGTTTGCGAAGATTTTGCCACTGCTGTCGAAATGCTCTGGCATGATGCATATCGGGTTTATATTACAATCTAGTTTATCTCCGTTTGGGTAACTCTTGGCTTCTAATCTAATCAATGTTGATCAATAAACTATCATATACCAATTCGGAATTTATTCTTAGGAATTTTTATTGGCGAAGTGCTGAAATCGCATTTCAAAAACATGTCACTGATGACACCTTCAGAATACGTGCCGCCACCCATATTTAGCTTGGCAGAAAATGTCTCATTTGTGAATTCAAATGCTTGCTTGAATGAATAATACATTTTTGATGAATGATACATTTAAAAAATAAATAACACATTGTACACCTACATACATTATTGTGTGCTTACTACGTGTCCGTAGCAGCCCAGTTGGAAGGACGACGGATTAGCAACCGGAGGGTTGCGAGTTCGAAACTCGGTTGAATTACTTACAAGATTCACTTTACACTGTGCCAGTCTAATTTGTACTCACGCAACCAAGGAGTAACGTAACAAACGATACTGAGAAGCTATCATAGGTGGTCTAACATGAGCAGTAGGAATATTTTCTTTTATTTGTTTACATAGAGGTATAAGATTTTTAATTTTCATACTTCGTTGGAAGTGTAAACATACAGTATTTTCTTTCATTGGAACTGTGTAGTATTTAATAGAGATAGACTTAAGAATTTTATTTTATAACACAACTAGCAGAATTACCCGGCATTTCTTGGGTTGAATTAATTAAACGTTGAAAAATCATTTTTCTCGATCATGGAAAAATGGAAATATGGCGAATTCAAATAGAGAAATAACCAGAGAGCGGAAAACGCTGTAAGTGTAGGCGGATAAAGTTCAATTCCTGTAAATTACTCTGGATGTGTTTCTTTCTTCTCTGTGATTAAAACTTTCTTTGTGTGTGCATCCATTACTGGATGTCGTCTCTGTGTGGTCAAATATTGTCCTTGCGCCATAAAACCCAACCCAATCAACCCATCAACAACCTGCAGTATGTCACTTATATAGGACAGAAAACTTCATATTAGATAATTTTAACCTATTGACTTTCTAATGAAATAGACTGAGCATGCTTAAAGCTTCATATTATTTTTGCCGATCTCTCGGTATGAAGATCAGTCACGTGGCTGTGGGAAAAGCATGAATACTAATGTGGGACAAATTGTGCATTGTTAAAGTGATTGCCTAGCAGGATTATAAACACTTGCCTAAGCTTCTATAGCCAATCGGCTCAAGTCAATTCCTGAGCCCACGTGACTTACCCTCCTGAGATCTTACGACACAAGACTCCTCCCACATGCTCCGTCTATTTTATTAGAAGGTCGATATTTTGATCCTATAGTGCCATACTTGAATGTACTCAGAGTTGGCTGTGGAAGCATATTTAAGTATCCTCGCAGGGTAGTTGAAGCCTTATACACAAAACACGGCATAAAATCAACTACTAAAACTTTTTTCTGAAAATTTGCATACATAATACTGAAAGCATGAACTCACCAATTATGTTGCCTTAGTACGATTGTTGAATATGGTAGATCTCAAAACATTCCTTTAAATGTATGAAGAGCAATGCCACACTTTGTACACTGCCAACAACTCTTCATTAACTTTGATGGCTACGGAGGACAGAGATGTAATATGAAGAAAAATATTTTTTTCTCGATCAAGAAGACATCGGGTGGGGCTACACTAACATAATTACCAATGTCACATGTCTACATTTCATTTCAGAATGCATACAACTGATATCTGGGTTTTAGGCATTGAACTAGTATATGCATTTGTATCGAGCAATGCAGCCTTGAGAACTGAGCCCGTCATATCGAATGGGTTCTCTACATGTCAGTAATCTGTCGTATTGTTTTGTGTTCATAATGTATTAAATTCACAAAGGCTTGCAAACTTTATTTTAAAATTAAGTGTCATACAGATTCTAGAAAAGTTATTATCTTTTGAAGTATTATTTTAGAACAGTTTTCTAAAACCTTGGTAATTGTCACCAATATTACATCTAACCGCAATAGCTTGTTTATCCTCTATTGGGTTTTGATCTATCATATCGTTCGGCTTAGAGCAGAAACTCATTAACATTTCGTGGGGACAAAAAATGCTTATTTTCATGATGACGTGAAGTACATTTTCATATTGTAATCTGTTCAAAAGATATATAATATTGTCAAAATGCTTATTATTTACATTTTTTTACCTAAAAGCTAATAGTTATTCTTTAAACAGCTGTACAGTAAAAAATTCCTCTTGTCAAATAATGTGCTCTAAGCCGACGATATAAGTGTTTTAGGTTTCAATTACTACTGGATTTATTATTAAAACTCATTTTTTTAATTCAGTAGTTCCATCAAAAATTAAGGAGTTTTCAATTTTTAAAAGCAAGAGGTAACTCAAATTTTTGAATATCTGATGTTTTCCTGCTCCATCTTCCTTCAAAAATTTTCAAATAAACAATCTGATCTACCATTATTTCAACTTTCACCTTTCGAACACTCGTCTACTGAGCATTTTAAGGCCGCGGTAGCCCGGTTGGAAGAGTAACGGATTAGCAACCGGAGGCTTGCGAGTTCGAATCCAACCAAACACCGTCTTGTACAAAGGGGGCTGGTGCACGTTAAAACCGTCGTGGCCTCAAATATCCTGACATTGGCGTGGTGTGGAGGTTTGAAGACTGGGATGCGAGCTCAATGTTGCCTCTTCATCTGACCGTGGTTCAAATTTACGTGGTATTGTCCTCGGATCTTTATCTTTGGGATTGATCCCGGACCGCCATCAATAGCCCGCTGCGTTGCTCCAGTTTGACATCAATTAAAATACCTACCTATCTGAGCATTTTGTTGTTATGTCATATAACTTTAAAACAATACAGAACTAGCAAACGTTTTGAAATTTATACAGAGCATCCATATAAAAGGAACTTTATCTTTACTTCTAGTAGGTAGGGACAATTGTAAAACAAGAGAAAGATTAAGTTAAACACTCAAAGATAAAAAAGAGCAATGACAGTAAAAATATACAAAAAATTAATGTAACATAGAGAAATAATGAAGACAAGACCGAAGTCATTGTTTAAAAGTTCTTTTGCCTCCCAAAACCTACACATTACAGAAAGTACGTGGAGGGTTCTACATAGAAGCAAGTGATCTCTGTCCGTTACGTCTCCAGAATTACAGAGGGAACAGGAAGGCTCGGTGGAAATAAAAACCTAACCGATGCAAATTAGTAGTAAGACAGTCAAATCTTGTCACTTACAGGGAGACCAAAACTGCCTTTCGCCGCGGCTTGCCACGGATATTCTCGAGATATTCACTTTTCCAGTATTTTATATAAGCTGTCTTTAAGAACATACTGGTATTTTGATGTCATGGAGTTTTTTAGAAAAAGTTTTATTTTACTAAAGTCTTGTCATATCAAACAGAATCTTGATCGATGATTCCATTTTTAAGATTTGTCAACGCAAATGTACCATTGCGGTTCTGCTGAGAGTTCTGTTCAATTACATCTTTTTGTCGGAATCCATAAACGCAAAGTATTATTCCAGCAAGAGCAAACACTGAACCCACGGCAACACACATGGACCCTGAAAACCTGGGTTCCGTTGTCCAGTTGGTTCCTCCAACACCAATAAAAACGAATGCCAAGATTAGCAGAATGCCTCCACCCAGAACTTGATGGGAGTCATATTTCATTCTTGAATTCTGCAAAGCATAACAATTAAAAACTTCACAAGAAACGTATTGAATAAACGTATAAATACACTTTGTCCCCAAAACTCAGAACACCCAAAAACATTCATCGATAAACATGAAATGTGGTATATGAAAATTCTCAATTTCAAATGCCCAAATGATTTACTCTCAGCTACAAATACAAATATACAAATGTTTAAATACGCAATACAAAAATTACAAATGCCAACAACCGTATTAAAATGATATACAAATAATTAACCCTCTCTGATTTGATATTTTGATAACTTCTTTATCTCTTCAGGTACATCACTCATGCAAAGTTTAATTTCGATCGAACACTACCTACGGGGTATTGCGATTCTTTTGTTGCATAGCGTAATTCGCTTATTGACGATTTCAAAAATTACTTTTATAACTGCCTTATGTAAAGTATTCGCACCTGTAAATAAAAAACCCCAGTTAGTTATTTTCCAACGAACAAAATTGAGTTCATTAATGCGTTTATGGACCGGCGTTAACTTGAAAATCTCTACAAAAAAATCTGTAGTCGAATTATAATTTTCATACATTGCTTATGACTTAACCTTTTAAGTTTCTGAGAAAATTCCTCTCATCAATATATTGTCTACTATTTAAGGTTTTAAAGGGGAAATGATAAAAAAATCAATTTATTTTTTAAAAATATTTAATTGTTGCATGTCTTCCTAAATCAAAACAAAACCGTTTGTTGATATCATTCCATTTATCAGATCTTTCGGTTGTAAATGAATATGCACAGTAGGAATTATTCATTATAATTTAATGTTATGAGAGTAAACTTTTTCAACCCGAATGGATACTTCAGTATTTAAAAGTTTTACTAATTAATACTGATTGAAAAATGTGAAAGTATTATTGCAGGTACAATAAAAGACAGAAATGTCATGGAGAGTTAATACCCTACGATTTCGATTAAAGTAGGTTAAGCCGGAGTATTCATTAGTTGATACTTCAATATACAGGGTGTCCCATAGAGTTGTTGACATCTCAAAAATTCATAAAAATTGCAAAAATTGAAAATTTGAAGAGCGGTTTGCACGAAAATAAATTGTAAGAGGGGGCGTTGTAGGGGTAAAAACTTCAATTCAAATTTTTCACCGATAGAAGGCAATGTACTACATACTTCACGTGTAAGATATATGCAAATGAAAGCTCAATAAGACGGAGGTGTACCTCTGTTAGTTCATAGTGAACGTGTTCATTCCCAGTCGGTGGTTCTAAAAGAGTTGTGTGGTTTGTTGCTGTCATACAGACAATGGTGGATAAAGAAATGTCAGTGAAGTTGTTTTACGCAAGCGGGGAACCTGCAACGGAAGCTTTGCAAAAGTTTTGATCACGGAAAAGGAGAAGATCAAGATCTAACGTCTGTCGGACTACAGTTTCTAGTACGACGTTTCGAAGAAACTGGAAGTTTGTCACATCTCCCACGAGTTCAAAACTCAGTCCAACCTAGTACCGTCGTGTACACGGAGATGGTACTCGTTAAATCTGCCGTGGCCTCAAGTGTCCTCACGTTTGCGTGGTGTGGAAGTTCGGAGAGTGGGGTGCCAGCTCAGGTGTGACCTCGTCATCTGACCGTGGTTCAAAATTACGTGGTGTTGTCCTCGGATCTTTCCCTTCGGGGGATGATCCCGGACCGTCGCCAATATTCCGTTGTGATGCTCCAGTGTGACATTAATTAAAAAATATCATCTCAGTGGAGCCGCACTGTATTATGCTGCTTTTTCTTGTTTACTTTTCCAATGGCGAATGAAACAGGTCCATTTTGTAAACAACCCAATACTTTATTGACAAAAAATGTAGTGAGAGTTCCAGACAGTTTTAATGTATTGATCAGATAATACAACGATACATAATAAGGTACGTTATCGTTTTAGGTACAATTCATATTAAGTCGAATAGCTTTTCGACTTAATATGAATTGTACCTAAGACGATGTATAACTATATGTCAAAAACGCAGTTTTGACGTTGATGATTTTTAACACTTAACCTTGAGTTCAAATACAATTCCCAAGTGTGCGATACAAAATTTTATTTTTAAATGTTAAAATCATGGATTTACTAATTAAGATAATTGCTGATAATCCGCAAGTGCTGTCTGTTTACCACAAGAACTGCTACCGACCTGGGTGGTGGCGGTTGCTATAGAAACAGCGCTCGTTTGTTTTGAAATGTGGAAGACGTTTATTTTTCTTTATTTTTCGTGAACATTTGCGACTGAAAGAGATAGTTTTCTAGTAGAGATATTCTTGATGACCAATGAAAATGTTAACAAATATATTTCCAAGTAATCATTAACCCTCCTGAAGGTTGACTGGATCTGGATGATATATCTCGTCATGAGCAAAATTTACTAGATCTTGATGGAAGAGATATCTCGTTATTAGAAGAAAACTCACCAGGTTCTTGATTTCGTAATCATAGAAAAATCTGCAATATTTAAATCACAAAGTTTCTAGTCATTAACAAAATTGGTCAGATATTGAGGGACAATATATCTCGTCATTAACATAATTGGTCAGATATTGATGATAAAGTACCTAGTCATTAACATTATTGGTCAGATATTGATGGACGAGATATCTCGTCGAAACCACTTTAAGAGTTAAATGCTCCAATGTGACAAACTTGAACTAACACCAACACACACTCCCATGCCTAGTGTCTTGAGACACTGTACCAGTTTAAATAAGAGTGTTTGGGATGAATAGAGCATGCCCCGAGGGCATGTCTATCCAGAATGTTATAGCACATTACTTCAATACATTTTTTGCATCTATAAATTAATTACATCTTTTTCATCCTTTTTTCTAAAGCAACAGACGGGCAAAATCTGTGCCTGGGGCAGTTCTTGTAGTAGACTGACAGTTTCATTCCTCGTTAAAAACAAAGCACATGCAATCCCTAATTTTCAATGATGCTTCGAAACACGGGTTGATTTGGTATGCAAAGAAATATACCAATAATAATGGAATAAATAAGTATAGAATTTTAAGTAACAAGTTTGAGATGAATAGATGCAAATACTTATTACCTTTTCAATGACGAGCACGTGAGAAATTTTTCAGTTTTACTCAGAGTAATAGGCGCTTTGCAGACTTTGAACTGTCCTTTGGTTTTCCCTTCACTGAGAATTTAGTTTGAGATAATTATCTTAAGATAGGGAAACAAAATCAGTTTGTCATACAGGTTTCACGAAAGCACTTTGTTGTTACTGCTGATAAGAAATTCTGTTGCTAACAGGTCATATTCAGTGCCCATATATAGCAATATAATTTTATTGTCTAGAGATATAGTCCGAAATTACAGTTATTTTCATCTATTCAATCAAAAATAATCTCAAATTTTTAGTCCTTGATGTTATATGACAAAATATTTTTTCTTGTTGGAAGTAGATGAATAAGAGAAGGGCGTGGAAGTAGATAAAAAAGAAAACTATAATATGTTGGTTTGTTGGATTGGTTTTGGGTAATGATCATGTTCAATGATTGGCGTTATGCAAATAGACACATACAAACACAAGAAAAGCTGTACCATATATATATATATATATATATATATATATAAATGTCCAAATTTATCTTTACATACCCAAAATTAATGATATTCCATGAAATATCCAATCAAAAGTGATCTTCTGATATGCACATCAAGGCGTTACGTCATCTGACGGTGAATCAAGCGCTTTGCGCAAAGTTAATATCTGAGTGAATTTCTGCAATACAGCGTTTGATTTCAGTGTGTAACGACTCAGAACGGTTTGTTATGGCTCCGAAGTATCATTTGGAAGAATCTATGAAGTGGCGAATTATCGGCGGTTTAGAAGCAGGGCAGACAATCATGGAAGCAGCGAGATGTGTGAATATTTCAAGACAGACAGTCTCTACTCTATGGAAACAATTTCAGAACTCTGAAACTGTTGTAAGGAGGCCTGGACAAGGTCGTAAACGAATAACAACTGCTTCTCAAGATCGATATCTGGCAATAACTGCCGTCGTAACAGGAAGTCTACTGCTTTGTAGTTAAATTGAGAGGATGCAGCCGCCACTGGAACTGTTGTATCACGGCAAACTGTATACAGAAGGCTTAATGAAAAAGGCCTTTATGCCACAAAGCCAAGGGTATGTGTTTCACTGTCTTCACAACAAAAGAGGTATCGCTTTAATTGGTGCAAAAAACATCAGAACTGGAGTGAACACCAATGGACCCATGTTCTCTTTACTGATGAGTCGAGATTTAGTTTAACATCTGATTCTAAACATGTTTACATCTGAAGGGAGTCAGGAACGCGAAATCTTCTTTCGAACATTATGGAACGTGACCGTTTCGGTAGTGCGGGTTTGATGGTATAGGAAGGAATGATAATCGATGGACGTATGCCCCTACACGTTTTCAACAGCGGATCTGTGACCGGCCAGAGATATCGGGATGAGGTCTTAGAACCTTATGTAAGACTTTTCAGAGGTGCATATGGATCTGACTTTTTATTTAAGGACGATAATGTGCGTCCAAATCGAGCAAACATCGTTGACGAATTCCTTGAAAGTGAAGCCATTGAGCGAATACCGCGGCTAGCAAAATCTCCTGATCTGAACCCGATAGAGAATTTATGGGACTACCTTGGAAAAGCAGTTTCACGGAGATATCCTCCTCCTAGAGATATAAATGCCCTGAAGACCGCATTGCTGGAGGAGTGGAACTTAATTCCCCAAACTGTGGTTAGCAACATTATTCCAGCATTAAAACATGTTGTGATATGTGTGTACACGTCAGGGGAGATCACATTCCATATTAAATTTATAAGCCTTAATTTTTTCTGAGTTATTCTGTTTTTTCTGAACTCTCCTTGTAACATATTATTGCCATTTTTATTGTTTCATGCTCAAATTTTATATCATATGCTGTGCTCCTTAAATTTTTTCTTTTATTTATGCATTATGATCATATTCATTAAGATGCATTTTCTTTTATTATGTATCATTTCACACAAATTTCTAAAATTATAGTTGACAATCTCTGAGAAATCTGTGATTTTATACATGTAAAGGTAATTTTGGTCATGAGTGCACACACACACACACACACACACATATATATATATATATATATATAATTCAAAATTACAATCCAAAACAAAAAGAAATTCCATGTTGTGTCTGCAGCTTTAGCGCGCATACATGGACAATTCTGCCTTCTGCTTTCTGGATTCTGCTTGACTATTTTTTACCCCCAACTTTTTTGGCTTTTTGGCTTTTTACTTGTCTGCTTTTCGATCTTTTGGCATTTTGCTGGTCTGCATTTCTAATATTTTGACTTTTTGATCTTTTGGCATTTTGCTGGTCTCTGCATTTCTATTATTTTACGTTTTAATGTTTTGTATATTTTGTAATTTGATTGTTTATATATATATATAAACATATATTTATATATATATAAGTATATATATATATGTGTGTGTGTCATAATAAAAGAAATTATGTGCCTGCAGTCGTGACGAGAGTGGCAAAAGTGGTATCAGGCAACCACAGAGAGAATTATCCATTTGTATTGAATAATGATGGTTCCGCCAATGGAGAGGCAGAAAGTGCTATAACAATTCTTTATTAATTCAATAGACGGGTAGTTACATCTTAAGGCGAGGAGGTTGTTGAGGGCTTGGAGTTTGGAACGGCTCTGAGGGCTCCTTAGCCCAAGAGGCTCGTGAAAAAATAAATAGTTTACAAAGATCTCGCTAGAGGGATTAGGATTAAGAGAAATATTATTGGACCAGGAGATCTAACAAGAAAGTTCATTGGTAGAATTCGTGGTTTAACGAAGGAGGAAGGTGATCTTACATATGGCGATTGGAAGGCAGGAGAGTCTTTGGGAGGTTCAAGTTAACGAGACGGCTCGAGTTCAAAGATGAAAGGGGGTGGCAAGATATATTGGCCACTTAGACAGGAAGACAAAGACTGGGAGGAAAGGGGAACGCTAAGGGACTTATCTGCAGTGAGAATTGTACTTAGGGGGTTAGTTTTAGCTCATATATATAGAGTATGCATGTAAATTTAAAATAAAAATTCCTCAAAGCTTGGTAGCCGTCATTTTCTAAAAAGTCCAATTATTTTAACAAGAAAAAAAGATGGTTTTAAAACAACTATATATACTTTTACCAAATTATTTCGTTACAAAATTAAAAAATGCAAGTTCAAAATAAAGTTTAGAATTACTTTTAATCTATTGTAGATAAATGATTTATGTAGAGTATCATTTTAAAGTACATCTTGGAGACTGCATTTTTAAACAAATGGCGTAATTTTCAACATAACATTCCTTCAACAATTTAATCAATCATAAATTTAATTGCTAAAACATGAAAAAACAAAAAAAAATTGCATTTCAAAACAATTTTTTAAATAGGGCTCTGTTCACATGAACTTTTTCTAACGCGGGTTTGATATGACTTTTCACGCGTTCCCATGTGAACACCTCTTGGGCGTTTTTCGAGGTCGGTTTCCGTTATGCATTAAATTGGGTTTTTTATTCCCAATCCAAGTTTCTATCTTTTGAATGGTTAAAGATAATGTTAAAATTTCAACGGATTTCAAATCAGCGAAACATTTTACGTCAGATCGATACAAAAAACATGATTTTCTTTGAAAAAATTATTTTTTTTGTCAATAGTCGCAGCTAATCTTTCTGCAAATATTCCTTTTATACTAAGCGTAAGCGAAAGTATTGCCTTGTTTTTAAAGGGAATATCACTTTAATAAGGTATTTTGTTGCCCCTTATCAACTGTTTTAATTTTACAGCCATTAAAAATAGGATGAAAAATTTTCTTTCAAAACTTAAAATTGATGTCCCTGTGTTCACAAGAGCCTGGATTTGGTTAACTCAGAAATGTATAAAAATGATCAATAAAATGCCTAAAACAATCTAAAAAATATTCAAAATGATGTAAAAAATTGATATTCTTTCGATTTGTAAAACATCCGTTCCCTAATTGCCTGAAAATAAAGTGTTTTTGAACTTAAAATTTTATACATAAAGAAATGCAATATAATCGACTTGCTGATAAGAAGTGACAAACTAAACAGGTAAATCTTTTGTAACGCATAAGAAACGATGCATTTCAGTGCAATGCCATCAACCTTGATTGAAAATTTTTGCACGTTAGCCATTCGTACGTTTTTCAGAATTTTTCGAATGACGGGATTATTTTGGACCTGGGAACAAGATTGAGCCAGCGGATCACAGAGACACAGTGTTTTATGTAGTTCAAATTGTGGCATTATTAAACATCTTCATTAACTCTAAAATCCTAAAGTATTCGTTTTTTACTGTCAAGACTAGAGGAAAAAATCCTATAACCTTCACTCTACAGTGTCGATGATTCACCCACCAATAAAAATAGTAGGATTTGAAACGAGAAAATCATGTTTAAACTAAAAAAAAATCTCAAGGAAACCAAAAAAACAGTACATATCGAAAAATCAGGAGATTGCTAATAGAATTTGCGTCTGTGCGTATATATAATATAAAAATTTCGATTTAAGTAGTAATAACACTAACTGCAAGATTAAAATATAAATTCTATGAAAAATAAGCTCACAGTAAATTAAGTTCAGTAAATCAGAAGTTCATTTTAAAGTGATATCGAGTTCAATGTAACACGAGGATGTGAAAAATGAATAAACATTGACACTTATCTTACGCATTTCACCCGTTGAGGACAAATAAAAAAATTACTAAAGTTTAACTTTTAAATTGAATATTTAATTTTAGCTTTATTTTAAAGACGTTTGCCGCACATGAAAACTGGAATGGGCAGTTGTCGGTATACGTTATTCTCAGAAATAAATTACCCACTATCCTCTTTAGTTATAAACTATCACATTTTTACAAGTTTTGTGTGAAAGCAGGGTAAATTTCTTCAATAAATCAAATATGATTAAATTTTCTCATCCTATTTTTAATGGCCATAAATATAAAGCAGTGGATTAAGACAAAATACTCCAATCAAATTGTATCTTTTCTATAAAAACAAGATGAATACTCCCTTTTGTGTTCGTAATGAATACATTCGTCAAATCCGTATCGCGAAGATATTAAAGTTACAGTTGAAAAATTATTTATTTAAAGAAAATCACTTTTTAGGTATGGATCTAGTGTAAAATTTTCAGCAGATTTCAAATCCGTTGAAATTTTCACTATCTTTAACGATCGCGAAGATAGAAACTTGGAGTAGAGGAATAAAAAAGCCCCAAGGAGCGTCAAAAGGCGTGTCATGTGAACGGTACAATAGAAACCTATACTTCTCCAAACTCCTAATCGCTAGAACGACCGGAGATTGTTGAAGCGCCGAAGCTATCTAGCGCGTGGATTCTCGCCTATTTCTGCATGTGAAAATTCCAGTAGAACTCTATGTACTTTGGCTACCCGCGTTTTGTTTTGACGTAAAACGAGCGTTAGAAAATGCCCCATGTGAACGGGGCCTCAAGAATGGAAACAAATCACAACGCTAATTTGCCACCACTTTGTTAGAATGTCTTTAGTATGTAATGTTGCGTTAACAGGGTGAGGTGGATGTTTTGAAGAATCAAATGTTTAGATTCAGATAGTACTTTCATTTCTTTATTTGTGACAAGTTGAATTTCCAGGCGTTGCTCAGGTTGAATCGTCTATAATTCATCATATTGCTTAATGTTATTCCTATAAGGTTTCGAATTTTTTTAGCCTCCTCAACAGACTTAGGACAAGTAGAGCAGGGTTTAATATGAAGCTTATGTTTCCCACAGGATTCTAAAGAATGAATGTACCTAATTTGGTGTGAATTGGTTTGACAGTGATCGTAAAAATATTCTCAATGTTATTTCTATAGGGATTTCGAATTGATTTTAGCCCCCTCTGCACACCCAAGACAAATAGAATGGGGGTTAATACCCGCAGTTTATTAAGGGATACCTAGCCGCAGCCTACGTTACCCGCAGGGTTCTAAAGGATTTGTGTACCAAATTTGGTGTGGATTGGTCAAACAGTTTAGATTTGTATAGAGAACAGACAGACGCCAACTCTGCTTTAGATATTTGTCATGTAATTAAGTGAAGTTATCTTTAATTTGAATTATTAAACATTTTATGTTGCGTTGAAATCAAATTTGTTGATGTTTTATTGGTTTTTGAGCAAACTTCGAGGTGTTTCCGAATATATGGACAGTAATATAGGTCGTTTTGGGTTAAAAAAGTATTGGCAGAAATCCAAACGGCGATAAACCAAATTGAATATTAACAGAATGAATTTTTCCTCTACGGTAATTTGATAGTTTGACTTGACAGTTTATCGTTTTAGCAATGATATAATTATACTGAGCAAATAAATTATGGTTCTAATTTCTCAATCTACATAAACAAAAATCTAATAAAATTGAGATGCTAAAGCCTTAAACACAAAAAATTAAAAATCAGATTCTAAAATTTATTGAAAAACAAATTAAAAAATTGCTCAATCAAAAGTATGATACTTTTCATTCATAATATAAAAGCTATTAATCTTTCAAGTTACTGATAAGTATCTAATCGAGATATACTTTTGATGGCTCAAACACTTGTTTGTAATCAACAGTGCGACAAATCTTCTGCAGTTATGTCATTTATAAGCTTGTCTTGGGGCTCTCGACATCGTCCTACTATACGAGGTCTCCTTTTGATAACCTTCCAGAGAAGTTTGCAATCACAAACTATCGGATTACCTGAAATTGAAAGAATTGATTAGCTTCCATGCCTTTGAACCTTGAAATGTAACAATCAAATTTGAATAATGAAATTACATTTTGTGAGTATAAATCAAATATAAAGTGAAGAATATTTTGATTAATAAATTTGGGTTCATTTGGGATCTAATTTTTCTGTTATGCCTGGACTGAAAAAATTAATTCATTAATTATACAGCCCAACACATAATTTGGTGCCGGTTTTTTTAAACTGATTTATGTGTATTTCATGTGCTGTAAACAAATATCACGTTTCGATTGTCACCTCTTGTTTGTGAGATATGACAGTAGCGTTATATACGTTAACACATGAAATTAGGCTTAGGGTATAGGTTTTAAATTAAAAACATTTCCTTAATAAATTTTGTAAAACATTTTAATTAATTGAGAGAACACAGCAACACTCCTGTAAATCTACAATAGCTTAATTAAAAATTAGAAATGAGAAGAATCAAATAAAACAAAAGGAAAAGTTATTTTGTTCCGCTCCGAGATCTTCTTTTGTTTGAAATTCTTGAGTGAACTTTGTTTACAGTCTCTTTGCAGATTCCAACAGTAATTTGCCATCATATGAGTTTCCATCTGCCCTGGTATTGGTCCTCCATTGTCTTTATGTCCTGGTGATATCGTTCACCTTGTTCTTCACTAGTATCGCCGAGATCTTCAGGTAAACCCGTCTAAATGCTGTGCAATTAATGAACCTTTATGCTCATATTATAACCAAGGTCTCTGAAGTTGTTAAGCATGCTGTTAACTAGTTCAACATAGTTTTAAGCCTTGTGGTTGCCCAGAAAGTTCTTGACAGCAAGGGCAAATGAGATCCACGCTTTTTGCTCTGTCTCATTTATGCAATCCACGAAATTAGGATCGTTTATGAGATGTCTGACTTGAGGACCATCAAAAATTCCACCTTTAAGTTCTTCTGTACTTACTCCAGGCATTTTTTGTCCCATGTATGCAAAGCAAGGGCTATACTGATCACGATCTTTCATGAACTGTTTCATTAACCCTAGGTTTCATTAACCCTAGGCATAATTCCTCCTTGCAACAGGGAGGCTTCCCAGATGACTTATAACCAGTTTTCATCTACTTGACCAATAAAACCTTTCCTAAGGATTCTATTATAAATAATAGTCTTTTTAAAGAAGTTCAAAGAATCCGTGGATTCTTCAAATAATGGATT
This sequence comes from Meta bourneti, assembly GCA_933210815.1. NCBI lineage: Eukaryota > Metazoa > Arthropoda > Arachnida > Araneae > Tetragnathidae > Meta > Meta bourneti. The sequence goes on along the minus strand of OW119923.1, from coordinate 29,435,159 downwards.
GATCAATTCAATCAATAGATGGGGTTATTTTGTCATTATAAGTGTTACGTAGTAAGAGAAATATTACACTACTTGGAACTCTTGTGACGCTCAGGGTTCGCCGTGGCCCGGTTGGAAGAGTAACGGATTAGCAACCGGATGGTTGCAAGTTCGAACCCAACCAAAAGACCGTCGTGTACAAAGGGGGCTGGTGCATGTTAAATCCGTAGTGACCTCACATGTCCTCAAGTTGGTGTGGTGTGGAAGTTTGGAGAGTGGTTTGCAGGTTAAGGTGTGACCTCGTCATCTGAGTTCATCGTGGTTCAAAATTAAGTGGTGTTGTCCTCGGTTAGTGTTAAGTGTATATATATTAAGCAAAACGAGTTCCATATTGTCTGTAATTGAGTAATTTGATGTATTTAACCCTTTGAGTTCACGAGTTTTTCCGAGATGTATAGTATTGTTTTCATCCTAACAATACGAATGACTAAATAACCGCATTCAATGGTTGATAGACTCCTAGGAAAGATTCTGTTACTCAAGGAGTTCAAACTGGTCAGAATTCGTACAGTGAAGAGTGAGTTTGCAGAATGGAAAATTGCTTTCGAACCTCTTCGAGGGAAAAATGCTGCTTAGCATAAATAAATGGAATACTAATGATAACACAAACTATCTAAGGAGCTTTATAGTTAAGGTATCTGACTACATTCGGATCCCTTTTTCAAAACATTTTTCACATTATACAATTTTTGTTTCTTTGTAAGGCAGAACAACTTATAAAAACACAATATGAACAAAAAAAATCACTAAAAATTATTAAATTTAAGAAAATAGAAAAACTTGGAAAATTAAGGTAAAAAATGACGTTTTCGAAAAACATTACAACTGAAAAACGTATGGGTATATTTGCCTAAAATTTTACATGAATTCTTCAAAAAAATCACTAAAAAATTTTAATTCACTAATTAAATTTTACATGAATTAATTCACTAATTAAGTTTTACACGAATTCTTCAAAAAAAATCACTAAAAATTATTATATTTAAGAAAATAGCAAAACTTGGAAAATTAAGGTAAAAAATGACGTTTACGAAAAACATTACAACTGAAAAACGTATGGGTATATTTGCCTAAAATTTTCTGTTGAGTATATAAACTAGAGCCTGAACTCCGAACTAAAAGATAAGCAATGTTGATTTTCACTCATGAGATATTGAGAGTAATGTAGAAGGAAATTTTAATTTTGAAATTTTTCCTTACGCCACAACACTGAAATCTCCAAAATGTTTTATTTCAAGATAACTCTATTATGTCCGAGTTCAAGCCTACGCAAAATAAATATAAAAATCAGTACACGAAATTTCATTAAAAAATATGTAGAACATTTTTATTTATCGCGTTTGTCGTGCAGAAATTTTGCTCGTAAACACGCTTAGAGAAAAATGCATTTAAAAATTTGAAAACGAATTAAGAAACAGTTGCCAAGATCTATTCAGATTGCTACATATTCGTTTCTATTCACCGAACTGAAAAAAAAGGTTTTGTAAAAATAAGTCTAAATATTAAGAATATTGAATACAATGAAAGATGAAATTTGAGGCAAAATTCGAATTGTTTTAAAATCAAATATTCAAATGTTTTAATCGAGTCAGAATGCTTAGTAATTATCTCTTGATTTTTCTAAGTGAATTTTGTGCATTCATTCAACAAAGAAATAAGTAAAATATTAGCCATACCTTTCACATTTATGAGCGATAACTTTGGGGCTTTTTTCCAAACACTGATTTTTCAATGGATGATAGCAGATTTCCACTGAGATCTATGCTCTCTAAATTTGGAAGTTCATCTGTAAAACCTGGTGGTAAAGACTTTATCTTGTTTCCACTGAAAAAAGTGGAATCATTTTAATTTGAAATATCTAAAACTTCTTAATTTCAAGTACTTCAGTATTTTCCAGTAACAACAAGCTTTTAAGTACGTTCGACTGATGTTTATACACACAACAAATTATTCGTTAAATTTTTTATTACTTAATTAGCAGAAACGAAATAAAACGTTTTTTGTAGAATTATTGAAAGATAATAAAATGTGTTCATTAACTCGTTTTTCTATAATCTGTAAAGTTTTATTCCTTTTATCACAGAAAATGTACTTATTAATTTGATACTAACACTTTAAAAAATGAATATATCTGTGGTAATTTAATCTACAAAAAGAAGATAATGTGCCGTGTTTGACATATTTCACATCAGATTAAAATTACTTATTTGAAAATCAATAAAAGGAGTATTTTTTGGCGGTTACTTTAAAAATTATCACTGCAAATGGAAGAGTACAAAATTCATTCATTAGATAGAAGTACATTAACATAGGGATGAGGATCACATTGATTATGAGAAATATCACTAAGAGCAGAAATTCTTTGAGAATTTTAGAGAATGTTTAGAAAAAAATTATTTTTCCTTGTAACTGCAGATTAGCTTAATTCATTTTTATACGAGTTCACTTAGGAATAGGCAATTTGAAAATACTATAGAAGTTGATGCTTTTGTGTTTCATCGAGAAAGCCTTTCTCTGCATAAATAGCATTTGCTAGCAAATGTTTTTAAACGTTCCTCTCTTTGGTTATTTATTTTTAAGGTATAGCTAAACTACTTGACCAAGTCCGTGGGTGCCTAAATTCTCAAGAAGTCTAACACTAGATCAGGGCTTCCATAAAGATTATCTCTAGTCAGACCAACACAGGCCAAAAGATGATTTGGGGAGCCTTGTTCAGTATTACATTTTAGCAAAGTCGTAAAAGTCTAATAGCCTTGAAAGAAAGAGGGATCGGATGTACCCATACACAAGCCCTGAAAGAGCAGTCTAACATTTTCAGTCACCCGCATATTTGGCTCCAGGGTAGTCTATGGCACCAGCATAAAATATGAGTTGTGAGGGATTCTCTAAATTTTATTGCGTTTTCCTTTATGACATTGATGGCGTAGTGGTCAAGGTTGAAAGCATTACATCCTTGGCCAAATCAATGATCATTTAATTTTATTTGAGGTTTATATGTTATTAAATTTATTGGATATGAATATCTCTGGAGCACGCCTTAAGTTTGTTTAAAATGTCTGATCCCGTATTGTTTCTAATTTTCCTCCAATGACTATATTGGTAGGCAGGTTTTATAATTAACATTTATCATCAAGTTATTGGTGACGGTCCGGGTCAATCCCAAAGGGAAAGATTCCGAGGACAACCCCATGTTATGATATACATTAGGATATTGGATAGAGCTATGACTAAGGATACTAATCCGTATGACAATCACGTTGTTGGGGTTTTATATCGCAAGGACTATATTTGGCCATGGTGCGCCAGACACAAGACATAATATCAAGTAAGACATACACACAATGTAAGTTTTACTGACACAGAAGAGAGAAATATATCCAGCGTGGAACGGAGCTAACAGGAGTCGAATCTGCGCCACCTACAACTCGCAGGTTGCTAGGGCAGTGAGCATACCCACTGAGCCACGACAATCCCGGCAATCAAGGAAAATAACAGCTTTATGCTTCATCGATGGCTGTTAGTTCTGAATGAACGATTGAACAAAAATAAGGATTTTTCTTTTCAAGTTCGAAAAGGTCGTCAAAAGTTGTATTGTGAAATCCAAATATCTCAAATGTTAGCAGAAACACCCAAGTTTCGAATTAAATGCATTTATAGTTCGTATAACAGCTTCTAAAGATTTCTTTATTGAAACTTCTCAAACCTCTAACTATAGTCTAAAACAAAACTATTCTTTACAGCAGCACAAGTTCACAATTTCGTTCGAAGTTTGTTCATGAATTTCAGTAAACAGATTTATTTATCGTATATAACAATTTAGCAAAATTAAAAAACATTAATTGGTATAAACATATTGAATTCGAAATTCTTAACTGATATTACACTGATTCAAATTACTTTGAGAAAGGTTTTTTCCGAAAAAATGTGGGAACGTTGAACTTCTTTGTACATGAAGAAACGATGTATTTTGAAGCTAAATAGGATATAATATTTTTAAATAAGGTGTAAAAGATGTACAACTTCAAATACTGTAGCATTACAATATTCAACATTTAATTTTGTTTCATCTGATTTTCATTCTAAACCTTATTACCAAGCCATAATTTGAAATAATTTTCGTAGGACTATTAATTATTCATTTGAATTAAAATAAGACCCCTTAATTAAGAGTGTTTCTACCCTCCGAGAGTCAAAAGACTTCTGTGTAGTATTGCTTTTACCCTGCGACACACATAATGACTAAATAACCACATCGATTGGGTGAAAGTATCCATGCATTATTTAAACCTTTAGAAAAACTCTATTGGCCCTTTCCTTATAATAGAAGCCTTTGAAATTATTTTACCATTTCTTTCCTTGCAAGTAAATCCGTTGGAAGGATTCTGTTGTTCCCTTCCATAGGACAGAATCCCTTAATAGGATTCTGCTGGTCACTTCCTTAAAATGAAGCATTCAAAAATTTTCTATAACCGCTCCTTTCCTTGCCGGTGACTACTTTGGAAAGATTCCGTTGTTCCTTTCCTTAGAATATTATTCCTTAGAAAAATTCTATTTATCATGTTCTTAGAATATTATTTTTTAGAAAGATTCTATTTGTCACGAAAGATATAACTGGTTAGAAATCATTGAGGGGAAGACTGCAAAGTAGAGTCATGTGTGTGAACCCCTCAGAAGGGTAAAGTGAAACATGAAATTTGTTCCATAACCATCATTTCATTCAATCACTCACTATCAACGAGAGACCTGCGTTGGCGTGAAAAGTTAAAGCTTTTCTATACCAACAAAAAAATTTATAGTTTCATTATTGCAAGAACTTTGAAATGTTTTATATCACTTTGTCTGAAATCTAATTGTACGTTTGAATTTGTTTCCTTAGAGTTTCTTACTCCTAGAGCTAATTAATAATTCGATTAAGGGGAAGTGAGGAATTAGTTCTATCTTGCATTCCACCTGTAGAAATATTTATACGAAATTAACTGGAAAATGTCGCAAAATTCTTCTGGATTTTTAAATGTAAAACTTTCATTTCCTTAGCCATAACAAAGCGGTATTTTCTATGCAGAACAAATTGAGGAAATATTACATATCGTGTAGTAGTTGCTTCTAAGAAAAGATACCTTGCAGATAAAAAAATTATAATTTTGAAAAATAATCGAGTTTAAAGATAAAAATGTACGTTGATACAATTGAATTCATTACTAGATTTGTTTAAGCTTTTAATGCAGAATTTTACAAAGATGAAGTATTATCACAAAGAGCATTCAGAAGACTAAAAATCTCAAATTAATATTTTAATATAAAATTTGAGTTTCGATTCCTATAAAACTTTAGCAGATTACCCACCCAAAAAGATTAATTATTAAATGCCGATATAATATTAATTATTAACAAAGTATCATTAATTCAAAAAAATTAGAGGGATATTCATAATTTTTACTCAAAACACATAATTGTTCCATTTACATATCTGCTTTGATGTATCTCTGTGACAACTGACCAGATCTCGAACTCGTCATCATAGAAAGATCGGCAATATCTTGATGGACAAGATATCTCGCCAATAACAAAATTGATCTGATCTTAATTAACGAGATATATCGTCGAAAGCACTTGCAGGGTTAATAACGGTAATTTAATGTACTGAATTGGTAATTTATAAAAACTTTAAAAGGAATTAAACTTACGATAAGTTAAGAAACTTCAGAGATTTAGGAAACATACATCCAGATACAGTTTTAATTAATCCTTGCTCAATCGTCAGTATCTCTAAATGAGGGAATTGTGCGAACGTATTTTCTACAATTTTTATGGTTTTCGTCTTGCTTAATATTATGCCTAACATTTCTGAAGTTGTTGGAAATCTTATCTATCACTACATCTTCGATAATCAACCTCCTCAAGGCTTTAAAAATATGAAGAGACTGAAATTGAAATCCTTCATGAATATACACTTTCTTGATCCACATCTCTTGTAATAGTATTTCTCCATTGATATTATCCGAAGTGAGATTGCGTAAATAACTGTTATGGATGATAAGGTGACCAAACTGTTTGGCTTCTAAGATCTTAGACGAAATTGATTCGAGTTTGGAGTGATTGAAAATAACCCAATTGAATGGGAAATCTTCATTGGTGAGAACTTCAACTTCATCTAACTGATGCGGACTTCTTATGTTGTCACAAACGAACATATCAATGCCGCAATATTTTTCATACTTGCACGGTCTCAATTTCGCTTCATCTGGACAGGTTGAAAATGGGATAATATGGCCATACGTTAGCCCTACAGTTACTGCGCAGAGCAGTGCGGAAAGTATGTGTGCTCTCATTGCTAACGAGGAATAGATTAAATATATATGCATAAGTTTTATGGTTAAAAAGCAGTTGACCTTCGTAAATAAGAAAAGAAATGTAAGTGTAGCATTGCAGTGAGCAACTACGCATTACTTATCTTCAAAGCGATGACACATCTGTGAAATCTGATATCGATTGGTGCGAGACGTTGTGTTTTCGTAGATTAGAAGCTTTTTCAAGCGTGAGTATTCCTGGAATATTATAATCGTTGAATTAAATGTAAATGATTGCAGAATAAAAGCATATTTGGATACAGAAAATCTGACAGTTCCTGTAAATTTCAACAATGTCAGTTAATAAACCGTTTAAAAAATGTTCGTACCATAGTGTTTAATCTTTTCTTGTTTTACTAAATATTTTATTTACATGCCTTTTACTTTTATATAATGACAAAGTGTCTGATACAGTACATCAGAGAATTCATGCAAAATTCGTTTTTAAAACCTTAGTTTCACTTGCATTGAAGAATGCATTGTCCGGATAATTTATACCAGTAAATATTTGGGACTGGTTATAAGATGACGTACCTCCCCTTGGAGTGGAGGATAATCGACAGCTACAAAGTCGTTTCAAATAAAATTTGAGAAAAACTTCTTTCAGAAAAACATTTTAATTCACTACAATGTGTACAAGGATGGCTCCGGTATTATAAATCACCGGCTCTGCCATGTATATATTTGAGGGGAATAATTTGTTCAGATTTTGTTATAATTTAAGGTGAATCAACGAAGTTTTTCAAGCAGAATTGATATATATATATACACTGCTGGCCACCGTAAATGAAACACCCTGAAGGAAGCATGCAAATAATATGAAATTTACAACATGCATTAGCGGAGGTGAGATATGCAAATGATTAGAATTTCAGCGCAGACGCACATCACGCACGCCTGTGGCGCCACTTCAAAGCGCTATTTAAGGCTTGGAGATTTCGACGATTTCAAGTACGGCAATTGTGTTTTTCTTGTGGTTTTTTCAAAAAAACGATCAATTATGCCTCGTAGAAAACAGCGATCATCTTTTGATCAAGTATCCGAGTTCGACAGAGGAAGGATAGTGGCCTACCGAGATTGTGGATTATCTTTCAGGGAAATCGGTAGTCGTGTTGGACGAAACCAAACAACTGTAATGCGGATATGTGATCGTTGGATGCAGGAGGGTACGACGGACCGACGTGTTCGATCGCATCCACCTCAGTGCACCACTTCACGTGATGACAGGCATATTGTGCGTATGGCAGTGACGGATCGCTCAGCCACATCACGAACCATAGCACAGCACATTCAGTCTGTACCGCATCATCCAGTGTCTGCGCGTACCATTCGACGCCGTTTACAGCAGAGTGGTCTGTCCGCAAGACGTCCATTGCTTCGTCTACCCTTGACGCAGAGCCACAGACGTTTCCGCCGCCAATGGTGCGATAAAAGAAGGATGTGGACGGAAGAATGGAATGAAATTGTCTTTACTGACGAGTCACGCTTCTGTCTGCAACACCACGATGGTCGGATTCGAGTCGGGAGACACCGTGGAGAGAGGATGCTGAACAGCTGTGTTATGCACCGCCACACTGGTCCGGCACCGGGTATTATGGTATGGGGCGGTATTGGATATCACTCTCGCACTCCTCTAGTACGCATTGCCGGTACTTTAAACAGCCAGCGCTACATCTCCGAGGTGTTGGAGCCAGTTGTCCTTCCTTACCTTCAGGGCTTGCCCACAGCCATATTTCAACAGGATAATGGGCGACCACACGTGGCACGCATTGTTCAAGGGTTCTTCGTCAATCGCCAGATTGAATTGCTTCCCTGACCAGCTCGCCTTCCGGATCTTTCGCCGATAGAAAACATGTGGTCCATGGTTGCTCAACGATTGACCCAGAATACATCCCCAGCTGCCACACCAGATCAACTTTGGCAACGTGTGGAAGCTGCTTGGTCTACTGTACCCCAAGAACACATCCAAAGTCTCTTTGAATCAATGCCGAGGCGTGTGGCAGCGGTGATCTCCAACCATGGTGGCTACAATGGAACCACACTTCACAGAAGTCTATAAATTTAATCATTTGATACTTGGTCAACATGTTATCTACAAAATAAATTTTGTTGTGATATCTCTTGTCTTTCTTGGTGTTGCAATTTGGGTTGCCAGCAGTGTATATATATATATATATATATATATATATATATATATATATATATATATATATATATATATATATAACGCAATAAAGTGTGCCATAGAAAACAACAAAAGAAGAAGTATTTATAGCGACAATTAGAGCTCAATTGCCACCCTAAAATCTACAACGAACTCAACTCCTTCATGGGATACCGACCCAACAAAGGCTTTGCGATAAAAAACCACAAGGTGTAAGATGACTAGATGTGGACGAAGAATTAAAATTTTTCATCGCCTTTTTGTTCCTTTTAATGCAAAAGCGAATGATATTTTTCGAATCATGAGCCATACGCAAATCCAAATTAGACGCTTAAATAATTGCATCACGCTATTGTTACTGTACACACTCTCTTTGAAGTTCACATGGAGGAATGGTATAAACCGAAAACAGAATAGTGAAAGCAATGTGAGGTGCTTACACAAGCTTATATTTTCTAAACTCTTTGAATGTATTCTCAAAATCATGTATTAAAATACAAATTAAAGTACCTTACGTTTTGCAAATTATGTGACTAAGTCCAGATAAGTTTTCAAAGTCAATAATGCAGTTATTGTCTATAGTATGCAATTTGTACAAATTAGAGTTTCATTTCAAACATTGTTACTGTTTGAAACAGATTATTATTTTTTTATGTAAGAGCCACATGTGTAATTCATTTCCTTTATCTATAAATACCTACTAGAACTTTTTGAGTTGGTTAATTGTTATTTTGAAGTTCAGGAGTAGATCCAACTTCTAAATCCAGAAGGGACTTAATTTTACCAAACCGCAAAGTCATTTGATCTATTAACCTAATGTCTGTCTACCACGAGAACAGCTCCCGACCCCAATTCCGAGTAGCGGTGGTCACTATAAAAACAAGGCTCGTTCATTTTGAGTAGATGACCTAATTTTATTTCGTTTTTCGAGAAATCTGGCGGTGGAAAGTGGTAGTTTAGTAGTAGTGATCTCCTCGGCGACACTAAAAATCTTAAACATATTTCGAAATTGCCATTAACTGCGCCATGTGACAAACTTGAATTCCTTTCTTCAAGCATCCCCTATGGAAAATAGAATAAAGTTCTACGACAACTAAAAAGGGCAGACTTTGTATCTGGAGCAGTTCTCGGGTCGGACCGACTGTAAACTCGATCACATTCAGCACTTAGCTACCATCCATGCTATTGAGAAACAATGACGATTATCTAAACCATAGTGTTTTGGCAAGCTCGTGTGAAACCCTGCAAGTTTGTCTACCATAAAGTATTTCATGGTGGAGTTGCGTTACACTACTATATATACTGTAGTATCGTAAGTTAATTTTTGTAGTGATGGCTAATTTCTCAACAGTACTCCCTCTCCAGAATTTAGCGGTAGCCGAATTCGATAGATGCCACCACTAGTTGAGTGATTGCCTTGCGTGGGATCATGATTAAGATCATGTATTAAGACCACGGGTGTACTTTCGCATGAGTTGTCAAGCAATTTTAAGATTGCGATTGTAATTGTCCTGTGTTGCCGTCATGTGTATGTCACCTTGTGAAGAGAAGGCTGAGCACCAACGAATGGAGTGAAGCCTTGATAGGAAAATGAGCAGTGTCTGCTATCACAGAGCCTCAGATGGTTGTTGAAAGTGATTAGCATCTCATTGGAAATTCAACTACTCATGGTGGACCATCCATCGAAATTTTTATAAAGTTATGTGGGTTCAAATCACGTCCGAGTCACCAATTTAGCAAGCTCCTTGGAAACAGTGCAACTTTGTCTTCCAAAAAGTACTTCATGGAGTTGGGTTACACTACTATATATTATTGTGTCGCAGGTTTTGTAGTGGTGGCTACGTTCGGCACAGTTTCCTACAGTGGGCGCTACCCTCTGTGTATATTGAAGGAATCTTGTGAGGTAATTTTGTCTCTAGAGAAAGTGTAGGGTGTTGAGAATCATGAGTGGGCAATAAAAAGGTATACAATTGGGTCACCTAAAACATTTTAAACAACAAGTTACAACTGAACAGCCTAAAAACAAGACAATAGATGACAAGCGAGTGTTAGGGATTTTCGCGCACTTTCGACTAACGTAGGTTCTTAAAAATCCAGTCACAGGAGCTGTGCATGTTATGTACGTTATGTATGTCACTGTACAATACTATAAACTGATAAGACTTCAATAAAATGACTGTTTTGTTATTCTATGAAACAGTTACCACTGCAAGTGAAATTTAAACAACTAGAGGCTCCTCCAGCCCCCTTCTCGCCTTCGCTCGCCAACTCCCAGGAACTGTAACGCAGTTCCTTTCGGATAGCTCCGCGATTCAAGCTCGCTTCGTTCGCTCACCGTGTACTAAACCATTTTAGTCTGTAGGTGAGTAGTTTTTCTGTTTGTGGCACATTCTTGACAATATAAATAAGCAGCATGAAAAATAAATTGTCTAAGATATGCAAATTTAAATAAATTACCATGCAAAGCAGTTTATAATTTTTTAGACAAATTATCATGCAATAAGTATGAATGACCAACTCCCTAATTTCAGGAAACTTCTACATTTTCAACATCTAATGCATCTGGACATGACATGGATTGTTGATAACATAAAAAAGGAATTGTCTTAAAGCATGCATATGCATAGTTAAAAAATAGCAACAAATACATCTGGCAATCAATCACAGAAAACTTTATAAACACAATTAAATATTTCACATTTGGGAGCTTCAGAAACTGATTCAAAAGCTCGTGATGAATTTTCTGAAAGCAGATATGTGCATATTCAATCCATTCAGATATAAAATATTACAACATTGATGTAAATTAGAAATGTAAAGCAAAGAAATACACTTGACAATCAACCATAGAGCATTTCCCCCTTGAAAATATCAAAGGATACGTCATTGGATCACAGCATTGATTTAGTGGTGAAATGCTTTGCCAAGTATCACCGATTGGGTACACACAAATGTCTCAGTTGGCTAGGGGCTCTCCATTATCACCAACAAATATAGCTGCAACTTCAGTACACAAAGTAGAAGAATTATAGCGCCGCATATCCAAATTTCTATCTTCCAAAAATACCATTTTTACAGATGTAGTTGGGTGTTCTTGTACCAGTCGGTGCATTTGAAGATAAGACTGAGCAAAGGTATTGATTTCTCTTAACATAAAATCAGGTTTTTCAAATACATGTTGCAAGCAATTTTGATTGTTACTCAAACGTTTCTCTGTTGCCTCACTGGAGTCGAATATATAAAGTTGCCCGTATTCTTCTTTATTTTGGTCACTTGCATAGAGGGGGAATCTCCGTGGTACACTTGACCATGTAAACATAATTGTCCAATAAATAATAATATGGTCCAGTTTTACGTGGTGGCTTAATTTGTTCTCCCGTCGAAGCGAATGCTTATGCAGAGTTGTATTCAAGAATTCGCTGGAGATAATTTTTAGAATCTGGAGAATTTTCAGTTAGCAATATTTTAATAGCTCCGGTGCATCAGATAATGCCGGTAGCCGAACCTTTCCATCATGGCAACATTTCATATATTTATTGGCAGTACCTAGCTCTATCTTCCAATAAAGAGCCCCACAAAAATCACACTATTCGCACATAGTTTCACAATTATGTTCGTCAACATCGTTTCGAATACACACACGTTTTGCGCGACGGCGATTATCGGCTTCGTTTCGAATTGATCTTCTTAAACTGGATTCCTGAACTGTTTCTTGGCTCCGTTCAGTTTGTTCTTTGTTGATTTCGGATAAAATATCCGACAGCACGACAAATTCATTATTTTTTGTAATTTCCAACTGATAAAACTGATTTCCTAATTAACAACTGATAACTGATAAGCTTTTACTTGAAATCCAACGCAAAAGTAACAAAAATAAGTTAAGATATAAAATAAGATATTACATTTCAAATTATCCGATAGCACTATCACGTGACATCCGCGCTAAACGCAAACAATACAAACGATAAAACCATCGCAGATTTAGAAATTCGGCCCCTTTTTGTTGCCACATAGGATAATTATATATATATAGATTTTAGTGCTTATACTTTTAGCAAACAAAGGATATTATCATTATTCTAATAAGATTAATATTTTCAAGTGAGTATTTTTTGTGAAAAAATTGTGAATAATTTTGATTTGACACGAATTACAAGCTAGCAATTTTGTCAAAATTATAGTTTGTAACAAGTTCGCGGCAAGTTGAAACGCTTAATTTTAAGTAACTACCCTCGAAATCCAAAGCTATATTTTTTAAATCTATAAATAGATCCTGAAGAACGTAACAATAATAAACCAATTTTAACGGATAAACCCATGGACGGAACCAATCAAATTTAGACAATATAATATTTAATATTTAAAGTATAGTGTTATTCAGTCGCACATGAACAAAACCAAAAACGTTACCAATGTTAACTACATAACTTCAGTTTTCAGTTGTTTTTATTTAGAAACTAGCTATTTAAAATTCTAAAATTATACACACATCAACAGAAATAGTTTCGTGAATTTCAGACATTATAAACACTGTTGCACTTGCAATTCATTATTAGTTAAGAAGAGTTTTCCAGACTTGCACCAAAAGGAATTGTCTTTGGAAAGGGATCGTTGAGCAAAACTGATCTAATCTTTGGTCTTAACCTTTGGGTCTCATGAAATTCATTGTGTTAATCATGACGTTCTCGTAAAGTTTCCTTGGTATGTAGTACAATACTTTAGCAAAAATGCTTAGTGTCTTTCGCATCATTTTGAGTGCATTTTCTCTCAATATTATCTCTGATACTGGAAACACAATACAAAATCTAAGGGTCTTATCGCCTGTTTATGCTAAAATATAGAATTACGACCTTTTATAGCTATCTAAAGCATAGAGTTACTACCATTCATATAACAGTTACTACTAAATCATATGTTAGTAACTCCAACATTTAAGAGAGATATGAAAGGTGATAATTCCCGGCTTTATCATGAACTGGTGCTAAGGACACAGGAGTTTGTACTTCTGTGTTTCTAAATCTTTCAGCTTTGCAGGAAGTATGGTGTTCAATGGCTACGGAATACTTCCAGACGTTCGTGTTGTCAATGCCCTGTCGCATTTCTACAGTTATACGCTCCCTTGAGAGGCCTACCAAGTGGTGCACTAGTTTGTCTCGCACCTCTATGTAATTCAGGTTCTTTTTAAATCAAACTTTTAAATTTTATATTGTGTTAAAAGTAAAAATTGGTAAATCCCGAAGAAGGAATTCTTCCATGAAGTGAATGGTAATAAAGTATTTCTTCAAATTAGTTGCTCTACATTTTATTTTGAATTGCAATGTACTTGTAAAATTAAAAACAAATATTTATAATCAACAGTATTCCAAATCTTTTGCAGTTATGTCTGCTATTCGCTTGTCTTTTGGATCTTTGCATTTTCCCTGAATGTCTAGTTCAGTTTTCGTCAGCTTCCAATGAAGTTTGCAGTCACAAATAATGGGATTATCTGTAAGGAAACATATACTCTTATAAATATATTTGGCATTAGAAATTTCAAATATTGAAATCAGCACGAAGTAGAATTACTAAAAGTTACACTTCGTGCATATTTTTTAAATATGTAATGGATGGTACATTTCCTTTCAATCTGATCACCATTTTAAGTAAAAATATACGACCAGTGGTTTTAGGGGTTTAAGATGGTTTCTTATTACAAGAGATGTTTAGATAAAAATTAACTCAGGGCTTGGCCATTGTGCTATCATTAAAGGCCCATTAGAGGACCCATTAATGATAGCACTACTTTAATTTTGCCCGATCTAAGGGCAAAATTAAAAGAAAACGATGGTGTTTCTAATATAAGCAAATTATATACACTGGAGTGCAAAACTTAATGAGCAGCAAGGTTTTTAACTGCTACTTTTCAATGATATGATTCGGATGTGGGAAAGTGATACAAAGGGTACATCGAGAGTCAATAAGTAAAATTATAATGATAACAAAAATTAACGTGAACAGAAAAAGTATTTGAACTGAAGTGGTGATATTGCATTGGGTGCACGAGACAGAAAGATCACTGTGAAAAAACAAAACGAGAGGAGGCTTCCTTTGTAGGCTCTATGACCTCTTTGAACACACTGATGCAGGCTTTGCACCGAGATTGAAGTTGCCGATTAGTTTCGGTGTAAGCAGAGTCAGTTTCAAAGTTAAAGCCTCTGACGGCATGATTTTAAAATTTGAATATGAAGCCGGATTTCTGCTGTATGTCCTCGATTATGCAAATTGCCACAGGCTGTTTCGTTTAATTTGGAAGTTTTAACCGTTATAAATAATGGTGTTCCTCAAGTTCTGCACTCTAGTGTATAACTTCATTTGTATTTCATCACTGATTTATGTTGATAGCAACGTATCCTATAAAGGACGTAATGTATATTAGCTTATAAAAGCATTATAAATAATTAAAATGTTTCGATATGTGAATTAAAACCAGTCTATGATAAATGGAAAAAATTATAATTCAATTTCAAGAATTGAATGTGAAATAGCTCATGCTTGCAAATATATTAAGTTGAGTTTTATGAGAGAAAATGGATTTACTTTTAAGACAATTCTCAAAATCGTACACAAAACTAGTCGAATATATTTTGACGAATAAATGTTACTTACATTGAGTAAAAATTTAATATGTATTCTCGTCAAGTTTCCATTCTTCTTTTAGAAGCGCGACCAGTTAGTATGCGATACCTGCATTCCCTTTAGTTTTAAACTTCCATTGGCTTTGTAAAGGACGTCAAGTGAAGTGAGTGTTGACAAATCATAAAAAATAATTGCTTTTTTTTGATTAATTGTTTCAAACTCATATGATTTCTATTTTTACCTATAGTACTGAACGGATTATTTCTTATTTTATGACGGAAAATAAATAGAAATCAGAATAACGATTTGATTCGCTAATGTTTAGGAGCAGTTACAACAATATATTCTTTTATTCCATGTATTTTTATTCACAATCACTGCATATTTATATGAGAATATTAAAAACGATGGACTGATATGTATTAGTTAGTATGTAAAATTTCAAAAAGTTATTTACGAAGCAAAATAAATATAACGTAGTCCATACCTTCCAAATTTAGATACGTTAGTGTCGCAATATGCCCAAATACTGATTCCTCCAAATATGACAGCTGATTTCCATCCAGAAATAAGCTTTCCAACTTAGGAAGCTGGTCCGCAAAACCTGCTGGTAAGGACTTTATCTTGTTTTCACTAGAAAAGTAATTCTATAAGTATCTGAACGTTTCGATATTCGCCAGAAATAGTAATTTATGTGTATAGTTTGTGATCACAAGTATACATACAAATAACTATTTCTAAAGACTACAAATGCCCGGATGCCTAAAAATAATTATTTTACAGACATAAATAATTGTAATAACAAGTATAGTTTTTTGCTATAGAATACATATTCGAGTCACAATTATTCGCGCCATTCTAAATAAAGACTAAAATACACACAAGAAAAACTAGAATTTCGAAGGAAAGTCGTCTATTGAAGATTGCTGTATAATAGCAGAATTTTATTTACTTTAGAGTACTCACCTAATAAATAAAAAATGATCGATAAACTTATAAAACCCCTCTAAGGGGTTTCGACGAGATATCTTGTCCATCAAGATCTGATCAATTTTGCTTACGACGAGACATCTCGTCATCAAGATATTACCGATTGTTTTGTGATGACGAGATCAAGATCTGGTCAGTATTTTTCTAATGACGAGATATCTCATCCACCAACATCTGGTCAGTTTTGCTAATGAGAGATACCTCGTTGAGACAACCACCAGGAGGGTTAACAAGTCACATCCAACAAGTGGGAAAATTTCTAAAAATTGTACCACTCACTTTAATGAAAACCTAATGCCAACCATTTAATCAAGCTCATACTATGAAAATTTTAATATTTATAATAATACCAGAATTAGTTTTGTAATAAGAAGTAAATGGTCAAGAAATCTGCCAGCTTTACAAAAACGCAATTCTAGATATTGTAGGAAAATTATTACATTTCATTTCCAAGACTAGTGAACACTGCTTCAAATAATTGCTTCAGAATTGTAAGTTATGTTTGTCTATCAATTGAGAAATCAATCAATTTATATTTTTACTTGCAAGTGTATAATGCACACAAAAGCTTGTACATAAAATATTTTTTGGTGTAAAGAAAACTGTAGTGGTGATTATTGTTTTTGATACAGTACTTATTAGAAAGGGGTTAATATCAGTTCTAATATCTGTAATGATTCACAATAATAATAATACAAAACATTTATGAGTATGTGTGACTGCACAAGTCCATAAGATTCCTACAAAACCTTCACAGTTTTAAGTATTTTACAAATTAAAGTAGAATAACTTAAATAGAGGTACTGATTTTTAAATTTAAGAAACGTAATTTTAAAACAGCTTTTAAACACATTAGGCATTACTTAAGAAATTTCCTTTATTTTATTCAATATATCTCGTCAAATCAAGCAAATTTATAAATTTGCTTGAGTTTGGGTCTTTGATGCTTCGTGCCATGAGACCTATATAAATATAATTGAAATTTATTTCACTAAAACTGATTTTGTAGTACTTCAACATCGTACCTTTATTTTGTAATTGTTCAAAGAAGATTTGTTAAAATTTATTAGGTTCAATGATCTTGACCTCGTGTCTTAGATTGTTTCCTACATATAAATAGCTATTACGAAAACTTTGCCTCATTTAACTCACAAATCATCATCGATCAAAACACATTACGCTTAAAACATTAATGTAATCATAAAAATAATTTTAAGTGTTTTGCGGTGTTCTGCTTTTAATATAAACACGTACTTTTTATAATTTCGGTAACCCTTTTAAATGGTAATAAATGCATAATAGTACAGTAAAAGAAAGTGAGGATTATTTCTAACAGATATAGGCAATAATACGAGTTATTTTTTTTCTAATGCCTGGTCAATTGAATATTTTTCATTGTGGCACTACAAGGGCTCATTGCAAACCACTTAGAATAACCCTGATGCATCACGGGAGTGGGTTCACGGTACACCTCACACACACCAAACATTCTTGGTGCAACCCGTTTGTAGAGAGGCCACTCATTCATACCAGATGGACAAACATCCATGCCTTACCCCTGAACCAAACCATTAATTTCAGAGGCCAGCACCCTTTCCGCTAAACTAATTAGTCATCAATGAATTATAAAAAAACTAATTTGTGGAAGAATACTTAACCCTCTTGATGGTTGTCTCAACGAGGTTTCTCGTCATCAGGAAAACTGGCCAGATCCTGAAGGACTATATATTTCGTCATTAAGAAAAAAGTGACCAGATCTGGATCTCATCATCATCAAAAATCAACAAAAACTTAATGACGAAATATCTTGTCTTTAACAAAATTGGTCAGCTCTTGATGGACCATATATTTCGTCGAAACCACTTGGAGGGTTGATAGCAGGTAATTATTATTAAAAAGCAAAAGAAACATACGATAAAACGAGCTGCGTCAAAGATTTTGGGAACATTGATCCAGATACAGCTGTGATGAGACCTTGTTTAATCACCACTAGATCTAAATCAGAGAATGCTGCGAAAGCCTTATCTCCCACTTTCGATGTCTTCGTCTTGATGAATTGGAGGTATACCATTTTGGGGGATAAGTACTGACTGATATCATTGGGAATCCTTTTTATATCGATTTCCTCAACGTACAGACTCGTCAAAACCTTAAAGGAAGTGAAAGACTGGAATCGGAAACCTCGTTTAATGCGAACATTTCCCATCTAAAGTTCAAATAATGTTGAGTCTCCTTGGATCGCATTGTCAATAAGGGTGCTCAAATGACTATTCTTGATAACTAGTCGGCGGAATTGCTTGGCTTCGAAGATTGTGTGAGGAATGTACTGAAGTGCGGAATCCTCGAAGACAGCTATTCGGAATGGGAAATCACCACTTCTAGTGAGAACTTCATCTAATTGGGTCTGGCTAGTTAGGTTAGCACAAACAAAAGTAGCGATGCACTGCTCACACTCTTTTACACATTGACATGGTTTCACTTTTTCTTCAGGAGGGCACAAAAAGAACGGACTCGTTTGGCCGTACGTGAACCCTACTGTCACAACGAACAGTAGAGTGGAAAATATCGGGATCCTCATTATTTCTAAAAGTGTAGAAATAAGAGAGAAAAAGATTTTTTGGGAAGCTTTAAATTGAAAAAAACCGCCGAACCATGTGAAAGCTTGCAGAAAAAGTCTTATCTCCAAAATGATGATGCAGTAGTTAGATTAGAAAGAATTAGAAATCTTCACATCACTCTAAAAGTTTCTGGTTTCTCGACACGTCTTTAGTTTCAGAATATTCCGCATAAATTAAAAAAAAAGTTGAATCGAGACTAAGATGCACCAAAAGTAGACTAATTTCAAAATTACTTTAATTGTGCATGAAAGTTTATAATGACGCATCAAATAATGCTGAATTGTGAGTATACACAGTGCTAATTTATTCAATGTATTAAAGATTACGAATTTAGTATTTTAAAAATAAATTCAATTTTAAACATGATTTCTTACGTGTTTGATATTAAGTAATAAATTTCCAGATTTGCCAAGCTTTTTTCTGAATTATAAGGGCCGCGGTAGCCCTGTTGGAAGAGTAACGGATTAGTAACGGAGGGTTGCGAGTTCGAATCCAACCAAAGACCGTCGTGCACAAAGGGGGCTGTCGCAAATTTATATTCTAAAAATTTTAGATAGAATTCATAGTAGTTCTAAAGTACCCTTGAGTGCATTGATTTCTTTTGACTGTTATTTTCTTCTAAATACTGTTTTATTATTTACTTCACAAGTTTTCAAGTACAAATTGAGTAATGTAATTGAAGTATAACGTTACCATAATACTTGCTCTTAGGAATATGCTATCAGAAAAACGTATTTGGAGACATGAAAATAGTACTGAGTATGCTTTAAAAATACTCAACTAGT
The DNA here is from genome assembly GCA_933210815.1 of Meta bourneti. Taxonomy (NCBI): domain Eukaryota; kingdom Metazoa; phylum Arthropoda; class Arachnida; order Araneae; family Tetragnathidae; genus Meta; species Meta bourneti. Next base: position 29,415,601 of record OW119923.1, on the reverse strand, counting down.
TTGTCTCACAAGATAGTATAGATAGAACAGTGGAAGAAAAAGATTTTGCGAAACGCTAGAAATAAAAGATAAGAATTTAAAAAGCCATACAATCGGACTTTATTACTAGCTGATCGGATTTCGTGTTTTGAACATTGTTTTGGGATTCTTTGGAATTGCAATCTCTACTGTAATCTATGCCACTCGAGAATACCACAGTGAAATATGTTTCGAATGCGATATTTTGTCGTTGTGTTTGTAGCTCCTTGGGGGCTTGGGTTACACCACTGTTCAATGTCTTCCAGCGAAATTGGTTCAGCCTTGAATGGCGGGCGGATTCCCGTTTTTTAAGGTGGAGAAATTACTGAAATGGATATCTCAGGGTGAATCCATTCAAATTCAGGCAAAGCTGTTCATCTCATCATCTTCGAATCGTATGATATTTTGTATACTACATTCTAGGCCACCTCGAATCAACATATTTTTACAATCTCCAAAAAAATGTACTTCGAGATATAGGTCTGGGAAAGTGATGTCAGAAACTACATTTTTCTAAGCGTGCAACACCTAATTCAAAACAGAATTTATTTCCTTAAGATAATAAAATTTCGTTCGAACAATTGCGAAACTTTAAAGCAAATATTAAAGCTAATTTCATTAGTAGAGCCTAAATAGTATTGAAAAAGTGGATTTTTCAATTTGATCAATTTTTAAATTAATTATTCTCAAAAAGCCATTTTTTAAAAATATGAGTAATTTTTCTCGGTTTCCATATCTTCCTTTTCAGGGCTAAAGGTGTTAGGTCAAAATGACTATTTCTCAGAATCTTAAGTTGAATAATTCACTCTTTCTTACAAATATTCAGGAAAAAAGCCAAAGCATGCCATGACACAAATAACTGCAATGTAGATTCGTAGATTCATTTAGTTTTGATTTTGATCTTACATTATTTTTTAAATTATAGTGATGCATTGACTCCTTCGGATTATTCAATAAACTCCTCGGACCTTTAGCTTCTTCGGCCCTGACACGGAAGATATAAATATGATATCAGAGGGAGTGAGGCAAATTTTGCAATTTCCAAATAGTACTTAAGTTTAAATAAATTATTTTGTGTAATGACGCTGATCGGAAAACCTATAACGATCGGAAAATAATGAAATATCGTCAAAATCCCTTTCGAAATACGAAAAATCCTTAAGGGCATGTAAAATTTTCTGCAAAATGACGAAAAGTAATATCAAATGGGAATAAGCTTACTGTATTTCTTTAAAAATACCTTTTTACTCAACACTAACCAAATTATATGAATAATAATTTACAGTATTTACTGAATTGTAATAAATTATTAAGCAAAATTATTCATTAAATATGCACACAATTTCACAAACAAATAAGAATTTTGTTACTCACCTCACTAAAACACAAATTCTAAGATTTTACTTGTATAAACTAACAATATTTAGAAAAAGTTAATTTTAATATTTTGATACAAAGGGGGCCGAGTAATAAACTACGTATTTCAAATACCGTAACAATATTAATAAATTCTTATGACAATATACTTTAGGACAGTAATGAAACTAATAATGCTAAACGTGGAATCCGTAAATCCTCATTAAATATTTTTAAGACTGCACAAATAAGAAAAAATATGGAAGCTTGATATTTTTTGGTATAGCGGATAAGTAATGATATAGATTATTTATTTAAAATTTTAGTCTGTCCTTTCTCTCACACAGAACTCTAAGGAAGCATTCAACACATATTTCAATAATTGTCATTATTGAAATATGTGTGAGGATTATTGAAATATGTAGAGGATTAAATTAACATTATTCTAATGAACTTATACAAACAATTTTAGAAAACTTTTAAGAATGGCTCTTAAAAAAATTATTAACTAAACTTCTGCAAGTTCCATGACAAATTGTTAAAAACTAATATAATTTAAGGTAGATATAGATATTTTAATTAACGTCGCACTGGAGCAACACAACGGGCTATTGGAGATCGACCGCGATCAAACCCGTAGGGAAAGGTCCAAGGACAACACGAAATTTTGAACCACGGTCAGATAGCGAGGTCACACCCGAACTGGCACCCCACTCTCCAAACTTCCACACCACGCTAACATGAGGACATTTGGGGGCACGAGAGATTTAACGTGCACCAGCCCCCTTTGTACACGACGGTCTTTGGTTGGATTCTAACTCGCAACCCTCCGGTTGGTAATCCGTTACTCTTCCAACCGGGCTACCGTGGCCCAATATACTTTAAGAAAGTATTTTTATTTGTAATTACAAACAGTACATTTAAATACCACGAAGAAAATATAAAATAAGCTTATCTCTAATTGTTTAAGAGTAGCAAAATTTTAAGTATTACGCGAAATTCTTCATAATCAAAATTGAATATTTTTCACCGTCTTTCAAAGAGTCATATTTCCATGAAAGAAATATTTCGTAAAAAATAAATGTGGCATAGTTCAACATACCCCATTGGTCATCATATAGTGAATTTTTAAAAACTTGAAGAGGATGAAGCTAATATTTTACTTTTGATTACCTAAATTTGAATAGATTCACCCATCTACAAATCTCAATTAGAAAGAAAGGAACGGAATTCGCTTTTTTGGAGAAAAATTCCATCTTCTGATCCTCTCGTCATCTGCAAGCTTAAGACTGTCAGATATAGCACATCATGTGGCTTTCTCAGTCCTTCGCACTTTTCAGTGACCGTGCAGAGATGAGCATAGGAATTTTCCAGCTCTATTTTACACTGCAAGGGAACATCTTTACGTAGACGACCAATTGCCAGATAGATTTTGTGGATTCGGCAACTATGATAGTTTTGTACAAAAATTTATGATTAGTGCAATTTTATTTTGTGAAATCTTTTAGACATCCAAATGGGCTGTTGCTACTTCAAATTTTGGCAATACTAACAAAACAAATCTGAAGACGGACCATTATGTTAATGAAATGCATATTAATTTTAGTAGGTATTATTCCAAGTGCAATAATACTTTTAGTTTGAATGTGCGATTCCATGGAAATCAATAAGAGGTATTCGGATACATTTTGAACATCTGAATATAGTTTTTACCTGGTGTTAAGAAAATTGTAGTGTTAAAATTTGTTTCACATATGGAAGATATTTTGAAACGATATAGTAATTCATAATAGAACAATAACATTAAACAGCGCTTTGTACTAAATAACAGACGTATGCATCACTGTATAATGAAAAGAACAATTCGTGGGAGAATATTTAACCATCTGTCTCGACGAAATATCTCGTCATCTGCAAAACTACATCTTGATGGACGAGATATCTCGTCATTCATAAAACTGACGAGATCATGATGAACGAGATACCTCGTCATTAGAAAAAAATGTCCAGATTTGACTGAACAAACTAACTGAACTTGATCTTGTTATCGAAAAAACGGTAATATCTTGATGCCGAGATATCTTGCCATTGGCAAACTTGGTCAGATCTTGATTGACGAGAGATTTCGAAGTATCCATTTGGAGGGTTAATAACGCATGTTCCAATGCTAATAAGCAAAAGAAATGAAATGAGCCGCGTAAGATTTTGTTAACATTTATCCAGATATTGTTGCTATGGGTCCTTGCTTAATCACCAGTAGGTCTAAATCGGAGAATGGTACGATACCCTCATTTCCCACTTTCGATGTCTTCATCTTTATTTTGAGGTATACAATGTTTTGGTATATGAATTTGTTGACGTTATTGGGAATCCTTTTACGTCGTTTTCCCCCTCAGGGTACAGACTTTCCAAAACAGTAAAAGAAAGGAATTAATGGACTCAGAAACCACGTTTAAAGAGAGCATATCTCCCCAATTTCAAATGTTGATTTTCCTTGGATTACATTGTAAATCAAGGTGCATAAATTACTGTTCTTGACAACCAGTCGGCGGAAATGTTTGACTTACACGATTGTGAACTGGTTGTACTGAAGTGCGGAATCTTCGAAAACAGTTACTCGGAATGAGAAATCTTCTCCCCTTCATTTAATAGTCCCTAGTTAGTGAAGTTAGCACAAACAAAAGTAGCAATGCATTGATTACTCACATGGTTTTATTTTTACTTAGGTGGGAACACAAAGAACTCGTTTGGCCATAAGAATTACTGCATTAATTTCTTATTGTAATCTTTTAAATATAGTATGCTTGTTTACTTAACAAATTTTTATTAATAAATACAGTATTTAAATGATGGTATTCAATTAAAATAAATGAAAAATATCACTCGCAATATTTTCACATAAAATTTATTATGCTTTTACAAGATTCTTACGAGCCTCAAAAAGTCCTAGAAAGACCAGAGTTTTTATTTTAGTTTTCAAAGGACCTTAAAAAGCCTTAATATTTGCTTAGAGTTGTTAAAATGTAAAAAACATTATGTTTTACAAAAACATTATGCCCTTTATTTCGCTTGATTCAAAATCAAATTGAAATCCACGAATAATGATACCTGACTTCACAATAAATAACGAAGCCTGACTTTAGGAAATAAGTCCCATCTTGTACACGTCTTTGCTTGATCCGCTAAAATTAACAATGACACTTAGGTAAGTATCATTACTGGGTCTGAAATCCAACCATAGCTGATAGGAAATTTTTTCAGCAATTTCATTAACGGGTTAATCTATGTTAAACATCGAAGTGGTTGCGACATTATATCTGGTCACCAAATATTGCCGATTTTTTAACACCGCCAGGAGGTTTAAATGTAGTTTTAAAAATACTTAAAATGGCATTAAAAATGCTTGAAAAAGGCCCTAATTTTTCTTTTCCTTAAAGAGTAAGAACCCTATAGGAATATGCTATAAATCAAAATGTGATGAGATATTAAAAAAATAGCATTGACTATGCGAAATGAAGAACTCAGTTTGTTTCCCAATATAGTATAGGCGAAACACTGATAGCGAAATGTTTTGTGAAACCCTTGAAATAGAAGATAAAATTTTAAAAAGACACAATCAGTCAAAATGTGGAGCTATCTTATCTGGTTCCGCTTTTTGAAATTTTACTTGTCTTAAAAATATTTAATTATTCTTTTGGTTCTTTAGATTTACGGTCGCTACTGCAATCTAAGCCACTCGAGAATACCGAAGTGAAATATGTTTGGAATGCGACATTTTCTCGTTGTGTTTGTAGTCCTTTTGGGTTTGGGTTACACCGTTGCTCAATGTCCTCCAGCAAAATTGATTCGGCCTTGCAAGTGTGAGGGGTTCCTTCCCCTAGTCGAATGTGGAGAAATTACAGAAATGGAAGTCCTGGTTGATGTATTCAAAAGATCTGGTGACAGGAAGTTCAGCATGTTCGCACTGTACAATTCCAGTTTGATGTATCTTCCAGCTACGGCCATCAGCACAAAGCAATTTACGAATCTTTTACTTTCTAATGTATCCATGACTGCTCTCTTTGATACTCTTCCATACGACGGGAATGAAATAAATATGATTATAATGCACTACGTAAAGTTCCAGCGCGGTGTTGGTTGGGAATTATTTGGACCTATGAAAAAATTAGAACTTTTCCAAGCAGAAAACACCGAGATCAAATCGCTGGATAAATCCTTCACAGCTAACATCAACAGAGGTCTTACAAACCTTTTACTGTCTAACACAAAGACGAAGAAGGTTCAGTATAATGCTTTCGCAGAGTTGACGAAACTTTTTGATTTGGAAATTATTAATTCGGATATCAAGTCAATAAAGCGATCCATGTTTGCCACTCCTTCTGCACTTGAGAAAATTGATTTTAGGTAACATTTGTCCTATTAATCTCAGTGGTTTTATGCCTAAACTATAGGATATTCTCTACAAAGTTCATTCAAACAAATATTGAGCCCGTACTTATGAAATATGCAAGCATTTTCAAGTTAAATTTTAATATTACCAGCTTCAGATTGGAACTGGAAAGTCACTGTGGCCCAATGTTTTTCTTTTAAGTGCTTCTACAGATGAAAAAAATTAGTTCAATTTCACAAAACTCAGTTGGTTCTCAACCGAAAATGGATCATTAAATTGTGTTTCCTTGAAATTGATTTTCATAGCATATGCATATATACTGAATTTTAAATTAGTATTGATGTTTCATAATATATTATAATTATTGTATTAATATTTATTTAATAATTATTGTATTTATACTTATTTAATAATTATTGTATTTATTGTTATTTTATAATAATTTTATTTACTTAAATTTTATAAGTATTTTATTTATTATTATATAATAATTATGTTTATTATTGCTTCATAATTATCATATTTCTTCAATTACTTCTTATTAGATGCTTAGTCTTCCGTTAATAATAAGTGGAACCATCCTTTCTCAGACATTTAAGGGAACGGTATGCATTTATTATAAATAAGATCACTTGTAGATTTTTTAATCTTTCTAATAAATTATACCTTGCCCTTCCATTCTAATTTTAATGATTAAATAAGTATTAAATATCATCGTATAGTAGTCATTATAACGATTTAACTAGTGTACTATAAACCAGAGATTCGTCTAATTTTATTTATAATGGTCTTTCTCATATTTGTTATGTTAAATTTTACTTATATTTACAAACATATGATTTTACTAATTTAGAAACTGTTTAAACTAGCTAAATTAAATGCGGTATAAGATTGAAACCAACATGCATATGTGTTTACATTATGAAATTATTTTTTAATTACTCTTATATTGTTTCAGGGGAAATAAAATAGAATCTTTACCGGATGACATATTCACAAATATGCCTGAACTGAAAGAGGTCACGTTCAACGACAACAATATAACCACTATATCTCAAGGAGCTTTTGAAAGTGTGTTTGACCGATCAGGTTACATATATTTAACAGGTTTGTAAAAACGTATTCATTGACCCTGTTCAACCAATGATCCGTGTGCGCATTGAGACTTTAGTTTTTCGAGTCCCGCAGTGTTAAATCTGAAGAAGGGTTAACAGAAGTGAAATAAAAAGAAACAGAAGTACAATATTAAAACACTATAGAAATTTTAACATAAAACAAAATAGACGAGTGTAAAACAAATCTAAAAATTTCTTTCATTGACGAAGAGTGCATTGATACAAGCATGAGATGAATAGTTAGTATATAGGTGGGAATATATAGCAGTATACATTTGAAAGCAGTGACTGTTTAATAACAACGATGTCTAATCAATTACTGTTAATGCAAACACTGTAAAAACAACTTACTAAGATAGATTTTTAAAAACTGAAAAACGGACTTACATAAGACATAACGAATCATTTTTATTATTATATTTGTTTGTCTTGGTACAAGCACGAAGGTAGAGTATTTATTAGCTAGGAATGGATCGTCGGCTTACTTGTGAAACAAACACATTCAGGCAAAATACATGGTTCTGATACAACGGAGGAAAAATTGTAATCAACGAGCTTTACACACTAAGTGTATTTCTCAACAAGTCTAACCTTCACACAAAGAAAAATATCTAATTGAATGAAAACTCTAAAGATCGCCACACACATTATGTTTTTCTTTTTCTTGCCCACACCCACCGAGTCACCACGTGGCTTAGATCCTTTTCATGGGGAGGCGGTGAGATCAAATTGATTTCACGTATATCTATATATTGTACTGTCTATGGGCGATCTACCATCCCTCCAGCAACACCGAGACACGCCTTTATTTCTTATCTTGAATGTTTATTTTGAATAATATTTTCAAGCCAATTAGCCATAGCGCCCTCTTGGATAGGATGATTTTTTGTGTGGACGCAGTTAAAGAGGTAGCGGTATTCGACACTTACCTGTGCACAAGATGGCTTTGTTTTTACATTTTATTCAAATAGAGAATGAAGGGACCATGACCCATTATATAACATACCAAGTGTAACACATTTTGGATTAGAAAAGCAAAAAATACCATATCTTGAAAATGTTGACTCGTAAACCTATAGTTATACGTTTGGAAGCAATAGTCGTTTAATAATGACAATTTTTCTCCAATTATACTGTGTACTATCCAATTACTCACCTTTCGCCATAAAACTCCAAATCCAATCCAATTCAATTTCTATAAAAGTGATGCTTAAAAATTAAAATACAAAATTTGTCGAGGCTAGAAGGCACATCTGCTCTACGTTTTATATGCATTTTTGAACAATATTTTTAGAATTCGTCTGTATTTTGTGATCTGTTTTTATTTTTCAAATCAATTGAGGAGAGACTTACAGAAAAAAGGAAATGGTAACAAAACAATTAATGTAGACCTATGATTAAATGATCCCAAAGAAAAGCAAACATGTTACTGATGCAATCATGCAATAAGATGGATGAATAAGCAAAATTTATATGGGGTTGCCCACCGAATGGTTTGGGTTGGCAAGCAAAGCGTCATTAGTGAAATTGGTCGGATCTTGATGGACCAGATATCTTGACAAAACCACTAGGAGGATTAAAATAGAATTATGCGTACATTTTTATACAACACTAGCATAATTACCGACCTCACTCGGCTTGAATTAGTTAATTATAGATTGATTGACCAGAGTAATAATCATTTTTATCTTTCGTTGAAAAATGTGTACATCATTTAAGTGTCAGGAAAATAATTTTTTAATTGCTCTTCAATATTTTTATAATTTCTACCTTTTACTTTGGACGCAAATCGTATACTTGTTTATTCATCCATAATACATTTATCATCTATTGCATCCATGTTGTATGGCAAAACTATCAAAGATGAAACTAAGGTGACTACTACAAGAGGTTAGGAATACCCCTTCTTAAGTTCGTTTTCTGTAAAACTGCACTAACTCAATTCGTAAAAGTAACGAATCTACTAGACCCCACTCATAGGTGTTTCTTGCACCAAGAATGCGATATTTCCAAATATCGCCCTCTATAAAGGAAAGATGACAAAATAATTTTATATGATATTCATGACTAATTTTTCTTTAAAACGAATACATTTTTTCTTTAAAATACATTTGGTGGCATTTGCATAAAAGAACTTGTTTTAAAATTGAATGTCTTCAGTACAGACAAACAGTTAATTGATTCCATTTTCCAAAAAGGGAAGGCAATTTTACGACTTAAAAAAAATTGCTCGCAACGAATGCTTTAGATAGAAAAGTTGTATGAGAATAGCTTCAACTTGTAAAATAAACCACTCTGACCTCCTGTCATCACGAAAAAGAATTTTTAATACTTCAAAAGTCCTAGTACGGATTTTCTAACACTTATATTCTTTCAATAACGAGGAAATTTGTCTTAAAATTTGCTTCATTCTAACTTACATGCCACCTTAAATCTAATACTTTGCAGTGTTGCATATGATGAAAAGGAATTACAATTTATTAAAAAAGTAAATATTTAATAAAGTTATACAGAAAATGACGAAACAAAAGTAAAGCAAGGTTGGCTGTAAAAAGTTGTTCTGATGATTCTTATTTATCTCGTGATCACGCATATTGCCACACTTTACAGCTAAAAATTGAGAAATATGTAGAAATGTGAAATTAATTCTGAGCGAAAAAATATCTCTGCACGTGGCAAACAAACATGAGTCTTAGTTTCGTAATCAAATATTTTTTGTCTGTCCCAAATATTCGTAAATAGTTTATATTTCGTAAAGAAAAATTAAGGCTCAAAATAAATAAATTATCAGAGTTAAAATTCCGTATAAATTGTTTTTGAAAAAATAATTGCTTTTTCAGCAGTACTAGTAAAAGAATCCAAGTAATCGCAATGCCCAATGTACCTTACAGCTTCTCCAAAACTACCAAATTATGGTTGATTTAAGTATATTTGCTCAGATGTTTTAGCATGAAACTGGTCTAAATATGTAAACAAAAGGAAAGTCAAAGTATGTATTCACTAAACTCAAATATTATGTATCAAATATAGTACATTGTGTATTAAAATCATTTTTGATACTCGCACAGACACACAAACACAAGTAAAACGGGAAGACGGACAGACAGACCACTGCAACTAAATTCAGTCACTAAATGAATGGAAGTACTCACAGTTTGCAAAGTTTCATGAAAATACACACATCCGTTTGGGCCTAGTACGGGCACATACACAATCAAACAGACACCAAACGCACAAGACACTGATTTTGCATTAGAAGGGCTCAAAACGGACAAATAACTTGAAATGGGTCGAAAATATTCTATGCACAAACACTCCATTTTGTTTATGTAGTTTACCTGGTTTTTTATAATTTGTTTTTCACTACTATATCAATTTAAATCTGTTTGAGTGATAGAACGATATATAAGATTCGGAAGATCCTGAAAATTATTTTACTACTGCTATTCTAAGAACTGAACAGGAGAGAAACATTTTCATCTTACGAAAACTCCAAAATACTGTGTTTTTTAGTTTCCAGCTATTCGGGATATTTTCAACTATGGGCACTATTTGAAACACATTTGGTTTTCTCCATTAAGTGAAAGCGCATATTTCCAAGCATTTAAAATTCTTTCTTTTAGAAAACTATTTACAGAGTTTATGAAATACATTGGTATGATTCCTCATGTATTTAGAAGATTTAAAGAATTACTTCTCATTAATTTTTAATTAATGAGAAATAAAAGAAAATCTTCTGTAATTTGTTATCTTCTGTAAACTCCCAAATTAAATTTTGTAGATACGAAATTTCGCGATACGAACATTTATTTCAATTTTACATTCGAAACATTTGGTTTTATCAGCATCAAATGGTTCTTCGTAAAGAAATAAACAGTTTCTATAAATGTGTTATTAACCTTCCTACTCAATTGGCGTGAGATGTCAAATTCATTATGTATTATTTAACACATTATGATTTTAAGAAATCAGATAATTGTAAACAGATTTGATTCATACAGTTCGTGTAAACAGAGTCAATTCGACAAAAACAGCTAAAACGTGACATTTTTAACAGGTAGGATTGTTTAATAATACTTATTTATATTTTTCCCACTAAAAATGTTTTTATACGTATGTAATTTTGTACAGGGAACCCTCTTACATGTGATTGCAAGATTTTGTGGTTTGTTATCAAAAACAACCAACATATATCAGGGCGTTGTGCTGCTCCTGAAGATCAGGAAGGAAAAAATGTCGAACATTTGAAAAAGAAGGATCTTGACTACTGTTAGAAAATGACTCTTTTTTTTCTCCGTCTGAATATAATCTGATGTAATAAGTACGATGTAAAATTCAAATAAAATGATTCGTTATACGTGTTTCGTATCTTTGCTTACCTAACTAAATAAAGTGCATTTTTATGAATATTTGTTATTCAATCTTATGAGAGCATTATCTACATTACAAGATAGAAAGATGTTTTCAATAGGAGTGAATAAAAAAAATCTTAGACTAAATTTTGGAATAGGAGACACGAACTATATCACCAAAATGACAATCTGTGTGGCCATATAAACTGGTTGCTTAGATATATGCAATGAAGTTGTAGGCATTTCAACTTCAAATAGAAAGGCAGTTGGTGGATTTTAATTTATTTGGAAACAAACATCGTCAAGGCAACCCCACATGTTTTATTTAGACATTGATCTGAACAATTAAGATACATTTATGTTCAGAATAAATCATACACTCGACTCATCTTTCTGAAGTCACTGTATTCGTTTTTTGATTCAAAAAACGTTTTACTCGGGGTCGCTTCAGATAGTAAGGTTTAAACCTCTGAGGGTCATATACTCATCATTCTACCATGCAACATGCACTTTTCCCTGCAAGACTTCTAAACAACTCTTAATTTCTTGACCAACAGAATCATTAATAGAATTCTTACTCGGAAATCTCGCGAATGAATATCATACTCAATGCAGCTTAATTTTTAAACATTTGACTTATTAAATTTTGACAGATTTATGTGCCCAACTATTTCCTCATTTAAAAACAATTGTACACTTGTCAGTGAAACATGTAAAAGTAGTGTTTAGACGGATACAATTTACTATATTACAACCAATCAAATTATAAATCATTATATACGAGAAACAGATTTTTAAATCACGCCAATTTAAAATTTCAGAAAATTGAATGCAATGCATTTTAACATGAGTTATCATTCTCATAATTCACAACATTTATTTGCTTAGTCACTTGTAATTGGAATCCATCTCTCTCTGCAAAAACGTTTTCAGGAACAGATACATAAGTTCATTGGTAAATTTCCGTTTACAACTATTTTTTTGCTGACTATTTTTTAAAATGGTGCTTACTCTAACGTCTTGTAAAACTGACGAGGGTTTGTAATTCAATCCTGTCTTCAGATTACTTGAGTCTGTATTTAAAATTTACATAGTAAGCATATATTTGTTTGGAAATAACGATAGGATTACAAATCACGGCTGAATCAGCTAAGAGAGAAGTAAGAATTCGTCAGAAAACGATACTTATAAATTCTACTGTTATTGTTTGAAAGTTCTCTAAATGAAAAATAGGATAAAGTGGAAAAGAGGACGTTGGTGACAAATGCATTTTTGTTTCTCATAAATCTGATAAATCTTTCAGAACGGCTATCAAAGTTCTCAGGAGTGTCTTGAATAATCAGGATCGGCAGGATTATGTAACGTTTTATTTGTATCATTTGGAAACTTAATTGGCAAGTTTTACCTTGTTTCTTAAGTGTAAATAAAATAAATTTCGTTTTATTTACTTTAAAATTTATTATACAACCATCACCACTTGCTTAAAAACGAAATTATAGAATTCATATAAATGTATCCTACATATTTGGCAAATATCCCATTGACTTAAAATTTTTAATGCAATGAGAAAATAAGTATTAATGGTCGCAATACAGAGTGTTTTTTATGCAAGTGAACCATTTAGTTTTAAATAACCGTTGACAGTTTTATTGGAACAGTTCTTATTAAATGCCTTTTTACACATTGTTTAATCAATAATGATAAATATACTCTGGTCATGCTATAAAATCGAGATTTTACAACCACATGATTAACTCAATTTCTTTGCATTTCCTTTCGACATCACTGGACATAAGTAAACATTATAGCAGTTATTGGGGATAAAAATTTCAATTCATGAACAGCCTCTTCGTTAGGGTGGGCCGAAAACACTTTTTTATTTCCTTAGTCCTAGTGCGGAAAAATTACATAGTGTGTCAAAAAGATCTGACGAAAAATTTCAGTGATGTAAAAATATCTAACCTTCCTCTCTGGCCTTGAAAGAAAACCAAAGTAAAGAACAGTGTTTTAATATAGTTTTAAAAACTGATGGTTTTTCAGTGAGTTGTAGTGGGAAATAGCAGCTGAATGGAACTCTTGTCCTGTACTAAAAATTTCGGATACACTTAAACATCTAGTTGGGCCCCTCTGATCTTGAAAAATCGTAAAAAACATTGTTTTTCAGAATTTTTTTTTAAATAGACATTTTATACGTAATGGTTAGTAATAGTATAAAGCAGTTGAGAGAATGGGAGACTCATATGTTGTACAAAAAATTCAGCGATATACATAAATATCTAGCCGGGTCCTTCTGGCCTTGAAACAATCTCAAATGGTCAAGAAAGAGTTTTGATACACAGTTTTAGGGTCGCTATAAAAGTTACGTAGTGCGTTTTCTTGTGTTAGATTATTTTTGGTTCGTAATTATGTATCAGAATTAAAAGAGAGCGCCTTTTAAAGACGAACACGCTTATTTCCAGTGTAGACGAGGATTATATATGATACACACAAATCAGTATTTCCACTAAACGAAAATGCAAAAACTTAAGTATAACATGACATAGCCGGAGACAGCACATCCATCCTGCTTCGAGCACTAACAGGAAGTCTCCTTTTTCCCTTCAAACACACTGTAACCCTTTAGTTACAGTTAGAGTCTGTGATCTCACTACTTGTAAACATAATTCAATCCGAAATTTATATCTTAGGAAAGTGATAACACTTTCAAGACAATTCTCCGATCATATCAAAGATGCAATTTACAAGGTAATTATGGGGACAGCAAACTTCGTGCTACCATGCTTAATTTGAAAGAATTGGCTAGGATACAGTGTAAGCTGTTGATATAAACGAAATGTACAAATGACTTATAATATCTAACATACGATTGATGCATTGACTGGACAATATTTGCAATACTTACTGCACTGATGCAGTAATTCAAATGTTTTGAATTTTGTTTCATTTTCAGTAAAGGATGTTGACACACAGGTATATCATACCCATCAAAACAATTCTGTATCTACAACTATTTTTCTCAGGGATCGTCGAGTCTTGGCAAAAAATCGAAGATAATACTGCATAAGATCTGGCAATTTCCTTGGTTTTATCATTTCCGACAGTTGTAAATAACTAAGTATCGAAGTATTTGGATTGAAATATGTGTTTACAAGGAGACACATTACGTGATTTTTCCAGAGAATTTGAAGCCTGTATCAAAACTCTTCCAGGCCATGTAATTGTTTCAAGGGCAGAAGGGCCCGGCTGAATACTTTTGTATACCGCTTAAATTTTTTGTACAGCATATGTGCCCCATTCGTCAACTGTTTCGCACTATTACCGACAATTACTCATAAAATATCGATTTTTAAAAGCAATTCTATAAAACACTGATTTTTTTAGGGATTTTCGATTTTTTCTAGGTCAGAGGGACTCGGGTAATTAGTATATACTTCTGAAATTTTTTGTACTGCACCAGGGCAATAACATTCAGCAACTATTTCGTACCAACTATTAATAATTAAACATCCATCTTTTGATGTTTCAAGGCCAGAGGTGATCTACTAGATATTTTTTTTACATCTTTGCAATTTTTCGTCAGATCCTTTTTTACACACTAGCCACGTGTTACGCATTAGTACTAAACACATTTTAAAAAGTGTTTTTCGGTTCACCTACTCTCCGTAGAATAACTATTTAGATTGGAAACAATATTTAGCCAATTTTTTTTGAGGATGCTAATGAAAATGAGGTTACTGTCAATTGTGAACAATATTGTGTGATGCTGCAAAATTTCTTTCTGAAATTAATCGACAAGGTTTACAGCAACGTGATTTCAACAAGATTAAGCAACATAACACACAGCTCGTTCTATCATGCGAATTCTATTAGACGCATTTTCTGACCGAATAACATTTGATGATGTCGATTGGTCTCCTCGTTACCTCATTTTGATCACGTTTCATTTTGTCGGGGAACTACTAATCGGAACGAGCATGCGACAAGACGACAACAGTTTAGCAAAATATGTACTAATAAATTAATCAAATAAATCCGGAAATGTTTTAAAATGTATTGGAAAATGTGGTTAAAAGAGCCCATATTTCCAGCCATAGGTGGTCATTTGGCCGATGTCATATTGCATGGATAATGTTACAGAAAAATGTTATTGATGAAGAGCCCGTTCATGAATTAACTTTGGATTTTTTATTTCGAATATCGGCTTTTCTGGTTATATGCGTATCCAATGATGTCGAAATGAAGATGCAAGAAATTGAACAAATCACGTAATTAAAAGAGGCCGTACTTGCAGCGCGATCAGAGGTGGATACTTGTAATTAATTTTGTAAACAATATACGAAAAAAAATTCAATTTTTTCTTAAAAGTTGTTCTAAAACATAATGATTCCCTTTCATAAAAAACATCCTGTATAATATACACACAACAGATAAACAGTAGCATAAATTTATAAGCATTAAGATAAAGATTTCTCTTGGGACATTTATTTCTGATCGTTGTCCCATAAAATCCAAACTTGGAAGGCATTCATAATAGTTTTTTCATATGTAATCCACTATTTTATTTGTTATATACGAATATAACTACATGACTTCACCCAGAAAATTGATAATGACAGTAATTTCGCACATGTTTTTTCAATAATTTATGTTAACTGTGTTACTTATGTTTCAATAATTTATGTCAACTTTCAATATTTTACAATAACTATGCTACTTATGTTTCAACAATTTATTTTAACTTCAATAATTTATATAACTATGTTTCAGCTAAATAAAGTTATAACTCTAAAACCAATTATGCATGCACATACATTGAATTTGTGATGGCCTTTTCTAATAATTCTCATATTGTTTCAGTAAAAATAAAATAGAATCTTCGGCAGAGATGACATATTTTCAAATATGCCTGATCTGAAAGAGGTCACCCTCGATGACAACAAACTAACCATTTTATCTCAAGCAGTTTTTGGAAGTGGGTTAGACCAATCATGTTTCATATATTTAATAGGTTTCTAGAAATGTATTCATTGATTTGAGCTGGGGCTAGCCAACGCACAATCCCCGGGACACCTGATACGTTAGTTTTTCGAGTCACGCCGAGTCAAATCTAGACACGAGAAAATAAAGTACATAGAAATAAACAAAGAGAATGCAACATGAATACAAAATAAGACGTACGTAAATCAAACAAAACATTTTTAATTGTTATTGACATTATTATTTAGGTACAAACATGGAATTAATCATATTTGTTATATAGCTAGGGGAATACGTAACATTCATACTTTTAGAAGACATTTTTAATAACAATACTATTTAGATAAATTACTTTAATAGGGTTTCATTATAATTAATTGAAAAAGGAATATTTTGAGGTCGAAAGGTATATCTGTTGTTTTTATTGTACATTTTTTAATTAAGGTTCAGAATTTTTCTAAGAGTACTTTGTTCCCGAAGGATTGATTGATTTTGGGTTCCATGGCTCAAGGACCACACTTGGCCAAACTGCGCCAAACACAAGATGGACAATGTGAAATAATTGTGAAAATAGAGGATGGGGAGGAGAAAGTATATAAAGAAAGATCTTTTGGGAATCCTGGGGGTAACCCCCATCTTTACCAGAGGCAGTGAACTAATCCCGAAAGCACATTTCACTGATGCAATCAAGTAATAAGGGGTTGCTTTATTAAATGGGTAATTTGAGTTGACAGCAAAGACTGATTCTTACACTTTTTCACACGTAAAAGCATGAGCATTTTCTATTTAAGTCAATGTTTTATGAATAATGCGATCAGTTATATTAAGTGAACTATAAATAAAAAATAATTTGATCTGTGCATGTTTCATCAGTTTGTAAGTACTGAACAGGTTAATTGATAGTATTACATAGATTTGTATACTTGTTATATCTTACTGCAATCTAAATTTATTCATTACATAACGTTTAATCTTTAGTCAATTAATATTAAATAACGCATTTGTTTTTATCGAAAGCAATGTGGTTGGCCACGATAGTTTACAAAATAATTCTCTCATATCCAGATAAAACTAACTAAACCTGCTACCAGCTAGTAATGGGAAATATATCAATAAAGGGAATTTATGTCAATGATTTACATAAATGATGAAGAATGTGAACTTTTCAGATCAAACAAACGTTGTCATTATAGCAACAACGTAGTGGTGCCTATAAAAATAGTAAGGTCATGTGTACATGATAAGGTGTGTTGTTAAAAAATTGTATTACTAACAGAATGTAAATGAGATAAAAATAATTTTATCTGAAGCCATATTCAGAAAACGTAGTACTGGTAACGATACATTTTGTAAAAAAACATGTATTGTAAGATTGAAAGTAAAACATTTGTGTAAATATGGAAGGGATAGAACATGTTTGTAAATCTAAAGAATTTTATAAAGCATTTAGTTTTCATTGGGATACACAATGTATAATCCAAGTAAATTTACGTTTATTTACTAGTAACATTCGAGATTAAATTTTCGTTTTGTATAAGTAAATGACAAATTTGTATTGTAAAAAAGTTTAAGTATGCAATTTTCTACAGGTAACCCTCATACATGTGACTGTAGTATGTTGTGCTTTGTAATACAAGGCAAACGAGGCATATTTGGTCCTTGTGCTGCACCTGAAGATCAACAAGGAAAATATGTAGATGATTTGAAACAAAAAGATCTTTACTACTGTTAGAAAATCGCTCTTTTATTCGCCATCTGAGAATATGGTGTAATAAGTAATTATGTAAATTTGCAGTAAAATGAGAGTCAACAAACATTATTAAACTTGCCTCGCATCTACTCAATTCGGGTTGTGAAGTGACAATGGTCTCCGTAGAGTGATTCGTGGAGCTTTCTTTAGAACATTTTCCCCGATATGCCATTAATTAATGGATGAGAGATGTAGTTTAACACCAAATAGTAATTGACACCACAAATATGCAAGCGGTTGCTTAAGTATAGAAAAGAAGAACAAATATATGGTCTTCCCCATTCTTTTTGTCTGTTTTAAATTACAAGATATAACAACGATGAGCGCTTGTTTCCATATGCATGGAAAGTCTTCAATGAGTGAATACATAAGTACATTTACTGATTAATCAATAATAATTAAAAATAGATTTCTGATCGATACAGGTCATGCAAATGAACTTTAATCTGTTCTACAAATACATGTTAAACATGATTAAACGTGACAATTTTAACAGGTAGGAAAGGTTAATCGTATTTATATATATTATATTTTTGTAAAAAGGTTTTGTATGTGATTTTGTAAAGGTAACTCTCTTACATGTGACTGCAGTATGTTGTGGTTTGTAATACAAGAAAAACCACGCATATTTGGTCGTTGTGTAGCACCTGAAGATCAACAAGGAAAATATGTGCAGAATTTGAAGAAAAAGGATCTTGACTACTTTTGGAAAATTAACTTCTCTTTTATTTGCCATCTGTGAATAATCTGGTGTAAGTAAGGAATGTAAATTTTCAGTAAAATCAGTCATTAGCTATGTTCCTTTTCTCATGCTTATCAAAATAAATAAACTCTTATTTTCTATCAATTTTGTTAGTTAATCATTTGTCTATGTAAGAATAGAGAAGTATTGTTGATATTTCAAGAGAGATAAGCTGTTTGATATAATGTAAAATATAAGATTAAATACGGTCATAGCGGACTTATTGGAACGCCCAAACGACAATGTGTACGGCCTTGTAATCCGGTCGGTTAACGTTGTGCGGTGAAACGTTGTAGATATTTCAACTTTAAACGAAAGGCTTCGACGGATTTTAATTGCTTTGAAAACAAACAAGGCATGGTAACATCCCAGTTTTAAAAGACATAATTCTAAGTATTTGAGGTGCATTTGCGCAATTTGGATAACAATTGATTTTTTTCTTAAGTAATTTGATCCATGATGCTGCTTTCGATGTACACAAATCATTGATATACCGCGTTTTAGATAAATTTTAATTTTATATAGATTTGCTATGTAAGTTTTTAGTTCTATAAACCAAATATTTATTCGCATAATTTGAAATTGTTACACTCCCTCAGTTTTACTGTAGGGTCTAGGCGTATTATTCCTAGTGTAACAAAATAAACTCAAAACAATAAAAAATAAAACAATAACTCAAGACAATATAAAATTCAAATAAATGCATCTTTTATGTTTTCGAAATATCCAACAGTTAAAAACGTTATATGTAAAATAATCCTAATTTATGATAAATTATTGTAATAAAAATTATTGTCAGTTAAATATATACTGTTATGCTCTGATATTTGAGTTTTTAATTGATAAAAGCAAGTTTTCCACATGTTTGCCATTGTATAAAGCCAAATCTCAAAATAAACTAAGATGCTACTTTTTAGACTGAAACACACATAATCACACCATATATCTAATCACGTTTTCCTATATTTTGAATATATCCTCGGCTTAGAGCAGAAATTCATAAACAGACTAAAAGAATTTTTATACAGCTCTTTAAGACAAAATATTAGTTTTTAATTAAAAATAAACATCTTGATACTAAGATATATCTTTCAAACATCAAGAGATAAGCTGGTGTCAAGAATAAGACTACGTATGTTTAATAATCACGAACATAAGCATTTAGTACCTCCGAAAAGTGTCAGTTAATGAGTTTCAACTCTAAGTCGACGGAATCTTCTGCCAATTCTCTTTACGATACTTGGCACCTGGTACTGATAGATATATCTGAAGTTCGTTAACTATTCCAACAACGATGAAGGCAGCATACGTATTTACTATTTTGCTTCTTGTTTAGATTTTAAACGCTCAATGTTCACCAGCTTTTATTATAGCACGTTGCACTTGAATTTTCTCAATTGTAGAATGTAGTCAAATTAAAATAAATTATACGGATAGCTTGGTTAAGATCTTGGAAAGATATGCACACTGGAGTTTTAACTAATTTTCCTTGATCGAATCTAGTTCAACGTATATTCCTGTATCAGACACGACATCAAAACGTATAATAGTATATCTTATGATAGCAAATTCGATAATGGTGACTCTCTTCAACAGGCAACTAGATGAAGGAATCCAAATAGTGCCATTTTCGCTTAAGAATTTTATGTGTCATGTTGAGATAGGCTGGTCATTTGTCAGAAAAAATACACCCCTTGTTATATTTCAGATGTTAACGCACCAAATTTAAGCATTTGGGAAATCTTTAGCTTAAAACATCATCAGCAATATAAAAAGCTTTATGATGTACTCCAAACTCACAAAATTCATCACAGCTCTTTCGTAGATCTGGGGAAGTTGACTAGAATAGATATGACAAATTTCGTGATTACTGTGTTCAGAACATACCCCACCACTACAAAAGTTGACTTACAATATGGTATTGTATCTAGCACTGTAACCTGACTCCACCGTGAAATACTTTTTGGTAGACAGGGTTGCATAGTCTTTCCCTCTGCTTGATAAATTTGTGAGTGTCGGACGTGATGTGAACATGCTCACAAACAAAAAGAAACAAAAATCCAAATGGCACTTCTGACAAACTCTCAGCTTTTACCTTTGTTGAAACTAAGCCTTCTCTTCATGCGGTGGCGTACACTCTACTGCGAAAGGCAGGCAACAAAGGCATATATATATATATATATATATATATATATATATATATACAGGGTGCAACGCAAAGTCCTTGCCCGGCCCCTTTATTTTCGCAACTGTTGGTCGTAGACGTATACTTCCAATTACAAAAATGTTTCAAATGAGGTAAACATTCATCTTATGACATTTTGAAATTTAAAAAATCAATTTTGTAAATATTACAAAATCTAACTTTTTATACAGTCCCCGTTCTCTATAGTGATATTTAGTAAAAGTTTACAATCAGCCTAACAAACGTAACACAAAACGTTTCACTTCTGTGGGACAAAAATTGACCGAGATATTTAATTTCAAACTTTGGGATTTATTCAGATTTATTTTGCCTTCATTGAGGGATCGGTTAAAATAAAACTTAGAATAATTCGAGATTGAAATCAGAGTGCAACGCCTATTTTATGGCGAAATGGGGGTTCCCCGACCACAAACGATGGGTCCATGTATAGTAAAGTGGACATGCCCGATTCACTGAAAGCGGTCGCAGCGCCCCCAGTGGCGAAACATGGAAAGTTTGGAAATCTAACTCGCACAAGTTACAGACAAGCATACAGCGGAAAACAACACATAAAGTGGAGAAATCTACTGTTGATACTGCTCAAAATGTTTCCCATTGGTGGGTGGCAATGCAAAATTGATTGCGTGACAGTACTGAATCGTGGACGCGTTGGAGCATAGCTGGTGTAACTGTGCGGCAAGCAAGGCTGATACGCTGTTTCAGATCATCCAGAGAGGTTGGCTCGGTCGCATAGATCTGTTCCTTGACGTAACCCCAGAGGTAGAAGTTCATGGGAGTCAATTACAGCGAACGCGGTGGCCACTCTAGCCGACCACCATATCCGATCTGTTGGCCGAATTCGGTGGCTAGATACGCACGAACGTTTGCTGCTTTATGCGGAGGGGCACCATCATGTTGGAACCACACACGACATGCATCTCGGAGAGGCAGCTGTTCATACCAGTCACGTACCGTGTCTTGTAATACGTGCAGG
The DNA here is from genome assembly GCA_933210815.1 of Meta bourneti. NCBI lineage: Eukaryota > Metazoa > Arthropoda > Arachnida > Araneae > Tetragnathidae > Meta > Meta bourneti. The sequence continues at coordinate 29,393,722 of OW119923.1, read as the reverse complement.
TAACGATTGCCCGTCGTAGAAGATGGGTCCAACAATCTGGGTTCCCCATAAACCGCACCATACATTCGTTGACCAGCGTACCTGGTGTCGTGCTGTGCGTCCCATGTGAGGATTGTCCAGAGCCCAATAATGCACATTGTGGGTGTTGACGATGCCATCCCGTGTGAATTGCGACTCATCTGTCCACAGTATGTTGGAAAACAACGATGAAATGTCGTGCAACGTGTTGAGTAGGAAATTACAAAAGTCAAATCTTCATGCGCCGTTACCCGGCATCAATGCTTGCCCCAGTAGCGGACGGTATGGATGCGCATGTAACAATCGCCAAATATGTTGACGCGTGTATCCACATGCCTCGCTTATTTCCGCCGTGCTTAGGTGTGGATTTGTAAGGGCGTATCCCAGCACTTTCTCCGGTGTCACTCGAATGCCCGATCTTGTCAGTCTGCCTGATCTGGGTCGTGGTGTGAAGCCGCCGGTCTCTCTGAAACGGCAGAGTACAGTAGCTATAGTTCGATGCGATGGACGTCGATCCATAAGAAAACGTTCACCATAAAGCCTCGCAGCGGCTCTGGCATTTCGCTGACATTCGCCATAAATCACTATCATTTCGACATATTACGCGGATATGTAGCACATCATCACGATTTCAGCGCGGACTAGTTTACCCACTACTGGATGGCTCGTCTTTTATCCCGAGCATGTGGCTGCGGTACTACCCTATTTGCATAATCATGATTAGCATGGGGGTTATAGCCCCGCTGGTAGTTTGCATTCTGCTGCCATTTATCCGGTTCTTTTTTGCCCATTTTTCATTTTCAGGGTGTCGATTCTACATAATTCGACGATGGTCTTCAACTTTCTAATTGACATCTTTTGTCTATCTTGCTTAGTTTCGGAGTTAGATTTCCAAACTTCCGTGTTTCGCCACTAGGGGCGCTGAGACCAATTTCAGTGAATCGGGCATGTCCACTTTACTATACATGCACCCATCGTTTATGGTCGGGGAACCCCCCCTTTCGCCGTAAAATGGGCGTTGCACTCTGATTTCAATCTCGAATTATTCTAATTTATATTTTAACCGACCCCTCAATGAAGGCGAAACAAATCTGAAAAAATCCCAAACTTTGAAATTAAATATCTCGCTCAATTTTTGTCACACAGAAGTGAAACTTTTTTTGTTACGTTTGTTAGGATAAGTGTAAACTATAAGGACTAAATATCACACTATAAGGAACGGGGGACTGTATAAAAAGTTAAATTTTGTAATTTTTACAAAATTGATTTTTTAAATTTCAAAATGCCATAACATGAATTTTTACTTCATTTGAAACATTTTTGTAATTGAAAGTATATGTCTACGACCAACGGTTGCGAAAATAAAGGCCGGGTTCAATTTTTTACAAAATTTTAAATATTTTTTATAATTTTGTATTATATTAATATATATATATATATATGTATATTTTAATATAATACAAAATTGTAAAAAATCTATAAAATTTTTTGTTTGGTGCCTGGAATTTTTAGCTAATTTTGACTATATTTGGTGTGCTAGTTTCAAATAAGAAAACAGTTTTTCTTTATCAGCTCTACTTTTTGAGTTTCAGCGTAGTTAAAATATAAAATACTTCATAATACAACTCATTGAGTAGTGGTTTTTATGTGGATTGGTTCCTGCTTTTTCTTCCTTCTTCTCTGTACCGCTATCAGCTGATTGTATGAAGCCATATTTGTTGACATAACCTAGTGTTTACATCTAACATAACATAAAGTTCTTTGTTTTGCGGATTGATGAAAAGAAAGAATGTTATCCAGTCGAAGAAGTTTTGTCAATCATCCTGATGTATTTTGCTACACATGTGGTGAGTACACCGTAAAATAGAACAGAAATGCCATTTCTGATTTTGTTAAAAGAGCTTATCTTGGGTACTTTGGCGTTAGGCTTGGTGATCAAGATAAAGTTTGGACTCCACACATTGTGTGTAAAACTTGTACAGAACACCTACGGCAGTGGACTAATGGGAAGGGAAGGAGTCTAAAATTTGGTGTCCCAATGGTTTGGAGGGAACCCATAAACCCCTTTGATGACTGTTATTTTTGTATTGTGAATATTACCGGCATAAACCGAAGTAACCGCAACACGTGGACATATTCTGATTTAGTCTCTGCAAGACAGCCTGTTCCTCACTCAAACTAAATTCCTATTCCGTCGTTCCATCAGCTTCTAGAGATCTCTGAGGATGAATTTCATCTTTCTGATGTTCCTTGTGATACGGACACCGAGGGAGCGATAGTGATTATGAGGGAGCATCATCAATTCCTCAACGTTTCAATCAAAACGAGTTAAGTGACCTGATAAGGGATCTGAGTCTCAAAAAATCATCTGAATTACTTGCTTTTAGATTAAATGATAAGACTACTTGATAGTGGAACAAAAATTACATTCTACCGGACTAGGGAAAGGATTTGCTATCTTCTCACGAAAAGTATCTTGTGTTTTGTCAAGATGTTAGAGAACTTCTGATAAAATTGGTCTTACTAAATTTTTCCTAATTGATTAGCGACTGTTTAGTGACAGCTCTAAGTGGAGTTTGAAGTGTACTTTTACACAGTGGCAACAAATACGGGTCAATATCCATTGCTCGCTCAACCAAAATGAAAGAATATGATACTATATCTTTGGTCATGGAGAAGATTAAGTTTCAAGAACATTAATATGTAATTTGTGTGTACTTGAAATGATCTTCCTGAATATTTCCCAATTGATTGGCGACTGTTTATTTAAGAAGAATATGATACCATGGCTTTGGTAATGCAGAATATTAAGTTTCACGAACATCAATGGGTCGTTTGTGTTGACTTAAAAATGGTTAACTTTCTGCTTGGTCAGCAAGGAGGCTACACGAAATATCCTTGCTTCTTGTGTCTATGGGATAGCAGAGGCAAAAATACCACTGGATAAGAAAAGAGTGGCCTACGAGAGAGAACATGGTTGTTGGAGAAGGAAATGTCATTCGTGAACTCTTAGTCGGACGAAACAGAATCATCTTGCCTCCGCTGCATATAAAGCTAGGGTTAATGAAACAGTTCATGAAAGCTCTTGATCAGGAGACCCCTTGCTTTGCATACATAGGACAAAAAATGCCTGGGATAAATACAGAAAAAATTAAAGCTGGAATTTTTGATAGTCCTCAAATCAGACAGCTCTTAAACGATCCTCATTTCGTGGATTCCATGAATGGGACAGAGCAAAAAGCGTGGATCTCATTTGTCCTTGTCGTCAAGAACTGTCTGGGCAACCACAAGGCTGAAAAATATGTTGAACTAGTTAACAGCATGCTTAACAATTTCAGAGACCTTGGTTGTATTATGAGCATAAAGGTTCATTACTTGCACAGCCTTTTAGACCGTTTCCCTGAAAATCTTGGCAATACTAGTGAAGAACAAGGTGAACGATTTCACCAGGACATAAAGACAATGGAGGACCGATACCAGGGTATATGTGATACTCATATTATGGCAGATTACTGTTGGAATCTGCAAAGAGACTGTAAACAAACTTCACTCAGGAATGTCAAACAAAAGAAGCTCTCGGAGTGAAATAAAATAACTTTTCCTTTTGTTTTATTTGATTCTTCTCATTTCTAATTTTTAATTAAGCTATTGTAGATTTACAGGAGTGTTGCTGTGTTTTTTTCAATTAATTGAAACGTTTTACAAAATTTATTAAGGAAAAGGTTTTTTAATTTAAAGCCTATACCTCTTAAGCCTAATTTAATGTGTTAACATAAATAACGCTACTGTCACATCTCACAAACAAGAGGTGACCGTTAAAAACTAACGTCATATTTGTTTTCAGCACATGAAATACACATAAGATTAGTTAAAAAACCTCCACCGAAGTATGTGTTGGGCTGTGTTATTAATCTATTTAGATCTATGTTAAATGCTGCCGTTAAAATATTTCAATAAGAAGAGTTTTATAAAAAAGCTAATTCTTCTATCTCTAAGAATGAAATTCAGTACGAATATGTCATAAATCAAAATGCAATGAAAGATAAAAAAAACAGTATTGACTATGCGAAATGAAAAACGCAGTTTTTTTCCCAATATAGTATAGATGAAATAATGATAGCAAAACATTTTGCGAAGCATTTGAAATAGGAGATAAATCTTAAAAAAGTCACAATCAGCCAAAATATAGTGTTATCTTATCTGATTCCGCTTTTTGAAATTTTTACTTGTCTTAAAAATATTTTACAATTCTTTAGGTTCTTTAGATTTACGGTCGCTACTGCAGTCTAAGCCACTCGAGAATACCGAAGTGAAATATGTTTGGAATGCGATATCTTCTAGTTGTGTTTCTAGCCCTTTTGTGTTTGAGCTATACCACTGCTCAATGTCCTCCAGCGAAATTGATTCAGCCTTGCACCTGTGAGGGGCTCCTTCCCCTAGTTCAATGTGGAGAAATTACAGAAATGGAAGTCCTGGTAGATGTATTCAAAAGATCTGGTGACAGGAAGTTCAGCATGTTCGCACTGTACAATTCAAGTTTGATGTATCTTCCAGCTACGGCGATAAGCACAAAGCAATTCACGAATCTTTTACTTTCTAATGTATCCATGACTGCTCTCTTTGATGCTCTTCCATACGACGGGAATGAAATAAATGTAATTATATTACAGAAAGTATCTTTCCAGCGTGGCGTTGGTTGGGAATTGTTTGGACCTATGAAAAAATTGGAAGTTATCCAAGCAGAAAACACTGAGATCAAATCGCTGGGTAAATCCTTTACAGACAACATCAACAGAGATATTACAAACATTTTACTGACCAATACAAAGACGAAGAAGATTCAGCACAATGCTTTCGCACAGTTGAAAAAACTTTTTGACTTGGAAATTATTAATTCGGAGATCAAGACACTACAGCGATCCATGTTTGCCACTCCTTCTGCACTTGAAGAAATTAATTTTAGGTAACATTATTTCTAATAATCTCAGTGGTTTTATGTCTAAATATAAGGATATCCTCTGCAAAATTCACATAAACTAATTTTAATCTTAGATTTATAAAACATGCGAGGATTGATACTATTTTCATGTTGTATTTTACTGTTACTAGCTCCAGCTTGGAACCTGAGTCATTTTGCCGATGTTTTCCTTCAGTTGGTTCTCACTCGAAAATTAGACAATTGAACTGTGTTTGCTTGAATCGGATTTTTGTAGTATATGTATAATTTCTGAATTTTCAATTTATTATTTATATTTAATGATATACATTATACTTATAATATTATTTAATTATTATTATATTATTAGTATCTTATCATTATTATTTAATTAACACTATATTTATTATCATTTAATCAGTATTATGTCTATTATTATTTTATAATTATTGTATTTATTTAGTTATTTCTTATTACATATTTAATATTTCATTAATAAAACAGGTAGAACCATTTTTTATCAGAAAGTTTGAAAAGTAATATACATTTATTATAAATGGAATTCTGGCATTTTATTCTCATGTATTGAGTAAGTAAGTATTAATGATCACTGTATAATAGTCATAATAGTGATATAACTAAACTGTATTATTAATCAAGAGATTCCTCTAACTTCTATTATAGGGTGTTTCGAAAGTATCTGTCTAAATTGTTGAGTGGTAGGAGGGCCCAAAGGTGCTGTTTAGGTTAGTTAATAACATCGTTTCTTTGGCGTAAGACGTCATTCCCTGCTCGAATTTTGAACAAGCTCCGAATTCGTGTAGCATTGAATGTTCGTGTAGCAATGAAAAATAAATTTTGGGAATTTTTTTGGGGAGGAGGGATTATGAATGGTCCCTTTGTTAAGTTTGTTTCCTCTAAAATTGCCCTTGCTTGATTCGTAAAAACGACGAATCTGTGGCGAAAACAGCACTCACAGTCTTAGTACCATTATTTTTTTACTTCTATGACGCTTTCACCAGGCTTGTGGCATTTTCGAAGTTCCTTATTTTTAAGGAAAGGATGACAAATTAATTTGATACGATATTAAAGGGAATACATTTTTCTTGAAAATTCTATTTATCAGTACTTGCAATAATAAAAGAACTTGTTTTAAAATTGAATGTCCAACACAAACAAAGCAAAAGTAACCTATGACCATTTTTCAGAAAAAGGTAGGTCAAATTAACAGCCTTTTTTAAAAATGAAAATAACTGTTTTTTTAAATTTTTTTAACGGTTTTAACAAGTTGCTTTAACTCGTAGAGTAGGCAACCTTGACCTTGGCTATGACAAAGATTTTTTAATATTTCAAAAATCAGTTAAGATTATTTCTATCAATATTATTCAATACTGGCAAAGTTCCACTAAAAATTTACTTTATTCTAGCTTGCATGCACTTTCAAAATCGAATCTTTCGTTGGACTGACGCGTGTGATAAATAGAAATTGCAATTTGTTAAAAAATATTATTTTTTAAATTTTCAACCACAAAAATCAGAGAAAATGAAACTAAAGTCTACAGGGAAAATTAAGTTGTTCCAAAGATATTAATTAGTGATTATTTTTATATCTCGTGACCTCGTATATCCACAGCTTACAACTAAAAGTAGAACACAGTTTAAAAATGTGAAATTGATTAAACGCAAAAATGTCAGAAAATAATATTTTTTTCACTTGGTGAACGATCACGAGTTTCCGCTTCGTTGATCACGCGTATTACTTCAAAACACATTTTTGAATTCAGAGAATTAATTTTAAATTGTAACTCGTAGTTTAAAATGAGAATGACGGCGTTACTTGCCTATTGGAGTGCAGCTTTAAATAAAAACACGTATTTTTTTTGAAATCGAAAAGAAATGCGGGTTTTAATGAATTTAAAATCGTTCTGTAAAAAACACCTATGCTAAAAGGTTAAATTACTTTCAATAAATTCGATAAGCTACCAAAATTAACTTCAATTAGGTTTTTCAAAGGGTTTTGTGTATATGTTTTATTTCTTTTCCTAAAAAGGAATTCTACAACCACTTAAAAATCTGCAACGTGCAGTAATCGTGTTTTTCTGATTATTTTCGTTCGCATTTAATTTTGCATTTTAAAATTTTGTTCTAATTTTAGTTGTACGTTGTGGCAACTGCGCTATCACAAGTTAGAACGCAATCATAAATTAATATATTTGGAACAACTTTACTTTTTCGCGAAATTAATTTAGTTTTAGTTCGTTCTGATTTCTGTGGTTGTAAATTCATTAAATACTTATTTTTTATTAAATTTGAATTCCTATTCATCACACTCAACATCCACCCCACAAAGGAGTCGATTTCAAACTCCATGCAAGTTAGAGTAAAGCAAATTTTAAATGGAATTTGTGGGTATATTAAAATAATTAATACTAGAAAAAATCCGCATTGGACTTTTTAAATATGAAATATTCTTTGTGGTCAAGGTCAACAGGTATTCTTGTAGACAGAAGGTCAAAATTGCCTACTTTACGAGTTAAAGCTCTACCATTTTTGAAAAAGGGCAGTAGGTTACCTTTGCTTTGTACTGCCAGCCATTCAATTTTAAAACAAGATTTTTCGTTATTTCACACACGTGTCACTAAATGGAATCTTCAAAAAATATTTCACACTAAAGAATAGTCATGAATATATTATCAAATTAGTCTGTCCTCTTTCCATTAAAGCTGGCGAAATTCGAAAATGTCGCATGCCTGTGATAAGAGTTCTACAAGTCAAAAACATTGGTTGGAAATCTATGAGTGCAGAGTATTTGTAGATTCATTATTTTTACACCAATTTTACATCATTAGTTACATCAATTTTATAGGAAACAAATTTAAGAAGGGTTCGCCTTTCTGATACCCGCAAAAACTAAAAAGTAACTTTTGTAGTAATATCCTAGTGTCACATTTCGCAGTTTTGTCAGAGGGCTGCGATGAATGTGACATGTTCGTGTTATAGGGAGAAAAATATTATTCTGGTCACTTTTCAATCTACTCTTAATCAATTCAACCCGAGAAAGGTCGAGTAATTCTGCTAGCATTGAATAAATTTTATTTGATATTTGCACAACACGCAAGCATGAAACGATAAGCCAGAAAGATACTAACGCAATAAAGTTCAGTAACTAAATGGCGGTGAGTACTCACAGTTTATAAAGTTTCATGAAAATATATCTGGCCATTTAGACGTGGTATGAACACACATACAGACAAACACACGAAACGCGGAAACCACTCATTTCGCATTAGAATGATCAAAAACGGAAAAATAATTGAAATTGGGCGAAAATAATCAATGTACAAATACTCTTTTTTTAATTATATAGATAATCTTTTTTCATATACAAAATATTAAATTTTACTTTCTTTGCAAATATATAATTTTTCGCAAAAATTTGTTAGATTACATCAAATGTTCATAACATTAAAACCAACTTGCACATGTATGTATTTATATTGGGAAGTTAATTTATAATTACTCTCATATTGTTTCAGTGGAAATAAAATAAAATCTTTATCGGATGACATATTTACAAATATGCCTGTACTGAAAAGTGTCTTCTTCAACGATAACCAACTAACCACTATATCTCAAGCAGTTTTTGAAAGTGTGTTCAACCGAGCAGGTTACATATATTTAACAGGTTTGTAAAATTTATTGATTGTTTTGAACCAGGAGCTGCTCAATCTATGATTCTTGTCCGCATGTGTATTGACACATTAGTATGTAAAGTCCCGCCGTTTCAAATCTAAAGATAAATAGAAACGTAAAAAAGTAAGGTAAATACAAATAAAATTGAACAAGTAAAGTTTCAATTTTAATATGAAACACTGTAGGAATTATAATATGAAAACAAGAGTAGACGCACGTAAAACAGAACTGATCGTAAATCGTATATTTTTTAATCGTATCTAGATACAAAGTGGAATAAAGAATGTTTTTTATACATTCTGTAATTAATAATAGCTTTGATTAATGATACTATGATTAATAATAACTATGTTTGTCCAAATACTGTTAACGAGGAACCAATTTACCACAACTGATTTGAGCTAAAAACGTGAAAAAATAACGATTCCTTTTTTATTAACAATGAAAGGGTTTAATATAGTTTTTTAGTCGGGGCTAAAAGGTCGTCAGTATATGAACAGTTAGTGAGATCCAAAGAAATATGCGAGGCTATATTTATGCGATTATACGTATTTATAGCACATTGTATTATCAAGAGGATGCAAATGAGGTAAAATAATTTTGATCTAAAGGCATTAAAATGATCAGAAAACGATGCTGCATGCATTTATATTTGATAAAAAACATGTATGGCAATATGTTCTATTCTGATATCCGAAGTAAAATATTTATGAACGAATGAGAGGGATAGAAGAAATTATTTGTAAAATCCTTGAAGTGTTTGTGTGTGTGTGTGTGTGTGTGTGTGTGTGTGTGTGTGTGTGTGTGTGTGTGTGTGTGTGTGTGTGTGTGATACGGTCATTCAGTTTTCAGGGAAGTACACGACATCGAATCCTTGAAAGTTTATTTTCCCTCAAGGATTCAAAATTAAATTATCATCATGCATGCCGTATACAATATTTTTCTTTATACCAATTTGCAATTTAGTCTTATACATATGAATTACGATCGTTGCAGGTCATTTTTATTTCGTATAGCTCAGTTTAGTAGTTAAAAGGAGCAACCATTGCAGAAACTGTCGAAATTTTAAAAATGAAGTTAATCGTTATTAGCTTATCCTTGCATTATCCTGAGTGCAAAGAAGATACACAATTATATGCCAGTCTTCCGATAAATTTACGACGTAAGTTCTGAAAGGGGATGAAGGAGGAGGTTTGAGAGAAAATATAATTACTCTTAAGTGCCATCAACGTTCTTTGACAGTGCAATAGTTTATTTCTTCAAACAAATATAGTCTCTTTTGTCTAATACTTAGAAGTCAGTTGATTTTCTTAAAAACTAAACTATTAAATTTTATCTGAACTTTTTTCAAATACCAAAATAAATCCTGAAGCTGGAGTATATGAGACCTAAGAACAGTTTAAAACGTCTAAGATCTTTATCAGTTTTATTTACATTTACAGTTGCAGTTTGCATTTACAGTTGCAGTTTACATTTACAGTTGATAAATGCAGTTAAGCGTACATTTTTATACAGCATTAGTTCTCTTTTTATAACTTTTCTTTTCAGTAATATATTAATTTAAATTTTAAGTGATATAATGCAAAAGATTCTAAATATTTTGACAAATTCAAATCGTACCGCTCTATTTTGAAAGTTAAAATGGAAAGAATAAATTTCATTACGAATACTCTCGAATACCGTTTTATGGGCTGTACTTTGAGCACATTTGGTTTTCTCCATTGATTGCAAACACATGCCTCCAAACTGTTCAAATTCTTTGTTGTGGATAACTATTTGCAGAGTTTACGAAATAAATTTATATAATACCATAAGTATTTAGAAGATTTAAAGAACTCTTTCTCACTTACCCTAAATTTTATATTCTGTGAAATCGAAAATTGAATGTTTTAGATACGCAATTTCATGATACGAAGTTTTCTTTCCATTTGAAACATTTTTGGTTTTATCAGAATGAAATGATTCTTTGTAAGGAAATAAACAGTTTCTATAAATGTGTAACTAATATTTCTTCTCAATTAGTATGAGGTGTCAAATTCATTATGTATGGTTAAACACTAAATTATTTTAAGGAATCAGATACCTGTAAACAGATTTCCGGTAGATACAGTTTATGAAGACAAAATGTGTCAAATCGAAAAATGCAGGTACAATGTGACTTTTTAAGAGGAAGGATGGTTAATAATAATTACTTATATTTTTCCCACTAACAATGTTTTTGTATGTAATTTTGTATAGGTAATCCTCTTGTCTGTGATTGCAAAATACTTTGGTTTGTGGTCAAAAATAAACGAACTATATGGGGTCGTTGTGCTACTCCTGAAGACCAGCAAGGAAAATATGTCCACGATTTAAAAAAGAAGGATCTCGACTACTGCTAGAAAATCGCTCTTTTTTCTCCACCTGAGTGTAATCTGAGGTAATAAATAATGATATAAAATTTCAGTAAAATGTTTCATTAGTATGATGATTATATTACAGCTTTAAAATGATGTCTCTTTCTTATCTAAATAAATAAATCGGCTCTTTTCTGAATATTTTGTTTGTCAATCATTTGTTTATGAGAGAACCAGAAGCATTGTTAACATTGCAAGAGAAGAGCTGCGTTCGGTAGATTATAGTGCAAAATTTAAGATTAAATATTAGAATAACGGATCCCAACAATGTCATTTTCACAGAGGCGTACAGGTATTGTGAAGATTTAGAAGTTAATTTTCATTTATTCATTGGAAAATTGTACATATACACGTTATTAAAATTCCCAATAACATTAAGGGAAATCTTTTGTGCAATAATATATGTTCAACAGAACTCTAAAATTGATCTTTAAAGCAATCAGTCGCATCACATGTCATTAATTACACAGTAAAAATGTCATGAAAGTGGATATGTGCTGTGAGAGGTCAAATGTGAATCGCTAGCAAGTACTTAGGAATGTACTCACTGCTTTTGGTCTCTGGCAGTTGGGCTCTAGGATGTAGTAGATTGCGGATGTGATGTTCCAGGGACGATACTACAAGTTTCGGGAGGAATTCTTAAAATTTTTGGTCATCAATGAGCATGTGCATCACAGGTCATGCACATACGGGGATCACAAAATCTGCCTCCGTTTTCCCGAGAAATTCCAAGTCTCTCCTCTCGCCGACTCCATCCTAAACAAAATCAAGCTTTATAACCAATGATTTGACCATTGCCATCAAGTCTACTCATCCCTTAGTCAATTTTTGGGGTTTTTTCCCCCTCCGAATTTCTTTCACGATACGATGACGTAAGTACTAATTTTGTATTGTATAATTTGACGCCACGGTGTATTTCTTTCTGTTATCTATTAAATCATGTCACTGCATGAGGACAGTCACCAAAACAACGAACTAAGCCGATCTAAACGGCCGTTTAATCTGGTTGCTTAGTGTTGTGCAGTGAAGTTGTAAATATTTCAACTTCAAAATTTACTGATTTTAATTGCTTTGGAAACAAAGATTGGTAAGGTAACCCTACAAGTTTTAAATACGTAGAGTTCATTGTGTTAAAAGATTTCAGCAATTCAGATAAATGTTTCCAATTTTTCCTGATTTTGTTATTAGATAACTCTATCTACGAAAGACAGATGCCACTTTGGTATCACTGATTTATCGCGTTATTGAACAATAAGTGTTTTATAGGGATTTACCTATATAAGCTTATCGTTATAGAAATCAAATATCTATTTACTTACCTTACAATTTTTACACTTCCTTAGTATTTTAGACTTTAATCTAATTATACCGTGTGTCACAAAACATGAACATAAAGAATCAAGACAAAAAGTCACAATGTAGTTAGAAAGTATAATTTTTTAGTGTACCAGTATTAAATTTGAATCAATGCTAATATAATAGTAAATTCTCGAAAATAGAAAACTTTCTTTTTACTGTTTTCAAATAAAATTATTCGTGTTTTTCTTTTACAGAATTTCAAATAGTAATTACAAAGTTTAAAAATATTGCCCTCTCACGAGTTTTTCATCAGCTGATTCAATTGGGATATGCAATTTTATCATCTTATTTCGAAAGATATATATGCTTATTAAGCAAAATTGTAAATCCAGACTCAAACCAAATAAAGATAATTGAAATACAAAAACTCATCAATTTTATATGATGTTAGAGTAAACACCGTTTAAAAGAACAATCAGCAAAAAAATCTGTAATATGAAATTTACCACAGAATATGCGTATGATGGCAGAATCTGATCTTGATAAATTTTCCGCGTACAGAGATAGTCTCAGATTACTGGTGACTGAAGAAGACAAAAGTTATGAATACTTAGAATGATAACACATGTTAAAATGCTTTACATTCAATTTTCTGGAATTTAAATTTACGTAATGTGTATTTAAAATTCAAGGTCAAAATGGTGAGTATTTCTCAAGGATGTGTTTTGAAACACGTATGTGAAATGTATCTTAACATTTTAAAATATACATGAATATATGTTCTAAACATTTTGTGAATCACTTTCAGAATTTAATGTAGGGATAAAATATGCCTAAAGCACATTTATTCACTATTTACTGAACATTTCTAAAAACATTTTTTGTCGACTGAACAAATCTTTTCAATTATACTATTTCCTCATACTTACTGTTTCACGTGTAGTACAAACATAGAACAATATTTGCTTCACATTCAGTACCTATTTCAATTATAAAAAGGTTGTGATGTGCGTAATCAAAATTTCAAACACAAATAGAATTAAGTCTGGTAAGATTAAACTCTGATATCAAGGGTTTTTTACAAAATGCATGAAGCTGTACAATTGCAACAAGCTTGAAGTACAATTTTCTAAAAAAGAAAACGGCACAATCAGCTAAATTATATGAATTATCTGATATGGTTAGGCTTTCTAAGCATTTACTTGTCTTACAATCAGCTTAGAATTGTTTTGGTAGCTTGGAGGTCAGGTTGGTACTGCGCAATCTGTGAATCTCTTAAATACCATTTTCATTATGTTAAAAGTGCGATATTTTATATTCGTTTTATTAGCCGCTTTTGGTTATACCACGGCCGAATGTCCGCCAGCCAACTTGATTCGGCCTTGCACTTGCGAAGATCCCACTCAACTCATAAAATGTGGAGATATTCATAGCATGGACACCTTGGTCGATGTATTCAAGAGATCTGGTGACAGGAGGTTCAACATGTTCGCCTTGTACAACTCCTCTTTGATGTACCTACCTGCTTCGTCCATTAGCTCGAAACAATTCGTAAATCTCTTACTTGTCAATGTATCTATGACTACTCTCTTCGACGCTCAACCATCCGATGTGAATATATTAACGATGATTATGCTAAAGAAAGTAACTTTCCAGCGAGGTGTTGGATGGGAGTTGTTTAAGCCCATCAAGCATTTGGGACTTTTCCAAGTAGAATTCACTCAAATCAAATTGCTAGATAAAGGTTTCGTGGACAACGTCAACAGCGGTCTAAAATACTTGGTACTTCAGAATACAGGGACGAAGAAGATTCAACATAACGCTTTCGCGAAGATGAACAGACTTTCTGAATTGAAAGTTATCAATTCGGATATCAAGTCACTTCAAAGATCCATGTTCGCCACTCCCGCTGCACTTAAAGAAATTAATTTTAGGTAACGTTATTTATAGTAACCTCATTGTTAAATTGTCTTACCATTTTCTAGAATTTCTCAGAAAAACGAAACTTCTTAGTTTAAATCTAATGAATTTTGTAATTACTTTATACTACATTGAATTCATTTATAATATTTCCTGATTTGAACAGGGTTTACTATTGTAATGTTTATTGTATCTGCAGTCAAATAATTTAAATTAACAAAATATAATTGGTAGTGAAAGAAAATGGGATCAGTGAATTAAACGTTTCGCAGATATTTATCTTTAAATAATATCAGGTGTAAGTCCGTCCAATATTTAGATTTGATCAATTCATTAAACAATGCATCTAATCTTCACGATCGTAATAATGCACTTTATTAGCATACACGTATTGAGGGCTCTGTGCAAGTCATCAAATATGATACAAAACAATTAATTTCATTTCAACATTTCATCAATATGGATTTCATAAATTCAAAACATAGTATTTTCCCTTTAATTAAATGGATAATGATTTATTTTCGAGTCATTATATAACCATACATACAACATATTTAAAATAAAGATGCATTTTATGCTACAATTTTTATATGTATTTAAACAATTTATTATTTTTCTTTCATATGCATATTTCTATGACATTTTTTAATTAGAACTATTATAGACACATAAAACACTAAAAACAAATATGTATGAATTTGCATGGGTGCTGTGAAATTTCTATTGGCTTATAATCATATCTATATTTTTCAGTGGAAATAAAATAGAATATTTGCCAGACGGTCTATTTTTAGATATGCCTGTTCTGAGACATGTTTACTTTAACAGAAACAAGATAACCATATTATCTCAAGCAGTTTTCGGAAATTTGTATCGTCGAGCAATCGACATGCAAGTATATGGTAAATAAAAACTTTATTTTCGTCTTGAATGGTTTTTCTTTTGCATACCAGTTTTCATTTAGATAACCAATTATGTAAAGTGAATAGCAATTCTTGCAGGTAGGTTTTGTATTACCAAACAGCAGGTATTACGTCAAGGAGCCCATTGATCACAGATCCTTATTGAACTTTAAATGATTTTATGTAAATTTGAATAAAGAAAAGGAATTACACTGGGTAACAAGAGTACTCAGTCTCAGTAGGTGAAATTACATGCATGATGTTTATAATCATATGGAAGAAGTCCTGGATCGATTCCTGGGAATTATTCATTTCATTGTCTACAGTTAAAACATTACTTTTGTATTATCTTTTCATTTCTTGGTAACTATTTAAGACAGATACTTTGAATGAAATACACCAAGTTTATGTACTCAATCAAACAGTCCGACGATAACTATTGTATATTTTATGATAAATGATTACTTAGTTACTATTCCAGAAACTTTAGGAAATATTTTAATCAACTCATCTTAAATTGATTGAGAATAAGAAATGAATAAGAGAAACGCGTTGAAAAGTAGGAAAGAAATGCTGTTCTTAAAAGCAGTTTTTTTCTGTTGTTACTTATTTTTTAAGATCTAGCTAAACATCTAGACCAACTCCATGAGTACGAATACGTTAAAAACCTCCAATCAGGACTTCCATACAGTCCCATTTCTGATCACGAAAACTCTATAGAGCAGGACATTCACTTGCCAGACCAAAGCAGGCCAGAAGATGATTTAGGAAGGCTTGTTCAGTGTCAATAAAGACAGTTACTTTTTACGTATCTATTCCCTGTTAATGACTTTATTAATAGGCCTATATTATCGAAGTTTTATGTATGAAATGTCTGCAATTTAAGATTTATGTTCATCCTACTTCAGAAATTTTAACGTTTGAAAGAGTGAAATGTTTTTTTTCGTATTAAAAGTATATTTTTTATGAATCTGCTATTAGTGCAACAAAGTATTTTTCCAAGTAGAAATTAGTTGGAATGTTATTTTGCACATTTAACTCTCTGCGATATGCCTATAGTAATAATGTGAGAACAAATTTTTAGTTATAATCTCTGTTAATAGAAATATGATTATATGTGATGATATTATCCCAAACATATCTTGTCCCAAGGTACATATGCTTCTAATCAGATGGCTAGAATTACAAGATATGGGCAATATTTACAATAAGGTACTAATTTAAAGTTATTTCTAAGGTATAAGTTCAAACTTGTTTTTACTAATTGTTTGTCCATTTCTGTGTCATACCGTTTTCATAGGGTATGTAGGCAGGTAGATGAATTCATGTCGCATTGGAGCAGCACAATGTGCTATTGATTTCATAGGAAGGTATGGATTTTCCTTACTAGCACATGGCAGAAAAAATACGCCACACACACGTCCGACTATATAATATTTAGTTCACGTTTCGAACTAAATATTTACGAATACAAATGTTTACGATAATGCTAGTATCTCATCCAAATAACTTGACTTAATTTGGTGATTATTTCTTATTATTCTGTTTTACTGAGCTCATGTATTAGAAACTTTTTGGTACAGGATAGTAGAATAATCATCTTCATTTATACCTGTAAGTAAAGGTAGACATTGATCCCCTAATTTATTTGGCGACTTTTATTTGAGGCCAAGCGTTGGTAGACTTGCCAAAATTTTATATTTATTGAATTTTACTTTATATTTTTTATCTACTACTTATTCGTTGCTTTGGTCTTCATATGGAATTACCCCAGTACAACAGGGGTCACGTGATGTGAATCACACTGTGGCGTTGAGCCCAAAACGTTTGAGAAACTATGAACTAGATAATAAAACACTTGTAAATAGATCAATTGAAACATAATATTTGGAGCAAAATGTTGCTTTGTTTTAATCAAGCATGAGATGCTTTAAGGATGCTTAAGGATGTGATGAGTCTCGTCCTTGAACATCCACCCACCTAGGACTATCCAAGAAAACTTCTTCAGGAGTGGGACTTGATGACCACAGAGTCGGTCAAGAGTATGGTTACTGCGTTTTTTGAAAAGAAATATAAGAAAACTTTGAATTAATTCCCATAAAAACTGACATCCCTACGTGGCCAAGTCGTAGAGCTGTTCCTGAATTTCACCTTGTCACTGGACACACACATGACTACCCTATAGAAACATTTATATCCTATTAATGTCGCCCCTGATCTTCGCCCTGATCGCCCTGATCGCCCTCTGCGATCTTCTGGTGGAAATGGAAAACGATCACCAACTTCATTGTCCTGTGCACCTTACGAACTCTCTTTTCGATCGCTACTGGGAAACCAGACCTTTCGGGCTTTTAGAACGTTTTTGTAGCTTTAAGATTTGTAGGATTGCGTTATGTTTGTTGTATTCTTGTCTCTGTAACATTTGTCCAATGGAAATACAAACAAAAATTCCCTCAAAATATATTAGGGTTCTTACTAATAAATTTTAATATTTATTTCATAATTCATATTGCATATAAAAATCATTTTGAAAAAACTAACTTTATGTATAATATTTTAAACTATTTAATTGTAACGCAATAATAATCAGCTTGTATAGGTTGTGTATCACCCATTTCCTTACTTACAGAATAATCTATTACAGAGATCGCGAGATACTGATACAATTCTACACGTACTATGAATTAAAGAAAGCTGTATTTTTACCGTATACGGAATATATTCCCTATTCAAGCCTATAGAAAATTTTACATATTAATACGTGTAATTTACAATCAATTTTCCTCCTACTTAAGAGATCTTTACTTTCGAAGGAATGAAATGTTTCCTCGTATCTTAAAAACAGTTTTTATAACCATGATTTTAATAAAGCTAATTATTTTTCTCGGTATAAATGATTCTATATGTTATTTTTCATAGGTAACCCTCTACGATGTGACTGCAGTATATTATGGTATGTATTAGCCAATGGTCGAAAACCCATACCAGGTCGTTGTGAAGAACCTGAAGATAAGCGTGGAAAATTAGTGCATCATTTGACTAGGGCAGATCTCAGCTATTGCATCCATTCTTCATCGGAACACAATTTGGAGTAAGGAATAATAATGCAAAAATTCCAGTAAAGTGATATATTAGTGATGGAAAAATTATAATTTTGGCAGTAGTTGTTTTAACAAAGTAATTACTTTTATATATAATTTCTTTTTCATTTATTTGGAACGTCAAAATGAAGTTGTGTTGGTATTGAAAGGGAAAAGGCCCTTTCAAACAATAGAAGGCAAATAAATAAACTAGATTATCTGAGGGATTTACACGTATCTATCGTTCTATAACTTTCAGTCTTCCCTGCCTGACTTCTAATCAGTTGTGACCTTCCAGATAAATAGAATCTTTCCTAGGATTCTTTCAACCAATAGTTGTGGTAGTTTGTGTTAGAATTCTGAATAATTACCAATTGCACCTATGTCAAAAAATTATCGTTTGGGCTCACAGTGATATCTTGGCTCGCGGAAAATTAAGATAAGTGTATTTTTAATTAATATTTTTTTATTCTTTCGACGCCCAGTTGTGGCAACATTAAAATATATGGCTTTCGAACTTTTCGTCAGTTAGAATTTTTCTACTAGCTTTACGTCGACTGTTATGCCATAGCATAAATTATTCGTACGGAAATATGAGAACATTATTTTAGAACCATGGACACTAGATTTTTCGTAAACAAATAAGTTTTATTCATACAGTTAATTTACTTCATACAGTTATACCAACTACACTACATGGACAATGGTTATTTATTCATTATGTGTTCTGACGAAAAGGCAATAATACACAAAGAGGAACTCTCGTGACGCTTAGAGGATTAGAATGTATAATAGTGCAACCTGGTAAAAAAGACAATGATTCTAAACTAGGTGTAGTGAAGTGACTGATATTTTCAACTTTAGAAGTAGTCAAACATATATAGGCAAGTGGGTACCGTATTCTTCTTTTTAATCATATCTAATATCAGTGTTTATTTGAAACACATTTGTACATCCTTATAACTTGATATTTAATTAGCTAACTAAATAATTTTAATCTAGGATAAAGACTGATGATACTTTTGACTGACTCAAATCATCCATAAATGAGTGAACAAAAATTCTTATATTCCATAGCACTTACGATCTTGATTTTTTAAACACTACGCCCACCTTAAGCATTTAGAAATGTAATTGTTAATTATGAATGAAACTTTTAAAACAAATTAATGAAACCTTTGAAACAAATCTTACTTTAACACTCAGTTGAAAACTGGGTATTATTTATTTTACTAGAATTGGGGTACTAAAATTAGGGTTCTCAGATTTAAAAAGTAAAATTTTGTACACATTTGAATTTTCAATGTGTTATTTCCAAAGGTTTTTCTAACGATGTTTTGTCAGTAAAACTTTTACATCTATATTCTCAATACTTAAATTCATATTGTACATCTACATTAATTAGGTGAATTGCTATGATGAATATCTCGACATTGCACATACAATAACAAACCTATATGCCATAAATTTAATTATGTATCTGAAATGCATAAGAGCTTCTTACCATCAAAACGTAGATTGATTTCAAAATTAAAACAACATCGTCTCAAGGTCTTCAAACATGGCATTTAATATAAGACGTAAGTAAGAGTTAAGAGCTAGGCAAATATTAAATAGCGAACGTTTCTATTAATCTCAATACATTTGCTATTTGTAAATATTGTATACAAACATTTAAAAGATTATTAAATGAATTTCTATTCCTAAACTAATGTGTTGTAATGTGCCATAATAAATTAGTCTTTTCTGTACTGTTATAAGTGCATTTCATTTGACAATGATAGCACAATATAACTCAAATGATTTGTCTAGGAAGTAGTTTATGCAGATCTTATACTCACTACCTTAAATAGTGCGTCATAGGAAAGGACTACAAAAGTTTAATACTTTGATGTGTTGTAATCCCATACAACCTTTACCTAATAATGTTACAATACTTTTCTTGTATGTGCATATATTTTCAATAAAATTGGGAGTATTGTCGCATCACAAGTGCTACTGTTTTATTCAGCTGATTTGATATCTTATCGGCCAAGGTATAAGCTAAGTAAGTATATTGTTGACCCAGACGCAAATTCGATTCTATCAGATTACTAGAATTTATCGACTTCAGAAGATGTTACACTAAGCACGTTTACATAATTTAAAAATATTTAGCAAAATATCTGTTATCACGAGTTTACAGTAAAATCTGCATATGGTAACCAGACGCAGTTTGTCATAAAACTATTTGAAAACGCAGCGCTCAGAATGCCCGCAACTTACAAATTCAAATGTTATGAGTAGAAATATGGCATAAAAGTACGTGCATTATTTACGTATATAGAATTCGTATTCACGTTAAAATATATTGCATTGCATTCATTATGGGTGCAGTGGCTCCATTATAGATACAAAATTTAGTGAACTGTAGCTATATTTTTTAACACTGATTCTGAATTGCTGTACTACCATAAGTACGCAAGGGTTCCTCGAAACGAAATCTGGCGATATCCTCGGGCCGTGGTAGCCTAGTTGAAAGAACAACGGGTTAGCAACAGGAGGGCTGGAAGTTCGAAACTAGCTATAGCCAAAGACGTCGTGTACAAGGGGGTGCACGTTAAACCTGTCGTGGCCTCAAAGGTCTTCACGTTGACGTGGTGTGGAAAATTGGAGAGTGGGGTGCCAGCTCAGGTGTTGTTGTCGTATCTGACCGTGGTTCGAAATTACGAGGTGTTATCCTCGTATCTTTCCCTTCGGAATTGATCCCGGATCGTCGCTAATAGCCAGTTGTGTTGCTACAGTATTACATGAATTAACTACCTACCTACCTGTCGATATCCTACCGCTTCAAGACATCACACTAACTGAGAAGTTGACAACCTTCATGACTCTTGCCAATTACATGAAAGTTGCGCCAATTAAAGTGTAACTGCCGCCAACTTACGGTAATAACTTTCACGGAGTTACGCAATTAGCGAATATCCCACCCGGCATTGAAATACGATGCATTAAAACACAGTTAAAACAATTTTTGTTCTTTCTAACATATATTACACTTAGATTAAATGACAGTGACTAAGGCCCCGTTCACATGGACTTTTTCCAATGCGCGTTTGATAAGAATTTTCGAGCGTTACCATGGACGCTTTTCGAGGTCAGTTTCTGTTATGCATTAAATTGTGTTTTTTATTCCCTTAATCCAAGTTTCTATCTTTTGAATGGTTAAAGATAGAATCAAAATTTCAACGGATTTCAAATCAGCTTGAAATTTTGCGTCAGATCGATACCAAAAATATGATTTTCTTTGAAAAAATTTATATTTTTGTCAATAGTCGCAACTAATTCTTTTTGCAGATATTCCTTTCATACTAAGCGTAAGTGGAAGTATTGCCGCAGATTGTTGAAGCGCCGAAGCTATCTAGAGCGTGGATTCTCGCGATTTCTGCATGTGAAAACTCCAGTAGTATGCCTTTATAAAGCCAATGGAAGTTTAAAACTAAAAGGAATGTAGGAATCGAATACTAACTGGCCGCGCTTCTAAAAGAAGAATGACAGCTTGACGAGAATACAATTATAATTTTGCTTATTGTCTCTCGACGTACCCTTTGTATCACTTTCCCACATCCGAATCACATCATTGCAAAGTAGCAGTTAAAAACCTTGCTGCTCATTAAGTTTTGCACTCCAGTGTATATAATTTATTTATATTAGAAACACCAGCGTTTTGTTTTAATTTTGCCCTTAGATTGGGCAAAATTAAAGTAGTGCTATCATTAATGGACCCCTTAATGGGCCTTTAATGATAGCACAATGGCCAAGCACTGAGTTAATTTTATTTAAACATCTCTTGTAATAAGAAACCATCTTAAATCCCTAAAACCACTGGTCGGATATTTTTACTTGAAATGGATGTCAGATTGAAAGGAAATGTACCATCCATTACATATTTAAAAAATATGAACGAAGTGTAACTTTTAGAAATACTACTTCGTGCTGATTTCAATGTTTAGAATTTCTAATGCCAAATATAAGAGTATATGTTTCTTTCCTTACAGATAATCCCATTATTTGTGACTGCAAACTTCGTTGGAAGCTAACGAAAACTAAACTAGACATTCAGGGAAAATGTAAAGATCCAAAAGAAAAGCGTATAGCAGACATAACTTCAAAAGATTTAGGAATACTGTTGATTATAAACATTTGTTTTTAATTTTACAAGTACATTGCAATTCAAAATAAAATGTAGAGCAACTAATCTGAAGAAATATTTTATTACCATTCAATTTATGGGAGAATTGCTTCTTTGGGATTTACCAATTTTTACTTTTAACACAATATAAAATTTAAAAGTTGACATTGACATTGAAAACACGAAAGCGGTGGAAGTATTCTGTAGCCATTGCACACTATACTTCCTGCAAAGCAGTCAATAATTATGCTGTATTCCGAGGTGTAAGACTTAATGTACTATGAACATAACGTACATTGAAATCAGCAGTACGTTGCATCCCAGATGCGTTCGATAACGCTGAGATTTGGTGACTGAGGTGGGAATGGCAAGACACGATACGCAATTGAGTGTCCCTCTCACCATAATCTTTCGTGTCTCATGGCATTCACCTGTCAGATGTTTGTGGACGTACCATCGGTCTCACTGAATACCAGCTAAACAAACCCCATACCATTAAAGAGCCCTCCCCACCACAGGCCTGTTCAATCTCCTATTGACATGCGGGATTCATGGGGTTTTTTGCATACATGGATTCTTCCATCTACTCGAAGCAGTTGAAAACGCGACTCGTCCGATCAGGCTATTCGTTTTCAGTCATCAAACGTCCATAGCCTATGTTCCCGAGTCCAAGCGAGGTGCATAGCTGTGTATCCAGTATTCATCAAAGTTACTCAAATTGGGCGTAGGCTCCTAAAACTCATTTCTTTGAGGGAACGTTACACAGCCCTCATATTGATATATGTTGCGGGCCCAGCATTGAAATCTTATGT
The DNA here is from genome assembly GCA_933210815.1 of Meta bourneti. Taxonomy (NCBI): domain Eukaryota; kingdom Metazoa; phylum Arthropoda; class Arachnida; order Araneae; family Tetragnathidae; genus Meta; species Meta bourneti. The sequence goes on along the minus strand of OW119923.1, from coordinate 29,370,495 downwards.
TATTTGGCTTAGTTTTGCACGCCTATCGCGTAAAACTATTTTTGCCAGAGGACGCTTGTCATGGTTTCCCATAGTCCTTTTACGGCCACAGTGATGTCGAAATTTCAAGTTTGCCTGAATTCTTGTCATCCCGGGGTAAGCTTTTTAAAATACGTGAATATCCAATCTTGTCTTCTACCACCGAAATGCTATCACCTATTTCACACGAGCTTGCCAAAAAACTATGGTTTAGATTATCGTCATTGTTTCTCAATAGCATGCATGGTAGCTAAGTGCTGAATGTGATCGAGTTTACAGTCGGTCCACCCCCAAGAACTGCTCCAGATACAAAGTCTGCCCTTGTCTGTTGTCTTTGAAACGGACTTTATTCTATTTTCCATAGGAGATGCTTGAAGAAAGGTATTCAAGTTTGTCACATGGCGCAGTTAATGTCAATTTCGAAATATGTTTAAGATTTTTACTGTTGCCGAGGAGAACTCTACTACTAAACTACCTCTTTCCACCGCCAGCTTTCTCGAAAAACGAAATGAAATTATTTCTTCTACACAAAATGAACGAGCCCTGCTTTTATAGTGACGACCGCTACTCGGACTTGGGGTCGGGAGCTGTTCTCGTGGTAGACAGACAGTAGGTTAATAGATCAAATGATTTTGCGGTTTGGTAAAATTAAGTCCCTTCTGGATTTAGAAGTTAGATCTACTCCTGAACTTCAAAATAACAATTAACCAACTCAAATAGTTCTGGTAGGTATTTATAGATAAAGGAAATGAATTACACATGTGGCTCTTACATAAAAAAATAATAATCTGTTTCAAACAGTAACAATGTTTGAAATGAAACTCTAATTTCTACAAATTGCATACTATAGACAATAACTGAATTATTGACTTTGAAAACTTATCTGGACTTACTCACATAATTTGCAAAACGTAAGGTACTTTAATTTGTATTTTAATACATGATTTTGAGAATACATTTAGAGTTTAGAAAATATAAGCTTGTGTAAGCACTTCACATTGCTTTCACTATTCTGTTTTCGGTTTATACCATTCCTCCATGTGAACTTCAAATAGAGTGTGTACAGTAACAATCACGTGAGGCAATTATATAAGCGTCTGATTTGGATTTGCGTATGGTTCATGATTCGAAAAATATCATTCGCCTTTGCATTAAAAGGAAGGAAAAGGCGATGAAAAATTTTAATTCCTCGTCCACATCTAGTCATCTTACACCTTGTGGTTTTTTATTGCAAACCCTTTGTTGGGTCGGTATCCCATGAAGGAGTTGAGTTCGTTGTAGATTTTAGAGTAGTAATTGAGCTTAAATTGTCGCTATAAATATTTATTTTTTTGTTGTTTTCTATGGCACACTTTATTGCGTTATATATAGTTGTATATTAATTCTGCTTGAAACATTTTGTTGAGTCACCTTAAATTATAACAAAATCTGAATGAATTATTCCCCTCAAATATACACATGGCAGAGCCGGTGATTTATAATATCGGATCCATCCATGTACACATTGAAGTGAATTAAAATGTTTTTCTGATAATAGTTTTTCTCAAATTTTATTTGAAACGACTTTGTTGCTGTCGATTATCATCCACTCCAAGGGGAGGTGAATCATCTTATTACCAGCCCAAATAATTACTGGTATAAATTATCCGGATAATACATTCTTCAATGCAAGTGAAACCAAGGTTTTAAAAACGAATTTTGCATGAATTCTTTGATGTACTTTATCAGACACTTTGTCATTATATAAAAGTAAAAGGCATGTAAATAAAATATTTAGTAAAACAAGAAATGATTAAACACTATGATACGAAAATTTATTAAACGGTTTATTAACTGACATTGTTGAAATTTACAGGAACTGTCAGATTTTCTGTATCCAAATATGCTTTTATTCTGCAATCATTTACATTTAATTCAACGATTATAATATTCCAGGAATACTCACGCTTAAAAAAGCTTCTAATCTAAGAAAACACAACGTCTCGCTCCAATCGATATCAGATTTCACAGACTTGTCATCGCTTTGGAGATAAGTAATTCGTAGTTCCTCATTGCAATGCTACACTTACATTTCTTTTTTTATTTACGAAGGTCAACTGCTTTTTAACCATAAAACTTATTCTTATATGTTTAATCTATTCCTCGTTAGCAATGAGAGCACACATACTTTCCGCACTGCTTTGCGCAGTAACTGTAGGGCTAACGTATGGCCAAATTATCCCATTTTCAACCTGTCCAGCTGAAGAGAAATTGAGACCGTGCAAGTGTGAAACATTTTGTGACGTGTGCATTGTTATGTTTGTTTGTGACAACATAAGAAGCCCACATCAGTTAGATGAAGTTGAAGTACTCACCAATGAAGATTTCCCATTCAATGCGGCTGTTTTCAATCACTCCAAACTAGAATCAATCCCGTCTAAGATCTTAGAAGCGAAACAGTTTGGTCAACTGATTATCCATAACAGTTATTTACGCAATCTCACTTCGGATAATATCAATGGAGAAATACTATTACAAGAGATGTGGATCAAGAAAGTGTATATTCATGAAGGGTTTCAATTTCAGTCTCTTCATATTTTTAAAGCCTTGAGGAGGTTGACTATCGAAGATGTAGTGATAGATAAGATTTCCAACAACTTGACCAATTTCTTACCTTCAGAAATGTTATCCATAATATTAAGCAAGACGAAGACCATAAAAATTGGAGAAAATGCGTTCGCACAATTCTCTCACTTAGAGATACTGACGATTCAACAAGGATTTATTAAAACTGTATCTCGATCGATGTTTCCTAAATCTCTGAAGTTTCTTACATTATCGTAAGTTTAATTCCTTTTAAGTTCTTATAATTTATCAATTCAGTACATTAAATTACCGTTATTAACCCTGCAAGTGGTTTCGACGAGATATCTCGTTAATCAAGATCAGATCAATTTTGTTAATTACGAGGTATCTTGTCCATCAAGATATTGCCGATCTTTCAATGATGACGAGATCGAGATCTGGTCAGTTGTCACTCAGATACATCAAATGTATCTGAGATATGTATTTATGGAACAATTGTTTTTTGAGTAATAATTATGAGTAATATCTCTCAAATTTATTTTATATTAGTTATACTTTGTTAATGATTAATATTATATCGGCATTTAATTAACCTTTTTGGGTGGGTAATCTGTTAAAACTTTATGTGGGAATCGAAACTTAAAATCTATTTTAAAATATTAATTTGAGATTTTTAATCTACTGAATGCTGTTTGGGGTAATACTTCATTTTTGCAAAATTCTGCATTAAAAGCTTAAGCAAAGCCAATAATGAATTCAATTGTATCAACGTAAATTTTTATCTTTAAATTAATTAAATTAAATTTAATCTTTAAATTTTTGCGATTATTTTTCAAAATTACAATTTTTTTTATCTCCAAGGTATGTTTTCTTAGAAACAACTATTGTATGGTATGTAATATTTGCTCAATATGTTCTGCATAGAAGATACCGTTTTGTTATGGCTAAAGAAATTAATGTTACATTTAAGAAAACCAGAAGTTTTGCGAGATTTTTCAGTTAATTTCATATAAATATTTCTACAGGTGGAATGCAAGATAGAACTAAGTCCTCACTTCCCCTTAATCGAATTATTAATTAGCTCTAGGAGTAAGAAATTCTAAGGAATAAATTCAAACGCACAATTAGATTTCAGACAAAGTGATATAAAACATTTCAAAGTTCTTGCAATAATGAAAGTATGAAATTTTTTTGTTAGTATAGAAAAGCTTTAACTTTTCACACCAACGCAGGTCTCTCGTTGATAGTGAGTGATTGAATGAAATGATGGTTATGGAACAAATTTCTTGTTTCACTTTACCCTTCTGAGGGGTTCACACACATGACTCTACTTTGCAGTCTTCCCCTCAATGATTTTTAACCAGTTATATCCTTCGTGACAAATAGAACCTTTCTCAAATATTGTAATATTTTAAGTACATGGTAAATAGAATTTTTCTAAATAATAATATTCTAAGTAAAGGAACAGCGGAATCTTTCCATAGGAGTCACTTGCAAGGAAAGGAGTGGTTGTAGAATAATTCCGAATGCTTCCATTTTAAGGAAGTGACCAGCAGAATCATGTACAAAGAAGTTCAACATTCCCACCTTTTTTCGGAAAAAAAAGCTTTTCTCAAAGTAATTTGAATCAGTGTAATATCAGTTAAGAATTTCGAACTCAATATGTTTGTACCAATTAATATTTTTGAATTTTGTTACATTGTTATATACGATAAATAAATCCGTTTACTGAAATTTATGACCAAACTTCGAACGAATTTGTGAACTTGTGCTGCTGTAAAGAATAGTTTTGTTTTAGACTATAGTTAGAGGTTTGAGAAGTTTCAATTAAGAAATCTTTAGAAGCTGTTATACGAACTATAAATGCATTTAATTCGAAACTTGGGTGTTTCTGCTAACATTTGAGATATTTGGATTTCACAATACAACTTTTGACGACCTTTTCGAACTTGAAAAGAAAAATCCTTATCAACCGTGCATTCAGAACTAACAGCCATCAATGAATCATCAAGCTAAGTTATTTCTCTTGATTACCGGGGTCGTCGTGGATCAGTGGGTATGCTCACTGCCCTAGCAACCTGCGAGTTGTAGGTGGCGCAGGTTCGACTCCTGTTAAGTCCGTTCCACGCTGGATATATTTCTCTCTTCTGTGCCAGTAAAACTTACATTGTGTGTGTATGTCTTATTTGATATTATGTCTTGTGTCTGGCGCACCATGGCCAAATATAGTCCTTGCGATATAAAACCCCAACCCTTTGATTTTCATACGGATATTAGTATCCTTTCAGATAGTCATAGCTCTATCCAATATCTTAATGTGGTTCAACATTGAGATACGTGGTGTTGTCCTCGAACTTTCCCTTTCGGATTGATCCCGTACCGTCATCAATAACATGCTGTGTTGCTCCAGTGTGATGTTAATTAAAATACCTACCTACCAATATCTTAGTCATTGGAGAAAAATTAGAAACAATACGTGAGCAGACATTTTAAACAAACTTAAGGCCAGTGATATTCATATCCAATAAATTCAATATAATGTAAACCTCAAATATAATGAAATGATCATTGATTTGGTCAAGGATGTAATGCTTTCAACCTTGCCCACCACGCCATCAATGTCAGACAGAAAAACTCAAAAAATAAAATTTGAAGAATCCCTCACAACTCATATTTCGTGGTGGTGCCATACCCTGGAGCCAAATACGCGGGTGACTGAAAATGTTAGACTGCTCTTTCTGGGCTTGTGTGGGAGATCTCTCTTTCAAGACTATTGGGCTTTTGCGACTTTCCTAAAATGTAATACTGAACAAGGCTCCCCAAATCATCTTTTGGCCTGTGTTGGTCTGACTAGAGATAATCTTTATGGAAGTCCTGATCTAGTGTTAGACTTCTTGAGAATTTAGGCACCCATGGACTTGGTCAAGTAGTTTAGCTGTACCTTAAAAATAAATAACCAAAGAGAGGAACGTTTAAAAACAATTGCTAGCAAATGCTATTTATGCAGAGAAAGGCTTTCTCAATGAATCACAAAAGCATCAACTTCTATAGTATTTTCAAATTACCTATTCGCAAGTGAACTCGTATAAGAATGAATTGAGCTAATCTGCAGTTACAAGGAAAAATAATATTTTTCTAAACATTATCTAAAATTCTCAAAGAATTTCTGCTCTTAGTGATATTTCTCATACCCAATGTGATCCTCATCCCTATGTAAATGCATTTCTATCTAATGAATGAATTTTGTACTCTTCCATTTGCAGTGTTAATTTTTAAGAAGCCACCATAAAAGGAGTACCTTTAATTGACTTCCAAACAAGTAATTTTAATCCTATATAAAATATGTCAAAAACGGCACATCATCTTTTTTTTGTAGATTAAATTACCACAGATATATTCATTTTTAAAAGCGATATTATCAAATCATTAAGTACGTTTTCTGTGATAAAATTAACAAAACTTTACAAATTATAGAAAAGAAAATATGAGAGAAAAACGAGTTAATAAACACATTTTATTATCTTTTAATAATTCTACAAAAACCTTTTATTTCGTTTCTGCTAATTAGTAATAAAAAATTAAACGAATAATTTGGTGTATAAACATCAGTCAAACGTACTTAGACGCTTGTTATTACTGGAAAATACTGAAGTACTTGAAATTAAGAAGTTTTAGATATTATTTCAAATTAAAATGATTCCACTTTTTTCAGTGGAAACAAGATAAAGTCTTTACCACCAGGTTTTACAGATGAACTTCCAAATTTGGAGAGCATAGATCTCAGTGGAAATCTGCTGTCATCCGTTGAAAAATCAGTGTTTGGAAAAAACCCAAAGTTATCCTTCATAGATGTGAATGGTATAGCTAATATTTTACTTATTTCTTTGTTGAATGAATGCACAAAACTCAATTAGAAAAATGAAGAGTTATAATTATTAAGCTTTCTGATTACGACGAAAACATTTGAATATTTGATTTTAAAACAAATCGAATTTTGAATCAAATTTTATCTTTCATTATATTCAATATTCTTAATATTTAGACTTATTTTTACAAAACTGTTTTTTTCAGTTGGGTGAATAGAAACGAATATGTAGCAATTTGAATAGATCTTGGGAACTGTTTCTTAATTCGTTTTCAAATCTTTAAATGCATTTCTTTCTAAGTGTATTTATGAGCAAAATTTCTGCACGACAAACGCGATAACTACAAATTTTCTACATATTTTTGAATGAAATTTGGTGTACTGATTTTTATATTTGTTTTGGGTGAGCCTGAACTCGGACATGATAGAGTTATCTTGAAATAAAACTTTTTGGAGATTTCAGTGTTGTGACGTAAGGAAAAATTTCAAAATTCAAGTTTCCTTCTACATTACTCTCAATATCTCATGAGTGGAAATCAATATTGCTTATCTTTTAGTTCGGAGTTCAGGCTGTAGCTTATATACTCAGAAGAATTCATGTAAAATTTTAGGCAAATATACCCATACGGTTTTCAATTGTAATGTTTTTCGTAAACGTCATTTTTTACCTTAATTTTTCAAGTTTTGCTATTTTCTTAAATTTTAATAATTTTTAGTGATTTTTTGTTTGTGTTTTTATAAGCTGTTTTACCTTACAAAAGAATTGTATATTGTGAAAAATGTTTTTAAAAAGGGGTCCTAACTTAGTCATATACCTTAACTATAAAGCTCCTTAGATAGTTTGTGTTTTCATTAGTATTCTATTTATTTATGCTAAGCAGCATTTTTCCCTCGAAGAGGTTCGCATGCAATTTTCCATTCTGCAAACTCACTCTTCACTGTACGAATTCTGACTAGTTTTGACCTCTAAACTAAAGATGATGACTAAAATAATCTTTCCTAGTAGTATATCAACCATTGAATGCGGTCATTTAGTCATGCGTATTGTTAGATTTACAGGAGTGTTGCTGTGTTCTTTTCAATTAATTAAAATGTTTTACAAAATTTATTAAGGAAAAAGTTTTTAATTTAAAGCCTATACCTTAAGCATAATTTAATGAGTTAACGTAAATAACACTAATGTCATATCTCAAAAACAAGAGGTGACCATCACAAACTAACGTCACATTTGTTTACAGCACATGTTACACACATAAAATCAGTTTAAATAAAACTGGCACCAAATTGTACGTTGGGATGCGTAATTAATGAGTTAATTATTTCAGTCCAGGCATAACAGAAAAATTAGATCCCGAACGAACTTCAAATTTATCAATCAAAATATTCTTCACTTTATACACTGCTGGCCACCCAAATTGCAACACCAAGAAAAACAAGAGATATCACAACAAAATTTATTTTGTAGATAACATGTTGACCAAGTATCAAATGATTAAATTTATAGACTTCTGTGAAGTGTGGTTCCTGCCAAAATCAGTAGCCAGAGTAGCCGCCATCGTTGGAGATCACCGCTGCCACACGCCTCGGCATTGATTCAAAGAGACTTTGGATGTGTTCTTGGGGTACAGCAGACCAAGCAGCTTCCACACGTTGCCAAAGTTGATCTGGTGTGGCAGCTGGGGATGTATTCTGGGTCAATCGTTGAGCAACCATAGACCACATGTTTTCTATCGGCGAAAGATCCGGAGAGCGAGCTGGCCAGGGAAGCAATTCAATCTGGCGATTGACGAAGAACCCTTGGACAATGCGTGCCACGTGTGATCGCGCATTATCCTGTTGAAATATGGCTGTGGGCAAGCCCTGAAGGTAAGGAAGGACAACTGGCTCCAACACCTCGGAGATGTAGCGCTGGCTGTTTAAAGTACCGGCAATGCGTACTAGAGGAGTGCGAGAGTGATATCCAATACCGCCCCATACCATAATACCCGGTGCAGGACCAGTGTGGCGGTGCATAACGCAGCTGTTCAGCATCCTCTCTCTACGGTGTCTCCAGACTCGAATCCGACCATCGTGGTGTTGCAGACAGAAGCGTGACTCGTCAGTAAAGAAAATTTCATTCCATTCTGCCGTCCACATCCTTCTTTCATCGCACCATTGGCGGCGGAAACGTCTGTGGTTCTGCGTCAAAGGTAGACGAAGCAATGGACGTCTTGCGGACAGACCACTCTGCTGTAAACGGCGTCGAATGATACGCGCAGACACTGGATGATGCGGTACAGACTGAATGTGCTGTGCTATGGTTCGTGATGTGGCTGAGCGATCCGTCACTGCCGTACGTACAATATGCCTGTCATCACGTGAAGTGGTGCACTGAGGTGGATGCGATCGAACACGTCGGTCCGTCGTACCCTCCTGCATCCAACGATCACATATCCGCATTACAGTTGTTTGGTTTCGTCCAACACGACTACCGATTTCCCTGAAAGATAATCCACAATCTCGGTAGGCCACTATCCTTCCTCTGTCGAACTCGGATACTTGATCAAAAGATGATCGCTGTTTTCTACGAGGCATAATTGATCGTTTTTTTGAAAAAAACCACAAGAAAAACACAATTGCCATACTTGAAATCGTCGAAATCTCCAAGCCTTAAATAGCGCTTTGAAGTGGCGCCACAGGCGCGCGTGATGTGCGTCTGCGCTGAGATTCTAATCATTTGCATATCTCACCTCCGCTAATGCATGTTGTAAATTTCATATTATTTGCATGCTTCCTTCAGGGTGTTGCATTTACGGTGGCCAGCAGTGTATTTGAATTATACTCACAAATTGTAACTTCATTATTCAAATTTGATTGTTGCATTTCAAGGTTCAAAGGCATGGTAGCTAATCTATTCTTTCAATTTCAGGTAATCCGATAGTTTGTAATTGCAAACTTCTCTGGAAGGTAATCAAAAAGAGACCTCGTATAGAAGGACGATGTCGAGAGCCCCAAGACAAACTTATAAATGACATAACTGCAGAAGATTTGTCGCACTGTTGATTACAAACAAGTGTTTGAGCCATCAAAAGTATATCTCGATTAGATACTTATCAGTAACTTGAAAGATTAATAGCTTTTATATTATGAATGAAAAGTATCATACTTTTGAATGAGCAATTTTTTAATTTGTTTTTCAATAAATTTTAGAATCTGATTTTTAATTTTTTGTGTTTAAGGCTTTAGCATCTCAATTTTATTAGATTTTTGTTTATGTAGATTGAGAAATTAGAACCATAATTTATTTGCTCAGTATAACTATATCATTGCTAAAACGATAAGCTGTCAAGTCAAACTATCAAATTACCGTAGAGGAAACATTTATTCTGTTAATATTCAATTTGGTTTATCGCGCGCCGTTTGGATTTCTGCCAATACTTTTTTAACCCAAAACGACCTATATTACTGTCCATATATTTGGAAACACCTCGAAGTTCGCTCAAAACCAATAAAACATCAACAAATTTGATTACAACGCAACATAAAATGTTTAATAATTCAAGTTAAAGATAACTTCACTTAATTACATAACACATATCTAAAGCACAGTTGGCGTCTGTCTGTTCTCTATACAAATCTACATCGTTTGACCAATCCACATGAAATTTAGTACACATATTCTTTAGAACCCTGTGGGTAACGTAGGCTACATATTAACCCCCATTCTATTTGTCTTGGGTGTGCAGAGGGGGCTAAAATCAATTCGAAATCCCTATAGGAATAACATTGAGAATATTTTTACGATCACTGTCAAACCAATTCACACCAAATTTGGTACATTCATCCTTTAGAATCCTGTGGGAAACATAAACTTCATATTAAACCCTGTTCTACTTGTCCTAAGTCTGTTGAGGAGGCTAAAAAAATTCGAAACCTTATAGGAATAACATTGAGTAATATGATGAATTATAGACGATTCAACCTGAACAACGCCGGGAAATTCAACTTGTAACAAATAAAGAAATGAAAGTACTACCTGAATCTAAATATTTGATTCTTCAAAACATCCACCTCACCCTTTTATCGCAACATTACATACTAAAGACATTCTAACAAAGTGGTGGCAAATTAGCGTTGTGATTTGTTTCCATTCTCGAGGCCACGTTCACATGGGGCATTTTCTAACGCTCGTTTTACATCAAAACAAAACGCGGGTAGCCAAAGTACATAGAGTTCTACTGGAATTTTCACATGCAGAAATCGCGAGAATCCACGCGCTAGATAGCCTCGGCGCTTCAACAATCTCCGGTCGTTCTAGCGATTAGATGGCTTTTGGAGAAGCATAGGTTTCTATTGTACCGTTCACATGACACCCGTTTTGACGCTCCTTGGGGCTTTTTTATTCCTCTACTCCAAGTTTCTATCTTCGCGATCGTTAAAGATAGAGTGAAAATTTCAACGGATTTGAAATCTGCTGAAAATTTTACACTAGATCCATACCTAAAAAGTGATTTTCTTTAAATAAATAATTTTTCAACTGTAACTTTAATATCTTCGCGGTAAGGATTTGACGAATATATTCATTACGAAATCAAAAGGGAGTATTCATCTTGTTTTTATAGAAAAGATACAATTTGATTGGAGTATGTTGTCTTAATCCACTGCTTTATATTTATGGCCATTAAAAATAGCATGAGAAAATTTATTCATATTTGATTTATTGAAGAAATTTACCCTGCTTTCACACAAAACTTGTAAAAATGTGATAGTTTATAACTAAAGAGGATAGTGGGTAATTTATTTCTGAGAATAACGTATACCGACAACTGCCCGTTCCAGTTTTCATGTGCGGCAAACGTCTTTAAAATAAAGCTAAAATTAAATATTCAGTTTAAAAGTTAAACTTTAGTAATTTTTTTATTTGTCCTCAACGGGTGAAATGCGTAAGATAAGTGTCAATTTTTATTCATTTTCACATCCTCGTGTTACATTGAACTCGATATCACTTTAAAATGAACTTCCGATTTACTGAGCTTAATTTACTGTGAGCTTATTTTTCATAGCATTTATATTTTAATCTTGCAGTTAGTGTTATTACTACTTAAATCGAAATTTTTATATTATATATACGCACAGACGCAAATTCTATTAGCAATCTCCTGATTTTTCGATATGTACTGTTTTTTTGGTTTCCTTTGAGATTTTTTTTTAGTTTAAACATGATTTTCTCGTTTCATCGTGGGTTTAATCAAATTTTAGTTGAAATATCTACCAGTCATTATTTCATTTGTGCTACAAAGAAAGAGGGTAGGTTGGAGGGTTAGTTTTCGTTTCGGATAGTCGGAACTCAGGGAAAATTGTGTTTAAAAATTAAAAACTAATTATTGATATATATGTGTTATTTGTGCTGATACATTAAAATTAAAATGTTTAGAGATAGGTTTTAAAAAATATAGATTTATTTGAAGGGAAATTAAATAAAAATTAGCAATAGATCGTAGGAAACACGATAAAACCTGCAAAAATAACATAAAAAAGAAAAGTTATCACCAGTGCCTGATTTTGTTTGCGTGTCATCTTTTGATAGTACTTCGTAGGCAATGCATATAAACAGAAATTTTGTTTCCTTTCCTGGTTCTAGAAATGACGATTTTCGTGGCATATACAGGGTGAGTCTAAATTGTTTTTACAAAATAAGAGGGGTGATAGTACCCATCCAGACGAGCAATAATTACCATGGAACATAGGGTCGCATTCCACTCTGAGAGGCAGAAAAGAGTAAAGTCGAAACGCGTCGAGCATGAACAAGTCATCGCCTCTGACGTCGTTTTGTACCTGCCTACTTAGCATATCTCATAAGCAAGATGGCCTGAACTTTTTCTTCTGGGGGCACATGAAATCTTTAGTGTACCAGACGCCTGTGGACTCGGCTGAAGATCTCGTAGCGAGAATCGGTGTTGCCGCAGACAAAATTAACACAACAGCAGGAATCTTCGAGAGGGTGCGCCAGTCATTCCATCGCCGGTGTGAACTGTGCAACGACACGCGAGGCCTCCACTTTGAGCACTTGCTGTGAGTTTTTCTCTGATCAATAAATCAGATTGTGCAACTTTTGGTATCGTTCATTCTCGCTTTCTGTTCACTGTAGTAAGTTCATGTTGAAATTCTAATTTTACTCTTTTCTGCCTCTCAGAGTGGAATGCGCAGGCTTATTCACAGGCAATTAGGGAACGGATGTTTTACAAATCGAAATATCAAATTTTTACGTCATTTTGAATATTTTTAGATTATTTTAGGCATTTTATTGCTCATTATACATTTCTAAGTTAACCAAATCCAGGCTCTTGTGAATACAGAGAAATCAATTTTAGGTTGGGAAAAAAAAATTTTCATCCTATTTTTAATGGCTGTAAAATTAAAACAGTTGATAAGGAGCAACAAAATATCGTATTAAAGTGATATTCCCTTTAAAAACAAGGCAATACTTCCGCTTCCGCTTAGTATAAAAGGAATATTTGAAAAAAGAATAGTTCGACAATTGAGAAAAAAAAATAATATTTTCAAAGAGAATCATGTTTTTGGTATCGATCTGTCTTAAAATTTTACGCTGATTTGAAATCCGTTGAAATTTTGATTCTACCTTTAACCATTCAAAAGATAGAAACTTGGATAAGGGGAATAAAAACACAATTTAATGCATAACGGAATTGACTTTGAAAAATGCCCTAGAAGTGTTCACATGATAGCGCTCGAAAATTCTTATCAAACGTGCGTTGGAGAAAGTCAATGTGAACGGGGCCTAAGGATTTCTGAATTATAAACACGATTACATATGCATTTGAAAACAAATTATGAGGAAACTATGACACATAAATTAATATAGATGACAGTCAGCTAATCTGATGCCAATCTAAGCACTTATAAAACACAAACCAATCAGTGCAAATATACAAAATTATTCATGCATTGATCAAGCACTTCACTTCATTGGTAAAATACAGATATTAGAAAGGATTATTTTTATAACTGAATTAGAAGTGTTTGTCAACTCTCTCTCAGCAGTTGCTAGGAGATTTCAGGAATAGTTTACAAGTCTTAAAATGCAACCAACAACACATTTAAGACATAGAAAAGCACTTGTGATTTTTGAAAGACATTGTCCATAAAATCAGCGTTATTAGTCATAGACATTGTCGACAGTTTGTACTCCCTGAGTTTTTCAAAATAGACATAATTATCTTTGGAAAGTATACCCTTTCACTGGATATTGGAATCTCTCGTTGGAGAAATTCGGTACCGCACCATCACAAATTATACAGTCAAAAATCTGGTAGGGATTAAGGTTTCTTGGAAGTAGATCAGCTGGTTTTTCTTCTGACTTCACATACTGCCACAAAATCTTATATGTACGAGAAATTATATCTAAGGTATGTGAAAGGTACTACAGAATTTTGGAAACTTCAATCATACACTACCTGACATTGAAAATGCAACACCAAGAAGGAGTTGGCAGAAAGTGATGAAATTTGGCAAACAGAGAGAGACCAACGAGCAATAAGTGATCTTTATTGCAACATTATACACCTTGCCACTGAGCAGCAAGAACGTCTGATCAGTAGGTTGTAGGACCACCGCGAGCGGCGATACAGGCAGCAACACGTCTAGGTACAGACAAAATGAGCGTGTGGATGGTGTCCTGAGGGATGGCTTCCCATTCCCTGTCAACCATTTGCCAGAGTTCGTCTTCTGAACGTGCCGGTGGCAACGCATGCAAGCGACGTCCAATGACGTCCCAGAAATGTTCGATAGGTGAGGGATCAGGGGAAACAGCTGGCCAGGGAAGCTCCTGGGTACTTTGCAGGGCATGTTGGCTGATGCGTGCCGTGTGCGTCCGGGCGTTATCCTGCTGGAAAATGGCATTGGGCACCCCCTAAAGGAAAGGTAGTGTCACCGGCTGCAGCACGTCATCCACGTATCGTTGGGCCGTCATAGTGCCCTGAATACGGACCAGAAGTGACCTGCCATCGTAGGCGATGGCGCCCCAAACCATTATACCGCGTTTTCTTGCGGTATGGCGCTCCACCGATGCGGCCGGATTGGCCCTGTCACCACGTCGGCGCCAGACTCGCACACGGTGACTATCATTGCTAAAACAGAAGCGTGACTCGTCTGAGAACACCACCCTGTGCCATTCCGTCGTCCACGTGGCTCTATCCCGACACCATTGCAAACGGAGACGTCTGTGCTGTTGGGTCAATGGTAGTCGTCTCAACGGGCGCCACGAGTGCAGGCCGCCAGCGATCAATCGGCGGATAATGGTCATGGACGATATGGGAGCATCAAGGGTGCCCTGCACATGCTGCAAAAGGGCGACAGACGTGGCTTGCGGGACCGCCGATGCTTGCAGGCAGATGCGTCGGTCCACGCGTGCTGACGTCACTCTGGCTGCACCGGAACCCCTCAAACGTGCCACAATCCCTTGGTCCAACCATCTGTGCCACAACCGGCGCACCGTGGATGCGTGTAGGTAGGTATCTGCAGAGATTTGACGTATGGACCAACCTGCCCTTCTGAGGCCAATCACCATACCCCTCGTGAAGTCGTCTGTTTGCTGGAACTGTCTTGATTGGCGGCGTCCTGGTATTCTCCGCTACTAGACGTTTCCTCTGAGATACAAAAACAAATTGCAACTTGATTTACCTGGCAAACAGAGCGGCGCGAAACTGACCACTTTTCCTTCCCTGATTTTTCACTCGCCTTGCGCGAGACAGCTGCGCAGTTTGCATCATTTACATAACCCAGTGAGCTGCGTCTACCCTTTAAATTTCATCCAGTTCTGCGCACTCCTTCTGGGTGTTTGTTGGGTTTTATCGATTGAAGACAGAGTTTTATACATTAAAAATAAATTTTATTACGTAGCCAAGTCTTATGGTTTAAAAACATACAAGAAGTCTGATCAGATCATGATCCCCAATCTCCTCACTTATATACATACAAAGATTTACATATTCTTCTATATTGATGGGGGCCGCGGTGGCCCGGTTGGAAGAGTAACGGACTTGCAACCGAAGGGTTGCGAGTTCGAATCCAGCCAAACACCGTCGTGTACAAAGGGGGCTGGTGCACGTTAAATCTGTCGTGGCCTCAAATGTCCTCACGTTGGCGTGGTGTGGAAGTTTGGAGAGTGGGGTGCCAGCTCAGGTGTTGCCTCGTCATCTGACCGTGGTTCAAAATTACGTGGTGTTGTCCTCGGATCTTTCCCTTTGGGATTGATCCCGGACCGTCACCAATAGCCCATTGTGTTGCTCCAGTGTGACGTTAATTGAAATTCCCCCCCCCCCCCTCTATATTGATGTGCCCCACACGGCACTATAATTGGAGGTTTGAGACCGATTCCAACATGCGGCCCCATCGGTTGTAAAACCTCAGCAGATGTATTACAATTCAATATATATATTTATATAAATCTAACAAAATATTTTTCTAATAATATTTTTAAATTTATTTAACAATAAAGGCTTTGTTAAAAAGTCAGCCAAATTATTTTCCGATGAAATATAATTTACGTTAAATAGTTCATCTTTTATTAATTTACGAATAAATTTGTACTTGATATCAATATGTTTAGTTTTCTGATTTTCCTGACTATTTTTTGAAAAATAGATAGCAGATTGATTATCACAATATACTTGGGGTCTTATGTGATCACACAAACTTAATTCATTTATAATTCTACTAAACCAAATAACTTCTTTAGTGCAATCGGTTAGTGCAATAAATTCAGATTCCATTGAGCTAAGAGCTATGCACTTTTGTTTAGAAGATTTCCATGATATTGGGATGTTACCCAAATAAATTAAATAGCCACTGCTTGAATGTCTGTTTGTGAGACCACATCCCCAATTTGCATCAGAAAAAGCAATCAAATTTGAACTTTCTACATTGGAAAGATTAATTTTAAAATCCTTTGTAAGAAAAACATAGTTCATAATATCAACAACGTAAGACCAGTGTTTGTAAGTATAACCATTACAAAACTGAGACATTATATTAACGGCAAATGCAATATCTGGTCTGGATCTATCTGACAAAAACGATAAACATCCTATTAAGGAACGATAGGGAAATTTCCTCATTAAATCATTTTCAATTATTTCTTCCTCTTTAACCTTATCAGGAAAGTTACAACCAATTTTAAAAGGTAAATTCACAAAACTTTTAGGAAGATCTTTGAATTTTGACATTAATTTTTCAATGTAGGTAATTTGATGTAAATAAATCGAATTTTCAATCTCTTGAAAGTTTACGCGTAACAAATATTTAGTTTTACCTAGGACTGTAAGATCCAATTTTTTGTCCAATAATTCGATTACTTCATTTATCAAATGTTCTCTTTTTGAAAACAAAACCATATCATCTACATAAACAATTAAAATTACATCTTTAAATTTGTAGACACAATTACACCAATTTAACTGAGAAAATCCTAATTTAGTTAAAATACCGTCTAATTCCAAATTCCATTCTCTACCACTTTGATGCAGACCATATATAGCCTTTTCCAATAGACATACTTTGTTTTCGGATCCTTTTATACCTTTTAGGTATATTGTTTTCGTCCATTTTTATGCTGTACACCCACTTACTTCCAATTATGGTTGTATTTGGGGGTGTGTCCACTAATTTCCATACTTGCCTATCCTTCATTATCTGAATTTCTTCATTCATGGCAGTATTCCATTTTATTTTATCCTTACTTGCTTGCGTTTCTTCATAACTTTTGGGGATTTCGACATTGTAACACTGATCATACATGTCGTACATCTGTTGGTCTAAAAAATTAGATTCATCACTAGAAGTAGATGGCACATTAGAAATATCCACATTAGGATGTTCAGTTTCTGGCTTAAAATTGAAATTTACAGGATCAAACCTAATCTTATTTTTAGTACAGTACTTTTTAATATCATTTAAAGATCTCATTCTCAAATTTTCAGGAGAATAATAGTATACATCTATCCTATTGCTTTTATTTCTAGGTTTTTCGATTCTTCGCCAATTTGAAATGTTAAGACTTTTTAAGTCCTCAGTTTTAACTAAATCTTTAGAATCTAAAACTTGAGTTTCACTTTCCGATTTTACTTTTATATTTTCATTTGATTGATAAATAGGAATATTAGAATTAAGATCGAAAGAAACGTACTCAAAGTTTTTACCAAATAGTACATCAACAGCTTTCTTACTTTCGTCGATATGAACATGGACTGTTTCAACTATTCTCTTCTCGTTTGGGATATATATTCTGTAACCTTTAGTTTTCAAACCATATCCTGTCAAAATGCCAAGTTTTGCTCTGGGTTGTAATTTATTTCTCTGTATTTTAGGAATATGAACATATGCCAAAGAGCCAAAAATTCTAAAATGTTTTACTGATGGTTTGAAACCAGTCCATATTTCGTTAGGAGATATACCCTCAGTTAATTTGTGTTCGCATCTATTTTTAGTATGAATAAATGCTAAAAGTGCTTCTGACCAAAATTGTGGTTGTAAACCACTGTCTTGAAGCATAGCTCTGACACAATCCATGGCTGTTCTATTGAACCTTTCTGCAACGCCATTTTGTTCAGGTGTATAAGTTGAAGTTCTTTCGATTTTTATTCCTAGATCATTTAAAAACTTTTTAAATTCTTTGTGACAAAATTCTAAACCATTGTCAGTTCGGACACATTTTAACTTAACATTTAGCTGTCTTTCAGCTCTAACCAAGTATTTTTTAAAGTAATCAAAAACTTCATTCTTATTTCGAATAATATAAACAGTTACTTTACGTGAAAAATCATCAATAATAGATAAAAAGTATTTGTTTCCACCTAGAGAGTTAACTGGAGCAGGACCCCACAAATCCATATGGATCCTTTCCAAAACATTTTTAGTTTTCCTTTCGTACATATAGTTTCTTTTTAAGGATATTCTAGTGGATTTAGCAATAGCACAAATCTTACAATTTTTATCTATATTCTTACAATTAAGTTTTTCAATTCCTTTTACACCATTAATTTTACTCATATTTTCAATTAAGGGCATGTTAACATGACAAAACCTACGGTGGGCTTTTTCTAGATCTAAACCAGTTACATATGTATAATTTTTAATCTTGGGATAACCTTTTAAGATATACAATTTTCCAATTCTGGGAACAGTAAACAAATATTTATTATAACTATTATAAATAATCATTTTGTTATTTCCCCATTTAATTTGGTTTCCCTCAAGGTCAATACGAGCACCACTAATTAAATTTCTTCTCATATTAGGCGAGTATAACACATCTTTTAAAGTTATATCATAATTTCTGTTTCTATCTAAAACTGTAAATTGAATATCACCCATACCTAATACTTCCGAGGTGCTGTCCTTGTCTCCGACTAGGATCTTCTGTGGTGGTAGTTTTCTGAATGTCGTAAACATATCACGTTCTTTACAGAAGTGAGCAGTTGCAGCAGAATCAATGAGAAATTCCCTCGGTCTTTCATTTGGAAAATTTGAAACTGCATAGGCACGTTGAAGATCAGTTTTTGGATTGTCCTCCATATAAAATAATTCACCACCAGGTTTCTGCCGATTGCTTTTCTTGAAGCACTTCGATTCGTAATGTCCCGACTTTTTGCAGTAGTTACAGAATGGTCGCGGCCCCATACGACAAACTGTCGACTTTCTTGGGCTTGAAGGAATTAATTCAGGGTACAGTACGCATCTGCTGTGATCAGGAGTAGATGCCCGTGTCTCCTTGTATCTAGATGACTTGTTTCTTGTAGCATAAGCATCGGCCACGATACTTAATTTTGTGCCTTCGTCTTTCCGCTTCAGCTCGATTCGGCTGGATTCTGTTATTAAATGTTTAGACAAATTGTCTAGCGTGAACTCGTTGTCATCCATCCTGTATAGCAGTTGTACCAGATTATCGTATTCGTGAGGCAAATGTCTTATTAGTTGAAAGCAAACTAAGAGGTCTGGGATTTCGAATCCACCTTCTTTTATCTGTAACAGCTTCTCATGCACTCGTTTGCAGAAGAGTCCAATGGATTTGTCCTCCGACTGGTAGCGGATTGAAAAGAACTCGTCCACAAGGCCTGCCAATCGTGCTCTAGATGCTGGTTCAAAGTTGGTCTTTAATATATCCCAGGCTTCCTTACCGTCCTCAGTAGATGAAATCAAGATTTTATATTTTCTGTCTATGCCCTGGTAGATAGTTGTGTATGTCCTCTGCTTCCTATAACGATAGTCTCCTTTTTCTTGTTCTGGAGCATCTTCCAATAATAGAGGTTCCGTTTTAGTGATAAATTCCCAGCAGTTCCGATCCATTAGCAATACCTTCATGTCCGTTTTCCACGTGGCATAGTTGAAATCCGATAACTTCGGGAAGGAAAACATGGACATTTCTTGAATACCCATCATACCATGGAAACCGGTAGTGGCAGAATTCAGGTTCAGCTTAAGGTCCTAGGCCCATAACCAATTGTTGGGTTTTATCGATTGAAGACAGAGTTTTATACATTAAAAATAAATTTTATTACGTAGCCAAGTCTTATGGTTTAAAAACATACAAGAAGTCTGATCAGATCATGATCCCCAATCTCCTCACTTATATACATACAAAGATTTACATATTCTTCTATATTGATGTGCCCCACACGGCACTATAATTGGAGGTTTGAGACCGATTCCAACAGTGTTGCATTTTCAATGTCAGGTAGTGTATATAAAATAGGATATGTGTGGGTATCTTTTCTATACAAATCTGCACCGTTTGACAAGCCACACCAAATTTGTTACACTTATACTTTAACCCTTTCGCCCCGATTTTTGCTTGATTAAAATTGAACTCTTAAAAGTAATTTAATTTAGTAGTTTAGTAGTTTTTGCTCCTTTTGACGGACGACCGTACTTTCGCGTTCTTTTTGTGTTTGCTTTCTCCCTTCCAACATTTATTAGTTGCTCAGCTAAGGGGACCATGAATGATAATAGTGGTTCTGTTTTATGTTCCACATCACACTTCGTAATTCATGCATTCACAACAGAAATCATAACTAAATTCCAAAAAATCTTTTTCCACCACTTGTCTGATTTTCTGCGCCATGACCATCAAAAGTAGCCATTTCATCACAGCGGTCAACTACATTCATGTACATATTGTAGTGGGAAATGGCTTCTGGGCAACTAACGTCTAATTTTGTACCATCTTTTTGTTCCCGAACCACGGTCACTAATTCATCAGAATGTATGGGCGTGCTAACAACCATAAGTCCGCCATTTGCAATCTGAAAGTATTGCCAGGTTTCTTTAGTCATATTTTTATTCCCTAATTCCTTAAGAACACTGAAAACGTAAAAACCCATTGAAAAGTGGGATTTATTTACCCAATCTAATCTCTGGGACGGATATGCCCATTAGGCCCGAAAGGGTTAAAACACTGTATAGGTCAGCATAGGCTAACACTTAACCCCCGTTCTATTGGCCCTAGGGGGCTAAAAACTATTCGAAATCACCATAGAAATAACATTGAGCATAGATTGCTTTACGCAGCTATGGTTGCTTTACCAGTGTTGATCGAAAAACAATTTTTTCCAAAGCAAATCAAATTACAATATTTATGTTTGAACTGACTTTTTAGTTCTTCCCATGATGTAAATAAATTATAGATATTTTATTGATGAAGAAAGAACATTTTAAAATATTTATTTTTGCAAGGAAATTCAAGGAAAGGTTTTCAGGAGTTCAAGGATTATTTTCAAGGAAAGTTGGTGTATATTTCGACCAACTTTCCTTAAATAATTTATTGAATACGTAATGATTTGTAGAATTATGTTTCATAAGCTTTTAAGGTAAGGCGTGTAACTTATTTTAAAATGTTCGGAATAGATACATGTGAATCCTCCGTTGAAAGCAATGATTTTCTTTCTTAAAAAATCTGTAAAATCGACCTTTTGCTTTTTGAAAAAATTTTATCTATTCAGTTTAATTTGTCCACACCGATTACATTTATTTCAAACCCAAGCACCGTTATTACGAAAAGCACAAACGAAAAACTCATTGATCATAAAAGCGTAATTTTGCTACTCGGTATCTGGCAGCACCAGAATTAATGCTTACTTTTTATATAAAACTTTGTAGAGCTTTCTAGAAAGTTGGGAAACGGAAACTTCCTTGGACTCATGATGGAGAACATTCCAGCACCCACTCGATTCTTAGCTGGTCGTATTTAAAGGAAGCTAACTCGGTAGTCTTCCAGTTTATCATCTTTCAGTGAATCTGGCAGTTTTATTTCGCTCTTTTAGTTGATTGTATAATTGTTTCCTACTTTATTCGACAGTGATAGTGTACATTTTGGATTTATATTTCTAAACTGATGTAAGTACTGCATAATTTTAAATTTGTTTTTTCGTTAATTTTAGCTTTTTATTGTATTCTATAATAGATTTCATTGCTCAGTGAGAGTGTGCCTTTTGCTTATTTTATGAAATAGCATTTCTTTGTATTCTTTTACAGATTTCTTTGCTGTAGCAATGCCTCCAAGGAAGTGGAAGGCGATCGGCCAAGTGCAGTCAACGGCTAAGATGATGAAAGATGAGCGTAGACGAGAAACTTTCGAGGAGAGGAATAGAAGACTTGCGATTGCGAGAGAGTTACAACATCTAGAGCAACATAGACGGTACAGCAGCGTGAGGCCCGACTACAAGATAAGAGAGATAGAACCAAACGATCACGGACTGCGCACCATTTTAGCTTAGCATTGGAAGGATTACGATTCACATAAAGACTACTCGCTGTATGCAAGTGTTACCATCGGGAAAATGGAAATGGTTTGTAGTTACTGTCAAGCCAAAAAGTTTAAATCAGAGTCTACTGGTACTTGCTGCAAAAATGGTAAAGTTAAACTCTGCCAACTGCAACCACCACCACAAAAACGTTTGACTTACACATCAGAAGATACGTCAGAGTCGAAGCATTTCTTAGTAACATCAGAAAATACAACTCATATTTCCAAATGACATCATTCGGCGCCACATCAGTTATTTGACAGTCCGGATTTCCGTCGACATTCAAGGTGCAAGGGCAGATTTACCATTGAGCGGGATCGTTGCTTCCGCTGCCAGATTAACCTCCAAAATTACTACAACTATATTTTATTTAAAACGAACAAATGGAAACTTATTAGATGTGCGCCTACATCTCGGGAACAAGACGTCAGATTGTGTTAAACTTACAGAGGATGTTTCATGAGCACAATAATCTTATTAAAACCTTTGAAACAGCATTGGAACGTATGCCAACAGATTATTATAAAGTATTCATAAGAGCAGTCCGAAGACCAGCAGGCGAATACGAGCGGCGCTTTAACTCTCCTCAATCAGATGAAGTCGCGGTGGTTATATCAGGCGATGAGTTTCATCAACGGGATATCATTATTCAACGACGAGGTGAATCATTGCAGCGCATTTCGGAAACACATCGATCTTATGATGCTCTGCAGTACCCAGTAATATTCCCCATGGTGAAGATGGATATCACTTTAATCTGAGGCAGATCAACCCAAGAACAGGTGAATCAACCAGCAAGAAAGTTTCAGCGATTGATTTCTATGCTTACAGATTAATGGTTCGAGATACTGAGCAGAACCACGTATTGAACTACAGGCAATTGTTTCATCAGTTCATCGTCGATATGTACGCAAAAGTCGAGAGTGAGCGTCTCCTTTACATTCGTCTAAATCAACGTAAACTGAGAGTTGACGAATATACACATATTCACCTGAGAGATGCTGTGGCAAATGACAGGAACGTTGAAAACCTCGGTGCCTTAGTCGTACTACCAGCTACATTTACAGGCAGTCCCAGACACATGCACGAATACACGCAAGATGCTATGACGTACGGGAGTAATTGTAGATAGCAAGAGCAATTTCTAATGGAATGTCTTTCTATTCCAGTTTTGGATTTTGTAACAGTTGAGTAAGAAACAAGGTAAATGAACTAGCGGGGTTGCTTTAATTCATTAACTTACAAATAGGCATTGAAACCAAGCCTTAAAAAATGCTAATTTTTACTTCTGACCACTATTATAAAGCATCAAATTTCTTCAAATAAATATCAATTGGTGGACGAAGTCGAATTTGCATCATAATGGTCCAGGAAGTGTAATATATTTACTACAAGACGTGATATTTGTGAAACTTGATTTAGGAATTCAATTTTTTAATTTTAAATCTTTGAACTATTTTTAAAGTGCTATACGATTTATTTATCAAAAAACTCTTATTACAGTAGTATTTAGATGCGTAATGAATTGATAGTTTGTGAAACATAGATAGGACTTTTGCCGTCTTCAATATTACACTTAAGAAAATTTAACATTTTACATAAATTTATAAAAGTTTGTGATTCTTCTTTAAAAATATATTAAACCAAAAGTAGTATTACCTTTGGTACAGCTAGGCATTATAGAAATTAAATTAATGTTTTTGAAAACCTTTTTATCAAATTATATTCTTTATAACTATTGAAGTTCAAAGGGAGGGATATTGATGAACGTATGACTAAAGAACAACCAATGGATAGGATAAGATCATTAAAAGTACAGTCGGATAGTGCAATATTGGAGAGTAAGCCATTTCTACTTTGATCACAGAGGCATTCTTTTAATCCTTTGAGGAACTCTTTGAATTTTAAAGAAATTCTATACACAAGATTTCAGGTCTCGTTTATTTTGATAACATGTTTGCTGGTTCTAAGTTCTAAGGATCTAAGGGTTCACGTTCTAAGGATTTGGTGATATTAAAGAATTCTTTTAAATTACATTCATTCTTCAGAAAATTCTTATAATATGCTTTAAACAACATTCATTCTCAAACATAAGCATTTAGTATATTCTGTAAAATGTGCTTACTGATGAAGGATCTATCAATATGAATAAAAGAATAAACATATACATTAATCATAATTTTGTGGAAATAACTTATAAATTTTACTTCCATTACATTTAATTTACCTTATTACAGAATTTTACAAAATTCACCATATCAAATTTTTTATTCCAATGGCAGGCCGAAAAACAAAATACGCAATACAAAGGTTAGTAACAAAAACATGTACAAATAATACGTAAAATTGATATAGAAAAGGCAATTAAAGAAGGAGAAGTAGAAAAATCAGCTGCCCATCCATACTCTAGCCTCCAAATATAGGCCCCAGAGGTCTCAGATAGAGAGCGCTGTACAAATTTGGAGGTGTGACGGGTGACACATTTATAATACCAAAAGTACTTGGGAAATGCTTACAACTGGAACTGATTTCTGAAATTTTGATTTTAAAGATTATATTCAGGGTCTCTAAGGCCTTTCTGTCCTGAAATACCTGGTGGGCACAGAACTGTATCCGCCAGGATTTGCACCTCTGAAAAGATGTTCTGCTCTTTATAGGTGCAAGTCATTAAAATGACAGCAACTTTCAAAATATTTAATTTAAAGAATATTTTGGATATCATTATCTATGCATAAATTAAACCCTTGCACCAAATTTCATGAAACTACGTCACCACACGGCCACAGATTTTTTATTTTTGCTCATTTTACCTTATTATCTATAACTGGATCTATAATGATGATCCAGTTATAGATAATAAGGTTATCTAAAAGTAACTCTCCTTTAAAATCTATAATTTTTTATTACTTTTTAATGCGTCGTATTAAAATTCATGTAGTTGCTCTTAGTTGCAAACGATACCAGATCTAGATGCGAGGTGTCTCGTCCATCTAGATCTGGTCAGTTTTGCTAATGACGAAATACCTCGTCGAGAAAAAACTGCCCTAATACTCCAAGTGGATATGGAGATCCATGTAGGAAAAACAAATTGCCCCTTGCCCAGAACTGGCGACAGTTTGAAACAACACTAGAGGCTAGCCCTTACAAGACAGTTTTCGATGCGAAGATAAACCACAGGGAAAGTAAATAGTGACACCATCAAATATTCTCCCCGATTTGGGAGATTATTTCGGAACATACGTTTTAAAGTCTGAAACTAAAATGAACATTAGGTGCTCCAAATTTTCCGTACCCATAATCCAAAAACGGCTGTATCAAAGTGCTTTCAACTTGGTATTCTAGGCTACATTTGTATGTAAATGTTAAACATGTGTCTAAAATTGAGTGTCACGATCGAAAATTATGGAACCAACTCTCTCACTATGCATCGATTGATACTTTTGAATTTGCTCTACTATGAGCACATCGTGAATAAAGATGGCGTCTTGATTATTTACGTTCAAACATCAGAAAATTCTCTTTCTATATTCACTGAGAAAACAACTAATGCTTAGATCCTAAAATTTTGAATTTCACAAAACGTTATCAAACAAAATCGATTGCTGAGTTTGTTTTCGTCATAGAAACTGTTTTTCTGATTTTAGTTCATTAATTAAGAATGAATGAAATTTCATTAAAAATAGGAAGAATCAAACCACAAAAATAACTACAAGGCACATGCATATCATCTTCCATGCTTGGTTTTAGACTTGTGTATCCTATGTTTTATATGTAATATGGAAAATCGGTCTCACTGACACAAAAATTTCAGAGTAAGAACAAAATGCGAATTTTATGAAAACAGCTTAAATGCGTTTGAAACAAAGTTGAAGCGCATTTATATTCGTTCAAACGGTTAAACTGAAAACTATATGAGTATTTTTGAAGCACTTGCATGCTTTTATTAGGAAGAAGACATTCTTATACAAACCGTGTACTGATATTTCAGTTTCAAATAAGCCAATATATGTTTAGTGCTCATTACGAATATTTGACTATTATGTATTATCTGACATTTGAAACATATTAATCAATTTAAATTAATAAACGCTACACAAATTCAGATTTTCATGAATTTATAAAAATATATTTCTTATGTTTTAGGTGGAATTGGAGTAGGTAGAGGAAAAAGAGGAAGAGGAACGAATGAAGGTGATTGAACAAAATTAGAACATAAAATAAACCAGAAAAAATTGAAAGCAAAACAAAAAGCATTGCATATTAGAAAACGAAAAGGAAAGAAATTAGGAAGTAGTACAAAAGCAAAATAAAAATAGGAAGTAAAACAAAACGAAACAAAAATTAAACAAACATTTGAAAGCAGCTAAAAATTTAAAAGGTTCAAACTGAAAGAAAAATGAAGAATTTGATGATAAAAATATTTTAAGAATTTGAGCAACCAAAATAGTAGCACTCTAATAATATACAATGTTATGTGATTATTGTGAGTATAAGTGCATTAAAGTTAAGTTCAAGCTAAAGAAAAAATTTAAAAAAGCATTAAAAAGTTAGCATACATAATTTAAGTTAATGAACAAGTAAATTATTAAAAATGGCAAATTTGCATATGGACTATGAATAGTTTTTGTGAAACTTGTCATTATTTTGTTTTCTTATCTGACCACTTTCGTACCTTTACGAAGTCTCAATCGCCTAGCGTATATTGTCAAATACATTATTTTAGGGGTTTTAATAATGCTGTAAACTATATGATTAAATATTTTATAGTTATTACTAGAATTCAAAATTATTGATAAAATGTATACATAGCTCAACATCTATGCATCAGTTTTCATTTATATGATTCTTTTTATCTTATCTTTTCAGAAATAAACATGGTAAAAATATTAAGCTGTTCAGAATAGTTAATGTTCTGTAAAAGTCAATGTATAATATTCATGTTTATATTATAAACCCTTTAGTTAAAATTACAATTCTTGAAAAGACAGATTACAAGGATTCAAAGTGAGCAGTAAATAAGACATTTCATTTTGCTCTCTGTAAATTGGAAGATGACTATTTGTTATGTTTAATGAAAATTATCGTTTTGTATGGTACTCTGTAATACAAAATAGCACTGAAAATTATTTATACGGATATTAATATAACTAAAATATTATTTGAAATTTTTGTGCACACAATTATCAAAAGTTCAATTCTAAGCTGTTGAAATGAATAAAATATAATTTTAACCGTTTCACCACCCACAAGGCACACTAGTGTGCCGCGGCACACCAGTTGAATATCGCTGGTCTTGGTATATAAATAAGTGAAGTATAAATAAGTACAATTAGATTTTCAAAATTTCATAACGAATTGGAAAAAACCTTTACCATCTAAAAACGGTGAATTACACTTCCAGTATACCTACAAATCAGTATACCTGTATCAGTATACCTGCAAATCAATAGCCCGTTATGTTGCTCCAATGAGATAATTCAATACCTACCTACCTATACCTTTAAATCAACTGGAAAAGTCTGGACTGTTTCAAAACTCAAAAACTAAATCTATATGCAATATATTTGTAATAATATGTAAACCATTACATGGGTTTTCCTACAGCTAACCATTTACAAGCATTAGTATTCAGCTTTTAAACTTAAGGATTTATAAGGCCCATCGTATTATTACGTGTAAAATTTAACCATTGATGGAAAGCTACTTTGAATATTAATTTAAGATACTATAGAAAGATGGTATTAAAACTCTTCACCATAACATTTAAAATGCTTCGTAGACAAATGCAAATCCGCAGAATGAAAAGGAAGATATTTTGCTAGAATGTACAGACCCACTGATATACTAAAACACAATATATTATTGGAAAGTTATATCATAAATATAATATATTGTCCCTCTATGAAAAATAAATAAATGACTTCAAATTTCGTGTCCACTAAGACAGTAGATGACGGTAATAATTTTAGAATATTTTAT
This sequence comes from Meta bourneti, assembly GCA_933210815.1. Lineage (NCBI taxonomy): Eukaryota > Metazoa > Arthropoda > Arachnida > Araneae > Tetragnathidae > Meta > Meta bourneti. Next base: position 29,342,271 of record OW119923.1, on the reverse strand, counting down.
TGTCAGACATAATCAGTTTGATATTTATTTCAATCTACTGTGGGTTTTTGAATATTCGAACCATGCATACACCAAAATAAATCGGATAAAATCGCTCAGTTAACACTGTATGAAATCAGGCTCTTTCAATTCTCTGATTGCTTTGTCCTTCAATGCTTTTGGTTCTGTACATTTACCTTCTAAGTAAGGCATCTTTTTGTTTATTATCCAATGCATCTTGCAATCACATTTTATTGGGTTTCCTAAAATGAAAGTAAAAATGTTTAGGTCTATAATACTCTCTAATACAACTCCCCTAAATGACCGTAATCTAAGGAAAGTGAAAGTTTTGTATTTCTGTAAATTTTAATATTAGTGCCCCATAAATGCTAAAACTGATCGTCTTCACAGTAAAACAGAAAGATGTATTGTAAGAAGGACAAATATGAATTGTGCAATAATATATGCATCTCCTCACATTCAAAAAATTTGTAGGTGAAAGATCATGAATTTATGAAACAGTCTTCTTTTAAAACAAAATGTCCTCAGAGCAGCTAATCAAACTAAACTACACATATGTCCAAAAATTAAAGATTATATCGAATACGTTCCACGCAAGATCATGTTATCCCAATCCAATAGAGCATGTTACAGGTGCTTTAAGATAACAACCTATACAACACCACCAAAGATCGCACAAGAGCAAAGAGGTGCTCAAGTGCTCGCTTGTACATTGAGAGGCTTGTATTTTGATCAGAAGCCAGGGCATTCCCTATTAGGTTGCTTATGACAATGCAAAAAATGTTTCCTTTTTGCAATAACTAAAATCTACAACTTGTTCACATTAGCACCTTTTTCATTTATTTAGTTGCCAGTAACAGCATGAGGCATATAGCGTTCTTATTTTACTCCACATAGCTTGTAGAATATTTGTCATTTCAGGAACTTCGATGGAGGTATTTGGCACGGGATTCATCTCAGATTGTATTATCCTCAATTTTTGAACATATGTGTATAAAGTTGAGTTGGTTTAGTTTCTATAGTCAACATTAAGTTACCCAAACTTCTATCCATCACAACCTCAATATATTCACTTAAAACCTAATTGGAAATTGCAATAGCTAAGTATTCGGTAAAGGTATTCTAAAATATTCCCCGTTTCTAATATGGTAAATAATTCATTAGTATAACGTGACAAAAGAAAATTGTTCACTTACCTCTCAAGAATATCACTCTGAGTTTTGTAGGTAGATTGCCGAAAGCACTTTCTGAAAATACTGAAAACTCATTTCGACTCAGGAGTAAAGTCTGAAGCTCAGGCATATCGGTGAAAAAATCATTAGGTAAACTAGTTAGTCTGTTCTCACTATGAAGTAAAAAAAAAAGAAGTACCTTAAGTCAATCAAGTATAACTGAAACAAAATTGTAAAAGAAATATGTTGAAAATCCATATAATTGTTTGATATTTTTAAAAGTATACATTTAATTAATGATAGAATCTTCCTATTTCCCGTTTATAACATACTCAAAATAAAAATACTTAATAAATAGTATTAGAATAAGCATAAGCTTTAGTAATAAGAATCAGCACTGAAATAAGCCCTCAGGAAATCGTAAATACCACTTTAATCTATCGAATGTGAAAATAGCAATTTACCTTCTTAACGTCACAGAATTTCCGAGTGGTGTAGAATTGTTTTTACCTCATAATGCTCTTAATGACTAAGTAACCACACCTGTTGGTTGAAAAAATCAATGGATTCTTCCAACCTTTGGAAGTATTATATTGGTCCTTCCTTATAACAAAATTCTTTGAAGAGATCTATAAGTTCGTTAATTCGTAAAGCTATTATCGGTCCTTTTCTTAGAATAAAAAATCCATTGGAAAAGTAATATTGATCTTATCCTTAGAACAAAATCCGTTGGAAAGGTTCTGTTGGCTATTTACTTAGAATAGAACATTTGGAAAGATTATTTTGGTCCTTAGATTACAAAATAATCCTTTGAAATACTAATCATCATGAAGGTCAAAACTGTTTATAAATCATGCAGGGAAGATTTCAGGTTGTAATGTGGAATAAGCGTGTGAACCCCTCAAGGGTTAAGAACAACGGTAACAACAATCATAACAGTAAATAAATATTAAAAGAAGTTTTAAGTTTTGTGATGTTGCCGCACTGACTTCATTGCGTCTACTAGAAAATAGTAGGGGTCAGAAAACCAGAATAATTGACTGTGGGATGAGTGAATATGCTGGCATTCGTCAGATTGGTGATTATGAAGCTGGGGTTTAATGGAGGTTGAAAGAGCAAGAATTGGAGGTTTCTTTATGTATAGATGTAACTACAATCAAATATCTAAAATTCAGATCACACCGCTCTATTACTAGAATAATAAATTTCTAATTCCTTTACCTGAAATCCAAGAAAACACCTTTGAATGGAGCTGGTAGCATTTCTCTCTCCAGTTTGCTAATCCTCGTCTTTCGAATGGTGAGATAAAGGAGGTTGCTCAAAGGCGCGAATGCACTTCCTTCGACCACACGTGTTTTGGTTTCCATGAATTGCAGAACTTGCAGACCCTTTGGCAAGTGGTCTCCGAAGTCTTCATTGATCTTGCGAACATCTGTGTCTGTTATGTAAAGCTGGCGCAAGTTGTACAGATGCGAGAACTGAGACGCCTCTATGCCAAGTAACATGTTGACATTGTACAGGAACAGCACTTCCAGGGGACTCGTTTCTGGTTGAGATACCTCAAAAACGGACGTGGCGGTACTGTTGATGATGTATAGTTGCTTCACCTGCTTCTTGTCCACTTGTTCCGATGGTATGTAACTGGTCTCCAGCTCTGTGAATTCCAGCGTCGTGAGCGGGTAGTCGCCAGACTTGGTGAAGATTTCCTCCAGTTTCTGAATGCCGTGGATGGCATGGCACCGAATCACAGGAGCGCAGGTGGGACATGCTTGGCGGCATTGGCATGACTCTATGACGTTCTGCGGAGGGCAGTGTTGATTACTTCCCTGGCAAGAGACATACGCGACCAGGATTGCCGATAACGTTAGGAACAGTGTTAATCTCTCCATCTTTCACAGCGGATGTGTGCAGCTTTGGCGAAACCGCTGCAATGAGGTAATACGTGAAAAGTTTATTATGACGACGACGAATATGATCTATCGTGAAATAAGATAAAGTATGTGGAAAGACGCTTATTGTACACTTTTGAAAGTTATCAAAGTTTTAGAATTTTGATGAACTATGGATAAAAGGCAGTTGCTTAAGAGTATCTTGCATCAAGATAGCAGGGTATACTAGTTTCAAAAAGTACAATGGTCATCAAATAAAAGCAAAATCTAGTATATTAGCTTTGACATACTATTTCAAGCAAGTCTAAAATTGATAATTTAAGTATTTCTAGATGTTGAGTAAAGAGACTAATTAATTCCAATGATCGCAGACTAATTAAAAACCAAAAAAGTATAAATTGTGGAGATGATAAAAATGGTTTAATTCCTAATGTTTCTTAAATGGCGATTTAGTATTAATTTTTATGTTGAACCCTTATGTTTTAAGAAAATGTTACACATTTTTCTATTAATTTTTCTAACCCTGATTTTAAATGCATTAGAGTTCAAAATTGAGAAAATTTGCATATTTTGACGAATTTTTCGCAAAGTACTGCACAAAAGGTAAAACTAATGCATCCAAAAAAATATGCAAATGTTTAGTGTCGAATACGTATGTGCTCGTACATTTTGAGGAACAGGCTTTCTAAGCGCACAATTTCCGCGCTTCGTTCGCTCGCACACCTCGGCGAATTTCATGATTTTTTTTTGCAACATTCGGTGAAATTCAAAAGCAGATAATTAAAATGAGTAACCACCAACGTTTGGATGATGGAATGAGGTGGGGAATCGTCGGAAGTCTCTAGCAATCTACACTTGAGACTGCAGGGCAGTCTCAAGTGCAGATTGCTAGACTTGAATGTAACGCTCAGAGTCTCGTGTCCAACTTATGGAAAAAGTTTAAGGATATCGGATTCGTAGAGAGAGAGCCTGGGCAAATTCGTCCAAGTGCCACGACGACGAGTGAAGATTGATATTTGGCCATTGCAGCGAGGCGTAACAGGAGTGCAACAGCTTCTCAGCTCTCTCGTGACCTTCATGCGGCCATAGGAAGCCGAGTTTCAAGTGTTACTGTTTCCAGAAGGCTACATGAGAGAAGTCTGTTTGCGTCCCGCTCACTAATGAGCACAGGAGAGCCCGTTAATCATGGTGCAGAGAAAGTCGACTTTGGACCAGACATCAGTGGGGGACCGTTCTATTTACTGATGAGTCCTGGTTCAGCCTAACCACTGATTCTCGACGTACGTTCATCTGGAGAGAACAAGGTACCCTTTACCTGTCCTCCAACATCCAAGAAAGAGACCACTATGGCAGCAGAGGTCTGATGGTCTGGGCATGCATTATGTTGAATGGGCGCACAGACCTCCATGTCTTTGACAGAGGCTCTGTGACTGCTGTGAAGTATAGGGATGAGATCTTGGAGCCCTATGTTCGTCTTTTCATGGGTGCGGTTGGCCCTGATTTCCTTGTTATGGACAACGCTCGTCCACATAGGGCTCCTCTGGTTGACGAATATCTGGGAAGTGAGGATATTTTCCGGATGGATTGGCCAGCCAGATCTCCAGATCTAAACCCTATAGAGCATATCTGGAACGCTCTGAGGAGAGCAATTGCAACTCCCCTTCCCCCTCCCAGAAGCATACAGGCCCTGAAAAAGAATTTACGAAGAAGTGGGACCGACTGCCACATAAACTGCCTCATTTCCAGTATGAATTCACGTTCTGAGAGTTGTATAACTGAGAGAGGGGACCATACTACCTATTAACCCAATTTTGTGCCGATATTGTAACCTCTGTTTTAGACCTTCCTGCGCTGATGAGTTTTACGCACTATCATACGTGTGTACCATAACTGTTGTATGGTTATTTGTTTTGTATTATTTCAACCTATGTGCATAACTAATTTTATTAAAATATGTCCAGTAGTTCTGGAGATAATTGCCCAAAAGTGAAAATTCTCTTAATTTTGAACACCAGTGTATGAAACATGTTTGAAAGCAAAGCACTCTTGAAGTTACAACTTTTAATTAGTATATTAATGTTATAACAGTTCCTTTTAATTTCGCCTCTATAAACAATTAGTGTTATTTCAGTTAAATACACAAACTTTAGTATAAACGTTATGAATATGTCAGATAATTAATATGATTTTACAAAATAAATTTCCATACAGTTCAATTTCTTTTAATCATCATACAATGAAACTTAGAAATATTTCTTAACTACCTTCTTTTAGTTTACATTCACAATCTTCTGGTTTTACAACATTCACAAAAAATCTTCTAGTTTTATAACTTCAGTGAAATATACAGTACACTACAATTAAGACACGTAGTATTGTAAATATTTAAGTTTTCTGGAAGTTCGTCCACTTCTCGTGTTTATAACATGTTCAGTGTTGAACCTTGAAAATCATTTGTTCTTGTAATGTCCATGGGATTGTTATCATATGCTGTGTTATTAATATTTATGGTTATTATATTGGATTTGTTTGATCTACAAAAGAGATTTGAGTTTTCCTTATATGTTCTTTATTTCATCGAAGTATTCGACCTGATCCGTCTTTCACAATGTATGATCTGGGTAATGATTTAACTTTTGATATAATTTGCACTGGTTCCCATGTTTTCCTTAAATAATTTCTTATGGTTATATTGTCCCCTGGATTAAGGTCTGGTAATGCATGATCTTTTCTGTTATAGAATGATTTGTCTCTCTTGTCTAAACACTAATTTTACACTAACGTCATTAAAACTCTGCATTCAATAATTGATTTGTTATTGGCAAATTAGTTTTTAAACGACTATTAAACATCTGTCCAAGTGACAGGTCAAGTCCAGATACAGGAGTATTTCAGTACTCCATGAGTCCTACATGATAGTCCTTATTGCTGTATTTAGCTTTTCTAAACAAGCTTTTAGTAATTCCAACCCCTCGTTCGGCCATGCCAATGCTTTGTGGGTAATGAGGACTTGTGAAAACATAATTAAAGTCCCATTCATTTGAAAATTTCTTATAAGCATAGCTATTGAATGGAATATTATCTGAGACTACAATGTTTGGAACACCAAATTTCGAGAAAGTGCATTTAAATTTATCAATGACTTCATCTGCAGATTTATTACTTACCTCAAGCCATTTCGAATAACAGTCTATTCGAACTAAATAACTTAAATTACCAAATTTCATTATATCCACTCCTATTTTCTCAAATGATCTGTAAGGGACAGTATGTGGTTTTAACGGCTCTTTGTTATTCGCTCTTTTGAATTTTTCACAGATTTTACACTTTGAAACAAATTTTTCCACATCTGAATTCATTCCTGGTTAATACATTATTTCCCTTGCCCTTCTCTTACACTTTTCCATTCCAAAATGTGTTTGAGAATAAATTATAGCATTTATTTTTGTAAAGTACGAGGGACTATTATTTTCTCATCAAGGAAAATCAAGTCATCATCGGCATGAAGGTCACTTTGAAGTTTGCTATATGTCTTTACAGTATTTGGGAATAATTTTTTTAATTCAGGCCACTCTTCCTTTAAGAATTTTAAAACCTGGTCTAAATCAGTCTGCTTTAATTTCTCAATTAAATTGAGCTTTTCTATTATCACTCATTGGTAAGCATTTGGTAATGCTATGGACAATATCTACCATTTCTGGATCATCTTTTACTTCATCATTTAATGGAAATGCCTTCTATAAGGCATCAGCTAAGAACATTTGACACCCTGGCTCATGAACAATCTCAATGACTAGAATCTGAACCCTATCAGTAGGCTTAATAACTTTAGAAATTATCCCGTCATTTTCTAAATTTTCTAAATGATCTAATTTAGAAAATGACGGGATAATCCTTTAACCTAACTTGTAGTGCTTGAAGAACTCGTCTTGTTAGGTGAACTACAAGTATAGCATTATATTTTATTGCTATGTGTTTCCGTTCATCTAGAAATTCCCCTGTTCCCCTAAACACATCTTCATATTTATTTATGATACCTTCTTTACTCCGTTTCAATTTCATCTACTCTTTCAATTAGTTCTAATTCTGAAAATGCCTTTAACCCTAAATCGGTTTTGACTGTACATCTACAACATAAAATTCTAATGGATATTTTTATGTCTAATTGTTGAACATTTTAACACAATTACGCCTTTAAGGAGAATCTTAAAATTTCCATAAGACATTAAAGTAGTTCGTGTTTCTTTATGGTTAATTTCTGAATCTAACTTATTCAATATATATATTTGCAAAATGTTAGTTTCTGCCCTAGTATCTAACTCAAATTAAACTGGTATCACATTATTTACACTCCCTGATCCTGCTTTACACTGATACTTTTTACATAACGGCACTTTTTGCATAGCTTTTTACGGCATGTCTGCCGAAGGCATTAACCCTTCTTCGGATTAACGGCTAACTAAACGGGGTTACATATTGTGGCATACTGGAACACGGCATGATTTTTGATGTCCCTGAGAATCACTTTCTAGATAGATATTTCCTGTTTCAACAGGCTATATAATTTTAGTTTTAGTTTAAAACGTTAATTTAATATATATCAGTCTTCAAAACTGCTTTGGATACAAAGTTGACAATCAAATGTCTTTCATTATTTCGTAAAGGAAGACAGCTTCATTCACAAAAATTGCAAAAGTAGTTAAATGGATAGAGGATCGTGACATCAGGATTCCTGAGTGGCCAAGAAATTCTAGACTTCAACCCGATTTAGCAGATTTAATCATTATGGAAAACTCTTTTTACTCTGCAATTCCAGGAACGAGAATAACAAGAGATGTTCTGATACTCTTTTACCTGATGCACATGTTTTCAAGCACACTAAAAATTTATTTAACTATTTTTACAGTATAAATAGCCCTAGTGTATCATAATATGACCACAGAATGATAAATCAATCTCTTGATACTAATAGTTGATAATCAAATTTACAACTTGGTTGAATGAAAAATTTTAGACATTTTACATGAAAATTCAAAAACTATAAAATCTGGTTTTCTTATTTTGGGATAGTGGTTGCTTCCAAACTCTCTTACTGGAAATTATATTTTTCAAATTAAAGTTTTATTTTGTTACCTTTTAAAGATCAATGCTCAAAAAACGTTTCTTAAATAACGACTGACTTAAACATCCACACAAATAGAACATGCTTAAAATTAGGTAAGCGAAAGTATTTTATTGCAACTTTCCCACAAAACTCTCACTTTTCAAACTGGATGCTAACATTAAAAGACACTTGCTAAACTTTCATACCTGTTGAATAATTTAACTTTAAAAACTATATCTACAAATTCAAAGGAAGAAATTGCAAAACTTGTTTTATTGAACGAATAATTCCAAAATATGTTAATATTTTAAATGTGTTAAAGAATATTATTTTTGCACTAGTTTTTATTTCCTTTCAACTATTCGCAGTGCTGAAAGTGAGTAGGTTTCAAATCTTTAATGGATATCTCGGCAAGGGCAATTGGCTTCGTGCATACCACCTTCAAATAGTATGGTAAGATAGCTAACTTGGTGATCCATTTCATCTGACAGTTGCAGTCTATATCGTTACCTGAAATTAAATGTTTCCCATTAAAATTTAACTTATTAATAAATCCAATTTACCCTAAATTTTGGTTGTTTAGTCACAATTTTAAGCGTTGAAAATAAACGATCTAACAAGAGAGGAAAAGTAAAGTCTAAAAGATTTTTGCTCAAATGAACTTTCTGGACCATGTATTACTGGAATTTAATTCCTCTTCATTTTCGTCATTTGATTCCTTCCCCGGTGTATTCCTTCTGTGTCAGATCAGTAAAATCTTCTTTAGTGTGATATTCATTACTTGACGTTCTCTTGTGTTTGGTGCAGCTTGGCCAAATATGGCCATACAACTAATCATCTTCATTAGTTCGAAAGTCCAGTGAGGGCTTTGAGATTTTTCAGATAATTATGTTCCTTCTTGATGTATTATTGGCAATAGTTCTCCAGTACTAAGTTTTGCAAGTCCCAAAAACCTTGTCAGCAGAGTCAATTTATCTGAGCTTTGGTTTTCCTCTAGACTTAACTTCAACAGGCCATATATATTTTTTGATACTCATTTCATCGGTCATTCGAATGATATGCCCATCTCATCTCCCATCCCATCATCTGTATCTTCGTACATTTTAAATATTTTCTCTATACTTTTTTATAAACTTTTATCTAAATAGCACGATAATATCGAATATTAAAGAAGCTCAACTCTCATTGAATTCTTCGCCATTTGCGTGATGATATCTCATTACCTTCTATGGAATAATACTATAAAATTTATAGACCTTGATAGATTTTCTTTTACAACATCTAAGTAAGAAATTGAGATGTGTTTATCGAATATTACATACTGCTTTATGGATTTTGTTTACATCAAAATACATTGATAGAGGCAGGACATCGCAATCTTTATAGAATTTGAATTTTGTTATTTGATAGGATGCATACGTTAATCTGATATTGTTTCTGTTCTAATTTTGAATTTTTTGGACGTTATTAGACAAAAATTGCAATTTGTGTTGAAGGTGAAACAGTTATAGTAGTTTTTAAGCTTCGTTGACTCTAAAATATTACTTTATTGTGTTGAAAAAATACCTTAAATTAATGTGGTTAAATTAATCACTTAGTTTTCAATAGAACCCCTATAAAAAAGACCGTTTGTTCAGATCCATGGAGTGGAAGTTTTCTAGCAAAAACACTATAATGTGAGATTAAAATAACTAAACTTTTATAGTCTTCTGATGAAATTAAAAAAGTAGATTGACTGAGGTATTGTCGAAATGAGACGGCTGATCCGCTGGTCAAAGTAACGAGCAAAGATTTCTCAGTCATAAAATGATGAAATCCTATATCACACTACTGAATCAATAAGCAAGACAACTTTCAACAATACCCTCTCAAAAGAACTTTTGGAGAGAAATTCTATGAAAACATGGTGGGTCAACATCTGATACCTTTCTGATTGGCCAAGGAAGAATGTAGTTTAATTTCACCTTGCTCCTGTTCACGACTGCCTTGCTAAACATATGCATCGAATTTTTATATTAAATTATACTTTTTGCTAACTCTGAGATCCTCAGAAAGATATAGACCGTGAATACCTGTTTCGATGTCCTTCGCTCCCTTCTACTTCAATGTGGGAGAAGGAAATGGCGAGAGATGGATCGAATGGTTTCCATGGTCTTTTCTTTAGTTATCATTTGTTCTTATGTGTTCTATCGTTTGGTAGGTAGTTAATTAACGTCACACTGGAGCAACACAACGGGCTATTAGCGACGGTCTGGGATCAACCCCCAAGGGAATGATACGAGGACAACACCACGTAATTTTGAACCACGGTCAGATGACACAACACCTAAGCTGACACCTCAACAAACTTCCACACCATGCGAACGTGAGAACATTTGAGTCCACGACAGATTTAACGTGCACCAGCCCTCGTGCACACGACGGTCTTTGGTCGGACCTAGTTTCGAATTCACAACCCTCCCATTGCTAATCCGTTACTCTTCCAATCGGGCTACCGTGGCCCTAAAATATAATGTGAAATTAACTGAAATAATTATTGCATTCAACTGGAAACATAAACTATGTGTGTGTTTCTAAATTTAACAGAATTAATGTTAATATACGGAATAAAAATTTACCTTCAATATACAAAAGACCTAATTGTGGCATCACCCTTCCAAATACCGATTCCTGGAGTGTCACTATCCGTGTATTTGAAAATCCAACTCCTGTTAGATTCGGCATGTTCGAGAAAATATCGTTAGGCAAGCTTCTAATTTGATTTTCACTGAAATGCAATAAAATAAATATAATCGCTTTACATATTCTATTGTTTCCAAGCTTAGAACCAAATAAATGTATTAGATGCAAAAATCATGATTTGACCACATTAAGTAATCTTCACTACAGCTAAAATATAGTTCAGATAAGCTCCATTAAGAAATGTCTCGAGAAATTAATATTTGAGGGAAAATAGTGATCCAAAGAATGATTAAATGTACGTTTAAATTTGACGAATTAAAATCGGTAATGCACAAGTATTACTGAAAAATAAATTAAACTCATTGTCTCCTGATCTCAATGATTTGTATATCAGACTCTCATAAACACAGTTTAAATTAATCGTTTGTTAAGTAGATAAAAAATATTTAAATCAATTGTGCATGTAACGATTATTCTAAATCTCATCTGAATGCAAGAATTAGGTAACTAAAAAATGGTTTACTTTGAGTTGCTTTGTGTGTTAGGGTGCAAGGTCCAGTATTGGACTAAACTAGCAAGACTGAGATCGCAGAGTTCAATGCAATCACTAGATAAATTTTTAGATCACTTAAGCACTGCCTATCAGCTAATGAAAGATGTAGGTATGTATGAAACGGGGATTAGGTGACACAAACTGTTTTTTCCCTTATCACAAAAACCAAAAGGTTGAATTACATAGTTCTTACATTCAGGTGACATATGTGAAGTAAAATCTTTTGAGAACATAACTAGTAAACTAGGAAGAAGTCTTGAACTTTTTCAATGGTCACTTCGTCTATGGTCAATATAATTTAAGATTATATTGACCACTAAGTATAATTTTTGTAACAAAAACTATTATTTTTAAATTAATATGTTTCAGAATTATCTCGGAATTCTTGATTGGGAATACAATAAATTTTTATACTCACTCCTTACTTCCGTTGTACCATAAGAATTATAGAACAAAATATTATTTTACATAAACTCGTCTATTTGGTACTAAATATAAAATAATGAATATTCTCCTACTATTTGAACTACAAATGACACGAGTCTAGGATATATCACTTGCACGTTGACTCATTGAGAATAAACCACATTGACTCTTGTGTTTCTCCAGATACCTTTATCCATGTAGTACATGATGAATAAGTATTGAAAGAGAGATTTTATCTAGTGTAATACACCACTCCTGGGCCGCAAGAGTGGCAGACATAAAAAATATGATATTTCGAGTAAATAATTGTCTCAATGTGGAAAACTACATTTTTTCCAGCAGCAAATGGTAAAGCTCTAACTCCAATACTGGACCACTAGATGGAAAAAAGCTACAGCAGCACTCTGTATTTTCCGAGCAATGACAACTTTAAACCCGGTTTATCTCAAAATGTGATTTTTTTTAGTTGTACCATTGTGGGGATGTACCACGGGATGTACACTGTGGCAGATCATGAACGATATAGTTGAAAGGTTAAAGTATTTGTCTTTTATATGCAATTCGTTTTATATATTTACTACATAGAAAAATTAGTTTATCTGAAATACGTTTATATACGTTGTATGCCGATGCCAGAATAGATGAAAGTTAACATAGATAAACATACGTCACTTACCTGAAATGCATAGCAATCAATTTGGAGTGAGCCGGAAACATATCTCGCTTCAACGTCTTAATTTGAGTCTCCCTGATGAATATTCTCGTTAATTCCGTCAATTTGGAGAAAGCATTGTCACCCAACTCTTTCGTCTTCGTCTTTGTGAAATACAAACCGGTCAAACCCTGTGGAAAATAGTCAATGAAGGATTGATCTATCTTCCTCAACTCAAAAGCGGTAAGATTCAGTTCCTTCAAGTGGATCAAGGACGAAAAGACGTCCCATTTTACACCACTTTGCAACACTAAATACGACAACTCCATCTCAGTCAACTTATTAGAAGCAGGTGGTGGCTTGTCGAAGAGTGATGACATGACATTATTTCTCAAATATAATTTCCTCACTCGTTTTTCAACGATGGCATCGGACGGGATATACATGAAGCTCGAATTTACGATATTAAAGTTCCAGAAAGTGTAATCCGTCGATTTCTGAAACAAAGTGTTTAGTTGCTCTATGTTTAAAATGTTTGAGCAAACAATCTTTGCCTCGCAGACTTCGCAAGACTTGCTGCAAGTACAAGGAGAAATATATTGTGGATCTGGACATATTGTTGATGGGTCTAAAGATTGTTGACAAATTATGCTACTAAAGAACGTAAAAACCGCAACAATGAAAAAAAGTAACATATTACTTTGATTACCAGTGAGGATGTGATAAAACCAGTAACGTCTTAAAAGCTAGATTAGAAGAAATTTTGCTTTGAGTTTCTCTATCTCTGCTCGCAAGACACTGCTGTGTTTGATAGCAGCAGAAAGTTTCAAATACTTCTTTCTTAGATCTGATAAAATCATGTGAAATTATCTTACGATATTGTACATTGCTGATTTGAAATAAATAATTTAATATTGAATATCACTACTAAGTCAAAAATTTTCTTTAAGGTGTCAAGTCTTTCTAAGAGAAAGGAATTGAATTTATGTTCCTTTTGATTTAAAATTGTGTTAATCGTACGCATTGAAAGGAAACAGATTTTTAATATGTAGTTTACTGAACTTTGTTTATTGTAATTAAATAAAAAAGCATTTAGCAAATAGTTAACATCAATAACGAGTAGATTAGGAATTCTTTTCTTGTGAGAGGAACCCTTATGGATCGTTGAAATTTCGTTTCAGTTGATGTGGTTTGATGTTCGTTGTATGTGAACCTTTAGACAACCTTTCCTTGCTAGGACAAATTTCATTTTTTTAAGATCATTTTCGTTCCAACTTGATATGATGATCTTTATGTTTGTTTATGCAACAAGATTTTTATATCTTATCTAGACGTATATTTTAGCTATCTCATTAACCTCTGTCTTTAAAGAAATACTATGGTCATCATATAAAAGCAAAACTAGTCTGGAGCTTTAACAAATTTCTGGAGCAGGTCTAAATATGGTAAACAAATGGTTAATAAATTTTCATTTAAAATTGCACGTAGTTCATTTGTACACATACTAGTTAATGTACAGAAATAAAGGATAATTACAAAGAGTGACATAAAAACAGTCGATATTCTAGTGTGTGTATTGTTTTAAAGATTTAATATTGATTTTAATTATTGAACATACTTTATAAAAATGTTAATATTCATAAACATTTATCAAAATATTGACTTTTCAAACTGACTCTTAAGATTACCTGGCGGTTTCTTTTTTAAATCGGGCCACCAAATAATAATTTATCCAGGCAATCCCTCGGTAACGGGATTTCCGGGATAAATTTATATAAAAAACCTTAACCCTCCAAGTGATTTCGGAAGTGGAAAGGGCCCGTCCACCCCCTGAAGGGTGTAAAGAGCGATTTCGTTCACATAAATCACTTCGAAATCCTGCGTTAATGAAAGAATGAACTCTACTATCCCAACACAACAGGGAACAATGACCAAAACTAATGTGCGTCGAGGTATTGTTAATTTTAGTCACTGTTTCACCCTTCTGTTCCATGGATTCTTTAGCCAACAATATAGCTGTCACTCTTTTATAAAATTAAGACTTCAATTATATTGTTGGTACAGAATTCAAAATGGTTCCATTGTTTTCCATTGTAATCGATCCTCCCATTGTGCTTCTCACCCAACAATAGATTTCACTCTTTTGTAAAATTAAGAGTTCAATTACATTGTTGCTAGAGATTCGAAAATGGTTCCATTGTTTTCAATTACAAATTCCATTGTCTTCTATTATTGCCCAGACGACGGTTATCGAATGTACTGTTTAGATTTCTTTCTTTCAGGTATTGTCTCCATTAAATGAAGTTTTAAATGTTGTAGAACAAGAAATAAAGGTATTTTTTCCTTTTGTCGTTCTGATTGACAACGTACGTCCACGCCACTACCAGGATTCGAACTCAGAGCAAGAATTTACTTGTCGCACACATAACTGTCGATGGATATAACCATGTATTTTTATAATACACTACTGTTTGTGAAAATAGCAACACTATGAAAGAATGATCAGAAATAAATGAAATTTATTCCATGTATTACTTATAGTGGTTTAAATAAACAATCAAATTTACAGAGCAATAAAACAAAAATAATGCCGAAAATCAATATTTTGTGCAGCTACCACGCGCAGCGATGAGGGCCTGTACAAGTCGTGGCATCGAATCATACAGATTCTGTATGTCATGCTGAGGAATGGCATTCCAGTTGGCCTCTATCTGATGCCAAAGTTCAGCCGTACTCTCTGCCCGACGAGCGGTCCGATGTAATCCCAGACATGCTCAATGGGCCACATATCCGGGAAACGTGCAGGCCATGACAGAAGCGGAACCTGTGGTGCACTGAAGAAGGCTTGTACATTCCTAGCAACATGTGGACGGGAATTGTCTTGCTGAAATACAGGTCCGGGAATGCGGTGCAGGAGGGATAGGACCTCGGGCTCCACAACTTCCCTGATGTAGCGCCCGCTGTTCAGGGTCCCCATAATTTGGAGTAGGCGGGATCGCCCATTATATCCAATAGCGCCCCAGACCATAACGTCCAGTATGACGCTGAATAAGACACTCCGGGAGGAGGCGTTCACCTCTGTAGCGTCTGACGAGTACGCGTCCATCGTTATAGTCCAGACTGTAGCAGGACTCATCTGAGAAGACGATTTGTTACCAATCGGCACACCATTGGCTGTGTTGGTGAGACCATTATAGCCGGAGGCGTCGGTCGTTCAGCGTCAAGGGAATCCTGCGCAGAGGAATCCTTGCACGTAGTCCATGGCGCAGCAGACGTTGACGAACCGTGGGGGCAGACAATGACACACTTGTAGACGTGCTCCAATGTTGTGCCAACGCACGAGAGGACGCTGTACGGTCCGTCACTGCCATACGGATGAGGTGTCTGTTGTCCCGTGGTGACGTCATATTGGGTGGCCCACCTGCCGGGTTTTCGACTTGTTCGGTTCTCCCTGGTCCATCTCTTCCACACACGCACCACTGTTGCAGCATTACGCCCCGTGCGAGTGGCGATTTCACGATACGAAAGTCCACCCTCACGGAGGCCGATCATGCGGCCTCGTTCGAACTCAGTTAGTTGCTCGTATGGCACTCTGCGTTTTTGGAAAGGCATATTGACTTGTAATCAATCATTTACAGTAGTCAAACGACGATACACAAATTTCAACGCACCTTTACAGTGCTTTCTATGTACGGCTCACTTGGAAGTTTAGAGGGTGTTTCTCGGCCCACACATGCATGATCACTTTGTAATTCTAATCATTTGCATATCCTAATCTGTTTTGCATTCCCTGCAAGTTTCGTTTAATTTGCATGATTCCTTCATGGTGTTGCAATTTTCAAACTGTAGTGTAGATTAAGATTTCCATATTTTGTTGAATTGTCGATACTTCTTTAAATTCTCCTCTTCGAAAGAATACATATGTTATTATATTTCAAAAATTCTATTCTATTCGAATCTTTCTATTCTCTCTACTTTTGGTTTCATTTCTTGTGAAACGACTGCCAACGGCGATTCCAAGGGGAACACACCGGAGATACGTGATAAATTTGGTAATAGAAAAGTTCCTCTTTTGGTTTTCGGGCGCATTGAGGGTTAGCCTCACCACCCGAAATCAAAAGGGAAACTTGGAGGAGGACCACATTTGAAGAACACCGCGTGACGTTGGAACCTTCTAAAATTTGGAGTTCGCATCTTATTTAATATTAAGAGTAATTAATATTATTTCCAAATTAAATGCTATGCACAGATAAATTTATTTGACACTTGTTTCTCTACCAAAACTACCGAAATCGAATAAAAAGAAAAGTAAGGTGTGGGAGATAAAACTGCAGAGTTCGATGAATGGCAAAACGTTCCTGCAACAGATTTGTAGTGGAATTTAAGTCATTTGAAAAACAATTACGAGAAAAGAAGACCACCAGAAAGTCAATTTGTTAGCCGAATGGTTTTTATCCCCAGGCCTCGATTAAACAGTCTGTTGGATTCCCAGTCGTGTGGCATGGATGTAGTTCGTATTCCACCTTGTAATGATCGCTATTATTAGATCTCCTCTAGCAAACCCTGCACCAGAAATTACGAATGCAAGCATTTTTTCCCCACAACGTGTAGGAAGGTATCCCAAAATCTTTAAAACTCTTCATCAATTGACTCGGAGATGGTGCACTTAGCGACAATGTATGGTCTTTCAGACTTGGAAACGGATTGAGTTCTTTTCGGATATGTTCCTTTCGGATGTGTTGAAGGTTTCACCAGATGATTGGAGAAGCATAGTCAGTCTTTTCCGACATATCACAGCTAAATAAGGAACACTAGCTTAAAATCGGAAGTTCTAAAGATTTCTCATTCACAAGCATCCGCCAACGATAAACGGAAGTGGAAAGGGCTCATCCACCCCTGAAGGGTGTAAAGAGCGATTTCACTCACGTAAATCACTCCGAAATCCTGTGTTAACGAAAGAATTGACTCTACTTTCCCAACAAAATAGGGAACAATGACCAAAACTAACACGAGTCGAAGTATTGTTAATTTTAATCACTGTTTCACCCCTCTGTTCCATTGATTCTTTAGCCAACAATATAGCTGTCACTTTTTTTGTAAAATTAAGGGTTCAATTATATTTTTGGTAAATACAAAGTGGTTCCATTGTTTTCCATTGTTATTGATCCTCCCGTTGTGCTTCTCACCCAACAATAGATTTCATTCTTTTGTAAAATTAAAAGAGTTCAATTACATTGTTTCTAGAGACTCGAAAATGGTTCCATTGTTTCCATTACAAGTTCCATTGTCTTCTATTATTGCCCAGACGACTGTTATTTAATGTACTGTTTGGATTTCTTTCAAATATTGTCTCCATTCATTTGTTTTAAGTGTTTAAGTGTTAAGTGAACAAGAAGAAATCAAGGTATTTTTTCCTTTTGTCATTCTGATTTACAACGTACGTCCACGCCACGACCAGGATTTGAACTCAGAGCAATAATTCACTTGTCGCCCACATAACTGTCAAAGAAGAGATATCTTGTCCATCAAGATCTTACCAGTTTATCTAATGACGAGATATTTTTCAAGATATTGCCGATTTTTTTATGATGACAAGATCGATCAAGATATGGTCAGTTTTCCTTTAATGACGAGATATCTAGTCCATCAAAATCTGATTAGTTTCATCTCAATACCTCGTTGAGATGACCACTATGAGGGTAGAAACTGTTTTAAAGCGATCGTCAACATATTACTGAACATATATTTTATTTATAATTAATTAGTACATCAAAACTCCTACCAAGATCTTTTTCATTTTATTACGTTTTATTACTTGTTAGCAAGTAATTCTTTTTTTAAAGAAAGCACAGTGAAACTACTACATATAATAGATATAATTTTCGCAAAATACACTTCCATCAAGCATAAATGGATCATAAATAATAACAATTGACACAAACTGTCACAATATAGCATTTTTTAGATCAGACAGCAAAAATGTGTTATTGTAATTATCTATACAAAACTCTTAAATACTTTACATTGGATGGGAACATTAAACACACTTTCTAAGCTTGCATTTATTCAAAAGCAAATTTAATTCTTTACTTCAGAATTCTCTATTTTTAAGTTTAATAGAAAATATAGCATTGTTATTTTATTGTAAAATAATATTAAATATAACACTGTCATGAATCCAAAAAATTATATACTTTAAATCTGTAATAGAATCCTTTATTTTCTCAATAGCTGAGGTTTTTCAGTTATTCACAGTGCTTGAAGTGAGTGGGTTTTAGGTCTTTTACGGGAATCTTCTTTAAGGCCTTTGGCTTTGCACACACCATATCTAAATATAACGGTAACTCAGTTGCCTTAGTTATCCACTTCACATGAAAATCGCAGACCATGTGGTTGCCTGAAAATATAAGTGATTCTATAAAAAGTTTCCTATATTAGTAAACAAGTTTATCCTAATTTTGTGAAATTTGTAATGGATGCTTTTTTGGATCATTTGTTTCAAGGATTGTGTGTAGTACAGGGTGGCCATAAAATAACTCACTTCTTGGAGGCATCTTTAGCTAAACTTAATAAATAGAATATAACCTAATTTGGTATTGAGACGTTTGAAAGAATGGGGAGACGTATTCCACGCAAAAAAATTTTGTACCACAAGTCGACAATAGGGGGAAATTTGGCGCTGTTGGAGTCGAAAATAGTCGAACATTTGCATTAAACAAGGTCAGTATGCTATACAGCACATTGATTCTTATGTACAGAAAATTGCATCTGGTGTGAGGCATGATCTACAGCTGAAAGTAATGAGTCGGATAGCACAGAAAGTCACAGCAGAGAAAGGTCAGCACATTAAAATTGATCTATTTGGTCAAGGAGAATCTGCTTCGGCAGAAGAAAATATTTTTGTGTGAGTTGAATCTGTAGTAATTTGGGTGTCTATAGCCAGTTTTTTTATTGTATACGCCACATATCCAGCTGGAATTAGTGGTGATGTTGCTTACATACTTTAAATATTTTTATACTTTTGGTACTAAATTGATTTTCCGCTGAATACTTCTCATTTCTTCAAAAGTCTCAATTAACAATTTGGTTCCATTCCTTTTATTCGATTTAGCTAAAGAGGCCTCCAAAGAGTGAAAGCTATTTCATGGTCGCCCTGTACATTCAATTCTTATTGTAAAGGTACACATATAGTGTTTCTCTTAAGTAAGGGTTTTATTTTCTTTTGGAATAACTTTTAAATGAAACATTTTTAATGTAATCTTTTATGCATTTTTACTCAATGATGGATGACAATTTGGAATCTATGCACTACTCTAACATTGTTTTTCGAGGTTGCTAACGAAAATGCTCTCACTGCCAATAGTGAACGATATTGTGCGATGTTGCAAATATACTTTCTGCCTGAAACTGATCGACAAATGATTTACAGATTATATGATTACAACAGAATAAAATAGAACGTCATACAGTTCGTGCAACACTGCGAATTCTAAAGGACGCATTTCATGGCCGAATAATGACAAAATCTGGAATTGTCGATTGGCATTCTCACTTCCCTGATTTGACCATGCCGGACTTTTTCCTATGGGCTACTTAAAGGAAAGAGCCTGTGGCAGCAAACCACTGTCAACGATTCAACAGTTTAAATAAAACATTCGCGAAGAAATTGTACAAATTCCAGACATGTGCTCAAATGTGATGGAAAATGCAATAAAAAGAGCCCGTATTTGCAGCGTTGACAGAGGTGGTCATTTGGCCCCTGTAACTTTCCATCAACAAGGTCATTAATTGAGTAAACAATATGTAAAAAATGTTTTATTTAAAAACTATTCGAAAACAAGAAACCCCTGTACCCCTGTGATAGAACCCTGTGATAGAAAAAAAGCTTTTACGTATTTACATAAAAACCTGAGATTGAAACTGGTTTTCCAATTTTGTAGTTTTATATACAAAACTACTCTCAAAAATCAAACTTTATGCGATTAAAATGAAACAATCGTGTATAAGGTTATTTTTTCGACGTTCACACTAATGTTACTTTATTGTATTAAAAAGAAGCGTTCTCAAATTAATGTGTTTGAAACTAAAAATATCTACACATATTTAAGCTTGTCACAGAAATCTAATGTACGCTATATATTATGAGCTGCTCCCAGAAATTTATAATACCGTTCAATACAAGGTGGTTTTTTATGAAAGAGCTCCATTTTGAATATTAATTTCTTTCAAGTAAAACATTTATCACTAATTTTGTCTTGCATATTATTTACTCAATGGCATTATTTATAGAATATGACATCGGTATAGCGTACTGGGGCAAGTGGTGTGCCAATAAACACGACGACACAGTCAAAATTACAAATAAATTAACATTTATTTCAAAACACAGTATTTTGCATTTTTTACAGAATTAATGCATTAGTCAGGTATTTGTGTCCCTTGCTTGTGGCTGCGTAAAAAGGGAAAATGGGAATTACTGAGAAACGGCTGTCTCGAACGAGCAGCAAAAAACACCTCAACTCACTTCGAGCTCTGCAACAATTTTCGTCTCTTGTCCAGCCAGTTTCACTGGGAGATATTCGAATCTCATGGGGCGTCGTGCACCCCTAAAGACTATATGGAGGGTAAGGAGATGATCATGAGAGAGACTCCGATAGGTTTTTCGAGTTTTGACCGGTGGTCAATGGTAAGCCCGAGCTGTTGCTATGGACGTTATAGCGGTCAAATGACGACCTCTAGCCAAGTTGCAAATATGGGCTTTTTCGATCACATTTCTCATTACGTTTGGTTACAATTTCTGGGGTGATTTGCTCAATTTCGGGAATGTTTCGCTTAAGCTTTTGAATCGTTGCCGACTTATTAGCGTAGATTTGATTCTTTAAGTAGCCCCATATGAAAATACGCAAGGTAAAATCAGGGAAACGAGGGGATCAATCGACATCATCATAATGTGATGTAACCTTGTCGATGACTTTGAACTCGAAAAAATTTTGTAACATAGCACAATATTGTTCACAATTGACTGTAACCACGTTTCCATTAGCATCCTCGATAAAATGATACAATATTGCCTCCATTCCAAATTGTCATTTGTCATTAATTGAATAAAAAATGTGTAAAATACTTACAAAATATTTTATTCAAAAGTTATTCTAAAAAAAATTGAGCTCGTACATAAGAAACACCCAGTACATTCCTCTAAAAATATGATTTGAACTTATTATACACAAGCACGCAAACATATGGAGTGGAGTATTTTTCATTATTAAGGAGCGGAATATTATTGAGTAAAAACAATATTGCAAATATCAAATCTATTAAATTTGGGAAGCTAAAACGTTTGATTTATGCGTTAATAAAAAAAATATTCATGAAAAATCAAATTAAAAAAATGGAAAATAGAATACGATAATGTGCTTACAGTCAATTCAAATTTGGACTATTTGATTGTTTCTAAGCTTTTTAAAGTTCATGTTTTTGTACAGATAAAAAGTTTACCTTGAAAGTTAAACTCAGATAAAACAGAAAGTACTTCAAAGATAAAAAACTCATCTTTAAAGATTACATTATTACACTGATAAAAAGTTTACCTATAAATATGACGTTATTACATAGATAAAAAGTTTACTTTTAAAATTGACAGTTATTGCACTGATAAAAAGTTTAATTTTGAAGTTGACGTTATTACAATGATACCTATCAAGATGTCTTTATTACATAGATAAAAAGTTCTTTAAATATGACGTTATTGCATAGATAAGAAGCTTATCTTTAAAATTTACATTATTACACTGATAAAATTTGTAACTTAAAGTTGACTTTATTGAATGATAAAAAGTTTACCTATAAAGATAATGTTATTACACAGATAAAAAGTTTACCTATAAAGATAATGTTATTACACAGATAAAAAGTTTACCTATAAAGATAATGTTATTACACAGATAAAAAGTTTACCTATAAAGTTTACCTATAAAGATAATGTTATTACACAGATAAAAAGTTTACCTATAAAGATAATGTTATTACACAGATAAAAAGTTTACCTATAAAGATAATGTTATTACACAGATAAAAAGTTTACCTATAAAGATGGAAGGATGGGTATATAAAGAGTCATATAAAACAATTATTGTTGGCCATACCTTATAATAAAAAATAGTACATAAATCGAGAACATAGCGGTAAATATGAAACTAAGTTACTTTTGCCATGTTCCAAGTTATGAGGATCATGAGTATAGATTGTGTCGCGAATGCATTGAGGCATTATTTTGGCACATTTGACAAACTAATATATTAGTAGTTCAAATAAGCTACAGGTAAATTTCCCTTAACGTCTTATCTATTTAACAACCATTCGGACTTACGACTGTACAATTCCCTTTCTAAAGCCGTATTCACACATCAGCAAAACGGGAGACGGTTCCAACTACGGCTACGAATACAATTTAATCAAATGTAGGATTTGACACGTAGCCTAGTCCGCCGACACTGGAAAATGCAACCGACGTTGAATTCGTTAAATCAGATGCAGAATGCTCTCATTGCAAGTTCCGTTGGTTCTCTTGCTTAATATGTAGCTGCCATTTCGTTATGATTATTCGACGACACAAAACTTCTGGACCTAAAATAAACTACACTGCTGGCCACCGTAAATGCAACACCCTGAAGGAAGCATGCAAATAATATGAAATTTACAACATGCATTAGCGGAGGTGAGATATGCAAATGATTAGAATTTCAGCGCAGACGCACATCACGCGCGCCTGTGGCGCCACTTCAAAGCGCTATTTAAGGCTTGGAGATTTCGACGATTTCAAGTACGGCAATTGTGTTTTTCTTGTGGTTTTTTCAAAAAAAAAACGATCAATTATGCCTCGTAGAAAACAGTGATCATCTTTTGATCAAGTATCCGAGTTCGACAGAGGAAGGATAGTGGCCTACCGAGATTGTGGATTATCTTTCAGGGAAATCGGTAGTCGTGTTGGACGAAACCAAACAACTGTAATGCGGATATGTGATCGTTGGATGCAGGAGGGTACGACGGACCGACGTGTTCGATCGCATCCACCTCAGTGCACCACTTCACGTGATGACAGGCATATTGTGCGTATGGCAGTGACGGATCGCTCAGCCACATCACGAACCATAACACAGCACATTCAGTCTGTACCGCATCATCCAGTGTCTGCGCGTACCATTCGATGCCGTTTACAGCAGAGTGGTCTGTCCGCAAGACGTCCATTGCTTCGTCTACCCTTGACGCAGAACCACAGACGTTTCCGCCGCCAATGGTGCGATGAAAGAAGGATGTGGACGGCAGAATGGAATGAAATTGTCTTTACTGACGAGTCACGCTTCTGTCTGCAACACCACGATGGTCGGATTCGAGTCTGGAGACACCGTGGAGAGAGGATGCTGAACAGCTGCGTTATGCACCGCCACACTGGTCCTGCACCGGGTATTATGGTATGGGGCGGTATTGGATATCACTCTCGCACTCCTCTAGTACGCATTGCCGGTACTTTAAACAGCCAGCGCTACATCTCCGAGGTGTTGGAGCCAGTTGTCCTTCCTTACCTTCAGGGCCTGCCCACAGCCATATTTCAACAGGATAATGCGCGACCACACGTGGCACGCATTGTCCAAGGGTTCTTCGTCAATCGCCAGATTGAATTGCTTCCCTGGCCAGCTCGCTCTCCGGATTTTTCGCCGATAGAAAACATGTGGTACATGGTTGCTCAACGATTGACCCAGAATACATCCCCAGCTGCCACACCAGATCAACTTTGGCAACGTGTGGAAGCTGCTTGGTCTGCTGTACCCCAAGAATACATCCAAAGTCTCTTTGAATCAATGCCGAGGCGTGTGGCAGCGGTGATCTCCAACAATGGCGGCTACTCTGGCTACTGATTTTGGCAGGAACCACACTTCACAGAAGTCTATAAATTTAATCATTTGATACTTGGTCAACATGTTATCTACAAAATAAATTTTGTTGTGATATCTCTTGTCTTTCTTGGTGTTGCAATTTGGGTGGCCAGCAGTGTAGTTATCGACACCATCAAAGCCTGTAAGTATGGAAACCTTTCCTTTATTCAGGACACATAAAAGCGATTAAGCTTTTCGCAGATCGATCAATTCGCCTTAGCGACCTCGTTCAAGAAACCTAACTTGGTCGTTAAGTGAGGAATGGCTTTATGAGAAAAGATTGGGAAATAATAGTTTTTCACTTTTGATAAGTCATCTTTTATATGAAAACATGTCGTTTAAATTTTTTCTAATTTTAACCCTCCTAGCGGTTGTCACGAGGTTTCTCATCATTAGCAAAAGCTAACCAGATCTTGATAGACAAAATATCTCGTCATTAGAAAAAAATTAATAGATCTTTATCTCGTCATCATCAAAACTTCGGCAATATCTTGATGGCGAGATATCGCGTCGAAAACACTTGGAGGGCATTAAAAAGTCAAATGAAATGACATTAAAATTAGTTCAAAATAAAATAACGTGTTTTAATCGTATACAAAAGCACGCAAATAAAACACACACATATATATATGTCAAGACTGAATCGTTTCGCCTTTCCCCATTCGTCTTAGAACACTCAATCATATTCGCATTCAGAGAGCGAATTGGTTGGAGCTCCATGCGTTCTCGTCACTATGCTCTGATTGGTTGGAGTTCCGTGCGTTTTGGTCGCGATGGAAACGCTCAAAGCAGAGCGCGCAAATAATTCATTCTAACAGGAGAACATGGGAATTTTCGTATGTAGTTTGCAGCGAGAGTGAAATGGCTCAAGACCTGTGTGGCTGATCGTGCATCTTAAGAAAGGGAGACCTTAGTGGCTCCATATTAATCCTCCGTGGATAAAAATTGTTACTTCTTCTGAATGTGGACTCCTCAACATCAATGTTAAATATTTTCGCAATAAATGTTCTGTGTTAGTAAAAAGTGGAACTCTTCCTGTCAATCAACTGTTCCTGTTCTATCCCACTTCTGACATATATATATATATATATATATATATATATACACACCAAGTATTGCAAGTTCATTTTTGTAGTGTTGACTAAGTTCATCACAGTTTAGATGTATACTGGTATAAATTTTCTAAAAGTGATTTCTGGAACAAGACAAGTAAAGTCGAATGTATAGCATTGCTGAAAATGTCTCGTCATTAGAAGAAAACTGACCACATCTTGATCTGAGCATCATCAAAAAATCGGCAATACAGGTGACTACTACCTACGATTACTAAGGTACTTAAGTTAACTTCGTACTGGAGCAACACAACGGGCTATTGGCAACGGTTCGAGTTCAATACCAAAGGGAAAGATTCGATGACTACACTACGTTAGCATGGTGTGGAAGTTTGGAGAGTGGGGTATCAGCTCAGTTGTTCTTCACTTCATCTGACCTTGTTCAAAATTACGAGGCATTGTCCTTGGATTGTTCCTTTGGAGATTGATCCCGGACCTTCGAGAGGGCCGCGGTGGCCAGGTTAGAAGTGTAATGGACTAGCAACCGGAGGGTTGCGAGTTCGAATCCAGCCAAACACCGTCGTGTACAAAGGGGGCTGGTGTTCGTTAAATCTGTCGTGGCCTCAAATGTCCTCACGTTGGTGTGGTGTGGAAGTTTGGAGAGTGGGGTGCCAGTTCATGTGTTGCCTCGTCATCTGACCGTGGTTCAAAATTACGTGGTGTTGTCGTCGGATCTTTCCGTTGGGATTGATCCCGGGCAGTCACCAATAGCCCGTTGTGTTGCTCCAGTGCCATGTTAATTAATTGCCTACTTAGCGAGGACAGCAGTTCGTAATTTTGAACCATAGTCATATGACGAAGTCAACTCCTATGCTGATGTCCTAATCTCTAAACTTCCACACCACGCGAACGTTAGGACATTTGAAGCCACGACAGATTAAATGTGCACCAACTCCGCTTGCGCGACGGTCTTTGGTTGGATCGAGTTTCGAACTCGCAACCCTCCGGTTGGTGATCCGCTACTCTTCCTATCGTACTACCACGGCAATTCAAAAATTCTAGTAAGAATCAATTCGCAACATTTCCAGCAAGCTCATAGGGAGTCGAATCTCTTCCTTCGGATTTGATCCCGGACCGTCGCCAATAGCCCGTTATGTCGCTCCAGTACAACGTCAATTAAATGCCTACCTACCCACAAAAAATGAGTGGCAGAATTAATTTACAGAGGAAAATTTCTGCTGTTTTAACTACGACTAAAACTATTGCATTTAAAATGATATTTTTTAGATTTTTTGGGTTATCGACCGGAAGGGGCGGACGTGTGCATCAGCTGCTGACAGGAATTTTGAATTCTTCGTTTGTGGAATTGGAAGGTTTTTTTGGCTGCTTTGTGCCTCTAGTCTTTTCAATATTATTATTCCCCTAGTGAAAGTTTCACTAGGGCTTTGCTTTTGTTCCTACTATTTAAGTAAGTAGTATTCTCTATTATCGGCTTATCAAATTTTTGAGAGAACAGAGGTTTACCCCTCTCAATGAGTGACGACCTTACATCGTCCCCGGCGGGGACGAATCTTGCACCTGGACTTTTGCAAGACATGGACCTAATTAATTATTGCAGTGATGAGGGGAATTATAACTTCACTTTCATCATTCGCCCAATACAACCTTTACTAAATAAAAACCCATATACAATTAAAAAAGAAATATATAAACACTTCTCTGAACCCAAAAATATCATAGTATGCCGACGAACTCGAAACAATATTATCATCACAGTAGAAGGTAAAGTCGCCGCCCACGAAGCTTCCAAAATCAAAAATATCCTGAATACTATAGTTGATACCAAACTAACGAAGGACAATTTAATAACGCAATACGTAATAAATGGAATAGAAACAGAAATAACTTTAGAAGATATAATTGAGGATCTAGAAGAACAAGGAATTAAAGTCGCAAATATTATCAGATTCGAAAAAAATGTCAATCAAATAAAAATCCCGTTAAAAACTATAAAATTCGACACCCCTACCCCTCGGAAGAAAATTGGAGATAAAGTGCACATAGGGATGATGATGCACCAACTGAAACTATACATAGAAAAACCAAGGCAATGCAAAAACTGCTGGCTATTTGGACACGGCATGAAAGGTTGCAGATCCAACCAAAAATGCAAAATCTGCTCAGAAGACCATCCAGAAATAATCTGCCCAAATAAAGAAAAAAAATGTTGCAGAAACTGTAAAAAACCACACACAGCAGATGATGAAAATTGTGAAAAGAAAAAGGAAGAAATAGAAATATTGAAATATAAAAACGAAAACTTAATAACCTACATAGTAGCAAAAAATACACTCGCAACCTCATACGCCAAGGCGATTACTCAACCAAAAAAAGGAGATCAACACAGAGAAGAAAGAGAAATAATAAAAAATAGCGAAATAAAAGAAATAATACTTGAAACTTTAAAACCAATACTAACTATAATCGAACAAATTCAAAGAAATCAAACGTATATATTAACACTAATGATTGAAAATAATATAATACCAAAAGAAAATATAATTTATGAAACTCAAGAAAATATTACAGATGAAAATGAAATGATAGAGGAAGAGAATAATAAACAAACCACTCAAGATCAAGAAGAGGAATCACAAAAAGATAAACTACTAGAATGGCAAATAAAAAACCTAATACAAAATAGGAAAAATAGAGTAGATAATAATAATACCACGATAATAAAACGTATGAGCGAAGATTCTAAAATCACTCATAACCAAAAAAAAAACTGACAAAAACTACACATCCACCATCTCCAATAGA
The DNA here is from genome assembly GCA_933210815.1 of Meta bourneti. NCBI lineage: Eukaryota > Metazoa > Arthropoda > Arachnida > Araneae > Tetragnathidae > Meta > Meta bourneti. The sequence goes on along the minus strand of OW119923.1, from coordinate 29,313,985 downwards.
ACAATCTCTCACATGTGGCAAAATGGAATACGAATAGGACTTCCCGCTGCCTGATCCTTAAATTTATTTTCTTTCCTTTTGTACCGTGTTTGAAATCAACCTCATTCAATGGAACTGCCAAGGCGCCAGAGCGCGTCAATTTGATCTAAATTACAATAAATATTTTAACCAGGCTGACATTTTAATTTTACAGGAAACCTTTTTAAAACCAAATAATCGTTTTACTCTTTTCAAAAAAAACATTTTTCGTTTTGATCGACCCTGTCCTTTCAGAGGAGGAGGTTTATTAATAGCCGTCAATAGTAACATCAGTGCTCAACTCATCAAAGAGGAAAAAAATCAATTTTTCGAATCCCAAGAAATAAAAATTCACTATAACAACACAGCCATACACATCATCAATATTTATTGTCCTAAAGGAGTTAGAGAAGAAAGAATGCTCAACGACCTCAAATTGGATCCAAATAACCTTTATATTATAGCCGGAGACTTCAACGCAACACACTGTAATTGGGGTTTCAAGAATAACACCAGCCGAAGAAATTTAATAAAATGGATAAACAACCAGAACCTAATTATACTCAATCACCAAAGTGGAACTCATATCAGCAATGACGGAGTCATGTCTGCTATTGATCTCACTTTGGTATCCAACAACTGTACCTCAATAACCTCTTGGTAGGTGCATCAAGATAATTTTGGAAGTGATCATTTCCCCATAAAATTTTCCTATAAAACTCCGACTAACAATAAACGTAATTCTACTATACAGTTCAATTGGAACATCTTCAGCAAATTCTTAAACGATAACCTTAATAATCTAAGTGATCCATGTTCTTTTAACGATACTTTTCAGAAGGCCATAGAGATTTCCCAATCTAAAAAAGAACTTCCGCCACCCAGGGCCCCTTGGTGGAATTCTAAATATAGTCAACTAAGAGCCAAAAGTAGACAATATCTGAATAAAACTAAAAAAAAATATGAGTACAACTGACTGGGATCAATATAAAAAATATAAAAAGAAATTAAAAGAATTGATTCAGAAACTTAAAAAAAACTTTTGGTATACTACCTGCAAAACAGTCGCTAAAGACAAAAATATTTATAAAATCCTACAAAGACTAAAAGATCCAGCCAACCAACAAAAGGATGCTTACAATATCATTCATCTCAACAACGTAAAGATCCACTCCCCCGGAGAGCAAGCCAACCTTTTTAACAAGCAATACACCTCAGATGAGAATCTTGATTTCCTTCCCCTGAGTTTTATAGATAATAATAACGAAGCACTAAATAAGGAATTCACTTGGAACGAATTTTCCAGAGCTATTTCTCAAATTAGGAAATCGACCCCCGGAAAAGACAAAGTTACCATTACTATGATTAAAAAATCACCTGAAAAAATCCAAAAGAGCATTTTTAAAATTCTAAATTACAGCTTTGACACCGGCTCTATCCCCATGTCTTGGACCCACTCTCTTATCATCCCGATATTAAAACCACATAAAAACCCTACTAACAAACTCTTATAGACCAATATCTCTAACCTCAACTTTCGCCAAAATTCTAGAACAAATGATCCTTAACAGACTAATAGAAGATATCTACTATGATAGAAAACGAATTAACAAAAATAACCATGGTTTCCTACAAAATAGAAGCTGCACAACACTTCTAACACAAATATTTAATGACATCGTAATTGCAAGAAAAAAGAAAAACTATATTGTCTTCGCCTCCATAGACTTAAAGGGAGCCTATGATTCAGTGTGGAGAGATGGTCTCATGAGTAAATTACTAAAAAAAGGAATCACTGGTAAAATAACTCTATGGATAAATAATTTCATTAATCAAAGAACTTGCCAGGTGAGATGGAGAAACATTTTATCTGAAACTAAAGAAAGCTCCCGAGGTATTCCACAAGGAAGCATACTCAGCCCTTTTCTTTTCCTTATCTTCCTTGACGACTTATTTATACATATTCCTACACAAGTCAAATGCTTAATATATGCTGATGACATTTTCATTTATAGCTAAAACCAAACATTAACAGATTCCACAGAAGCTATCCAAACCACAATTAAAATTATCAACAATTGGTGCAATCGCTGGAAACTAACTATCAGTTTAAACAAGTGCAATATCATCAACTTCTCAAATAAAAAAACTACTCATAAATGCAATATCATAATCAACAATACAACAATTCCAGAAGTAAACAAAATCAAAATCTTAGGTCTCAACTTCGATAAAAAATTAACTTGGAACCAACACTTCAAATACCTACAAGCCAAAGCTGCACGAACTCTAAATGCCTTTAAATACATAGCTTCCAATAGGTGGGGTGCTAGCACTAAACACCTAATACAAATAGGAAATACCACAATCCGCAACCAATTCGATTTCGGAGACCCTATTTTTAATGCTGCTGCAGAATCTCATTACAAAAAATAAACCCAATATACAACTCGATGCTAAGAATCGCAACAAGCCTTCCAAGATATACTCCAATTGAAATCTTACACGCTGAAACTCAAGCTTCTTCTCTGCAACAAAGACACAAACTTTTAAAAACAACTTTCTATTTAAAGCATTCAAGCCTAAGAGAATGGTCTCCAATTTACGACCTAATATACAATCCACCTTCCATTACATATGCTCCATGGAAGAGCAGAAACAAACCAATAGCAGCAGATACGATCAACTGTTTAGACAATTTAAGCATCACTAAAAGAGATATTATACCTTGGTGCCCTCCCACTTCAAACTTTAACTATAAAATATATCTCCAAAAATTCCCTTTCCAAAACAAAAATCTTCCCAATAATGCAATTCAAATAGCCTTTGATGACTTTCTACAAACATTTCCAAATCATATAATAATAGGGACAGATGGATCAAAAACCACCACCAGTTCTTTTGGAATTATCATACCTAAATTATTTGTTGAAAGAAGCTACACAGTAAACAATATCAACTCAATATTTACAATAGAAGCAATGGCAATTTTCAAGGCTATACAAGACTGGATAGAAAAATTCCAAAATTTTATTATAATAACTGATAGCTATAGTGTCTTATCTAGCTTAGAAAATATAAATAAACATTCAAATAATATCATTTTACAAATTCACCGAATTCTAAGCAAAAAAAGCCAGTACAACAACATCATGCTAGTGTGGACCCCAGCACACAAAGGCATAGCCATCAATGAAAAGGTTCGTCATCTGACCGTGGTTCAAAATTACGTGGTGTTGTCCTCGGATCTTTCCCTTTGGGATTGATCCCGGACCGTCACCAATAGCCCGTTGTGTTGCTCCAGTGTGACGTTAATTGAAATACCCCCCCACCAATGAAAAGGCCGATCAGATAGCTCAAAAGGCAGAACTATTTAACGTCGCTGAGGGAGTCTCGGCCATGGACATCATAAAGTATTATAAAACTGAAAATAACCAAATAATATACAACCAGTGGAAAAAATACTATAAAAACAAAAACTATCCTCATATCAACCCAACAATTCCGTGGTATGAAAACACTACCCTAAACAGAGAAAGGACGAAACTCTCATCCAAAACTTTCGAGCAAACACTTTAATGACAAATTCAATCAAAAACAAAATCAAACTCTCAGATACCCCTAACTGCCTAAGATGTCACACCTATGAAGACCTAGAACATATTATATTCCACTGCCCAACTTTCCAAAAAGGTCGAAACAATCTCATTCATACTCTCTCCAATCAAAAAATTCCACATTCTTTGAATGGAATATATTCCAATTTATCTTTGACCATCTATAATGCCATTTGCTTATTTTTAGGCACCAATCCTCGTTTTTAGGGCCGCGGTGGCCCGGTTGGAAGAGTAACGAACTAGCAACCGAAGGGTTGCGAGTTCGAATCCAGCCAAACACCGTCGTGTACAAAGGGGGCTGGTGCACGTTAAATCTGTCGTGGCCTCAAATGTCCTCACGTTGGCGTGGTGTGGAAGTTTGGAGAGTGGGGTGCCAGCTCAGGTGTTGCCTCGTCATCTGACCGTGGTTCAAAATTACGTGGTGTTGTCCTCGGATCTTTCCCTTTGGGATTGATCCCGGACCGTCACCAATAGCCCATTGTGTTGCTCCAGTGTGACGTTAATTGAAATACCCAAATACCCAACCCCTCGTTTTTAATCTTTTACATTTTGAATTATTATCTTAGTTCGCTAGAGGCACAAGGCAAAGCAGCCAAGCCTCAACTCTGCTTTTCTCCGAAAAGCATCATCATCATTTAGATTTTTTGAGTCAAACTGTCATATCTGCTCTACGTTTGCAGAAAATTGGAATACACCTGTTATATATGAACTTCGGCAACCTGCTTTAGAACTAAGGTAACAATTTGGATCTAGACACCTTTAGAAGGTTCTTCTTTTCCAAATCGTATAGTTTTTCTTTTAATGTGTTAGAGGTTCCACGTGCATTTATAATCAGTCCTGTGATTGTATCAAACTAATTGAGTTGGAACCTAAAGTAGTCTTTTAAGTTAAGGGCTGCCTTGTAGCTGAGTGGAAACTAGTTGATCAAAAACGAGGTCATTATGCAATTTTTTTTATATATAATATATCAATATTTTCTTTTACTTATATGATAGACATTTTCTGTTAAGCTAAATATAGGTGGCAGTAGTGTTTCTGCAGCGAAATGTATTTCCTGTACTTAATCCGATGGTAAAGTCACTTGATTTGTTTATCGAATATGAATTCAGTACGCCGTCAATAGAATTCCCAATTGATATATGATAGTTAATGGGTAAACGCCAATTGATAAAATTTAAACGTCGTCAAAACGAAGATAGACTACATTTTAAGGAAACCAGTTATGTATCATGCTATGCCTATATGTATCACTGTATTTGATCAGCGGTAATAAAATCTCGCAGTCAGTTTGATTACCTGAGGTCAATATCTGATCTGGCACTCCAACTTCCACACCACGCCAACGTGAAGATATTTGAGACCACGCGACAGATTTAACCACCTTCGCCAGCCTTCATGTGCACGAGGTAAGTCTAGGAAGAAGTTGAGACAGTTCCCTATTAGCGTTTTCAATAGACTAGGGATCAAAAAGAATAAAAAATATACTTAATGTATGATTTTAAATTGGCTTGATTACCTTATTTGAAATGCATGTGTCAAACTTTGATCCTTGTTGCACATAATGCTGATCATGCTGAAATATTTGCATTTAGATAGCGTAGTAATTCATTTCTTTATCTTCCTCGCTTTTGCAGTAAACAGAAGCGATAACATTACCTCACACGATCTTGGTGCCGAATCGAACATCAACATCGTTAATTCCAAGAAAACTGATTCTCCCAAAGGGACCCTGAGGAAAACTATTTCTCGTGTATATAGCTCTTCAAATATGGCTGCAAGGAGCAGTTTGTCATTTTTGTTTGGTTTATTGCTATATGCAAGTACGTGTGAAACTCAGGAAGCCGAGAATTCTGGTCCATCGTGTCCTCCTAGCTACCTTATATCTCCTTGTACCTGCTATATGGATTACATTGCGAATCTGAACTGTTCAGACATCTATGATCAAGAAATTTTATCACGTGTGTTGGAAGAATCAAGCGACTACCAGTACAAAGGATTCGACTTGAATATGTCTAGTATTATGTACATACCAGCTTCGATTTTCAGTATAAAAAATCTGACTAAAATACACGTCACGCATACAACAATGGTTTCTTTGTTTGACCAACCACCGTCGCATGAAAACGAACTGGAATATTTGGCCTTGTATGATGTGAAGCTGACAAGAGGTGTTGAATGGGAACTGTTTTCAGAGTTTGGGAATCTGACACAGTTGATATTCATGAACACATTTGTACACAAAATTGACAAGTCGTTTACAATCTACGCACCAAAGAATTTGAAAGTGTTTATACTTTTCAATTGTTCGGTTTCAAAAGTGGATGAGTTTGCTTTCACATCGTTGCTGAATTTAAAAGAAATTCATGTCCAGTTTGGGAATATAAAGGAATTGAAGAGGAGTATGTTTCCTACCCCTAGCGTATTGGACTACTTTGATTTCAAGTAAGGCTCCTTTTTTATACATATCTAAAATAATAGTTTTGATTTAATATTTGTCTAATTGGCTAACATTTCCTCAATTTGCAAGAAAGATATTTTGTAAATTTCTTTTTTGTCTATTTCAACAAATATTTCTACTATCAAAAAGTTTCATAATACCTTATCACTATTTTGTAGTTTATTACTGTAATTTTATAGATCGATCGAGACTAATTCATTTCACAATATAGTCTAAAGCATTTATGCTAAATTTTAATTCTAGTTTACGTAAAAGTAGATTAAAGGAGAAATTAAGATTGGCTGCATAACACTCAAACTGATACCGATACAAGGGCTTCGGTGGCCCGGTTGGAAGAGTAACAATGGACTACCAAACGGAGGGTTGCGAGTTCAAATCCAACCAAAAGACCGTGTACAAAGGGGACTGGTGCCCGTTAAATTTGTTGTGGCCTGAAATGTCCACGTTGGAGTGGTGGAAGTTTGGAGAGTGGGGTGCCAGCTCAGGTGTTGCCTCGTCATCTGACCGTGGTTCAAAATTATACGGTGTTGTTCTCGGTTCTTTTTCCCTTCGGGATTGACCCCGGACCGTCGTCAATAGCCCATTGTGTGGCTCTTGTGCAATGTTATTTGATTACCAATTACCAACCAAAGATACACGATACAAATAGTTAGAAATGTATTTTCAGGTATAGAAATTATGATAGTTTACAGTGTAGGCAAACCACCGATTGGTTGGTTTTGTGGTTTTATGACGCAAGGGCCATATTTGGCCATGATGTGCCAGACACGACATACAATATCAAGTAATAGACACACACAATGAAAGCTTTACTGATACAGAAGATATACCCAGGGAGGAATGCACTTGACAGGAATTGAACCTGCGCCGCCTACAACTCGAAGGTTAGAGCAGTGGAAATGCCCGTTGAGCCCCGACGGCCTGAACAAACCACCGAAGAAAAATTATACCTATGGTTGAGAGCTAATTTGATTTATCGCCTTCTTGGCGATGTGTTTGGCTTTCATTTTCAATAGAAAAATTAAATTGCATTCAAATAAAATGCCAAGTCGTACGTTAGGAAAGAGGTTATCAAATCTTTAGTGATCTTTTTTTAGATTTACAAAAAATAACTTCTCGTGTTTTATAAAGCATTAAAAGTGGCGTAACTGTTTTTATACTAATATAATCGATTGGATATAATGTGCTAAAAAATTTGAAACATTTCTAGCCACGAAGTATTTGTAAGCAATTCGACTGTTTCCCTTTCCACTCAATTGCTTGCTTAACAGTCAATGGTGGTTCAAAATTACGTAGTGTTCACTGATCTTTCCTTTTGGGATTGATCTCGTACCGTCACCAATAGCCCGTTGAGTTGCTCCAGTGTGACGTTAATTAAAATACCTTCCTTAACAGTCAAGGAATGCAAGTAAAACAAAAAAGCATTTTTCATAAAATGATGCATAATGAGAGACCTGCGTAATTTACTGTAGATACATATGAAACCTGATATTTTCACCATTTCTAAATATTTAAAACACTTTATCCATATAGCTATAAAGGGCCGTGGTAGCCCGATTACAAGAGTACTGAATTTGCTACCGGAAGGTTGCGAGTTCAAAACTCGAGACAGTCGTGTTGGTGGAGGTATGTTCATGTTAAATTTGCCGTGGCCTCAAATGTCCTCGCGTTGGTGTCGAAGTTTGAAGAGTGGGGTACCAGATCAAGTGTTCCTTTTGATCTGTGTTTGGGGCAGCTTGGCCAAATATAGCCTTTCCTCCATAAAATTCAACCCGTGACTAAACTCGAAAAGTATAGTACATTTTAAAAAATAACAATTGCTTTCAAATTGCTCCAAATCCTCATTAAGGCCGTCATGTCTCAGTGGGTATGCCAGCTGCGCTACCAACTTTCGAGTTGTAGGTGGTGCAGGTTTGATTTCTGTCAGGTGCATTCCTCCCTGGGTGCATTTCTCTCTTCTGTGTCAGTAAAACTTTCATTATTTGTGTCTTGATATTATGTGTCTAGTGTAGCATATATTCGCTAGTTGTGTTGCTCAGTGTGACGTTAATTAAAATACCTACCTAGCGCAGCATGACCAAATATGGCCTTTGCGCCATAAAACCCCATAACCAACCAAATCCACCGAAGAATACAATGTAGTAATTTACAGCCAAGATTTTAAATTACGTTTCGATTGTTTTTTTAGAGGACATAAGATCGAGCACCTGCCTGAAAATATATTCTCTGATATGCCTCATTTGAGACGTATACTTCTGTCGGATAATTTACTAGCTACGTTTGACGAAAACATTTTTGGACCGGTCTACCCAAATTTACAATTTATTCAAGTTGAAGGTTCGTAACTCATTCATCACCCTTTCATGCTTGCATAAAATACATTGCATCATATGAACAACTTAATGTAAAATACGTGTCCAAAAATTAAGGATAATGCAATCACGGATGAATCCCGTGCCAAGTATCTGCAACTGAGTATCTTAAATAACGAATATTCCGTAAGCTATGTGGAATGAAAAAAGAATGCCCTCATGGTTCTTCTGGGTAGTAAAAAAATGAAAATGATGCTTGTGAACATTGGGTTTTAGTTATTGCAAAATAAATTTTTTGCTGTGTTAAAAAGAAACTAATAGGGAATGTGCTTGCTTCTGACCATACTGCAGACCTCGCAACGTCCACACCATGCTTTCCACAAGGCCTTTCAAGAGTTTTTTTGACATCCCCATTCGCACACTTGATCATGTGTTTGCTCTTCTGCGGTTCTTGGGGTGTACGACGTCCAAGAGAATCCCAAGCATGCTCATTATTCTTAAGTTTTGGACATGTGTATTTCAATCGAAATTTTAAAGTAATTAATTTATCCATTACTTTTAATAGATCTTAGCAAAACAGATGTCGAAAATTATTTTCATCGTGTTTAATACTTGCTGCAGGGTATTAAAATTACTTTATATTTGTACGATAGTAATTGTTTTAAAGATCGGTATAATTTATTTAAGAAAAATAAAAAGTTCAACCAATCAATGTCATAGCAAAAACATTTATAAGATCAGTTTCTTCCATCGCTTGTTTACAAATGAAAAGTTCAAATGTAGTGAAATCTCAGTCAAATTTGTCAAGGTGCCTTACTAAACAAATGTTTATAACACGCTAATTTTCAATTTCCACATTAAAGTATTTGCATTTAGTGAATTGCTAAAGTTGCTTTAGCAATTTTAGAAAAATCTAAAGAAAATTGTGTATTAGTATTAGATAAAACTAAATATAAAGTTTGAAAAGATCGCATCTTGATTCTAATTTTATCGAAACGGCACCATTGTACGAAAATTCATGTGCGTTGCTACATTTTCAAAACATGCCATTTTGTTTAGTAATTTCATCATATAATTTTACTACTTGTTTTTTATTCAGCTTTACCAAAGTTGGCACTTGTCAGATATAAATCCCAACCAATTCTACCTATTCTATAGAAACGGAATGAATAATTTCTTATACAGAAGAGGTATTTAAAACTTGGATGTAATACAAACAATTTCAGCTTAATAGAACACCAATTTTGAATATTCTCATTAAGATAATTTTAAGTGATGGGTAGTATTTATAAGATTGACAACTGTATGACACTTTTGGTATAGAGGTATAATTTGACTGAAAAATTAATTGCATGTTTGAATTTTAGATGCGTAAGATATAAAAAAATGATTAAACATGTCACATTAAATGATAGATGATAAAAATGACAGATCAGATTTATAGAAGTTTGTTTAGTGTCAAATACGTTAAAATGCCAGATAATGTCAAACTCAATGTTAAGACACTTGTAGAAGGGAGTAGGAATTTCTTGCGTCATAATTCCATCACAATTGCGATGATAGATCAGTTCTTTGTGGTGAGTACTGAAGGAATTATGCAGGTCTGAATCCCAGTAAAATGACGAGTCCTCTTACATCGAATTGGCCAATTAGAATGTTCTGATTAATTTTGTTTTGAGTTGGAATGCTGCGTTTATTTGATCTCAACTTTGCCCATAATATGATTTGTATTTGATGCTATATTCTAACAGATAAAACATTTAAACCTTAGACCTGTTCTATCCAACCCATGTCACGTAATGGGCAAAAGAGCCACGAACCAAACCTTGCAAATGGTACTTAAAAAACGTTTTGCTTTATATGCAAAGTTAATAATAACCCGAATTTAATTTTTTTACCGTTAATAGGTTCATACAATTAAGTATATTTGAATACTTGTGATCTTATTGCTACGATGAATGGGGCGAATGAAAATTCTTAAGGGGAAAGATCTAGTTAGATTCAAATTTCTAATTTATTAAAGAATACACACTAGTACAACATATAGTTCAATAAGCTGAATGCTTGTTGAATAAAAGTATTTTTCCACGTTTTAAAAATTGACTAGAACTGTACACTTTATTGCAGATAACCCCATCATTTGCCGTTGCAATATAAAATGGATAACCACAGATGAAAGAACTTACGACCAGTTCTTCATTGATGGTGCGTGCTCCGGACCAAGGGAATTAGATGGAAGATTGTTAAAGGATCTGAAACCAGAAGATTTCAATCATTGTGAATGATAGCATACACCTAAGAATGAAGAGTTTTGAAGGCATTCGAAAAAAGGAAAAGGAGCAATTCGAAAATCTTCAATTAAATTTTTATTTTTCCAAAATTTTAAACAGAATTCTGAAATGCCGATGTAATTGAATGTAAAGAAACAACTCGTTTTTTGTATTCTTGAGATTTAAAAAAATAAATTGCTAACCACACTCAATTGCCTTAATTCAAAACTTTCATATGTAGGTTACATGTATACATGAAGTGCAAATTGCATTTATGCATTTTAAAAGTTTCCGTTACTTCACATTTTAGTCAACATTAGATAATGGTTTTAAAGTTACTGCCATCTATTACAATTGCGCATTCTGGAATAAGTTTAAAGTAAAAATGTAATGCCTTACTCTTTGGAGCAAGCAACATTTCAATATAAAAATATTTGCATCATATTTCAAATACTTAAAATGCTTTAAATATAAATTGAATAAGAAATTGTTAATAAAATGTTCACTTTATCAGCAATTTGCTTTCAAAATTGGCATGAACGGTATTCATTGAGCAAACCTAGTGCTTTATTCCGTCTGATGTTTCTCACCTGATACCACATTTTTGTAACTGCTCTAATAATTTTTGTGTTGTCTGAGTTTCTGGAAATTTAGTAACAAATCGCCATCCGTAAAGAAACAATTTTTGTGCGATATACTGCGCCTTCCTTCACAACACAGAAAAATATTAAAACTTGTTTTCAGCAATTAAATTAATCTAACCAATGTAAATTATATTATGAATATTGCATGCTTGTGTATAGGAATAAGGTACTGTGATATTTTTCATAATGCAGTCTAAAAATGTAATGTTAATTTTGCTTACATTAACAATTTGAAACATCCACTTCAACTTTCCTGCACTATAACGTTCATCCTCTTGCCATCTTAATCTTTGCTTTGGTTACACTAATAACATCAGCTTTCTAGCACAAAATTTGAGCCTCATGCACTAAAGTCTGCATCCCCAAATTCCGTTTCACAATTTTAGCTATTTGAGAAATAGCTGTTGCTTACGTCGGGATAAGATTTAACCAGATTATCCACTAAAAACAGTACATCTAAGAAAAGGACCCGTAAGAGTAAAATAAATTGCAGCTATTAGAGTTATCTCGCGCCCGAAGACCAGATACGACCTTCTAATGATTTTTATCAGGCCCGCAGACAAAATACTACCCTCCGGATAGGTTTTACCGACCATCAAGCCAGATGTGGCACTCAAGGTTTGTCAGGCCCGCCAGCCAGTTACGTCTCTTCCAAAAGATTTAAAGGTCCCGGACCAGATACGGCCTTCCACAACGGTTTTCCCGGCCCAGGGCCAGATACGATCTTGGGCAAAGGGTTTGACTGGTGCACAGACTAGATGGATGCCAGATAGTTCTAAGTTGTAAAGGACGGAATTTGAAGAGACGAAACAAAAAGCTCATGAATGAATACACTCCAATTACTTCAAAAATCCATAGAAATTTTTAAAGTAAATTATACAGCTATTTATGGGGAGTAAAATTATTTTAATATTTGGCACTGAGTTCCCGTAAGTCAATTTTTCTGCATTCAAAATATTTTCTGCATTCCTTTTTCCTTACTAAAATGATACTTTTATTTTTATTGAATTTACTATTTACCTTCCAGGAACGCTTAAATACAGTTCCAAAAGTTCTTTCTGTGATTTTAGATATCCTATTTTATCCCAAGCGGATTCGAAGAAGTTCCGGCATGCCTGAAAATAGGTATGGTATATCCTCCAAGAGATTGTTACTGAAATATAAACAAATAACTAAATCATCACAAACTTAATTTTTATAAAAATTAATGAGCATTGTTGCGCGCGCTGTTATTTAATGTATAAATTATCTTATTGCTTAGGAAACATTTACTTAATATATATAACTTTAAAATTACATATTGAAACGAACTGTTCTATCAAGTGTAACTTTTTATCATAGCAAAATAAAAAACAATTATTTTTCAATTGCATCAATTTCATCTAGTATTTCCAGCTAGTTCTTTTTTTGTTACTCATTAGTTTATATCCACCACCAATTCAGAATTGAATTCAAATATGTAATATTAAACTTCAAAAATCGCTTTGTTATGCTCTTATGTTTGCTTACAATTCTATTTTCTGTACATCTTTTTGGCCTCTTAAAATTAAATATGGCTATTATAATTTAACGAGCATAGAAGATACAAATTTTAAGTAACTAAACGCGCAATTCATATATCCTTGTCGACACGTTTGAAGAGCAATGGATTAGCAACCGGAGGGTTGAGAGTTCGAAACTCAGTCCAGCTAAATAACCGTTGTATACACGGGGGCTGGTACACGTTAAATCTATCGTGGCCTCAAATATCCTCAAGTTGGCGTGGTGGAAGTTTGGGGTCCCCAGCTCAGACCATGCCATATGACCATGATTCAAAATTATTAGGTGGTGTCCTTGTAACTTTCCCTTCGGGATTCATACCGAACTGTCGCCACTAGCCCGTTGTGTTGCTCCAGTTCAACGTTAATTCACTACCTGTCTACCCAGTAGACGCGCACATAGCACCTGCGCTAAAATTTCTCAATTACCTACATCCAACAATGACCAAGTGTAGTTACTCACATTTTCGTATTTAATTTTAATCCATTTAAAATGAATGTAACATCTATATGTTAATGGATTTAATAATACCTCTAAGTGAAGTACGATTATCCAAAATATATAACTGTATTTCTCTAACTTCTACTGGTATTCGTATTTCCAATGAAATGCATGGCGAAAAGCACCTCTCGGTCATAATTAGATTCCGTACGCCTATTTCAATTTCATCCCATTCACTTTATCAGGGTGATTCGGCATTGTTTTGACGCTAAACCTACTTTTGATCACATTTTTAGGATGTATTTGATCCTGTAGTAGTTAAAGAATTAAATCAACAGAAATTGCTGGAATTATTCGTCATGTAAGTAATAAAACTAATTTCACAAAACTTACTCAAAGAAAAACGTTTCGATCCTTGCAAGAGGAAAGAACATGCTCCTTTTCAGCGATGTGATATTTGCCCCTGAATCCTTATATCCTTCAGACGAAGTGTTCTGTCAAATATTATCTACGAGTTTATAAGTATTGGTCCCCGAAAAGGCAAGAAACTTCAACTTGCCGAAGTTTTTCCGAAATTCAGAATTCAATTCCGGGATACTCGCATTCTTCGCTAAGAATTTCAATTTTCTGCAAATTCTGGAACTGGCCCCACTTAATCCCGTTCTCAAGTATCACAGCGTCCAGTTGGAAACTCAAAGGAATTGTCAACCCGGAGGCCCGTCAAACAGATCAAAGTACTGTGAATGATTCGGATCGATTTTAAGAACTTGCCTCGAAGCCGATTCGAGAATGAGAGAAGGAAGTTGTCAAAATCGAAACTTCCCATACGATTGAAAACCCTGTCCAAGTCTGACTGTTTCTGGATGTTCGAACATTTCATGTGTCCACACTATTTGAGTAACGCGCATGGAATTATGAGACCTTTTGGATGACCTTTGACATGAACATGATGTAACACATCCAAATAAAGCACAAAGCTAATCGAAAACTTCCGTGTTGGATTGAAACTTGTGACAATCTAATAGGAGTTTAGATTTCATTCTGCAGTTTCATCCACTAATGAAATCGGTAGTTTATCAAGCAGATTAGAAAACGATAGTTTCGAGTACGTTTCCAAAGATGATGATTCTGTTTTGAAATTAAATATGTTGAATAAAGTTCATGGGATTCAGAAATTGCATCAGCAGACTTATCTGTTGAGATTATCAATAACATGGACTGTCGTTTCTAAATGCCAAGAAATGTTTCGTTTACTTCCTATTTTTTAAATGCGAAATACGTTGATGTTGCGCTATTATCAATTGGTGAATCCCGTGCTTTACAAAACAGCGCTTCTAAAAATTCTGTGGATTAAGATCGGGGCTAAGATGTATATTTACTTTACACGAAAATTGACCGATCGATATCGATATTTTATTGCTTCAAAATATTCTCCAACTCCTTAGATTTGCTTTCAAACGTTACCCCAAGATCTTGTAAATATTCTGAATAGTTTTCTATTTACCAGGGTTTTTCGTTAGATACTGTCAACAAGTAAAAATTTTCCAAAACTTCAAACACAATTTCTGAAGAACTGAGTTTTTGCAATAGGAATCTTTGTTCAAACGGTGATAACTCAACAATTATTTGATCTATTATTATTTTTGATCATTATTAATTATTACTTATTTTGTATCATAATCTGGATTTCAGTGAACATTTTGACCTTCAGAGTTATTGGTTAAGAAATTAATTTTTAATAGATTTGTATTGTTAAAATTCCTGAAAATATCTTGAATTTTTATGCTTCCTTGGTGAAAACATTGTAAAAAAACCTGTTCCCTCTAACAGCGTGACTGAGAGTCAAAACATAAAGAATAACATACGAATATTCAGAAAGATAATTCCAACAGAAATTGTCTTTCTGAACAAATTAAAATTTGAGGTATCACAGTTCAAAAGACATGTAATTTAGATAATTACACAACCCTACAAAACGGATATTTTTGTTTGTTGCCTGGAATTTTTTAACTGATTTTGACTATATTTGGTGTGCTGGTTTCAAATATGAAACCGTTTTTCTCTATTAGCTCTACATTTTGAGATTCAGCGCAGCTAAATTATAAAATACTTTATTATACAACTCATCGAGTAGTGGTTTTTATGTGGATTGGTTCCTGATTTTTTATTCCTTTTTCTCTATACCGCTATTCGCTGATTGTATGAAACCATATTTGTTGACATAACTTAGTCACCTTGCATCTAACATAACTTATAAAGATCTTTGATTTTAAGATTGGTGAAAAGAAAGAATGGCATCCAGTCAAAGAAGTTATGTAGCAAAATACATCAGGAAGATTAACACATGAGGTGAGTACACCCTAAAATAGAACAAGCCATTTCTGATTTTGTCAGAAGAGCTTACCTTGGGTACTTTGGCGTTAGGCTTGGTGACCAAGATAAAGTTTGAGCTTCACACATTGTAAAACTTATCCACACCTACGACAGTGGACTAATGGGAAGATGAGTCTAAAACTTTGTGTCCCAATGGTTTGGAAGGAACCCATAAACCACTTTGATGACTTATTTTTGTATTGTGAATATCAACGGCATAAACCGAAATAACCGCAGTAAGTGGACATATTCTGATTTAGCCTCTGCAAGTCGGCCTGTTCCTCACTCAGACGAAATTTCTATTCCATTGTCCATCAGCTTCCAGAGATCTCTGAGGATGAATTTCATCTTTCTGATGTTCCTTGTGATACGGACACCGAGGGAGCGATAGTGATTATGAGGGAGCATCAAGTCCTCAACGTTTCAATCAAACCGAGTTAAGTGACCTGATAAGGGATCTGAGTCTCGCAAAAGAATCATCTGAATTACTTGCTTCTAGATTAAATGATAAGACTACTTGATAGTGGAACAAAAATTACATTCTACCGGACTAGGGAAAGGATTTGCTATCTTCTCACGAAAAGTATCTTGTGTTTTGTCAAGATGTTAGAGGACTTCTGATAAAATTGGTCTTACTAAATTTTTCCGAATTGATTAGCGACTGTTTAGTGACAGCTCTAAGTGGAGTTTGAAGTGTACTTTTACACAGTGGCAACAAATGCGTGTCAATATCCATTGCTCGCTCAACCAAAATGAAAGAATATGATACTATAGCTTTGGTCATGGAGAAGATTAAGTTTCAAGAACATTAATATGTAATTTGTGTGTAAATGGCTAACTTTCTCCTTGGTCAGCAGGGAGCCTACACGAAATATCCTTCCTTCTTGTGCCTATGAGATAGCAGAGCCAAACAATACCACTGGATAAGAAAAGAGTGGCCTACGAGAGAACATGGTTGTTGGAGAAAGTACTATCATTCGTGAACCCTTAGTCAGACGAGACAATCATCTTACCTCTGCTGCATAAACAAGGTTAATGAAATATTTCATGAAAGCTCTTGATTAGCCCTTGCTTTTCATACATAGGACAAAAAATGCCTGGAGTAAGTACAGAAAAACTTAAAGGTGGAATTTTTGATGGTTCTCAAATCAGACAGCTCATAAACGATCCTCATTTCGTAGATTCTATAAATGAGACAGCAAAAAACGTGGGTCTCATTTGTCCTTGTTTTCAAGAACATTCTGGGAAACCACAATGCTGAAAACTATGTTTTAACAGCATGCTTAACAACTTCAGACACCTTGGTTGTTATATGAGAATAAAGGTTCATTACTTGCACAGCCATTTAGACCGTTTCCCTGAAAATCTTGGCGATACTAGTGAAGAACAAGGTGAACGATTTCACCAGGACATAAAGACAATGGAGGACCGATACCAGGGCAGATGGGATACTCATATGATGGCAGATTACTGTTGGAATCTGCAGAGACTAAACAAAGTTCACTCAAGAATTTTGAACAAAATCTCACGGAGTGGAACAAAATAACTTTTCTTTTTGTTTTATTTGATTCTCATTTCTAATTTTTTCAATTAATTAAAATGCGTTACAAAATTTATTAAGGAAAAGGTTTTTAATTTAAAGCCTCTACCCTAAGCCTAATTTAATGTGTTAACGTAAATAACGCTACTGTCATATCAAAAACAAGAGGTGACCCTCAAAAACTAACGTCATTTGTTTTCAGCACATGAAATACACAAAATTAGTTAAAAAAATCGGCACCAAAGTATGTGTTGGGCTGTGTTATGTCTAAATGAGATAATTAATGGTTCTTTAATGTGATTTTTTTCACACTGAAATGGATATTAAGCATAAACCAATGACCTGTAAAAAACTCGATTTTTAAAGTCACAATTTAAAAACAATCTTCTAGTGTATAAGTACACCTTTCGGTACATCTATACAAATAGAAGAGAATCGTTTCATATTGAATATTTGCTGGGTAGCTCTCTTCGAGGAGGCAACATGAAAGTTACTGCATCAAGAGAAATAATATTTTATAGCGTTCTATTCATTCTCTATGCAAGCGAGTTCTGATTCGTACACGTTTTAGTTTTTTGGTGTTAAATGCTCTTTGCTGCATTTGGACTCATACATATCTGCAATTTCAAAAGTCTAAAATACAACCCCATACCATCAGCCCACTCGCACAATTGTTGAACGTTTTCGCCATTTGCACAGTGACCTAATTGGCCCATTACCATCTCAAGGTTATAGCTACTGCCTCACAGTTAGCTACCGATTCACCGGATGGGTCGATTCTATACCAGTTGTGGACATGACAGTCCACAGTCGCAACAGCTCTGCGCAATGGATTTCCCTATTTGGAGTTCCCAGTTTATCACTTGAAATCAAGGTCCCCAATTCGAATCATCCCTCTTAAGGTTCTGATGCGCTTTTTGGTCGCCAAGATTTAGATGCACGGCTTTCAACCCAAAAGCCAACGTCATGGTAGAGCGTACTCACCGTAGTCTAAAAACTGCGATTAAATGCCACCAGACTGAAAGGGAGGACTGAAGTTCTCCCTACTTAGCCCCTTCTTGAATACCGCCCTTACTTGCGGGACGATTTTGGAGCTAAAGAAGCAGAACTCGTCTACGTCTCGCCTGCCTTCGAATGGACTTCCAATAGAACTTTATTCACTGCCCGTGAGATGTCCGTGTTACCACTGGACCATGTCGGTACCAACATAACACCACGAATAACATTCTATCGATTTAATCAACATTTATGACACATTTTTACGTGACTACAGCAAACAGCACAGCAACAGGAACATGACGGCGCATTAGCTCTGCACAGTGTCGAAAGAGTTCGCGCATGCGCAGATGCGCAGTGCAAAAGTATCTCGCACTTTGCCTGGTGAAGGTCACCACACGTTTATAATAATCGTCAAGTAATGCACATGCACACAAAGAACATTTTACTGACACATAAACAAGGGTCGTGGTAACACAATTGGAGGAATAACGGATTAACAGAGTCGTGAGTTCAAAAATCGGTTCAAGGAAAGACCGTGTCCATAGGGCTGGTGCATGTTAAATCTGTCGTGGCTTCAATTATCCTCACGTTGGTGTGATATGGAAGGTTGGAGAGTGGAGTGCCAGCTCAGGTGTTTATCTGGTTGTCTGACAGTGTCCAAAAGTACGAGGTCTTGTCCTCGAATCTCGCTCTTTAGGATGGAACCTGGATCGTCACCAATTATCTGTTGTGTTGTTCCAGTGCGACATTAATTAACTACCTACCTACAAAACACAAACGAAATACACCGGAGTACGTTATAGGAATGGTAGGTAGGTATTTTAATTAACGTCACACTGGAGCAACGCAACGGGCGGTGACGGTCCGGGACCAATCCCAAAGGGAAAGATCGAGAGCAACACTTAATTTTGAACCATGGTCTGATGACGAGACAACACCTGAGCTGGCACCCCACTCTTCAAACTTCCACGTCAACTTGACAACAAGAATGGAACCTACACATCCTACTGCTCACAGACTAGTAGCGTAGCGGGAAAACCCGTGAATCACGAAGGTCATTTTCGTTTTTTAATGTCATTATATGAGAAAGTTTTTCAGTAAAGCAAAATGCAGAAGAGCCTAGTCTCTTAGTGGCTTACTTTTTAACTTGATAGGTAACATCGCATGTTACTCTAATGCGATTTCACTTACGAAGTGCTGTCTTCGAATCTTTCTCTTTGGGATAGATACCGAATCGTCGCCAATAGGACGTTGTGTTGCTCCAGTGGACGTAAATTCAACTACCCCACCTCCAATGGTTTTTTAAACATATCAGTTATGTTAAAAATTAAACAAACGTCACCAAAATGGCGAGAAAGAAAATTAGTTCTTAACTTCGAGTATTTTTCTTCCTGTAATTATTGAGAGTGGGCTGCCAGCTCAGGTGTTGTCATCTGGCCGTAGTTATCAATGGCGAGGTGTTGTCCTCGGATCTTTACTTAGGGGATTGATCCAGGACCGTAGCCATTCAGCCCGTTGTGTGGCTCCAGTGTGACGTTAATTAGCTGCCTTAGCTTACATTACTGTAATTTATGCTTACACTGAAAAACATCGTGAGAGGAATGTTCATGTAAACAATCAGGCTGGGAAGTGATTTTACTTCCGCTACCTAAATGCTCTCGCATGACACAGGTCAGGGGTTACCTTGAAATATAGTTTATGGCCGTTTGCAACGTTTGTTGCATAATCTAATTGGTGTTGACCAAATGACGATAACCCGTTACTTTTGTCCAGTCCGACGTAAATTGAGCTTCCTACCTACCAATCTACTATTATCTACCTGTTTGGCAGGTAAGTAGGTAGTTAAATAAAGTCGCACTGGAGAAACACAACGGGGTATTGGCGGCTGTCCGGGATCAATCCCGAAGGGAAGATCCACGAACAACTCGTAATTTTAACCACGGTCAGATGACGAGAACGACACATGATCCTGGCACCCTACTCTCCAAACGTCCACACCACGCACACGTGAGTACATTTGAGGCCACGAGGATTTAACATATACCAGCCCCCTTTGTACACGACGGCCTTTGGCTGGAATATCTGTTCGGAAACCATTCTTTGGAATTTTTATTGATTAATTTCTGAAATCCTATTAGAAAAACAAACCGGTTCGTTTCCTGTCAGTTGCATTCCTCCCTGGGTATACTTCTGTCTTCTGTGTCAGTAAAACTTTTATTGTATGTCTATTTCTTGATATTGTGCTTTGTGTCTGGCGCAGCATTGCCAAATGTGGCCCTTGCGCCATAAAACTTCAAATCAACAACATCGAAAAACAAACCAACTGACATCATGGTCTCAATACGAACAGGAAACACGTACAGCCACACAAACATCGCCTCCACCTACATTTAGCTCGACAGAAAGTACCTCGTCATATGACCATGGTTGAAAATTACGTGGTGTATTCTTTCCTCCTATCTGCTCTTGGGGCCGCGGTGGCCCGGTTGGAAGAGTAACGGATTAGCAACCGGAGGGTTGCGAGTTCGAATCTAACCAAACACCGTAGTGTACAAAGGGGTTGGTTCACGTTAAATATGTCGTGGCCTTAAATGTCCTCACGTTGGCATGGTGTGGAAGTTTGGAGAGTGGGTGCCAGCTTAAGTGTTGCCTCGTCATCTGACCGTGATTCAAAATTATGTGGCGTTGTCCTCGAACCTTTCCCTTCGGGATTGATCCCGGACCTTCGTCAATAGCCCGTTGTGTTGCTCCAGTGCCACGTTAATTAATTAGCTTTACTTTTAAAGACAAGATTGTGATATTAGATCATGTCTTGTAATTTTAGTTGTCAGAAAAACGTGCCGTTGACGAATAAATTTACTGAAAAAAGGTACTCCTATAGCTGTTAAAGTTATATAATCTTTTCAACGGGTAATCGTTGCATGCACAACTCTAGTATAGTCCCTGCTAGCCTCTGCATACGTAGGAAACAGGTAAACTATTCTCTCGCAAACAATTTTATTAATTACTTTTATTACACTAACATTCCCTTGTGATGTCTTTGATAAGAGGATCTGTGAAACCAAGTACAAATAAACAACTATTTTTATTCAAATATATAAAGTACATTCATATATTTGGTAGAAACGTAGTTATTTTTATTTTAACGTGCTCCGAGTTTATAAGAATATTTATACTGTAATAGATAAATACTTCAGTTTAGTTCAGTTAAGTTAAGTTTTTACAATTGTTTACATTTAAAAGGAGAGTAAAGTGAATTTAAGGAAATTTTGGATAATGTAACTTTTCCATGGTTTGCATTATTTCAAGTTTTATTTGAAACATAAATTTTATGCTTTTTGACTTGGGAAGATTGATATTTTCAATCTTCATTCAAACCTCTTTCCTCAATCAACCCTTCAAAAAATGTGACTTAACCTTTATAGAACTATACAAATTTATGTAAGTTCACCTTAATTTGAATTCTTTTTACACCCAATCAACTTCTCAACCATCTTTCATCCGAGGTCATGTTCTTTCAATCCACGTGAAGTAAAGAGTAATCTTTTGTGATCGAACCCATCCTATTGAATATATGACCAGAGAAATTTGCTTTTGCATCTCTTAAATTTCATCTAACCATGGATCAAAGTTACGAGGGTTTATCCTCAGCTTTCCCTTCGGTGATCCCATATTCCAGAACGATCCAATAGCCCATTGTGTTTCAGTGTGACATTGATTCTACTACCTATCCTGTATTTAAATTTTAACGATTTGTATGCTTGATATAGCAAATTCTCAATTCGAATAACACCTTGAAGCTATGCTGTTTTCTTCCTCTACTTACATGCACTCAAAAACAACAAATCTCTCGTGTATCCAAAATAGCTTACCGAACTCTATGATCTGAAAAATGAAAGAAACAACTTTTCAATTTATTTACTTCGTTGCGTTGCTTCAAGTGCAATGTTAATTCCAACCTACTACCATCGAATTTCAAAAACCAGGTTGTATTATCAGAAAGTTACACTGTAGAAATCACTGATATACAGACGGTGGAGGATACCACTAATCTATTCATATTTGTAATTAAACTAACTATAACTAAAATTTAACTAATGGATTTGATATATGAGGTGATAGCTTTGTATTTTATACAACGTTATTCTATAATTAATCTATTTTCATGCCGTTTGCTAACATTTACCAATAAATTCGTGCTTGAAATGATTTACTTTCATGAAAATGGTCATCCAGGGGTTTACATTAAAAAATAAGATCATTACAACTCTGAGATCCTAGTGATCTGTCTGTCGGGCCGCGGTAGCCCGGTTGGAACAGCAATAAATTAGCAACTGGAGGGTTTCGAGTTTGAATCCAGCCAAAGACCGTCGTGAACAAAGGAGGCTGGTGCACGTTAAATCTGTCGTGGCATCAAATGTCCTCATGTTGGCGTGGTGTGGAAGTTTGGAGAGTGGTGTGCCAGGTCAGGTGTTATGTCGTCATCTGACCGTGGTTCAAAATTACGTGGTGTTTTCTGATCTTTCCCTTGGGATTGATCCCGGACCGTCACCAATAGCCCGTTGTGTTTTTCCAGTGTGACGTTAATTAAAATACCTACCTACGTAGTGATGTGTTGTCCCTTTTCTTTTATACTAGCGGGACAACGGTACAGGTTGGTAGAGTAGCGAATTCGCGACCGGTTGCGAATTTGAAACTCGATCAAACTAGGCCGTCATGTACGTAGGGGCTGGGACATGTTAAATCTGTCGTGGCCGTTGTGTAGCCAACGTGAGGACTCAAATGTACTCACGTCGGCGTGGAAGTTTGGAGAGGGATGCCAGCCCGGGTGCTGACCTCGTCATCCGACCTTTGTTCAAAATGGCGAGGTGTTGCCCTGGGATCTTTCCCTTCGAGAATGAGCCCGGACAGTCGTCAGTAACCCGTTGTGTGTGTTGCTCCAGTGTTATGTCGATTGAACTACCTACCTTTTTTTATACTCGCCTGCCTTCGCTTTGCTTTTTCTTCCTTCGTTGATTGATGTTGCTTGTGTTTGGCGCAGCTTGGCCAAGCATGGATCTTGCGCCGTTAAACCCAAAACAACCATGTTAAGTCGATGTGAATCTAACTAACATTAATGCAAGTACTTTAAAATGTCTTGCTCATTTCAGAGATACCAATGTCCCTATATTAAAGTCAACAATCAACCATAGGATATTCTTTGGCATAGTTCCTGGACTTTTCTGTGAATATTACTTTAAAGAGATAAATATTTTGAATGTCAAGGTATTTTTGAAACGATTGAAAATCACGAGATTCCGAAAAATTTATCTCCGTGTGACTTATTTTAATTTATACGCTGTCCTGTTTCCATCGCAGAAATTATTGCAATACTTGCTAAGCTACAGATTTGCAGGTACTTACGTATTAACCGCATGCCATTGGCGAATATCAGCCAAATTTTGTTTCTACTTACGTATTAACCACATGCCATTGGTGAATATCAGCCAAATTTTGTTTCTACTTACGTATTAACCACATGCCATTGGCGAATATCAGCCAAATTTTGTTTCTACTTACGTATTAACCACATGCCATTGGCGAATATCAGCCAAATTTTGTTTCTACTTACGTATTAACCACATGCCATTGGCGAATATCAGCCAAATTTTGTTTCTACTTACGTATTAACCACATGCCATTGGCGAATATCGGCCAAATTTTGTTTCGGGCGGAAAATATTTAGCAATTGCCCTTAGGGTCGGAAAAATGGTCGATCCATCTTTAATGTGTTTTTTATTTCGTTCATTAATGTGGTAGCACTACGATCGGGGACATTAACAAGAAATGTTTCGCGACAAATGCCCCCAAATATCCATTGGGATGGGAATATTCTTCCAGCAATTTCATAACGATCAAGCGTTACGTAAAAATTTACTTCGACGTAAAAGCACCGAACTTTGAACTGTGGTTCTAAAAAATAGTTTTGCAAAACAATCAGAATCAATGAAATTGTATTTATGGTTCACTTGGCAGTGAATATAACCAGATTGTTCCAGTTCTTCCGTCTTATACCCCTTCCAAAACATTTGGCGATTAATCGCTGGCATGCGGTTAATACGTACAGATTTGGCGATTAATCGCTGGCATGCGGTTATAATACGCAAGTACCGATTTGTATTCCGTTCTCTTAATTTTTTAAAAGCATTTCAAAAGTCAATATTTAGATATTTTATACTTGCGAAAAGGTAGTTAATTGACGTCGCACTGGAACAACACAACGGGCTATTGGTGGCCGTACAGAATCAATCTCAAAGTTCAAGATCCAAGGACAACGCCTCGTAAATTTGAACCAAGGTTGGATGACGAGAACTGAGCTGGCATTCCAATCTCCAACTTCCAGACCACGCCAACATGAGGACTATTGATGCCACGGCAAATTTAACGTGCACCAGCCTACTTTATTCACGACGGTCTGGTTGGATTGGAACTCGCAACCCTGCGTTTGCTAATCCGTCACTCTTCCAACCCGGCTACCTTCGGGTTTGATCACGGACCCTCGCCAATATGTGTTGCTCCAGTGCGACAGTAATTGAAATACATACCTATTTTTAACCACGGCCTGAAGAAAAGAGTTTAATCTACATTGGAACGAGCGATTGATGTGATGGTGTTTCATTTTAATTGATGAAAGATTGATGTTTCATTTTAATCGTTAATATTAATCGAAATTTTTCATTCGGGGTCGATCCCGGACTGTCACAAATAGCACGTTGGTTGATCCAGTGCGATGTTAATTCAACTACCTACCTAGTTAACATTTATTGCGTGGACAACTTTTCACTAAATATTTTAATTTTCGCCTTAACCATAATTTTGAATTCCGATTTTAGTAGGTAGTTGAATTAACGTCGCACTGGAGTTACACAATGTGCTATTGGTGACGATCCGGGATCAATCCCGAAGGGAAAAATCGGAAGAAAACACCGTAATTTTGAACCACGATCAGATGCTGCGGTAAACACCTGAGCTTTCATCCACTCTCCAAACTTCCACATCTGTCTTGTGTTTGCCGCAACTTGTCCACTTGCGCCATTAAACCCAAATCAACCAACCAACCAACCAAACTTCCACTTGTCCTGAGGGATACATCTTTTAGGTGTGTACGGGCTTCACTGCCCCGAGGTACTCTAGTAATATTTTTCCATGGGGTTATACTGTCTTTTGTAAATACGTGTGTGCCGTGGTCCCGGGATACCCAAGCCGTCTTTTTCTGCTGTTATTCCCTACTCTATTCCTCAATCTCACTTTTTTCTTTCACATTTTTACCGGACGCTCTCTTGTATTTGGCGCTGTAAAACCTAAAAACCAAACTTCCAAAAAACCACGTCATGAGGGCCTTTGACGCTACAGATTTAACGAGCACTAGCCCTCACGCATACGGCGGTCTTTTGTTGGATCGAGTTTTGAACTCGTAATCCTCCGGTTGCTAACCAGCTACTCTACCAACTGGGGTTCCGCTGTCCTGATTGTGAAAGAACGAAAAAATTAGTTTCAGTGGAAGGAATTGTCGATTTGTTTTCATCTTATATGCCCCAATTTGAGCCTTGATGAATTCGATCTTAGCTTCTATAATGCTCGCAGGGCCGTGGTAGCTCGGGATTACTCCCTGGGTGAATTTCCCTCTTCTGTGTCAGTAAAACGTTCACTGTGTTTGTCTATTACTTGATATTGCATGCCTTGTGTATGGCGTAGCATGGCCCTTGCACCATAAAACCCCCAACAAACCAACCGTGGTAGACCAGTTGAAAAAGTGGGAGACCAGAACAAGAAGTTTGCGAGTTGGAAACTCGATCCAACCACAGACCGTCATGTTCTTGAAGGCTGATTCAGGTTAAATTTGTCCTTTTCTGTAAATAAATGTATTGTTATTGTGTATTTTACTTGTTTACTTTTTACCACCCTCCAATCTATTTTGGATGACAATTTCTTTTCAGGATGGCCTCGGAAGAAAACATCACGGTTTTTTCTTCGCAATCATACTTAAACACCATTCCTGAAGACAAACCTTTGTATGACCAAATCCTAGTTATGAAAAGCTATATAGTGATGATTATTTTCATGATACTTAACTTTAATCGAAAACAACTCAATGTCATGTCAAACTTCTTCATACTCTTTTACGCATTTTCAGTTTCCGGATCGATGTCTTTATTGGGATGGTTACTGTTTTATTTCATAGATGTCTTGAATATGATTCCAGAGAGATTGAATGTTGTCTTTAATTACGTTGTTATACTTGCTTCTATGACCTTCTGCACTCAACTAGAAGCTTTAGTGGACATTGCTATAATGATTATTGTAAAAGGATTCCCGAGGTTTTCCAGTCATAAGAGAATATTTATTGTTTCTTTTGCGATGTTTGTTTGCTCTTATATATCTGCGAAGAATGTATATTATTTAATATTGATGTATCTCTTAGGTCTTAACTTTCGTTGGACAGATATCAACCTACTATTCGTAACTTTTTCTATCGTGACATGTGTTGTACATCATGTACAAACTCGATACTTTTGAAGATGAAAGTTGAATTTTAATGCTATCATAAGTTTTGTTAAATTTTATGACTTACATATTACTTATTTTAATTTACTCATGAAATATTAGCCAAATGTCGCTCACCAATTTTTAAATAGACAATTTCGTGTTCTAAAGCTTATTGGTATATTTTAAGATTTTCATGTACCTATTTTTAAGTGAATTTTATATATTAAAATGTTAATTAAAAATTTTTCTGAATTATTTTAACATCTTACATCTACAGATAATGTGAATTCTCTGTATGGAATAAAACTAAAATTTTGAATGTTAATACAGCTTTAAGAACGTAAAATGTGGGCACCTTTCAGAGATTTTAGGTTTATGCAGCTGTTAGTTTCGAAGTTTAAAAATCATGTGTAAACTTGCTTATTTGTTATGCAAAATATTTAACTACAATAGGGTACTTGAGTTAAATTTGAATAAAGAATGGAATTAGTTCACCATGTAAAAATATTCCTAAATTCATAGTATCTCAATCCAAGCCGCAAGCAAAATCTTAGAAAACAAATACGTTAAAATATTTTGCTTTATTCCCTTATTTGATGAAACCCCTTTCCATATTTTCGGTGGTATCCAAATTTTGTAATCAGAATTCTAAAATATTCTTTTAAAGAAGTTATCAATTCTAAATCACTGCTTATGGCGGATAGGTGAATTAACGTCGCTGGTTGGTTTAGGGGGTTTTATGGCGCAAGGGCCATATTTGGCCATGCTGCGCCAGACAAGACATTCAATATCAAGTCCACATACAATATCCACTGAGCCACGAAGGACCCCGAATTAACGTCGCACTGGCTGTTTATTAAGAAGGGAAAATGTTATGAAATCATTTCTTCATGAACTGTTTACAATTTTAAATCTCAGCAATTGATACTTCTATAATTACCATATTTTAAGTTTATATTTTCTAATATACATGGATTTGCATTAAACATTCCCTTTCGTTTTGGTATGTAACCTCTGGCAAATACTATTGAAGCGAAAATTAGATTTTCCAACTTCCCACAAGAGTTATCCATGCTATCAACTTTTCAAGTAATTTTCCTATACAAGGAATATATGGAGATTGAAATGGCATAACAGGTATAAGTGTCTGACCACAGTATATAGTAGCTCAAAAATAATAGAATATCTGGCCGTTTTCGAAAAGAACCAAGGGGTAAGGAAATACGAGTTCACAATTTAAAAGAAAAGACTTAGGAGGTGGCTTCTAAACCCTCCAAGTGATTTTGACGAGATATCTATGTCTATCAAGAGCTGACCAATTTTGCCTATGGCGAGATGTCTTGTCTATCAAGAGCTGACCAGTTTTGCTTATGGCGAGATGTCTTGTCTATCAAGATCTGACCAGTTTTGCTTATGGCGAGATGTCTTGTCTATCAAGATCTGACCAGTTTTGCTTATGGCGAGATGTCTTGTCTATCAAGATCTGACCAGTTTTGCTTATGGCGAGATGTCTTGTCTATCAAGATCTGACCAGTTTTGCTTATGGCGAGATGTCTTGTCTATCAAGATCTGACCAGTTTTGCTTATGGCGAGATGTCTTGTCTATCAAGATCTGACCAGTTTTGCTTATGGCGAGATGTCTTGTCTATCAAGATCTGACAGGTTTTGCTTATGGCGAGATGTCTCGTCTATCAAGGGTTGACCAGTTTTGCTTATGGCGAGATATCGTCAATCGAGAACTGACCAATTTCCCTAATGATGAGGGGTCACTCTCTCATCCATCACTTTTTCTTCAAGATTTTTACCACGTTATAATTGATATAAGATTTTAAAATTAATTTCATGAAGTTTTATCTAAAATGGGGACACCCCATCTTAGTAATCATTTAAAATATAAGGTTTTAGAATTCCTCAATTAAAATTTTATCTTTAGATTAGTTTTTATACAACTCAATTGTTTTTATTCCTTGCATTTCTCCTTTTAATGTTGGTTTGGTTATTCCATTAATCCATTTTCCAATTTTATTTTCTGTTTGGCGCAGCTTAGCCTTTTCTGGATCTTGCGCCATAAAACCCAAATCAACCAACCTAATGACGAGATATGACGTCATCAAGATAGTGCCGATTTTTTTATTAAAACGAGATGAAGATCTAGTCAGTTTCCTTTAAATGGCGAGAACTGTATAAACGATATATCTGGTCAATTTTGGTTAATGAAATACCTCTTGTCGAGACAACGTGAAGTAAATGAACACACATACTTTACTTTGGAAAGCTTTACTGATGCAGATAAGTACACCCAGAAGGAATCGAACATTCACCGTCTACAACTCGCAGATTGTTAGCAGACACGAAATATAAATAGACTGGGCATTGCTATCGAGGAGCTTCAAAAAGTGATCAACATGTCGATTAGTAATCATTGTGAAAGCTCTAGAAAATTAACTTGGTTCGGCCGATTTGGCATTCCGTCGCCTCGTTTGGCGGTATAACATCTTATGACTGAGTATTGTGTGAATGCGCATTTCTATGGAGTGGCGATAAAAATTTCGAAATTTAACAAATTCTATGTCGCGCGACCAATTGGGTGATGAATCAATGGATGGGCGTCTTCTCTCCCGTCCCGTGAACTAATCAGATAAATGTTTGGTTCCATCAGGCAGACGAAAGTAGTCTACGGGTCACATTACTACTAGTTTTGGTCACATGATCCTGGGCACATAAAGATGTTGCTGTTCTCACCTTCTCACTCTACTTTCATATTTCTTCTACCGTTGCTAGCGCAGTGGGAAACCCCACTGAGACATGGCGACCCTTCACTTCCATCAAGATAGACTCAAATGACATTTTGTGTGTGATGCAAGAATATGCACGTTGTTAAACAGTGGAAACGGGTATATATACTAGAGATATACGCTAGTGACGGTAATGAACATTATCCATGAGACATCGGACTTAGTCTTTGCTTATGAAAGTTGATTAATGAATGAAGAAAGACCTGTTCATCTTTCCAGATGTAAAACTACCCCGTGGGAGTATTAATTCGTGAACTGCAAATAGTGCTATGAGCAAGTACACTGTATCTTAACAGAACATTTTTGGATGAAGGAATCCGAGGAATCCCACACATTTGGCAAAATGCATAGGGTCACATTTAACTGTCATGTGGGACAAATTTCAGTCAAGAAAATGGCTGCATATTTTATTCATTATTAATTAATCAAAAAACTTTTTAAACAAACCATCTTATTTTCAAGCTTATCCAAAGTTACGCGTATATCTCAATTTTGTATACAAAAGAGCTAATATCAATCCGTCATGTATGGGACATCTCAATGTGACCAGAGATGGTCCACACGTGACGTCTTGAAATTAGCTCTTTTCGTACAAAAAATTTAGATTTACCCATGAATTTGAGATAAGATTATTTGAGGGGGCATTAGTGTAAGTTCAAAAAATTGTTTTGAATAATAAAGGATAAGATGTAGCCATTTTCATGACCATTTTCACGCCCTCGGGGAAATACCTGCTATTGGTGTGTACGGGTTTCTCAACCCTGAGGTACCTGAGTGATCTTCCTTCCTTTTCATTTTGATACTCGCCTATCCTTCTACTTTTTGCTTTTTCTTCTTTCCTCACTGTCGTTGCCTCTTCGGAGGTGAGGGCTCCCCATGAGAAGCTTATCGCCCCTCTTTTGCTATCAGTTCCTTTTGAGGATTATATCACCCACGTGTTTTCCGTGCTTGGAGATTCGTGCCCCTGGAAAAGAGGATCCTGGCAGTTGAGAGCAATATACTGACCAACATACTACTTTGACCCTCGCTTCAGATAAACGGGAGGTGTGCATTGGTTCAGAGTACACCAATCGGGTAGTTGATTAGACTTCGTCGTTGGCTAGGGATCAAGAGATCGGTCACTTACTGGGCAACGCGTTAAGGGTGGCGTCTGCCATGAGCGTATGGATCTAATCAGAATTTTTGCTGATTAGATCCATACGCTCGATTGATCCATATGCTGATAGATGCATCCCCTCGATGGACTCTGAGTGGTGGTGTGGTCGGAATCCGAATATTTTCCTTTTTCTCCTATGGATCTTACTAATTGTCCTCCCTCTACGAACAAGCAAGAAAGTGCTTCGATTCCCTCCACCAACGCTCTATTTTTATTGTGAAATTATTAAATTATACGCAAATCTTCCAACCAAACTCAACTATTATTTGTACCGCTTTCGCCCCTCCTTATTAATAAGACATTTGAATCATTTTGGCCCATTAGAATCGTTTAAACGACTACGCTCAAGTGACCTCTTTGTTGAAGCTTCATCAGATATGATATGCAGGCATATCTGCAAAAATATCCCATGCGTTTCGTTTTATTTTTATATTGCAATGCACTCATTATTCCACCAAGGTGTTCGGTGTTCGCGAAAGGATGAAGAATTCTTCAAGATAGCTCCATTAGCATCTTCTATCATTACCTCTGTGGCTGCATCAATAACACCTACCATTTATGCTGTAATATTGTCCTAGATGTAAAATACGGGCAGTCGGCTGCTGCATAAATGTATCGAAATGGATGGCTGACAGGGTCATTTACATCGATATGAGTAACGAATATCGGGAAATGATCATTGTTGCCAGATCATTACCGACAAAAAGAAAAATAAGGTAACATTGAAGGAGAGCAGATGGCAAGGTCGATAGCATGAAAAGGGCGGAATGGTTCGTGGAAGTGGGTAACTTCACCGTTGTTCAGCAGACATTAACTGTTCTTTCTGTCGTCCATGGGAATTAGTGTCCCTACTTCCCCAAAGCACAGTGCGTGCATTGAAAGGCTGATAAAAGGCTCTGGCAGTTCATCTATTAGGTGGTCAAGGCTCTGATGTTGAATGGTTTCACTCGGTGGTAAATACAGAGTGCAGATGGGGTGATTGTCCGTTGTACTTGCATTCGGATAGCGATTGCTTGTAAAGGCGTGCTGAGCGATAGAGCGTTTGTTTTATATTTGCTTTTCTTCGAGGATGGGCGAGATGTTGATGTCGACATGTTGATGGACGAGATGATGCGACATCCCTGGTGATGTTTTCCATATTTGATATTGAAGGCGTAGTTTTAGATTTCGTGAATAAAAAGTTGTTTTCAAGGTAGGGATCGGTTTTAATACTGCATTATTATTCCATCTAGGTGTTATTGATTCGACAATTTTTCTAGGTTCGGGAAATGAAATTTTTCTTGAAACCCATGTACGTATTTTGGTTCCGAAGTAAATTGAAGTTATTAAAAAGTTAAAACGATATTAAAAAATTATTTTTCGTACACTTAAATGATGCTTGCATTTTTTATGAAAGAGAAATGATTAGTCTGATCACTTTTCAATCAACATTTAATTAATTTTACCCGAGCAACGCCTGGTAATTCTACTAGTCTATATAAAAAGCAAAACTGCCGTCTGTCTGTTCTCTATACAAATCTACACAGTTTGACCAATCCACACTACATTTGGTACACATATTCTTTAGAACCCTGAGGGTAACGTAGGCTACATATTAACCCCGTTCTATTTGTAAGAGGGGGCTAAAAACAATTCGAAATCGCCATAGGAATAGCATTGTGTATAAAGCGATTAGTGGAACGCAACTCCGTTTGTTTTACCAGCATTGGTGGAAAAATAACTTTCCAAATAACATTGTTTTACCAGTATTGATCGAAAAACAATTTTTTCTAAACCATTGTATTTAAAGAATTTAAATGAAATTCTAATGTTTATGTTTGAACTGACTTTTTATTTCTTTCCATAATATAAATAATTTATGAATATTTGATTGCTGATATAAGGATATTTAAAATAATTAAAATTTTGTAATGGAACCCGAAAAGCCCAAACGGAAAACTCATTGATCATAAAAGCGTAATTTTGCTACTCGGTATCTGGGAACGCAAGAATTAATGTTTTATTTTATAAATTCGATATAGAATTCTGTGTTTCTTATAGTTGAGTTAAAACAGTAGCGAAACGTCGCGGTCATATTTGAGTATTTCTAAGGTCAAGGGGTGCGCACATCCGATTTTTAGACGTGCGGCGCCGCTGCGTCGCTGTAGCCAACTATGCACACACCACCGTGAAATGACGCCTGTTCATTTGGCCGCCAGTTGCGATGGATGTCTATCGAAGGAAACGTGTTTGTTTCGCTTACTTGGTGTACAAAAATATATTTCAAATATAATAGACGTTACTGGATACATCCATTTAGTGATTTAAGACTTGCAAGAGGTAGAGTTTATACACATCTTTTGCGGATTTACGAGAAAACCCAGATAAATTTTTGCTGATAAGTTTAAGCTGTTGAGTAAGGCCAGGGAAAGTCACGCCACGAAAAATGCAAACTAGCGTTCAACAAGAACATAAGCAGAACAAGCATTCTGACTCCAAAACGGAATTCTTTGAGGCCGCTCCGGAGTCAGTCTTGCTGGAACGCTGAAAGAGGTCGGACTGTGGGATTCGTGCGCCCACTACAAACCAAACTCTAAATCGCTTAATAAAATCTCTTGTAAAGGATACAATTAAACCAGTTATAAATTGCTATCTGGATTCGTATTCTTTTGCGCCCAGTATTTTTTACTTTTAATATCCTCACCTTTTGATATTCGTTTACCCAGGAAAATAAAAAACACACTAAGGCCCGGTGCACACATCCGATTTTTAAACGTACGGTGCCGCTGCGGCACCATAAGTGCCGTCTGGGATACAGGAGATTAGATAGTGTAGTGCACACATACCTCCGATGACGTTGCGGCGACGTATGTCCACCTTGCGTGCAATTTGTACCGTAGTTTCCCACGTCACCGCATGGTAGTGCCGCGCACGCTACCCCTGTCTCAATACCTTGTTCTCTATTGGGCGGTGCACACATCAGTTATTTTTATAGCAAATGCGGCGTATTATTTTATATGAATTAATCATATTTTTATAGTTGTTTTTTAAGTTTAAAAAACACAAAGAATATGAATCGAATGTGCATACGAATACATTAATTGAATTGGGCACTTGCACTCTATTTCCAAAAGATAAAGGATATGAAGAGGCAAAAATAAAATACTGGACGCAAAATAATACGAACTCCAGATAACGATTTGTAACTGGTTTAATTGTATCCTTTACAATAAATTTCGTTAAGCGATTCAGAGTTTGGTTTCTAGTGGGTGCACGAATCCCAGTCCGACCTCTGTCAGCGTTCCAGCAAGACTGACTCCTGAGCGGCCTCAAAGAATTTCGGTTCGTAGTCAGAATGCTTGTTCTGCTTATGTTCTTGTTGAACGCTAGTTTGCATTTTTCGTGGCGTGGCTTTCACTGGCCTTACTCAACAGCTTAAACTTATCAGCAAAAATTTATCTGAGTTTTCTCGTAAATCCGTAAAAGATGTGTATAAACTCTACGTCTTGTAAGTCTTAAATCACTAAATGGATGTATCCAGTAACGTCTATTTTATTTCAAATATATTTTTGTGCCCCAAGTAAACGAAACAAACACGTTTCCTTCGATAGACATCCATCGCAACTGGCGACCAAATGACAACAGGTGTCATTTCACGGTGGTGTGTGCATAGTTGGCTACGGCGACGCAGCGGCGGCGGACTCTTAAAAATCGGATGTGTAAACCGGGCCTAAGTATTATTAATATGTGTTCTTTTGTAAATAAATGGTACATTTCGACCAACTTTCCTTGTCTGGTTGAATACGTAATGGTTTGTAGAATTCTGTTTCATGAAAATAAATTAAAATATACAAAGCAAACCCTTTTAAGTAAAGTGGGTAACTTTTTATTTTAAAAAGACCTGTAAAGTTAAGAAAATCACTAAGTAAGATGGGTTACGTTAAATTGAAACGTAGCCATAATTGGTAGTTCAAATATATTTTTAAATTTTGGCATAGATTTTCATTACAAGACGATTAAAATCAATTAAATTTCCATTTGTGTTTCATGTTTCATGGGTGTTATTGAAATCTACTCCATAATCAAGTCATCCGTCATTCTAAAGAGATACGTGGTTTCCCTGTACAAAGTGAATATCTCAATTGAAAAATGTATCATAAAGATTTGATTTAAAACTTAAATTTTGTTGGAGTAATGCGAATTTTAAATAAGACTGCTGATCTGGGAATAATATCACAGTAAGGAAGTATTTTAACTAGGACTTTTGAAAAATTGTAATTTTTTGTCTTGCTCACTTATAGTTGATGCTGTTCTTGTGCAACTTAGGCATCTGGAACATTTGTAGAAGAAGTGATTTTGTAAAAATTGTAATCGATTAAATTTGCTTTGTCCTACACTGATGGCATTTTTAAAACAAACTCCGTTTTTCCACGTGCCGCTGAATAGAATTTTGAAAAAAAATGTGTTTGTTTCAAAATAAATTAAACACGAATGCCGTAGCAATTTAATTTGCCCAAACTCAAAATCATTTTCCTTAGTCACTTTAGGAAAAACTTTTGTAGTTTGTCTTACAATAGGGAGTGTGGTGAATATGAAATTGATTATATGGATGGTTATATCATGTATACATATTTGCATTCGAAGTAAGTTTAGAAGCTATGAAAATGTTAAAATGATGCGATAATTATTTTCCGTACGCTTAAAAATGATGCTTGAATTTTTCTATGAAATAGAAGTTATTAGCCTGATCACTTTACAATCAACATGTAACTAATTTAACCCTATTCTCACCTGTTTTAATGTTTCTAATCTCATATCTTTCTTTGTCTTGAAAACATTTCATTCCTTATTTTTCTACTTTTAAAATGTTTTAACTTAGTCTATTTTATTGTATTTGTACATCTAACTTTTAGACTATTGTTTTATTGTTTTGGATGTCTGTTTTAGCTGTTTTATTGGGTATATCTAATCTTTGGTTTTGCGCAGCTTGTCCGCAAATGGACCTTGTGCCATAATACCCAAACCAAATCTATACGCGACATCCGAATGACCGTAGGGCAGCGATTCTCAACCTGTGGGGCGCGCCCCCCTAGGGGGGCGCGAGCACACTAGAGGGGAGGCGCGAGAATATCCAAGAGAAAATATTATTTAAAAAAATTGATTAACTGACTGAAAGGAAAGCACACATACACATAGAAAACAAAATACATTTCGACATATTTAACAAATAAAGTAAAACAATTTACTAAATCAAAACTTACATAATCAAAACATACTAAATTAAAAACAAATTTAATAATTATTAGTGACTTCCTTGGGCCTGTCTTGCAGAGCAAAGTTTTTCGAAGGAAGGCTTAATATTAGAAATAGCCACTCTCAGTTCTGTTTCTATATTTAGCCGAGATCTGTATTTTGTCTTCAAAGAAGCCACAGCAGAAAATCCAGTTTCACAAAGGTAGGATGTTGAAAATGGTAATAGAATGCGAAATGCCCTTGTTTTTAGTGCAGAAAAATCATCCTCTACTCCTGCCCAAAATTCAAATAGTGATTTATTACTAAATTGTCTTTTGGTTTCGCCACTTGTCGTGAAGTCTATGAATTTTTCTTCCTCATCAATTGAGAGTCCTTCGGGAGTCTTATGAAATGGATCCTTAACCCACTCGAAACTTGCTATCAGTTTGTCGTCAGCAAGAAAATACTTTTTAAAATTCTTTGCCAGCATGGCTAAATGATTTTTAATGGTTACAAAAACAACTTTTACATGTTCTTCTTCAGCCTTGTAAGTTTTAGTACAATCATCCACATTTGCAAACATTGTTAGGTTTTTTTGCTTTAAATTTCTGCTCCACAATTCCAATTTTCTACAAAAAGCATTAACTTTATCACTCGTATCCAACATATGTGTATTTGCTCCTTGGAGTTGAAGATTCAAGTTATTTAATTTCTCGAATATGTCGACCAAGTAGCTCAATTTCATCACAAATAAACCATCGCTTCCGGTCTGTTTTCTTCTTCTAGGAAAATGGCGATTTCTTTTCTTAATTCATAAACACGTTGCAAAAATTTCCCACGTGATAACCATCTTGCCTCGCAATAAAATAGTAACGCTGAATGTACTGAACCCATGTCTTTACAAAGTGCGGAAAAGATTCTCGATTTCAGGGGTCTCATTTTTATATAATTTACTACGGTTACAACCGTAGTTAACACAATATTCAGACCAGGACTCTTTTCTTTCGAAGCCAAAGCTTCTCTGTGGATCATGCAATGTGTCCAGACGCACTGAGGCGATTTTTGTTTTACAAGTGCTTGTATACTTTGGAATCTTCCGAACATTGAACGAGCACCATCGGTGCATATTCCGACGCAATTTTTCCATTCTATGTTTGCCTCGTTCATAAAATCATTTGAAATAGCAAATAATGCGAGCGCTGTTGTTTTGAGTTCTATTGGTTTGCAGAAAAGTAGTTCTTCTATTACTGACATATTATCACAAAATCGAACATAGGCAATTAAATGAGCATCTTTATTACTATCTGTTGCTTCATCAAGCTGTATTAAAAACAATTTGTCACGCAACTTCGAGAAAAGCTGACACTGTACATCTTCAGCTATATCACCAATTCGACGAGCAACAGTATCATTTGAAAGAGGTATGGACTGCAATTGTTTTGAAAAATTATCTCCAAACATAGTTTCTACAATCTCAATTGCTGCTGGCAAAATAAGCTCTTCACCAATGGTGTGAGGTTTTTTACATCTGTCTATTTTATATGAAACTTTGTAAGATGCAATTAAAGCTTTTTTATTCACAGACAAAGTTTCTTTAAAAAATGATTTTTGCTTTTTATATGATTTTAATTTTAATTCGAAGAATTCTCTGGGTATGTTGACGTACTCACTATGAAGCGTTTCCAAATGTTGTTTTTTTATTAGGTTTCATGCTGTCTGCGGCCAATATTTTTGATCAAATGATACACAGGGGCCTTTCTTCTTCATTTACTTCAGTACTGGTAAACCCAAAATTTAAGTATTCTTGAGAATATTTTCTTGATTTTATTTTCGGAACCACGCTCGTCTGTGTACTTGTTGATGCTTGACTATCGTCTAATGTTCGCTTACTTCCGCTTAAAAATTTATCCATGAGTCTGCATAAATCTGCTGCCGTGAATATTTAATATGGTGAATTGCAATTAACACGAAAACATATATAACATACACATTCACGATAGATTCGATAGCGATAGAAGGATCGACTCGAATGAGACTGGCTGGAATTGAAACTTGTGTTATCGAACATTTTCCTTCTTCCTATGAGAAAACATTTGCTCTGCGCATGCTCGAGACGGCATCGGTCGTGTGGATTCCCTTCCACAAACATTACTTATTTTTTCTCTCTTTTGTTTAGTCATGCTTCTGTTTTATTTCTTTTATTATTCGAAAAAATGTATTCCCAGTTTCTGAATTTAGCTCACCCCGTCTAGGTTAACTTTCATTAACGAATTTTTCTACTTTCATATTCTTTTAACGTTATCTCCCTGTTTGGCTTTCATTTCAAATATAATATTTAAATTTTCCCCGCTTTCATTCGCTTCATCTGTTCACCGCCCACTTGGCAAAATGCCAGATGTGGTTTCTCGCCAACGTTGGCTCGCTTTTACTCTTGTTTTGGCAGTTAGTTAAAAATAATTTAAAAACAGAATCCAAAATACTCAATATACATTATTGTTGTATACATTTTATTGTAAGCTGGGGGCGCGATGAAAATTATGATTGAAAACTGGGCCGCGAATACTGAAAGGTTGAGAAAGGCTGCCGTAGGGTATATACAAATGTTGAATTGAAGTTGTATATATTTCTACCCTAGTAATACAAGGGTAGAAATGTATACAAGGGTCGTTTTCAATAAAAATAAATTTTTTGATATCCTTATTTAGATTCTTCATATGGTTTTAATAACTCTACCCATAAGTACAGAATTTCACGATGAATGTTGAAGTTCTATTGCTTCTACTTTTCACAGTATTCGAAATCAACGTAAGCGAGCCAAGCTATCCATTCTCCCTTCTTATCATCAGGGTAGCCACAGGTGCCATGTAATGCTCCCTGCTTTGTGATTAACTTCTTTAATAGCCAGCGAACGCTGCAGTCGCAATTGATAGGATTACCTAAAAATGAAGGATAATAAACATTTAGTAATGCAAGTAATTATATATTGAATTTGATAATTGACATTTATGAGGTATATAAAGACAATAAATTTAATTCATTTTCTTCATTAAGACAGTCAAATTTCAAAAAAAATTCTGAAGTTATCTGATTATAAAATTGGCTGAATGTTGTCACCTAAAACATTTTGGTTCAAAAACATTAAGTTGTGCCCGAAAGTTATTACATAATACGTGGTCAAAAAGTTTAAAAATTAAATAAATTAAGCAAAATTGAAAAGTCCCAGCTCATTAATGTTCCACAAATTATCAATAGTTTAACTAGCATAATATTTGTACACAGATCAAATGAATAGTTTGGTGAGATTATCTCTCAATTGTAAATAAAAAACATTTACTGAACACCTAGTTTTGCAAAAAAAGTATAGGTTAAACAACATTTTATACCGAAAATATCAAAATTTTAAAAAATGAATTTTTTATTTGTATATATATATACAGGATGTCCCAAAAAGGTTGTTCCGCAATTTATCTTTTTACCATTTGGAGATAGGTAGGCAATGTAAATTTCAAAAGTGCACCAAATAAGGTAAGTAATTAAGATATGTAAATAAAATTATCACGTAATAACAATTTAGGCGGATACAGTTTTTAATTTCTATACAACCCCTCTAGATAAAAATCCGATATAGCAAAAATGTTCCTTACCTGTATCCCTATCGTTAGTGAAAAACCATATTTCTGTAGGTTGAATAGTAACGGAGATACAAGAGTTTCCATTTTAAGGGGGCCGTATCTAATTTAGAACGATGGCCAAAAATGAAGAGCTAAGTTCTGCATTGCTGCAGATGGAAAACATTTTGAACATACGTTGTAAATTTCCTTTTATTTTTATTTAAACCATTTTTTCTATAATATTTTTATTGAAGATTACATTGTCTACTATTATTCAGTGTGATTTTCATCTGCAGTTGCAGTACTACATTACTTTGCACAATGTTGCACTTTCTGACCGAAAAGTGCTTTTTAGCATTGTGTATACGGTCCCTAATCTGACTGCTTGAACAGCTGTGCACAAGCGGTATGTCAACTTTTTTGCGTCATTATGCCTCCGTTACTGTTCAACCTACAGAAATGCAGTTTTCTGCTAACGATAGGGATGCAGGTAAGGAACATTTTTGCTATCTCGGATTTTTATCTAGAGGGGTTGTATAAAAATTAAAACCTGAATCCGCTTAAATTGTTATCAGGTGATAATTTTATTCACATATCTTAATCACCTACCTTATTTGGTGTACTTTTGCAACTTACATTGCCTACCTATCTCCAAATGG
Organism: Meta bourneti; assembly: GCA_933210815.1. Classification (NCBI taxonomy): domain Eukaryota; kingdom Metazoa; phylum Arthropoda; class Arachnida; order Araneae; family Tetragnathidae; genus Meta; species Meta bourneti. The sequence goes on along the minus strand of OW119923.1, from coordinate 29,273,816 downwards.
TAAAAGGATAAATTGCGGAACAACCTTTTTGGGACACCCTGTATATATACAAGGTCTCCCCTCGACTTACGACCTAGTTCCGTTCGACTGACAGGTCTTAAGTGGGATTTACATTTTTCAACACTATTTTCATTCAAACGGGTTATAAAACACAAAACGGTACATAAAACACAAAAATTCAATCTATGTACGTATAATTACTGTACATAATGTAAAAAAACATAATATGTTGTACGAGGGGTGTTCAAATGAAAAGGTACGAAATGACACTGTGGGTATAATTGAAGTCTTTATTCAAAAGTAATCACCAGAGGCCTGAGCACAACTATCCCACTGTTTCACGAGCCGAAAGATTCCCTGTTCCCAGAATTCCTATGGCTGTGACAAGAGCCAGTCCTCCACTGTGTCCTTCAGTTCGTCGTCCGAGTTGAAGCGCTTCCCTCTGAGATGTTTTTTAGCGGACAAAACAGATGGAAGTCGCAGGGCGATATGTCCGGGCTGCAGGGCGGATGCTTAAGCTGCTCCCTCTTGAACTTGGCCAGTACATTTTGTGTGACCCTGGAGACGTGTGGACGCGCGTCATCGTGGAGCAGAATCACTACATCCTTGAGCAGCCCAGGCCGTTTTCTCTTGATGGACTTGCGTAGGCTACGGAGTGTCTCACCTACCGGTTTAACACCTTCCGCAATCAGAAATCTGATAACACCTCGCTGCTCCTCAATCGTCGAACTTTGCAATGTGAACGCCATGATGTCCTCACACGCACTGCCGCGTCAATTGGACGGAACATACAACTGCCTGCTTCTCTCCTGCGTCATGTGCGGGCACCCGCGCATGCGCACAACCACGCCGGTACTCGTACATTCGCGTCCCTAGATGTCTCACTACGTTATCCCAAAGCGGCATATTCAAATTTCAACCGGTTTGGTTGTTACGACGTTTCGTACCTTTTCATTTGAACACCCCTCTTATCTTTTTGACCCTACCCAATGTAGTTATCTTTCTTTATTTACTATTTTGATTTATTTTTTGTGGTCTAAGTGCGGATGGTAGTAAGTCGTTAGGTCGTAAGTCAAGTAGGTGTATATATAAATGCCGCCACCCACGCCAAGCTATCCTGGAGAACTATTCAGAGCCAGATCCCTCCTATCAAAATGGTAGGGATGTATTTCTGTTGGCTGTTTTATTTATTTTTTCCTTTCAAATCTTGATAATGTTTTACTTATGATTATTTTCTCTTCGGTTGTACTTTGAGTTTTCGCGGGTAACTTGTGTTAATCACTTTGGTTAAGCCTCAGACAGCTACAGAAAAACTCAAAGCATCTCTTAAAAGTGACTCCTGCTTTACTCCCCTTGACGAAGTAAGCGGGCGACTCCCTTCACATTTACACAATTTATCTCGTTTCTCGGAAAAATCTATTCTTAAGGTAGTTCTACTTATTATTTCCCTCTACTTGTTCTCTGCTGCTTTAAGAGCTATTCATTCTAAAGGGTCATTATGATTACTATCTTATTCTGTTTCATCTTTTTTGTTCTTGTTATTACTTGCATTTTGTTTATATATGTTTGGGTTCTCTTATTTGATTTTTAGTGATGGCCTATATATATTCAACAGATTGCAAGGATTGTAATCCTTAGTTATCAAACAAAGTATTAGAAAAGAACCAAGGTAAACCTGATCGCAAGGAATACTTCGAAATCAGAAAAATTCAAAAAATCTCACTAGGAGAAAAGCGCGTTTTTGTAGTAGACTTACTATACTTAGCTACTATGTTTTATGTTGTATTTATAATTCCGTCAAAAGTAATCGTAATTAAAAAACTAATTTTGCTATATGGACGGAGTTCGATATAAATTAACTTTTTAAAGCTAAAATTATAAAAAAAATCGATTTTTCGATCAATTTTGATGATTTTGAAAGTACACTTAAATCCTAAAATATTTCCTTTTCATATTCAGGGTGGTTCAAACTTTAATGCTGCAATCTGTTATAATTTTAAAACCCAAACCAGTTTTAGTGGGTCTAATATAGCACAATTATCTTTAGTTGAAAGAAGTTGGCTAGTAAGATATTCGCATACAGGGTGAATCTAAATTGTTTTTACAAAATAAAAGGGGTGATAGTACCCATCCAGCCGAGCAATAATTACCATGGAACGTAGGGTCGCATTCCACTCTGAGAGGAAGAAAAGAGTAAAATTAGAATTTCCACATGAACTTACAACAGTGTAGGGAAAGCGAATGAACGATACCAAAAGTCGCAAAATCTGATTTATTGATCAGAGAAAAACTCACAGCAAGTGCTCAAAGTGGCGGTCACGCGTGTTGTTGCACAGTTCACACCGGCGAAGGAATGACTGGCGCACCCTCTCGAAGATTCCTGGTGTGTTAATTTTGTCTGCGGCAACACCGATTCTGGTACACTAAAGATTTCATTTGCCCGCAGAAGAAAACGTTCAGTGGATTGAGGTCCGGTGAGCGAAGAGGCCAAGTCACAGGTCCGCCACGGCCGATCCATCTTGCTTAGGAGATGTGCTACGTAGGCTGGTACAAAACGACCTCAGAGGCGATGACTTGTTCATGCTCGACGCGTTTCGACTTTACTCTTTTCTGCCTCTCAGAGTGGAATGTGACCCTATGTTCCATGGTAATTATTGCTCGTCTGGATGGGTACTATCACTCCTCTTATTTTGTAAAAACAATTTAGACTCACCCTGTATAAGTAAACATTGGAACAAAACCAAGTTGGAGATACTATTTAAAATATGCCACAATAAGTAATTAGAGGAAAAATTTAATATTAGACACGAGTATCAATAATCACTTGAAACATTTACTACAAGCAATAAATAGTTTATACCATAAATGGTTTTTATAATTATTTCATTATTTTTATTATTATTTTTTTAATTATTTCATTTCTTGAATTAAATCAAAACATCTATAACAATTAATTAAAAGCTGAAATTGTTTCGTAAAGGTACTGTAATTAAATGCAATGTTGAGTTACATAATTTAGGAAAATAAAATTAAAATGTAAAAGATCGGTGGTTGGTATTTTCGTCATTCTAAATTAAAATCCTAGATATTGGCGCCGACCAAAATATATAGAAGGTTTCTAGATTTCACGTCAGTTTGGGTCTTTTAGGCACTAAAACCGTTTTGGCTTTTATAGGTAGAAAACCCTGAATTAAGTGTTTTAAGTGTTATAAAATTTGCATATTTTATTCGAGTTCTCAAATCATAAAAATGATTAATATAATTTGAAGCAGTGTATAGATAACTAGGTAAAAACCTAAGAAACCGATAGCCTGCGAATGATAAATATTTGGGATAATCTTACTTTTCAAGTGGGGTAGGAATTCTAAGGTCCCATTGTAATATATTTGGGAGCATTGTGGCTCAGGGAGTATGCCCATTGCGCTAGCAAACTTGGAGTTGTAGGCGGCACAGGTACGATTTCTGTCAAGTACGATTTCTCTTCTGTGTCAGTAAAGCTTTCAATGTGTATGTGTCTATTACTTGATGTACGTCTGAACATGCAGCATGGGCAGATATGGCCCTTGCCATAAAACTACAACAAACCACCAATCTAATGTGATACGATGGTGTAATTTTTTGGGATGATAAACTTAGGGAATCAGTGGAACTGCACTGAACACCTTAAATCAGAACTGTAAGGGATTAGATTTTAGCTCCAAACAAGTAATTACTATTATACTTGTCAGATCGTATTCTCCTTCACGACGCACATTTTCACATGATTAGCAACTTTGCATCTGTCAGTTAAATTACAGCGACCTTCAACACAACAGAAATCTGGATTACTGGAAAAAGGAATGACTATATCTATATATCTTACTGATTGATGTGACTACGATCTTTCGTATCTGAAGTCTTTCGACCACTACAAGACCCAGAAAAGGAACTGGTAAATAAACATAACATAAGATTGGTTGGTTTTGGGGGTTTTATGGCGTCATATTTGGCCATGCTGAGCCAGATACAATACAATATCAAGTAATTGACACACACAGTGAAAGCTTAACTGACAAATATAACATGAAGAGGGAATTGTCCCTGTGGACATTCCGCTTAAAAAGATCTGTTTCTTTCTGTTGTCAGAAATGCTGATCACCCACTCTGTTTCCGTCGGTTATCCACCTTATATCTCTAGTTCCTAAATCTACTATACAGTGCAACGCAAAGTCCGTACCCGGCCTTTATTTTCGCAACCGTTGGTCGTAAACATATACTTCCAATAACAAAAATGTTTCAAATGAGGTAAACATTCATGTTACGACATTTTGAAATTTAAAAAATCAATTTTGTAAAAATTACAAAATCTAATTTTTTATAGTCCCCCGTTCCTTATAGTGATATTTAGTAAAAGTTTGCACTCATCCTAACAAATGTAACACAAAAAGTTTCACTTCTGTGTGACAAACATTGATCGAGATATTTAATTTCAAAGTTTGGAATTTTTTCAGATTTGTTTTGCCTTCATTGAGGGGTCGGTTAAAATATAAATTAGAATAATTCGAGATTGAAATCAGGATGCAACGCCCTTTTACGGCGAAAGGGGGTTCTCCGACCATAAACGATGGGTGCATGTATAGTAAAGTGGACATGCCCGATTCACTGAAAGTTGTCACAGCGCCCCTAGTGGCGAAACACGGAAGTTTGGAAATGTAACACCGAAACTAAACAAGATAGACAAAAGATGTCAATTAGAAAGTTGTAGATCATCGTCTAATTATGTAGAATCGATACCCTGAAAATGAAAAATGCGCAAAAAGAACTGGATAAATGGCAGCGGAATACAAACTACCAGAGGGGTTATAACCCCCATGCAAATCGTGATTATGCAAATAGGATAGTACCGCAGCCACATGCTCGGGATAAAAGACGAGCCATCCAGTAGGTAGTGGGCAAACTAGTTGGCGCTGAGATCGTGATGGTACACATCCGCGTAATATGCCGAAATGAGTGATTTATGGCGAATGTCAACGGAATGCCAGAGCTGCTGCGAGGGTTTATGGCGAACGCTTTCCTATGGATCGATGTCCATCGCATCGAACTATAGTGTTGGGTTTTATCGATTGAAGACAGAGTTTTTATACATTAAAAATAAATTTTATTACGTAGCCAAGTCTTATGGTTTAAAAACATACTTTTAGAAAACAAGAAGTCTGATCAGCTCATGATCCCCAATCTCCTCACTTATATACATACAAAGATTTACATATTCTTCTATATTGATGTGCCCCACACGGCACTATAATTGGAGGTTTGAGACCGATTCCAACATGCGGCCCCATCGGTTGTAAAACCTCAGCAGATGTATTACAATTCAATATATATATTTATATAAATCTAACAAAATATTTTTCTAATAATATTTTTAAATTTATTTAACAATAAAGGCTTTGTTAAAAAGTCAGCCAAATTATTTTCCGATGAAATATAATTTACGTTAAATAGTTCATCTTTTATTAATTTACGAATAAATTTGTACTTGATATCAATATGTTTAGTTTTCTGATTTTCATGACTATTTTTTGAAAAATAGATAGCAGATTGATTATCACAATATACTTGGGGTCTTATGTGATCACACAAACTTAATTCATTTATAATTCTACTAAACCAAATAACTTCTTTAGTGCAATCGGTTAGTGCAATAAATTCAGATTCCATTGAGCTAAGAGCTATGCACTTTTGTTTAGAAGATTTCCATGATATTGGGATGTTACCCAAATAAATTAAATAGCCACTGCTTGAATGTCTGTTTGTGAGACCACATCCCCAATTTGCATCAGAAAAAGCAATCAAATTTGAATTTTCTACATTGGAAAGATTAATTTTAAAATCCTTTGTAAGAAAAACATAGTTCATAATATCAACAACGTAAGACCAGTGTTTGTAAGTATAACCATTACAAAACTGAGACATTATATTAACAGCAAATGCAATATCTGGTCTGGATCTATCTGACAAAAACGATAAACATCCTATTAAGGAACGATAGGGAAATTTCCTCATTAAATCATTTTCAATTATTTCTTCCTCTTTAACCTTATCAGGTAAGTTACAACCAATTTTAAAAGGTAAATTCACAAAACTTTTAGGAAGATCTTTGAATTGTGACATTAATTTTTCAATGTAGGTAATTTGATGTAAATAAATCGAATTTTCAATTTCTTGAAAGTTTACGCCTAACAAATATTTAGTTTTACCTAGGACTGTAAGATCCAATTTTTTGTCCAATAATCGATTACTTCATTTATCAAATGTTCCCTTTTTGAAAACAAAACCATATCATCTACATAAACAATTAAAATTACATCTTTAAATTTGTAGACACAATTACACCAATTTAACTGAGAAAATCCTAATTTAGTTAAAATACCGTCTAATTCCAAATTCCATTCTCTACCACTTTGATGCAGACCATATATAGCCTTTTCCAATAGACATACTTTGTTTTCGGATCCTTTCAGCACAAATCCTTTTGGCTGTTTCATGTATCCTTAAGGTGTCCATATAAATATGCACTTTTCACGTCAACTTGACAGTGATACCAACCCAACATAGAAATCAATAGTACAAACAATAATTTAACAATAGAAAAATTCACAACTGGTGAAACATTATCTTTAAAATCAATCCCGGGTTTTTGCTTAAAACCTTGAGCAACAAGACGAGCTTTATACCTTTTAGGTATATTGTTTTCGTCCATTTTTATGCTGTACACCCACTTACTTCCAATTATGGTTGTATTTGGGGGTGTGTCCACTAATTTCCATACTTGCCTATCCTTCATTATCTGAATTTCTTCGTTCATGGCAGTATTCCATTTAATTTTATCCTTACTTGCTTGCGTTTCTTCATAACTTTTGGGGATTTCGACATTGTAACACTGATCATACATGTCGTACATCTGTTGGTCTAAAAAATTAGATTCATCACTAGAAGTAGATGGCACATTAGAAATATCCACATTAGGATGTTCAGTTTCTGGCTTAAAATTGAAATTTACAGGATCAAACCTAATCTTATTTTTAGTACAGTACTTTTTAATATCATTTAAAGATCTCATTCTCAAATTTTCAGGAGAATAATAGTATACATCTATCCTATTGCTTTTATTTCTAGGTTTTTCGATTCTTCGCCAATTTGAAATGTTAAGACTTTTTAAGTCCTCAGTTTTAACTAAATCTTTAGAATCTAAAACTTGAGTTTCACTTTCCGATTTTACTTTTATATTTTCATTTGATTGATAAATAGGAATATCAGAATTAAGATCAAAAGAAACGTACTCAAAGTTTTTACCAAATAGTACATCAACAGCTTTCTTACTTTCGTCGATATGAACATGGACTGTTTCAACTATTCTCTTCTCGTTTGGTACATATATTCTGTAACCTTTAGTTTTCAAACCATATCCTGTCAAAATACCAAGTTTAGCTCTGGGTTGTAATTTATTTCTCTGTATTTTAGGAATATGAACATATGCCAAAGAGCCAAAAATTCTAAAATGTTTTACTGATGGTTTGAAACCAGTCCATATTTCGTTAGGAGATATACCCTCAGTTAATTTGTGTTCGCATCTATTTTTAGTGTGAATAAATGCTAAAAGTGCTTCTGACCAAAATTGTGGTTGTAAACCACTGTCTTGAAGCATAGCTCTGACACAATCCATGGCTGTTCTATTGAACCTTTCTGCAATGCCATTTTGTTCAGGGGTATAAGTTGAAGTTCTTTCGATTTTTATTCCTAGATCATTTAAAAACTTTTTAAATTCTTTGTGACAAAATTCTAAACCATTGTCAGTTCGGACACATTTTAACTTAATATTTAGCTGTCTTTCAGCTTTAACCAAGTATTTTTTAAAGTAATCAGAAACTTCATTCTCATTTCGAATAATATAAACAGTTACTTTACGTGAAAAATCATCAATAATAGATAAAAAGTATTTGTTTCCACCTAGAGAGTTAACTGGAGCAGGACCCCACAAATCCATATGGATCCTTTCCAAAACATTTTTAGTTTTCCTTTCGTACATATAGTTTCTTTTTAAGGATATTCTAGTGGATTTAGCAATAGCACAAATCTTACAATTTTTATCTATATTCTTACAATTAAGTTTTTCAATTCCTTTTACACAATTAATTTTACTCATATTTTCAATTAAGGGCATGTTAACATGACAAAACCTACGGTGGGCTTTTTCTAGATCTAAACCAGTTACATATGTATAATTTTTAATCTTGGGATAACCTTTCAAGATATACAATTTTCCAATTCTGGGAACAGTAAACAAATATTTATTATAACTATTATAAATAATCATTTTGTTATTTCCCCATTTAATTTGGTTTCCCACAAGGTCAATACGAGCACCACTAATTAAATTTTTTCTCATATTAGGCGAGTATAACACATCTTTTAAAGTTATATCATAATTTCTGTTTCTATCTAAAACTGTAAATTGAATATCACCCATACCTAATACTTCCGAGGTGCTGTCCTTGTCTCCGACTAGGATCTTCTGTGGTGGTAGTTTTCTGAATGTCGTAAACATATCACGTTCTTTACAGAAGTGAGCAGTTGCAGCAGAATCAATGAGAAATTCCCTCGGTCTTTCATTTGGAAAATTTGAAACTGCATAGGCACGTTGAAGATCAGTTTTTGGATTGTCCTCCATATAAAATAATTCACCACCAGGTTTCTGCCGATTGCATTTCTTGAAGCACTTCGATTCGTAATGTCCCGACTTTTTGCAGTAGTTGCAGAATGGTCGCGGCCCCATACGACAAACTGTCGACTTTCTTGGGCTTGAAGGAATTAATTCAGGGTCCAGTACGCATCTGCTGTGATCAGGAGTAGACGCCCGTGTCTCCTTGTATCTAGATGACTTGTTTCTTGTAGCATAAGCATCGGCCACGATACTTAATTTTGTGCCTTCGTCTTTCCGCTTCAGGTCGATCCGGCTGGATTCTGTTATTAAATGTTTAGACAAATTGTCTAACGTGAACTCGTTGTCATCCATCCTGTATAGCAGTTGTACCAGATTATCGTATTCGTGAGGTAAATGTCTTATTAGTTGAAAGCAAACTAAGAGGTCTGGGATTTCGAATCCACCTTCTTTTATCTGTAACAGCTTCTCATGCACTCGTTTGCAGAAGAGTCCAATGGATTCGTCCTCCGGCTGGTAGCGGATTGAAAAGAACTCGTCCACAAGGCCTGCCAATCGTGCTCTAGATGCTGGTTCAAAGTTGGTCTTTAATATATCCCAGGCTTCCTTACCATCCTCAGTAGATGAAATTAAGACTTGATATTTTCTGTCTATGCCCTGGTAGATAGTTGTGTATGTCCTCTGCTTCCTATAACGATAGTCTCTTTTTTCTTTTTCTGGAGCATCTTCCAATAATAGAGGTTCCGTTTTAGTGATAAAATCCCAGCAGTTCCGGTCAATTAGCAATACCTTCATGTCCGTCTTCCACGTGGCATAGTTGAAATCCGATAACTTCGGGAAGGAAAACATGGACATTTCTTGAATACCCATCATACTGGATACCGGTAGTGGCAGAATTCAGGTTCAGCTTAAGGTCTGAGGCCCATAACCAATTGTTGGGTTTTATCGATTGAAGACAGAGTTTTTATACATTAAAAATAAATTTTATTACGTAGCCAAGTCTTATGGTTTAAAAACATACTTTTAGAAAACAAGAAGTCTGATCAGCTCATGATCCCCAATCTCCTCACTTATATACATACAAAGATTTACATATTCTTCTATATTGATGTGCCCCACACGGCACTATAATTGGAGGTTTGAGACCGATTCCAACATATAGCTACTGTACTTTGCCGTCTCAGAGACCTGCGGCTTCACACCATGGCCCAGATCAGGCAAACTGACAAGATCGGCATTCGAGTGACACCGGAGGAAGTGCTGGGATACGCCCTTGAAAATCCACACCTAAGCACGGCGGAAATAAGCGAGGCATGTGGATACACGCGTCGACATATTTGGCGATTGTTACATGCGCATGGTGCGCATCCATACCGTCCGCTACTGGTGAAAGCATTGATACCGGGTGACGATGCACGAAGATTTGACTTTTGTAATTTTCTGCTCAACACGTTGCACGACGTATGTTTTCCGACATACTGTGATGAGTCGCAATTCACACGGGATGGCATCGTCAACACCCACAATGTGCATTACTGGATTCTGCACAACCCTCACATGAGACGCACAGAACGACACCAGGTACGCTGGTCAACGAACGTGCGGTGCGGTATATGGGGACAATCGTAACCTGCACCTGTTACAAGACACGGTACGTGACTGGTATGAACAGCTGCCTCTCCGAGACGCATGTCGTGTGTGATTCCAACATGATGGGCCCCTCCGCATAAGGCAGCAAACGTTCGTGCGTATCTAGCCACCGAATTCGGCCAACAGATCATCGGATATGGTGGTCGGGTTGAGTGGTCACCGCGTTCGCTGGACTGGACTCCCATTGACTTCTACCTCTGGGGTTACGTCAAGGAACAGGTCTATGCGACTGAGTCAACCTTTCTGAATGATCTGAAACAGCGTATCAGCCTTGCTTGTCGCACAGTTACACCAGCTATGCACCAACGCGTCCACGATTCAGTACTGTCACGCATTCAATTTTCTATTGCCACCAATGGGGAACATTTTGAGCAGTATCTCCAATAGATTTCTCCACTTTATGTATTGTTTTCCGCTGTATGCTTGTCTGTAACTTGTGTGAGTTAGATTTCCAAACTTCCGTGTTTCGCCACTAGGGATGCTGCGACCGCTTTCAGTGAATCGGGCATGTCCACTTTACTATACATGCACTCATCGTTTATGGTCGAGGAACCCCCCTTTCGCCGTAAAAGGGCGTTGCACCCTGATTTCAATCTCGAATTATTCTAATTTATATTTTAACCGACCCCTCAATGAAGGCAAAACGAATCTGAAAAAATCCCAAACTGAAATTAAATATCTCGGTCAATTTTTGTCACACAGAAGTGAAACTTTTTGTGTTACATTTGTTAGGATGAGTGCAAACTTTTACTAAATATCACTATAAGGAACGGGGGACTGTATGAAAAGTTAGATTTTGTAATTTTTACAAAATTGATTGTTTAAATTTCAGGCCATAACATGGATGTTTACCTCATTTGAAACATTTTTGTAATTGGAAGTATATGTCTACGACCAACGGTTGCGAAAATAAAGGCCGGGTACGGACTTTGCGTTGCACCTGTATAATAAAAAAGATTATTGAATACCTATATAAAGTAACCTAATGAAATCAGTCTGGAAGAAAGAAATATTTTAAGTCGTAAATTGAGAACTCTTCGATAAATTAAATAATAATGAATTAGCTTTTGTCAGGTTTGGAGGCTTTCTCGTGGTTGCACACATAAGTTAAGGCTATTGCATTAAAACAGGAAATAGTTGTTTTCGGGTCTGGGTACTTACTCCATTACCGAACTGATAGAGGATGGATTACCCCATATATTACAAAAGGATATATTTGCTTTTATGGATATATGAGGCTTAAGTACGATTATTCGTAGATGTTCCCATGAATTAATCCTCCTTGTGGTTGTCTAATCAAAAACGCAATCATTAGCAAAACTGATGGATGAGATATCTCGTCATTAGCAGAAAACTAACCAGATCTTGACCTCTTTATCATAAATTCGACAATATCTTGATGAGATAACTCGTCATTAGCAAAATTGATCAGATCTTGATGGACGAGATATCTCGTCAAAATCACTTTGAGGGTTAAAACATATATATTTAATGTTACCTGGTCTAGTTTGCTTAAGCCTCTATCCAGTAGATGTACCCATGAATAAAAAATATATTTCTTTGATTTCAGAACTAGGGGCTTAAGTCCTCATCTTGCAGGAGCGTACACGAATTAAAATGGATACAATGCCTTTTTCGGAAATTGTGGGTTTAAACACCCAGGCGGGATGTAGATGCTCCAAAGTATTAAAAATGAGATATATTTGCTTATATTATTACTCGGGACTAAAGGATATAAGTCCCCATAGACCCCATAAATGTGTCCATGAATTAAAAGAGGAAATATTTGCTTTATTTCAGTTTAAGGAGCTTAAGTCCTCATAGTCACCATAGGTGCACCCATACAAACTCGTCATTTGACCGTGGTTTAAAATTACGTGTTGTCCCGGACCGTCGCCAATAGCCCGTTGTGTTGCTCCACTGTTACGTAAATTAAATACCTACCTACCGATGAATTAAAAAGGATATATTTGTTTATTTTGGGTCTAAGGGGCTAAAGTCCCCACCCCATAGATGAGCTTATGAAGTAAAAATAATCTTTGATTATTTTGGGTCTAAGGGGCTACCATGCCTCTTTTATTTTGGAACTAGGAGACAAGTCCCAACCCTATAGATGCGACCATCAATTAAAAAGAATAGATATGCTTATTTCTGGACTACAGGATCAGCTATCATAGGCCCCGTCAGTGCGAGACTAAGAAGTGTAAGCCCCCGTTGGTGCGCCCACGAATTAAAAAATTAGATATATTTTTCAGGTCTTGGAAGCTTAATCCCCCAAGTCCCTTAAAAATTTCTCAAGATGCAAATGTGTCTTTCTTCATCGGGCCTGGTGAGGGGTTAAGCCCCCCCCAAATCCCCATCCCATGGATGCAACTCTATTCCCGGGGTAGTTACAGGAATCGAATTTGCATCCGTACTGATAATTTTTTGTGCCCCAAATCATTCGTGACCAATACTAGTAGTGCCCTGACCCTTAGACTACTTTCGTCTGCCTGGTGGAAACGAACATTTACCATCTGATTAGTCCACGTGACATAGTAGACCGGCGATTTCACCATTTTTGTAGCCACTAAAAATGTGCACTCATCTCCCTTGTCATTAGATGTTATATCGCCAAACGAGGCGATATGCCAACTCGGCAAACTAAGTAAATATTTCACAGAGCAGTCGCGTGACTAGTCGACATGTTGGTCAGACCTTTTGAAGCTCCTCTCAATAGCAATGGTCAGTCTACCTATATTTATCGTCTGGGCAAACCCACTGAGCAATTGCCACCCTTGAAAAAGATCGAAGTCATAAGGACCGAATCAAAAGCTTGAATTTCTTAAAATATTTTTCGACTTCCATTATTTCCAACTCCTCGTATACTTTTTCTCTATTATCAGAGCAATACTAAATTTTTCCACAAAATATATAAACCTTGCGCCATAAAACCCCAAAATCAAATCCACAAAATATATAAATTAAGTGTAGACTTACCTTCCACGAGTACCTGAAATATTCTATCATACACAGATCCGAAAACAGTCTCAGATAAAACAGTTATTTGGTTGCTCATCAGATTTATAGTCCTGATGGCAGGCATGTTCGAAAATAGATCATCTGGCAAAGTTGTTATCTGGTTTCCTCTGGCAAAAAATACTTTCATTAAGTATATACTATTTTTTGCATAATTTAAAGACATTGCATAACTGTTAAACTCCTCAATTAAGCACTCCTTAATTTAAGCACAATTGCTTTAAATTCTGAAACTAATAAAACAAATCATAACCAAAACCGAAATATATGGCTCAGTCATAATATTGCCGTATTGAAATAGAACTTTTATTATTTTTGATGCTTAATCAAAAGTTTTTATCCGAAAGAATGAATTAAATTAATATATTTCCTTTAACCCCCTGAGAGGGCCGCGGTGGCCCGGTTGGAAGAGTAACGAACTAGCAACCGAAGGGTTGCGAGTTCGAATCCAGCCAAACACCGTCGTGTACAAAGGGGGCTGGTGCACGTTAAATCTGTCGTGGCCTCAAATGTCCTCACGTTGGCGTGGTGTGGAAGTTTGGAGAGTGGGGTGCCAGCTCAGGTGTTGCCTCGTCATCTGACCGTGGTTCAAAATTACGTGGTGTTGTCCTCGGATCTTTCCCTTTGGGATTGATCCCGGACCGTCACCAATAGCCCATTGTGTTGCTCCAGTGTGACGTTAATTGAAATAATAAAAAAAAAAAAAAAAATTAACCCCCTGAGAATCACGATTTCCGAGTACTGCTTTTACACCACAATACACATTACGCTTAATTAACTGAATCGATTGGGGTTGAAAGAATAATTACGTTGGTCAAGATCAAAACTGGTTACAAGTCATGCAGGAAAAATTGCAGGTTTAGAACGGATATATGCGTGTCAGAGGGATAAGATGTATTCTGAGCTTTCAAATTTTATTTAACTCAAAGGGTTTTCATACGCAAATTCTGAAACCTGCAGTATTCCCTGTAGAACGTTACAGCTAATTATGATCTTGACCAATAGAATCTTTTCTGGGATTATTTAAGCCAATTAATTTCGTTATTTACTCGTGTGTGTTGGTGTAAAAGCAATCCTACACTATTCGGAAATCTCGTGACGCCTCAGAGGTTTAAAATCAGTTCATTTATTTTTTTGTTAATATAGCTTTTGACTTATTTCAAATTGTCGTTCCTTGTTAAAGATTATAAAAGGACAAACCAAACGATTCAATTGATTTCCAGGACCACGGTAGCCCGATTGGAAGATTAAATGATTAGCAACAGTAGGATTGCAAGTTCGAATCCTACTAAAGACCGTCGTGTACAAGGGGGCTGGTACACGTTAAATCTGTCGTGGCCTCAAATGTTTTCACGTTAGCGTGGTGTGGAAGTTTGGTGAGTGGGGTCAAAATTACGTGGTGTTGTCCTCGTATCTTTCCCTTGGGGACTGATCCCGGACCGTCTCTAATAGCCCATTGTGTTGCTCCAGTTTGACGTTAATTAAAATACATACATCAATTGATTTCTATAATGTAATTTTTAAATCATAACCAAATGTAACAAAATGCTGTTAACTGTGCTGTTAACAAACCGTTAAAAGTTCATGTTCTTACCGACAAAGTTATTAAATGCAATTATGCTTTTTTAGTTTTACAAATAAATAAAAGTGCGTTTGCATATTACCTAAAATTGAAAGTTTCGATTGCAGCAGGTGTAGGAAACAGAGATCTGTTCAGACTCTTGATGCGAGCATTCGAGATTTCAATGTTAGCCAGAATTTTCAATTTCACGAAAGCATTGTGTTGAATCTTGCGAGTATTCGCACCGTCCAGTATAAATTCAGTGATACTTGGACTAATGTTATCGGTAAAGTCCTTTTCGAGAGTTCTGATTTCGGTATTCTGAGATTTAAAAGACTTGAGGTTTTTCAAGTTGTTAAACAGCTCCCAACCTACACCGCGCTGGAATGTCACGTTTAAAAGCCATATGAGTTCCAATCGGTTCCCTTCTGCCAGTTCAGTGTCGAATAGGCCTGCCATTGTGGTGTTTATCACCAGCAACCGTTTCACCTTTTTGAACGCCATCTTTGAAGCGGGAAGATACAACAAGCTGGAATTGCTCAACTCGAAATCCGGGAAAGAGTAGTCTGCAGATCTCTCGAAGACTTGAGTCAATACCTCCATATCGATAATTCCACTGCATATCAAAAAGAAATCGTGGGGACAAGTGCAAGGCACTACCAATTCCGCTGGAGGACACTGACTTGTACAACATACAAAAAGACCACACAAAACAGAGAGAAGGTATCTCATATTTGTCATGGTTAAAGATAAGCTAGAACAATCCACGCATAAGCAGACGTAGCACACTTCCAAAAAGATTAAACTCAAACTGATGTAGCCTAAATCGTACAGCGTATCAATGTCGTATTAAAACTGAAGAAGTGTGAACGTTTGAAAAGCTGTTTAATGTTAAGTTTTTATCTAGTGCATCTTATCGGTAATTTAGAATCTCAGAGTGGCTTAGCTTACATAGAAATAGATCTAAATATATTTTGAGAAATGATTAGAGGGTTTGGGAGAAAGTAGTGCAAACGTTGTTATCATGAGGGCTGATGTGAAGAAATGTTTTGAGTTCTAAAGCAATTGTGTAAGAATCATAATTTTATTTGCTGATGATTTTGTTATGAAATTTAGCGATTTGGCGCAATCTATTTGCAAAAGAAACAATACTTTAAATGATGATAGGACAATAATTTTAACTCCTCTATGTTTGTCATCTTCAGGATTGATCCCGTAGCGTCGTCAATAGCCCATTGTGATGCTCCAGTGCGATAGAAATTTAATTCTTTACCAACTTATGCTTGTCATAAATTACAATGGAAATCCATATGTAAAAATTTTAAATTGAAGGAAACACACTTACGTTTCAGAATCTATGGTGAAAAAACAATTTACATAACCCTATACACACGTGATTTAATTAATAGGATGGACAGCTTCCAAAACAATGGCACATCTATATTCGTGAGTCATTCTTAGAAGATAATAGACACATACCTTTCGACAGAAATTAAAATCAAATAAATTCGAATACATACAATTTGTCTAAAAGTTCTACGTCACATCCAATTGCTCACATTTAATACCTAATACCAAATGTTGATGCTGTCAGGTTCGATTCCTCCCTGGGTTTAATTCTCTCTTCTGTATTTGAAAACTTTCCTAGCGTGTATGACCCTCGGGGGCATACCTTCTTTAGGTTCGTTCGGGCTTCACACCCCCGAGTTGGCTGAGTGATCTTCCCTCCCTTTCATTCTTCTCCTCTACCCTTCTGCTTTTTGCTTTTTCTACCTCCCTCGTTGTGGTTGCCCCTTCGGAGGTGAGGGGCCCCCTTGAGAAGCTTTTCGTCACTCTGTTGTCTTCAGCTCCTCTTTGGGATTATATCACCCATGTGTTTGCCGTGCGTGGAGACCCGTGTCCCTGGAAAAGGGGATCCTGGCGATATACTGATATCGCTACTGATACTGATATACTGATATATGACACTACTTCGGCCCCCAGCTTCAGGTAAACGGGAGGTGCACAATGGTCCCGAGTGCATCAATTGACTGGTCGATTGGGCTACGTCGTCGGTTAGGGCTAAGCAATTTGTAGGCTCCTGCGCAACAGTGATCATTTCCCGATTTTCGTTACACATCGATGGAAATGATCCTGTTAGCCGTCCATCTCGATACATCTATGCAGCAACCGACTGGCCATATTTTATATCTAGGGCCAATATTACAACACAGATGGTAGAAGGTGATATTGATGCAGCAATACGCAGTCACAGAGGTAATGATAGAATCTGCTAATGCAGCTATCCCGAAGAATTCATCCTTTCGGAAACACCTAACACCATGGTGGAATAACCGAATGCACTGCAGCTATAAAAGCGCAACGAAAAGCATGTTGTACTTTTCGCAGGTCCCCTACGTCTGCCAATTTAATAAATTTCAAGCATGCAATAGCCAATGCTCGCCGAATACTCCGTCGTAGCCGAAGTCATGGGAACGTTATGTCTCAAACATTACATCCTCTACTCCATCTAAACAGTTATGGGACAAAGTACGGAGAGCTTTAGGAATATACTCCGAACATACCATCTCGTTTCTGAAGGAAAATGGGCATTGTGTGTCTGAAGCTTGAAATATCAAATTCAAATGCGCGCCTTTTCTTCAGCTTCAAGCGCTACCAGCTACACACGGACATTTCTACTTTTGAAACGCTGCGCAGAATCACGACCCATTAATTTCCATTCTCACTCCGAACTTCCTTATAACTGTCGTTTCACAGAACAAGAGTTGATGTGGTGTCTTCAGAAGACCAGAATGACTGCACCTGGTCCTGATGGCATCACTTACATTATGCTACAAAATCTATCCCATCACTCTTGAGACTTTATAATCGCATATGGGAAGAACATGCTTTCCCTTTGGCTTGGAAACGTGCTATTGTTGTACCTTTTCCCAAATCTTGAAAGGACCCTACCGACCTATACAACTATCGACCTATAGTACTTAAAAGCTGCATGTGCAAACTCCACATCTTCGAGACGACACAAGCTCTTTCACCATATCAAAGTGACTAGATCTGGACGCTCCATAATGATAACATCTTAAATCTCGAAAAGCAAATTCCCCGTGCTTTTCGGCGCCGAAACCATCTGGTTTCAGTATTTTTTGACATTGAAAAGGCGTATGACTGCACTTGGCGAGATGTTACACTTCGGGATCTTTATACCATTGGACTGAGGAGTAATATACTCATATTTATCCAAAAATTTTTAGAACTACGACAATTCCAGGTACGAATTGGTTCTACCCTCTCAGACTCTTTCATCCAGGAGGAAGGTGTACCTCAGGGTAGCATTCTGAGTGTAACTCTATTTACAATCAAAATTAATAACATCTTATATCAACTGCCACCCTCAGTTCAAGGAAGCCTTTATGTGGATGACTTTAACATCTGTCAGGGAAAAGACATACGATACATCGAACAACAACTCCAGACAGCCGCTTGTCGCGGTGGAGTGTCGATAACGTCTTCAGCTTTTTCTTCTCAAAAGACGTCCTGCGTTCATTTCTGCCGAAGTCGGAACCTGCATCCTGACCCAGAGATCTTTCTGGATGGTAACAGGATTGTAGTGTAAGGTTTCTCGGTATCGTTTTCGACCGAAAACTTACCTTCCTCCCCCACGTCGAGCAGCTGCGGATGTCTTGCGAGAAAAAGCTAAATCTTTTAAAGGTACTCTCTAATACATCTTTGGGGGCGGAAAGGTCCTTCATACTCAAGATCTATCGTGCAATAATTCGTTCCAGATTTGGCTATCGGTGTGCAACCTATGGCTCTGCCCGTCCATCTGTCATTCGAAAGCTCGATACAGTGCACCACACCGCACTGATGATCTGTTCCGGAGACTTTCGAAATTCACCTGTGAAAAGCATTTGTGTTATGTGTCGAACCACCATTGATTTCTACACATCTTCTGTTGTCGCTTCGGCTATATTTTCGCATTCTATGTCATCCCTATCATCCACTTCGAGGTTCGCTCCTCGGCACATCTCTTGACCGCCTTTTCAGGAATCTCCCTTCCTGCTTTCCTTCTTTCGGGTTACGAATGCGAAATGCTCTGAGTACTACACCCCTTAACTACACCCCATCTACTACATCTACCCCTCCCTACTACACCCCATCAACGTTTTTGAGAGTCCCTTATTTTCTTTTGCCCCTTGGAATCCTACAAATGTTTCCCATTTGGACCTTTTCTCAGGTTTTGGAAAGTCGAACACCAGTCCGCTCATTTACCGGCAACTTTTCGCCGCTCATCGTTATCTTTACAGAGATTGCACAGCAATTTTTACAGATGGGTCGAAATCAACAGAACATGTTGGTTGCGCCTTTGTCTGGATCGACCACTGTAAGTTATGTTTAGCCAAGTGTCGTATCTATATTTACGGCTGAATTTTGTGGTTTGAATGAAGCATTTAAATATATTTCTTACCAGGGAATAGGCAATTTTATCGTTTACAGACTCAAGAGGTATATTGGAATGCTTATAAGCAGATCGCCCACAACATCCTTTAGCTATTGCCGTGCTGAAATTCCATCGTCAACTTCCTCGGCGGGGCTATGACATCTCTTTCTGTTGGATACCAGGTCACGATGGGATTACTGGCAATGAACTTTCTGACTCTGCCGCAGAGAATGCTATAAACTTCTTGAGTCTGTATTCCATACAAAGATCTCAAACAAATGTCAAGGACTTAATTTGGAATGATTGGAGGAATGAATGGAGTGTGCAGAGTGGAAACAAATTCCACAGAATTCAACCTGCTATCTCTTTTTGGCCTTTGTATTCTCGTCGTCTAGACGTGATTTTAACTAGGCTCCGTATAGGGCATTCGAGAATTACACATCCATACTTGCTGGATGGAGAAAATTCTCCCTTGAGCCACCACTGCAACGGAGATCTTACGATCTCTCATTTCTTAACTTCATGTCCTGGTTTATGGCATTTTTACATTCGATTTACTCGCCCAGTTTGTCTGCCTTGCTGGGTAATCCTCCTCACTCTGCACTCTTACCTTTTTTACGATGTTCTGGATTTTTAAAATGTATATAGTTGTCATTCATGTTTCAAATGTATACTGTTGTCATCAGTCATACTTTTAAAAATATATATTTTCTTATCTTAAGGTTTTTAACGTTTATCTACTATTCTTTGTATTTGTAAACAAAGAATCGTCCTGTATTTATGTTTTTAAACTTCAATGTTTGTAACTTAGGTTTTTATAATATTCAAAAACTGAAATTTTTAGACTACTGTTTTACTACTTTGGCTGTTTCATCTATTTTTATTGGGTATATTTAATCTTGCGTTTGGCGCAGTTTGTCCGCTAATGGAACTTGTGCCATACAACCCAAACCAAACCTTGCGTGTATGTCCATTACTTGTTGTCTGTTTTATGTTTGGCTCAATATGGTGACATAGAGCCCTTGCGCTATAAAAATCCAATTCAACGAACCAAATTTTGAATCATGACAATATTGAATCATCTTTGTTCTACACTTCCTGTTAACGAATATTCCGTTATCGATTACTTGCTGAACTTTCTATCAATTTTGATAGGTAATTTTTGATATTTATGGATGAGTCTAAACTGTCGATAATATTGGCAGTTTATACCAGAATATATTTAATAGGAATACATAATTACATTTTTACGATCATTGTTAATGAAATATACGGAAGAAAGAGAACGACTATGCGGCAGCCAGGAGAATCTAGACAAATTTATTCTAAGACGAGAATTTCCAAGAAAACGGGAGAATTAGTCACCCTATTGTGACTAGAAGCTAGAAAATCATAAATATGTGTATTCCCTTTTTCAGTGTTTAGATGGCATAGGTAATTTAATTAACGTCACACGGGAGCTATTGGCGACGGTCCGGGATCAAACCCGACGGGAAAGTTTTAAGTTGTATTTAGAGCTTGCCACTAGTATCTACATCCAGTTTCTTACAATCATTTCGTTGTTTTACAAGTACAGGCTTGTGAAAACATACAGTGCCAATTGTACAATTTCTAAAGTAGCCTGTGACGATCTAAATCAAGAAGATTGGATCCAATCTATACCACCGTTGAACACATTCGCCTGGAAATTTTCTTAAAATCGAGCATACTACACTGAGACTGCAGGTATTATGAACTCCCGTCTACTCCTCTATATTTCACTAACTTTCCAAATGACTTACGATCCGTAACCATATTTTTATGTTTCCACCATAGGTTAAAGAGATTGTTGTGCCGAGTTGTGATTTCAGATAGCAAGATCTTAATTTGAAGGCTACTTCTAAAAAAGGTACAGAAACTGATTCACAGCAGATTGTGAAATTAACACTCTTGGTGGTCGTCTCGGCGAGGTATCATTAGCAAAACTGACTAGATTTTGATGGGTGAGATATCTCGTCATTAGAAGAAAACTGACAGCATCTTGATCTCGTCATAAGAAATCGGCTGTCTTTATGTCTCGTCATTAGCAAAATTTATCAGATCTTCCGAGATCTTTCTCTTCGGGATTGATCCTGGACCATCGCCATACATATACCTACTATCCACCTATCTAAAGAGAGCGATACGATGGGACTGGACAAAAACATCATGACTTTGAAATTGTCACTGTTCCAAAGGACTCTTACTCATATATAAGGGGGTGGATGAGTAATTAATTAACGTCGCACTGAAGCAACACAACAGGTTATCGGCGACGGACCGGAATCAATCCCAAAGGGAATCAAGGACAACGCCTCGTAATTTTGAAGCCCGGTAAGATGACGAGAATATCTCAGTTGTCACTCCACTCTCTAAACATCCACACCAAACCAACCAGAATGCATTTGAGGCCACGACAGATTTAACGAGTACCATCCCCCGTGTACACGACGGTCTTTGGCTGGATCGAGTTTCGAACTCGCAACTCTCCGATTGATAATTCGTTGCTCTTCCAACTGGGCTACCACGGCCCCAGATATAACAGGAACTTATGGCACAGAATTGCAAAACATTTCATGGATTACAATTAGCATGAGCCAAACTTTGGAAGTGGGTTATGTGTTTATGCTATTATACTGTTGATTACATTGAAAAAATTGGTAATTTAATTTGGAATCGGGGAATTTTTAATAACTTCTTGATTATTTGATATACTTGGTACAGATGTATATCAAATAATCAACTTTCAAGATAATTTTGAAATAGCAACGAACTAGATCATTCTAAACTTACACTGAGGCATTAACAATGGTCAGTAAAATAAGTTTTGAAAATATAGTGATTAATGTTAAAAATTCATTTATTTATGAACCACCTAGATGAGGACACATCACTAATAGTACTTAGAAAGAAGTCTTATATCAAAGTAGTTTATTCTAAGTGCTTGAACAGTTCGAAGTACTCCCTCAAGGAAGTAGTTGATCAACGATCTTTCACAAAGAATCTTTCTTAATGAACTTGGTAATGAACTCGTTCAAGGGAAATTTGGAATCGAGATAAAAGGCTAGTAATAACCGTGTAATTTATCAGTTCATATAAGAAGATTAATTATTTTGACTGTTTTAGAAGGAAGGAATTCAAACTACACTGCTGGCCACCAAAATTGCAACACCAAGAAAGACAAGAGATATCACAACAAAATTTATTTTATAGATAACATGTTGACCAAGTATCAAATGATTAAATTTATAGACTTCTGTGAAGTGTGGTTCCTGCCAAAATCAGTAGCCAGAGTAGCCGCCATTGTTGGAGATCACCGCTGCCACACGCCTCGGCATTGATTCAAAGAGACTTTGGATGTGTTCTTGGGGTACAGCAGACCAAGCAGCTTCCACACGTTGCCAAAGTTGATCTGGTGTGGCAGCTGGGGATGTATTCTGGGTCAATCGTTGAGCAACCATGGACCACATGTTTTCTATCGGCGAAAGATCCGGAGAGCGAGCTGGCCAGGGAAGCAATTCAATCTGGCGATTGACGAAGAACCCTTGGACAATGCGTGCCACGTGTGGTCGCGCATTATCCTGTTGAAATATGGCTGTGGGCAGGCCCTGAAGGTAAGGAAGGACAACTGGCTCCAACACCTCGGAGATGTAGCGCTGGCTGTTTAAAGTACCGGCAATGCGTACTAGAGGAGTGCGAGAGTGATATCCAATACCGCCCCATACCATAATACCCGGTGCAGGACCAGTGTGGCGGTGCATAACGCAGCTGTTCAGCATCCTCTCTCCACGGTGTCTCCAGACTCGAATCCGACCATCGTGGTGTTGCAGACAGAAGCGTGACTCGTCAGTAAAGACAATTTCATTCCATTCTGCCGTCCACATCCTTCTTTCATCGCACCATTGGCGGCGGAAACGTCTGTGGTTCTGCGTCAAGGGTAGACGAAGCAATGGACGTCTTGAGGACAGACCACTCTGCTGTAAACGGCGTCGAATGGTACGCGCAGACACTGGATGATGACTGGTGCAGACTGAATGTGCTGTGCTATGGTTCGTGATGTGGCTGAGCGATCCGTCACTGCCATACGCACAATATGCCTGTCATCACGTGAAGTGGTGCACTGAGGTGGATGCGATCGAACACGTCGGTCCGTCGTACCCTCCTGCATCCAACGATCACATATCCGCATTACAGTTGTTTGGTTTCGTCCAACACGACTACCGATTTCCCTGAAAGATAATCCACAATCTCGGTAGGCCACTATCCTTCCTCTGTCGAACTCGGATACTTGATCAAAAGATGATCGCTGTTTTCTACGAGGCATAATTGATCGTTTTTTTGAAAAAACCACAAGAAAAACACAATTGCCGTACTTGAAATCGTCGAAATCTCCAAGCCTTAATAGCGCTTTGAAGTGGCGCCACAGGCGCGCGTGATGTGCGTCTGCGCTGAAATTCTAATCATTTGCATATCTCACCTCCGCTAATGCATGTTGTAAATTTCATATTATTTGCATGCTTCCTTCAGGGTGTTGCATTTACGGTGGCCAGCAATGTAGTACCCTTAACGTCACCAATCTACAGTTTCTGTTTGTAAATGAAGATGAATTTAGAGTAAGACTTTAATTTGGCCTTGAAAGTAAAACTTTCAAATAGTCTTATTTTCTGTGCTTCTACTCTCAGTCTATCATGAACGAGTGGACAATTTCTGTTATTCGGGGTAATCTGTCTGGAATGATTCTTAACTGACAAGAATGGAATATTTTCCCATAAAATTTTACTGTCTAACTTATTAAGCAGCTTTCTGTTTAACCTCAGGAAACTTGTATTCTTTGGGGGCGTGTTCTATATTCCTCAAATTCCCTATTCATTCTGCCTCTTCGCTGCGTAGGTCCACATATGTGGACCTCGACTCTTTCATCTTAAAAATAATCTTTCTGAAAAAATTGGTAGTTAAGAACTCGGTAAACATGCGTGGATGTCCAAGCTTCCGATTGACACCAATAGATGGGAATATAAATTTCAAGTTTCAGTGGAATGTTTGTTATTCGGAAGCGATTTTGAAGAAATGGCGGCGTCTCAGCGTGCTCGTAAAAGTAAGTTTTTATTTGTTTTAAATATTTTTAAGGCTTAATGATTATCATTTTTTAACAATAACTACTAAAGGTATCTATTGGAATGTTTTGTTAGGATTAAATTTAATTTTAGCACATACGATCGAGATTTTTATGCAGGTCCACGTGTGTGCAAGAAGGTACGTAGCGGTCGAAAATATGTACTCGTTTATCATGTGCTCTGCTCCGTAGAGTTTTACGTAAACTTTTTCGAGTGCTTTTTAACCTAGAGTGCTTATAAGCAAATAATAATATTTTTATGAAAAACTTATTTTTAAAAAAATGTAAAGATTTCGTTTTTACATTCTTGATGCGATTTAGACTGAATTATTTATACAAACTATGTATGAATGCCTGCAAAATAAAGTGGAGTTTTTAACAGAAATCTCGACTGAAGAAGAAATAGAAGCTTTATTGCAACAGAGTGATTTATCTGATGCATCTGAAGAAAGTGATGATGGATGACCAGTGATAGAATCAGATGATGGTGAAAGTGATTCAGAAGAGGAATATTATGCACTGAATGAATCAAAAGGACTGTCCACAAGTACCTCTGGATCCACTCGTAGGAAAGCTGGTGATACTTGGAAATCCAATAGGTAATCTATTTATTCATAATGTGTATTCAAATAAGAAATTTATTAAGTGCTAGTCATATTTTTCCTTCATAAGTTTTATCCTTATTTGTTTTGTAACATTAGATGTTTTCGTATTTGTAGATTTACTGCACATTTATTGTAGATATAATTCATATTTAATCAGGCTGTATACTCTTTTCTTTGATATGAAACTTTTATTCATTTCTAATATTTAAATTACCTACTTATATTTAATTACCATTATATCTAAATTATGTCTTCATATCTACCAAATATATCTATTTCCTTTCAATCATTTTATCTTTTCAATTTCAGAATGATTCAGAAAGGTCCATGTGATGAAGACATATTTGATGATGTACCTGAGCCACCTTCACCATTGAATGCTTTCTTTGAATATTTAAATGTTTTTTGAGCAAGTAGCCTCCCAGATTAATTTGTATTCTGTACAAAAAAGAAGTCATAAGTCAGTGAAGACAAATGTTAATGAAATTATGCAATTAGTGGGAACACAGTATTTTGACGGGAACATTGAAGTTTCCTCAAGCCAAACTTTATTGGTCACGAGACCTATCAATTCTCTGCATTAAAGAGGCAATGTCAAAAAACAGGATGTTCGAACTGAGGAATAATCTCCACTTTGCAGATAACGAGGCCCCACAAAATAGAAAAATAATCCTGATAAACTTTGGAAGGTCAGACTCTTAGACCCTATCAGAGAAAAATGTCTGACTTTACCTAGACCAAACCATCTGTCTATAGATAAACAGATGATCCCTTTTCAGGACCTTGCAATTTCAGGCAGTATGTTCCTTGAAAGCCAAACCCTATTGATTTAAAAACTTTGTCTTGGCTGCAAGGGATGGATTGGTTTTAGATTTTTTAATTTACGATGGAAATGGTTGGTGTTCCATCAGAAGTAATGAAAGTTTTGGTCTTGGAGGAGGTGTAGTGAAGCGTTTGTCAGAGAGTGTTCCATCTAACTGGGAACATATTATTTACACTGACAGATATTTCACGGGGATTAAATGTGCAGAGTACCTCCTTGAGCATAATACTTTCATCACTGGTACTATTAGAGCAAATAAATTGGGCAGTGCTCTGAACAAATTAAAAGACGATAAAAGTATCAAGTGAGGGGAATGGGATGAACTGGTTCGCGGCGATGAAAAGTTGTGCATTTTGAAATGGAAAAATAACAAAAGTGTTCTATTTTATCTTGCTATTTAGGCAGCGAACCTGTGTAAAGCTGCATGAGGTGGTCAAAAGAGGAAAAAAAGATTATTGTACCACAGCCAATAGTTGTTCGGGTCTATAATAGGTCAATGGGTAGTATAGACATGTGACTGTTATTTGTCCTATTATAGGTGTACTATGTGGGCAAAGAAATGGACAGTTAGAGTGTTTACTCATTTTGGGGATCTGGTTGTTTCAAACTGCTGGGTGTCGTATGCACGCTTCGAGAAAGCTAATCGGTCAAAATTTATGTCCCTCATTGACTACTGAATGCAGGTTGCACAAGGTTTATTAAAGTATGAGGGAAATAAAACTAAGAATTCCAGTCAGAGACAAGTTTCCCTTAGTTCGGAGAAAGATGAACTTCCCAGAAAACAAAGAAGGGTAATAAATCAACCTATGAAAGATGTAAGATTAGATAACGTGGGCCATTTGCCTAAATTCATGGATGGTAAGAATACTTCAAAGTGCAGGTTCCCTGGATGTAAATCTAGAACAAGAATTATGTGTGTAAAATGCAAAATGTACCTTTGTGTAATGAAGAACAACTGTTTTGAAGTGTATCACTCCACATAATAAAAAAATTAAATTCATAAAATTTGTTGTTCTGTCTCTCTAAACTTCTCTATAATATATTATTGCACTTAAAATGTTATGACAATGCAATTTGTATCAATATATATGTTCTTAATCAGTACTTGATCATTTAAAAAATATATCACTCTCAACATAGTAAAGACCTAAGGTACACATATATGTACCTAAACTTTTAGGCCCCCTAATGATGTGGCTGTCAAAAAGGAAGTATACTTGAGAACTTTGAAGTATTTAAAGGCATTTTTAAGAATCAAACCCCAATTTGAAGCAATTTTTATATAGTCAGTAGTGAATGGAACGAAGGGTGGGGGTACGAAATTTCACGACGAAAGTGGAAGCTCTATTGCTTTTACTTAGAGTATTTGAAATCGTCGTAATAGAGCCAAATGATCCATTGTCCCTTCTTATCATCAGGGTAGACACAATTGCCATGTTATGATCCTTTTACCGTGTTCACTCTCCAACAGCCAGCGAACACTGCAATCGCACTTGATAGGGTTACTTATAAATGGACAGTAATAAACATTTAGTAAAGCAAATAATTAAATATTTTACTTAATAATTGACATTTATGAGATAAAGACAGTAATGTAATTAACTTTTTTCGTTAAAGGAACAGTGGACTTTCAAAACAAACTTTTTTAGTAATTACCTAGTTGTCATCAAATTAGCACTGATTGTATTCTACTGAAAAAGTTTCCAAAATTATTAAATTCAGGGGTGATATTACATAATATATTTTTGAAATAATTAGAGAAAATTGATAGATCCCATGCGCATTAATTTTCAATGAATTATCAACACTTTAATTCACATAATAGTCTGTACGCATATAGATCAAATCAATACTTTTTGGTTTTGGTGAAAGTAATAATGTATTGTAAAGCAAAAGAAATCTACTGAAACAACTAAACATTTACAAAAAGTCACTCAGATTAAACTAAATTTTAAATTGAATTAAAAAAATCAAATAACATGATGCATTTCTCATTTGCACTTAGATATACAACAGATTGCAGGAAAATAGTTAAAAAAACCAAGGAAATATTCCCTAAATCGCAGGGCATCAGGAAAATGAATTCAATCGGAGAAAAATGTTTTTTTTTGTAGACTTGCTATACTTGCTTAATATATGTGTTGTATATGTAACTCGTCAAAGTGATCGTAATGCAAAAATATTTGTATTATCCACAGAATTTTATGTATTTTTTGGCAATTGACTTCAAAGACCGATAACATTGAATTATTAAAAGCTGAAATTGTTATGTTAAGGTACTGCATATAATTAAACGCAGTGTTGTGTGTTACCAAATAAAACAGATTGTAAAAGATGGATGGTTGGTATTTTTAAGAATATAGGGTGTAAGAAGTAGTACTAAATCAAAATGGCATTTGTGACAAGCTAAACCTTGTAGATGGAACAAGAACGTATACTGCATGCTATGCAAAGCCTGTGGAAGTTAATAATCCTACGCACATTTTGAATATTTGTAAAAAATGTTAGTTGATAAATAAATGTATTCAAATTTTGCGATCTCATTGCAAAAGTGAAATCAGCATGTTAACTACATAAAGATAATATTTTACTCTTTCAGCTATTTTAAGGGGTAAAGTATAAATTAAGAATATTAAGGGAAATCTGATTTCATCTAATTTCCTACAATGTCTGATTTTATCAAATCTATTTTGATATGATTTTCTCTGATTGATTGAACAATGGAAATACAACTTCAGTTTCGTTAAATGCGAATGCTTGTTAAATGAAAGCACTTTCCCGCATTTTATACACTTGTACTTTTCAGATTGCTGCTTTGCAGGTAACCCCATCGCGGTTGCAATATAAAATGGATAATCATGATCGTACCAAAATCTAAACAGTTCATAATTGATTGTGTGCACCAGACCAAAGGAATTAGGAAAATTATTAACAGGTTTATAAAAAAAAATAACAGATTAGAGGATTTCGATCACTGTAAATGATATAGCTATCATCAAAGGTTGAACAGGATGGAAGTATTGAAATAATTTGAGAAATGGAAGACTACTCATCGAAGATCTCCAATTAAATTTTTATTTTGTTGCAAATGTTTTATATAGGCAGGGCTTTGAATCGCCTATGTAATTAAATCTGAAGGAATAAATTGACCCTTTATGGTATTTATGAGGTAAAAATGCTTTGCGTCTTAAAGTTTAAAAAATTCAATTCATATGAGAGCATAGTATATATTAAGGGGTATAATTGATCTTTTATGCCTATAAAAAATATACAGTGCCTAATATTTTAGATGTGGTAAGATTGATTCTAAAATTCATTTAGGGGAGGTGCTGCCATCTATGTTACAACTGCAGCCAAGAATTATCTTGAAGCAAAAATGTACGCATTTTTTGTATTGGCATCCTGTTTGCTTCAAAAATATTTACGAAGAAAATATTGCGTCCCATTTGGAAATAAATTTACAACACGCTCTTTCACTATAAGTTTCATTAGAAAGTGTTGAGATAAAAGTTTCAAACTGGTATATGCAATTTGTTTTCAAAAATTGGTATGAACAATATTAAGTAAACTAGCTGTTTTCATGCAGTTGGATGTTTTTCATATCCTGATCTCTATAATTTTTCTAACTCAAAAATATTTATTGCCTGATTTTGAAATATTTGATAATGGATTGCCACATTCATTAAGGGTAAGGGAATTGTGTGATGTGATGCTCAGCTTCTTACTTTAAAATTAAGAGTAATAAGGTAACATTTAATTAAGGTTGGTCAAAAATACCATCTTCGCTTTTCCCTAATTACTTACCTTATAATTTGTATATCCTTTTTTAAGTATTATGTCTTCATTAATTGGTTTCAGATATTTGAAACAGATGGCGCCACGAAGTGCAATGTTGCGTAAAGCGAAATTTGTGAAAAAACTATACGACTTCGGTGTTTTCAATAGTTCAGAAAAAGTTTTGGCAGATATATTTTTTCTAAGTTTGATTTAATATACAAATCATAAATAGAGTAATTAGGATATATTCTACAAAAAATTGGGAGAAAATAAACCTAATTGTTTATTCTATGCCAAATCAACGCAACCCATATTCTAAGATTTTCTTAAACTGGACTACTTTATTTCTTAGTCACACGTTAGAAAATCTGGAAAATTTTATCTTCTAACTTGCAATAGTTTTTATTGAGAGTAATTTTACATTTGCAAACTCGGAAGTTTCATGTTACTCATTAACCACTTGTATCTCTTAACCATAACCCTTAACTTAGTCCGATAGGCATCAAATGGGACTTAATTTGTAGATAACTCTGCCAACGCGACAGCCAAGAACAGTTTGCTTAGACTTTTAACTGCCTTTTTTCCGACAATAAAAAGTCTAAGCACTTCGGGTAGGGTAGATGAGTTGATATAAGTTTTAAATACAGAGGGCAACAATTGCAAAAGAGATTTTAATAACTTAATATTTAAAATGAATTCATTCTAAATATTAAGTTTTTGAAAGACTAAAAACAAAATGAGTATCACTGCTCGAATACTTTTTGACCGACTGTACCTCCTCGTGGTGCACTCTGGACAACGTTTTTATACAGCTAAGTGATCTACGATTTTCGATATACATTCTCACGGCTCAAGAGCATATTCATGTCCTTCAGGATTTGCAAGCAGGCTTGGTAGTTTTGACCCTCGATTCAACAGACTTCGAATTCCAGTATATGCAAGCATGTCAGAATCCCCTTTAAACCGTAAGTCAGTGTATTAAAGATTGACCATAGAGCGAAAAAACAAATAAACTTTCAGATTCATTCGGATTTCCCATGGTATCCCGGTTGGAAGAGCAGCGGATTAGCATTTGGAGGATTACGAGTTCGTATCCAATCAAAGACCGCCGTACAAGGGGGCTGGGGCATGTTAAATCTGTCGTTGCCTCAAATGTCTTCACGTTGGCGTGGTGTGGAAGTTTGGAGAGTGGGATGCCAGCATAGGAGTGAACTTGTCATATGACCGTGTTTCAAAATTACGTGGTGTTCTCGGATCTTTCCCTTCGGGATTGATCCCGGACCGTCGCCAATAGCCCCTTGTGTTGCTCCAGTGCGACGTTAAATACCTTATTTAACCTATTCGGATTTCACTTGATAATCTCAATAAATTGTAAAAATAATCAAAAGAAAAATTTGACTTACAATTATATTTCACGAATCTAGAGATCAGACATTTAACTACACTAATAATTCTTGCAGCAATAAAATGTGCTTGTTAATTCCTGTGGAATCTTATTTAGGGCTCCAAAATGACAGTTCCATCTAGATTAAGCTTTGAAACATTTCTTTTCGAAGCCCAAAATAACAATAGAAAATGGTATCAATAAACGACTCGTGTTTGGAAAAATTCTAGGTTTTATTCATGTACTGAGGCGAATTCGGAAAATATAAGCTTTCTATCGGGCCTAACATAAATCTCACAAGAAAAGTATATTCAGAACATTGCATACCAAAACGTTCTCGAATTCCATCGCGCACAGTTAAAATGCTTTAAAATGTTTTCTCTTCTAAAATAAATATTTTCATATCTCTGCATCCCAAAATCGTGTCAGACAGTGCAACCAATAGCTCACATGTTTCTCAAATCACTTACCGCTACATTTTTGGAGAATGTGGAACAAAACTTGTGGTATATTGAAAAATAATGCAGAATAAAACTTATGCTACAATTCTATTATATTCAGATGCTTTTATTATTGATCTATAACAGTTCATGCATTTCTAATTGAAAAAAGCATAATTCACCTTCACAATTGCCACTTTTCTTGTAGTGAAAGCCCTGCCGGCTTCCTAGAAGCCCTAGTCCCTCTGAAATTCTCCTATTTCCTGATCGGCCTGTTTTTGACTGAGGGTCTGTGTAAGTTCGTCACTGAGGGGTGTGTGTGTAGGTTCGTCACTGAGGGTGTGTATATGTTGTAGGTTCGTCTCTAAGGGTGTGTGTGTAAGTTCGTCACTGAGGGGTGTGTGTGTAGGTTCGTCACTGAGGGTGTGTATATGTTGTAGGTTCGTCTCTAAGGGTGTGTGTGTAAGTTCGTCACTGAGGGGTGTGTGTGTAGGTTCGTCACTGAGGGTGTGTATATGTTGTAGGTTCGTCTCTAAGGGTGTGTGTGTAAGTTCGTCACTGAGGGGTGTGTGTGTAGGTTCGTCACTGAGGGTGTGTATATGTTGTAGGTTCGTCTCTAAGGGTGTGTGTGTAAGTTCGTCACTGAGGGGTGTGTGTGTAGGTTCGTCACTGAGGGTGTGTATATGTTGTAGGTTCGTCTCTAAGGGTGTGTGTGTAAGTTCGTCACTGAGGGGTGTGTGTGTAGGTTCGTCACTGAGGGTGTGTATATGTTGTAGGTTCGTCTCTAAGGGTGTGTGTGTAAGTTCGTCACTGAGGGGTGTGTGTGTAGGTTCGTCACTGAGGGTGTGTATATGTTGTAGGTTCGTCTCTAAGGGTGTGTGTGTAAGTTCGTCACTGAGGGGTGTGTGTGTAGGTTCGTCACTGAGGGTGTGTATATGTTGTAGGTTCGTCTCTAAGGGTGTGTGTGTAGGTTCGTCACTGAGGGGTGTGTGTGTAGGTTCGTCACTGAGGGTGTGTATATGTTGTAGGTTCGTCTCTAAGGGTGTGTGTGTAAGTTCGTCACTGAGGGGTGTGTGTAGGTTCGTCACTGAGGGTGTGTATATGTTGTAGGTTCGTCTCTAAGGGTGTGTGTGTAAGTTCGTCACTGAGGGGTGTGTGTAGGTTCGTCACTGAGGGTGTGTATATGTTGTAGGTTCGTCTCTAAGGGTGTGTGTGTAGGTTCGTCACTGAGGGGTGTGTGTGTAGGTTCGTCACAGAGGGGTGTGTGTGTAGGTTCGTCACTGAGGGTGTGTATATGTTGTAGGTTCGTCTCTAAGGGTGTGTGTGTAAGTTCGTCACTGAGGGGTGTGTGTGTAGGTTCGTCACTTAGGGTGTGTATATGTTGTAGGTTCGTCTCTAAGGGTGTGTGTGTAGGTTCGTCACTGAGGGGTGTGTGTGTAGGTTCGTCACTGAGGGGTGTGTATATGTTGTAGGTTCGTCTCTAAGGGTGTGTGTGTAGGTTCGTCACTGAGGGGTGTGTGTGTAGGTTCGTCACTGAGGGGTGTGTGTGTAGGTTCGTCACTGAGGGTGTGTATATGTTGTAGGTTCGTCTCTAAGGGTGTGTGTGTAAGTTCGTCACTGAGGGGTGTGTGTGTAGGTTCGTCACTGAGGGTGTGTATATGTTGTAGGTTCGTCTCTAAGGGTGTGTGTGTAAGTTCGTCACTGAGGGGTGTGTGTGTAGGTTCGTCACTGAGGGTGTGTATATGTTGTAGGTTCGTCTCTAAGGGTGTGTGTGTAAGTTCGTCACTGAGGGGTGTGTGTAGGTTCGTCACTGAGGGTGTGTATATGTTGTAGGTTCGTCTCTAAGGGTGTGTGTGTAGGTTCGTCACTGAGGGGTGTGTGTGTAGGTTCGTCACTGAGGGGTGTGTGTGTAGGTTCGTCACTGAGGGTGTGTATATGTTGTAGGTTCGTCTCTAAGGGTGTGTGTGTAAGTTCGTCACTGAGGGGTGTGTGTGTAGGTTCGTCACTGAGGGTGTGTATATGTTGTAGGTTCGTCTCTAAGGGTGTGTGTGTAGGTTCGTCACTGAGGGGTGTGTGTGTAGGTTCGTCACTGAGGTGTGTGTGTGTAGGTTCGTCACTGAGGGGTGTGTGTGTAGGTTCGTCACTGAGGGTGTGTATATGTTGTAGGTTCGTCTCTAAGGGTGTGTGTGTAGGTTCGTCACTGAGGGGTGTGTGTGTAGGTTCGTCACTGAGGGGTGTGTGTGTAGGTTCGTCACTGAGGGTGTGTATATGTTGTAGGTTCGTCTCTAAGGGTGTGTGTGTAGGTTCGTCACTGAGGGGTGTGTGTGTAGGTTCGTCACTAGAGGGGTGTGTGTGTAGGTTCGTCACTGAGGGTGTGTATATGTTGTAGGTTCGTCTCTAAGGGTGTGTGTGTAAGTTCGTCACTGAGGGGTGTGTGTAGGTTCGTCACTGAGGGTGTGTATATGTTGTAGGTTCGTCTCTAAGGGTGTGTGTGTAAGTTCGTCACTGAGGGGTGTGTGTAGGTTCGTCACTGAGGGTGTGTATATGTTGTAGGTTCGTCTCTAAGGGTGTGTGTGTAAGTTCGTCACTGAGGGGTGTGTGTGTAGGTTCGTCACTGAGGGTGTGTATATGTTGTAGGTTCGTCTCTAAGGGTGTGTGTGTAAGTTCGTCACTGAGGGGTGTGTGTGTAAGTTCGTCACTGAGGGGTGTGTGTGTAGGTTCGTCACTGAGGGTGTGTATATGTTGTAGGTTCGTCTCTAAGGGTGTGTGTGTAAGTTCGTCACTGAGGGGTGTGTGTAGGTTCGTCACTGAGGGTGTGTATATGTTGTAGGTTCGTCTCTAAGGGTGTGTGTGTAGGTTCGTCACTGAGGGGTGTGTGTGTAGGTTCGTCACTGAGGGTGTGTATATGTTGTAGGTTCGTCTCTAAGGGTGTGTGTGTAAGTTCGTCACTGAGGGGTGTGTGTGTAGGTTCGTCACTGAGGGTGTGTATATGTTGTAGGTTCGTCTCTAAGGGTGTGTGTGTAGGTTCGTCACTGAGGGTGTGTATATATTGTAGGTTCGTCTCTAAGGGTGTGTGTGTAATTTCGTCACTGAGGGTGTGTATATATTGTAGGTTCGTCTCTAAGGGTGTGTGTGTAGGTTCGTCTCTAAGGGTGTGTGTGTAGGTTCGTCACTGAGGGTGTGTATATGTTGTAGGTTCGTCTCTAAGGGTGTGTGTGTTAGTTCGTCACTGAGGGGTGTGTGTGTAGGTTCGTCACTGAGGGGTGTGTGTGTAGGTTCGTCACTGAGGGTGTGTATATGTTGTAGATTCGTCTCTAAGGGTGTGTGTGTAGGTTCGTCACTGAGGGGTGTGTGTGTAGGTTCGTCACTGAGGGTGTGTATATGTTGTAGGTTCGTCACTGAGGGGTGTGTGTGTAGGTTCGTCACTGAGGGGTGTGTGTAGGTTCGTCACTGAGGGTGTGTATATGTTGTAGGTTCGTCTCTAAGGGTGTGTGTGTAAGTTCGTCACTGAGGGGTGTGTGTAGGTTCGTCACTGAGGGTGTGTATATGTTGTAGGTTCGTCTCTAAGGGTGTGTGTGTAGGTTCGTCACTGAGGGGTGTGTGTGTAGGTTCGTCACTGAGGGGTGTGTGTGTAGGTTCGTCACTGAGGGTGTGTATATATTGTAGGTTCGTCTCTAAGGGTGTGTGTGTAAGTTCGTCACTGAGGGGTGTGTGTGTAGGTTCGTCACTGAGGGTGTGTATATGTTGTAGGTTCGTCTCTAAGGGTGTGTGTGTAGGTTCGTCACTGAGGGGGGTGTGTGTAGGTTCGTCACTGAGGGTGTGTATATGTTGTAGGTTCGTCTCTAAGGGTGTGTGTGTAAGTTCGTCACTGAGGGGTGTGTGTAGGTTCGTCACTGAGGGTGTGTATATGTTGTAGGTTCGTCTCTAAGGGTGTGTGTGTAGGTTCGTCACTGAGGGGTGTGTGTGTAGGTTCGTCACTGAGGGGTGTGTGTGTAGGTTCGTCACTGAGGGTGTGTATATATTGTAGGTTCGCCTCTAAGGGTGTGTGTGTAAGTTCGTCACTGAGGGGTGTGTGTGTAGGTTCGTCACTGAGGGGTGTGTGTGTAGGTTCGTCACTGAGGGGTGTGTGTGTAGGTTCGTCACTGAGGGTGTGTATATGTTGTAGGTTCGTCTCTAAGGGTGTGTGTGTAAGTTCGTCACTGAGGGGTGTGTGTAGGTTCGTCACTGAGGGTGTGTATATGTTGTAGGTTCGTCACTGAGGGGTGTGTGTGTAGGTTCGTCACTGAGGGGTGTGTGTGTAGGTTCGTCACTGAGGGTGTGTATATATTGTAGGTTCGTCTCTAAGGGTGTGTGTGTAAGTTCGTCACTGAGGGGTGTGTGTGTAGGTTCGTCACTGAGGGTGTGTATATGTTGTAGGTTCGTCTCTAAGGGTGTGTGTGTAGGTTCGTCACTGAGGGGTGTGTGTGTAGGTTCGTCACTGAGGGGTGTGTGTAGGTTCGTCACTGAGGGTGTGTATATGTTGTAGGTTCGTCTCTAAGGGTGTGTGTGTAAGTTCGTCACTGAGGGGTGTGTGTAGGTTCGTCACTGAGGGGTGTGTGTAGGTTCGTCACTGAGGGTGTGTATATGTTGTAGGTTCGTCTCTAAGGGTGTGTGTGTAAGTTCGTCACTGAGGGGTGTGTGTGTAGGTTCGTCACTGAGGGTGTGTATATGTTGTAGGTTCGTCTCTAAGGGTGTGTGTGTAAGTTCGTCACTGAGGGGTGTGTGTAGGTTCGTCACTGAGGGTGTGTATATGTTGTAGGTTCGTCTCTAAGGGTGTGTGTGTAGGTTCGTCACTGAGGGGTGTGTGTGTAGGTTCGTCACTGAGGGTGTGTATATGTTGTAGGTTCGTCTCTAAGGGTGTGTGTGTAAGTTCGTCACTGAGGGGTGTGTGTGTAGGTTCGTCACTGAGGGTGTGTATATGTTGTAGGTTCGTCTCTAAGGGTGTGTGTGTAGGTTCGTCACTGAGGGGTGTGTGTGTAGGTTCGTCACTGAGGGGTGTGTGTGTAGGTTCGTCACTGAGGGTGTGTATATGTTGTAGGTTCGTCTCTAAGGGTGTGTGTGTAGGTTCGTCACTGAGGGGTGTGTGTGTAGGTTCGTCACTGAGGGGTGTGTGTGTAGGTTCGTCACTGAGGGTGTGTATATGTTGTAGGTTCGTCTCTAAGGGTGTGTGTGTAGGTTCGTCACTGAGGGGTGTGTGTGTAGGTTCGTCACTGAGGGGTGTGTGTGTAGGTTCGTCACTGAGGGTGTGTATATGTTGTAGGTTCGTCTCTAAGGGTGTGTGTGTAAGTTCGTCACTGAGGGGTGTGTGTAGGTTCGTCACTGAGGGTGTGTATATGTTGTAGGTTCGTCTCTAAGGGTGTGTGTGTAGGTTCGTCACTGAGGGGTGTGTGTGTAGGTTCGTCACTGAGGGGTGTGTGTGTAGGTTCGTCACTGAGGGTGTGTATATATTGTAGGTTCGTCTCTAAGGGTGTGTGTGTAAGTTCGTCACTGAGGGGTGTGTGTAGGTTCGTCACTGAGGGTGTGTATATGTTGTAGGTTCGTCTCTAAGGGTGTGTGTGTAGGTTCGTCACTGAGGGGTGTGTGTAGGTTCGTCACTGAGGGTGTGTATATGTTGTAGGTTCGTCTCTAAGGGTGTGTGTGTAAGTTCGTCACTGAGGGGTGTGTGTGTAGGTTCGTCACTGAGGGTGTGTATATGTTGTAGGTTCGTCTCTAAGGGTGTGTGTGTAAGTTCGTCACTGAGGGGTGTGTGTAGGTTCGTCACTGAGGGTGTGTATATGTTGTAGGTTCGTCTCTAAGGGTGTGTGTGTAGGTTCGTCACTGAGGGGTGTGTGTGTAGGTTCGTCACTGAGGGGTGTGTGTGTAGGTTCGTCACTGAGGGGTGTGTGTGTAGGTTCGTCACTGAGGGTGTGTATATGTTGTAGGTTCGTCTCTAAGGGTGTGTGTGTAAGTTTGTCACTGAGGGGTGTGTGTGTAGGTTCGTCACTGAGGGTGTGTATATGTTGTAGGTTCGTCTCTAAGGGTGTGTGTGTAGGTTCGTCACTGAGGGGTGTGTGTGTAGGTTCGTCACTGAGGGGTGTGTGTGTAGGTTCGTCACTGAGGGTGTGTATATGTTGTAGGTTCGTCACTGAGGGTGTGTGTGTAGGTTCGTCACTGAGGGGTGTGTGTGTAGGTTCGTCACTGAGGGTGTGTATATGTTGTAGGTTCGTCTCTAAGGGTGTGTGTGTAGGTTCGTCACTGAGGGGTGTGTGTAGGTTCGTCACTGAGGGGTGTGTGTGTAGGTTCGTCACTGAGGGTGTGTATATGTTGTAGGTTCGTCTCTAAGGGTGTGTGTGTAGGTTCGTCACTGAGGGGTGTGTGTGTAGGTTCGTCACTGAGGGGTGTGTGTGTAGGTTCGTCACTGAGGGTGTGTATATGTTGTAGGTTCGTCTCTAAGGGTGTGTGTGTAGGTTCGTCACTGAGGGGTGTGTGTGTAGGTTCGTCACTGAGGGTGTGTATATATTGTAGGTTCGTCTTTAAGGGTGTGTGTGTAGGTTCGTCACTGAGGGGTGTGTGTGTAGGTTCGTCACTGAGGGGTGTGTGTAGGTTCGTCACTGAGGGTGTGTATATGTTGTAGGTTCGTCACTGAGGGGTGTGTGTGTAGGTTCGTCACTGAGGGGTGTGTGTGTAGGTTCGTCACTGAGGGTGTGTATATGTTGTAGGTTCGTCTCTAAGGGTGTGTGTGTAGGTTCGTCACTGAGGGTGTGTATATGTTGTAGGTTCGTCTCTAAGGGTGTGTGTGTAGGTTCGTCACTGAGGGGTGTGTGTGTAGGTTCGTCACTGAAGGTGTGTATATATTGTAGGTTCGTCTTTAAGGGTGTGTGTGTAGGTTCGTCACTGAGGGGTGTGTGTGTAGGTTCGTCACTGAGGGTGTGTATATGTTGTAGGTTCGTCTCTAAGGGTGTGTGTGTAGGTTCGTCACTGAGGGGTGTGTGTAGGTTCGTCACTGAGGGTGTGTATATGTTGTAGGTTCGTCTCTAAGGGTGTGTGTGTAGGTTCGTCACTGAGGGTGTGTATATGTTGTAGGTTCGTCTCTAAGGGTGTGTGTGTAGGTTCGTCACTGAGGGGTGTGTGTAGGTTCGTCACTGAGGGTGTGTATATGTTGTAGGTTCGTCACTGAGGGTGTGTATATGTTGTAGGTTCGTCTCTAAGGGTGTGTGTGTAGGTTCGTCACTGAAGGGTGTGTGTGTAGGTTCGTCACTGAGGGTGTGTATATGTAGGTTCGTCTCTAAGGGTGTGTGTGTAGGTTCGTCACTGAGAGTGATTATTATAATACTATCGAATATTTTGCAGTCTTTAGATTTCGTTTTTACTTTCAATCCATGTGTGGCCTCTCTACAAACGGGTTGGGCCTTGAATGCATGGTATGCATGTGAGGTGCAACGCGAATCCAACCTCCGTGGTTCACCAGAGTAACGCCAAGTGGTTCACAATTCCGCATTTGTAGTGCCATGATAACTAACCTACTTCTCCGAACAAGTTCAAATTGGCCGAGGATTGTTAAAAAATATTCAATTCATAAAAAGAGTTATATTAACAGAGAAATGTGTGACCTATGCTTTACCATTAACTATTCAATGAGCACCCTGTGCATTAATTTGAAATGAGAGCTGAGAAACTATTACTTGGCTCTATTCTGTTTGCCTTTTTTTATGAGATCATAATAGTCGTGAGCATTATTAGTGTGTCATTAAAATGGCGATTCTAATTTGATGACGAATAATTTTAAATTAACTGCAAAATCAACGATAATGATCCATTTTGAAACTATATTTAGCCCGTTATCATAAAGTTTCATCCGTTGCAAAAAATCTCGTAGTATATATATTTTAATAACAATGAGTCACTCATTGTTTCAAAACTGGAGTTGAACTGTGGGATCTCCTTGATACATTAACAAAGTTTAATATTTATTTAAATTATTGGCTGGTTGCTTTAGCTTGTTTTGGCGCAAGAACCATATTTGGTTCAGCTGAGCCACACACAAGACGAAGTCAAGTAAAAAATGTCATAAAAGGGGAAAAGGAGGCATTGGGGTAACAGAGTAGTAGGATGAAAGTAGAAAAAGGTAGTTTGGGTATCCCGGACTTAACTATTGATTTTTGCTGATTCAATTATTTAAGTGTTGAGTTCATTACAATCAAATAGTTTCACCATTAGGAGCTATTTTTTCGATGGATATTTTGAATGTACCATCTAGATGTGTTGTGTGATGCAGATTTAATGCAAATGAAAATCACAGAATTCTGCATTGCAAATATTACAATTAATATAAGCGTTGTATTAAAATATCAATAGCAATCTATATGAAATATTAAATACACAGTAATTATTACTACACATTCATTCATTTGAACAAAACATTTTCTCTGATTGGTGTATTTGAAAACAAGATCCTTGGCTCAGCTTGTTTAA
Source organism: Meta bourneti (assembly GCA_933210815.1). Taxonomy (NCBI): domain Eukaryota; kingdom Metazoa; phylum Arthropoda; class Arachnida; order Araneae; family Tetragnathidae; genus Meta; species Meta bourneti. The sequence goes on along the minus strand of OW119923.1, from coordinate 29,233,798 downwards.
ATCTGGCCCTTGCGTCACAAAGAATAACTCATTCATCCAAATAGAGAGCAACTGAAATATAAATCGTGTTTGAGGTTTACTCGTTGAACCAACCTCAGAAAATATTTTCAATGGATATATTTATTTGGAAACAAAGTCATAAAATAAACATCAATGGAACAGGAAAAGAACTAAAATAGGCCTATTAGAAGTGAAAAGAGAACCGTAACCTTTTAAAGCTAAATCAACCCTTTTTTATCTAACACGAATTCATCAGTTTATCCAAGAATGAACTGAAATCCGTATAATCTGGTACCAATACTTCCGTTGGAAATTTTCCTTTGTAAGTAACAAAGGAGTCCCATCAAAAAATGTTTTACTTGCCTTTTGTGAAGTCCTAGATTCTTTTTATTTTTATTTCACATCAAAAGAGGTGAAAAAGTATCGAACTTTTAAAAAATAAGTAACATTACGCTCTCAAAAACTTCTTCCTCTCTGAGAAAGATATTTGATTTTTTTCTCGTATATATTATGTGTCAATATTAAAATATGAGGATTTTTTTTAAATTTTGAGCTAGTAATCAAGAGTGCAACTAAAATATGTAAAATTAAAAGATGGGAATAAGTTGTAAATAATAGTGGTAAATATATCTAGCTTAAAGTTGAATATCTTTAGTTCTTTTAAAACTAACTCTTACTCTACACATCACTTTTGTGATGCCAATATAGTAATTACTTCTAGAACAGAACTTTGATATTGGTTGTCAATCATGAGTATTTAATAGTTGTTTGTTCTATTATTTAGTATAAAATATTACTTTGTCTCTTCAATTGCTTGTATGAAGCCTTTATAATATTACAGATAAAAAAGACGACGAGATGTACTTATAAATGAAGTGAACAAGTAAGATTGTCCATATCATTGAGCTCTTTCCTTATTTAGTCTATCATGTCGCGTAGATCATGCACATAATGACCATAATGCAGCCAATGGGAAATACGTTGATTTCTTAAAATTAAGGAAAAAACACAAAAATTATGTTACTTGTCAAACATTAAGTCGATTTGCATAAAAAACATCAGACACTGGTATAAAAAGAAAGATCTAGATTTAGATATCTGTTGACGACCGATATTAACCTTACGAAGGCAAAGTACCTCTACATCATCCCAGCTCAGATCTGCTCATGCTATTGGTACTGGAAGGCTGATATCAGCTTCAACTTTTCACAAAAGACATCGTAAAGCTGGTCTGTATGCTAAACTACCAGCAGTTTGTGTATCCTCCCAATCATACAAAACCTGAGGGAACGATTGAATTCGTCACGCATATATGTTAGTTGTAGTGCAAGCCAATGGAGGTATATACTCTCCACTGATGAATCCAGATGCAGTTTGCAGAGTTATCCCAGACGTGCTTCTTTGCCCACTGCCTTAACCAGCGAGTTGCAGGCGGCGTGTGTTCTATTCCTTCCTGGGTGTATTTCTCTCTTTTGTGTCAGTAAAACTTTTCTCATGTGTGTATGTCCATTTACTTGACGTTGTCTCTGACTTGTGTTTTACACAGCTTAACCAAATATGACCTTTGCGTCATAAAACCCAACCGACCAGACCTATATTCATCTGGAGAGAATCGGGGATCCTCTATCATCCCAATAAATGCGAAAAGGGGATCGTTATAGTGGTAGAAGTGTGAGTGTTTGGAGTTGCTCATAGACTTCTATGAGCTTAACCTTAATGCCCAAAGATATAAATGATACCTTTGATCCTATTTTACGTCCTTCCAAAAGGCGATTCTTTTATCCTGCAAGGTGATAATGAACGCCCACACAGAGCTGGGAAAGTGTAATATGACGAATATTTTCCTAGATACACATATTTCCCAGTAAGCGGAACTTAAGTAATTTCAGGAGAAAAAATCAAAACAATGAAAGAGGAATATGAGCGGTTTTCTGTGACACTTGAAAGCCAAAACCCGGAATGTTTTGAGCTTAGGTCATATTTCCTCTGTCAATTAAGCAAAGCAGTCAAATTGATGGCTGATGTAACGCATGCTGATCGATATGCATGTGGTTTGAATTTCCTTTCTTGATATTGTTCACTTTTCAATTTAGTAGTAATGGTTTCAGCTCATTCAAACTAAGATTTAGCATTCTGGAAATAATTGCACTTGGATAAACTAAGCTAAGATTTTCACGGTGCTATGCTGGATCACATAAGAGGAAAAAATAGATTTGAGATCTCTGCACCTGCATATGAATGATCATCAAATTAGGACCCGTTTGTTTCAACGGGTATCCAGTCTTCCTCTCAAGGGCCGTGGTAGTCCCAGTTGGTATGGTCGCAGGTTAGCAACTGGAGGGTCACAAGTTCAAAACTCGATCCAACCAAAGACCGTCATATACGTGGGGGCTGGTGTATATTAAATCTGTCATTGTTTCGAATGTCTCGCGTTGATGTGGTATGGAAGTTTGGAGAGTGGGGGTACCAAATCAGTTGCTGACCTCGCCATCTGACCGTGGTTTAAAATTACGAGGTGTCCTCGGACTTAATCCCTTAGGAATTAATCTCGAACAATCACCAATATCTCATTGTGTTGTCTCAGTGCGACGCAAACTCTACTTTCAACCAAACGTCTTCCTCTGGATATTTCATTTCAATTGTCTCTAGTGCTAAAAATCTTAGAACTTTCTGTGCAGTGTCTTTTTTACGCCTGGTAGTTATACCTTGATATAAGTTCATTTCAATATTTGTTACTCTCGAAGAATTTCTAAGTTGTAGAGGTTGTACGGATTCGGGAGCTCCAAATATTTTCCTGTATCGCATGCCGAAAGCTGTGTACCACTTTGCAGTCAAAGAAGTTTCCCAGGGTATATCCAAGTGGGCGTAGGTCTACTATACACCACTCCATCTCTTGATAAATATTGACTCAACCATCACTCGGGAAATTGTCTCTTGATAAATATTGACTCAACCATCAATCGGAAAATTGTCTCTTGATAAACATCGGCAATTCCCCTACTTATAGTTGAACAAGTACAGTTGAGGCATTTAAGTACTCTTTAGTTATTTCAGTATAGTGAATTTCAGTATAGTAGTTGTCATCTTTGAGAAAAAAAATTAATTTCAAGATTTGCTTGTGCGCACAGAGCTGTGTAAACGATAAACAATTGAATGAAAACAAATAATTCCAGGTTCAAAAGGATCACCGGAGACTATTGAAGAAACGGTTACAGGTCTTTTGCACGTAGAATACGTCTCGTGGTGGTTGGGTGGGTATTAGAAATGAGTGAATGAGCAGATTTTAGGCTTAGAGAGATTTATTTAATTCTTTGTGGCTGTTTACAAAAATCGTGCGCAGTTATGTTTTGAGAGAACAGCTTATTCATTCCGGTTTTCTAACGCTGTCTCCCACATTTTGGGCTTGTTCGATTCCTTTTGACTCGTTCCTTCTTGATTGTGTTTGCGGTAGGCTTGAACCTTCTTCAAATTAAGATATTCAGACATTTCGGAAATTTTCACAAAGTTCTCAACTATTTCACAATTTCTCACACACTAAATTCAGTTTTCTCACAAACAGTATTGCAGATGTAGATAGATCTGACGTAGATAGAAAACAAATGACACCTCGCGGAACGTGCTATCACGTTGCAGTCCCGAGTTATACTAATATTACCGTGCTTGCCGAGGGCCGATTTCAGCACTAAATTGCTCGCTTTTGCGTCATCTGACCTGGAACGTTATTTCAGTAAATTCTTCGGATCTTCCTCTCTTTAACTCAGCTATTATATATTTGCTAGATTTTATAGTTTTCAAATTATTGAAGACTGGTGTACACTTCTTTGGGACACGGATTTTTAATGAGGGACACAATACTATAACGAAACGACAGATGTATTCTACGTCAAAACGCTATTAGACTTTGATGACAGACAATATATTCCGTAATTATATTTTTCATTAAAACTAATACATTTTTGTAGTTTGAGTACTGACATCTTAAACTTTATGTAGATTTAAAGATAGAGAAAATATAAAGAACATAAAACATCAAACACATCATAAAACAAAACATCAACAGCATGAAAAAAAACATCAAAATGTACAAAAATAATAAAATATTAAACTGTTCATTATTCAATGCAACGCTTACCTCAATTCCCCTACTTTTATCGTTCAATTTCTTCTGTTATACTTAGATTGAGTTTTCTTTTTTCAAGTAAATCTAACTTTTCTTCTTTGAAATTTTAACTATCTTTCTACTCTACAATATTTTTACAAATTTTGAGAATTTTATAACAACTATAACTAAAACGTGTATTTCCACTTTTCGTATTGTTTTTTTCTTCAGAGCAAATGTGAGCTGCATCATGAATATGTGATATACAAACACCACTTGTCTCTGAAATATGCATTTTCAAGCACAAAATTTTATTCCAGCATAAATTTTGAAATGAGTTTATGTAGTGCATACAAATGTCTCATTTAGATCAGAGTGAAATAATAAGAAAAAGTGTATAAAGCATCTAGACTGCCTGATGTGACATCCTTTCTACTCAAGAATGCTCGAATTGGGAAGCACAAAGAAAAAATTTATTTAATAAGCATTGTATAAAACATCTTCATGGTCTGTTCCTCCCTCACATTGGAATTCCGCCAAGCTCCTTGGACTATCGTTGCATTTTAAAGGTTCAAGACTACACCAGACGGATCTGGTAAAACTTAGAAGCGGGCACACAAAATATGACTTTTGTTAGAGGAATTAAGAACTTTTTAACTTTTTCATGCTCCACAACCTTAGCAATTCCTTCCCATATTTTGGATTGTATGGGTGTCTGTGACAGATCCTGAATGAACAGGTGTTGGTTACTGTGATACTTGAAAAATGTGTAGTTTACCTTGGTTTCAATATGGTTTTAACATGACCAAAGGGATTAGTAGCAACATTAACATCAAACATCACATTCAACAGGTTTTTAAAAATTAGAAAAATGCAGAATTATTCATTTTTAAGAGAAGATCAATACTAGCAGGTCTGAAAATTAGTATATTGAATATGTACAATATGTGAAACAAATTTTAGATTGGATATGTTCTTTTAATAAGTTTCGAAAGTTGGATTTCCATTTAGATTCCTTAGATCTCCTTCAGCTGTGTATGCTCTTCACAAACCTTGGGTATTCTATTAATCTTTTTTCCCATGGGGTTTATTGTCTTTAGTAAACATGGGGGCCGCGATCGTGGGAAACCCAAGCGATATTTTTCTACTTTCATCCCACTAATATATTCCTCAATCCCTCTTTCTTCCCTTTCATGACATTTTTTTTTACTTGACGTTGGTCTGTCTTATGTTTGGCGCAGCTTTGCAAAATATGTCCCTTGTGCCATAAAACCTAAAAACAAGCAACTCATTTAGATTCAAAACATATTTTACTGCAATTTAGTATATAAATTGCAATTAGTAATGCGAAGAATTTATTCAATTAAATACTTCAAATTAAGATTCAGATTAATTATTCAAATTTCAAATTAAATACTCTGATTTCGTTTAAACTGATGCGTCTCTGAATATCTTTCTTTTTGGTGAAGAAATACTATTTAGTTGTTGTCGTGTGTCAACGAGAATATTCACTTATAATTATTCTAAAAAGAACGGAACCAGGCAGTCGTTTGTTTTGTTGTTACACGCTGAAGACGGAAAATGATGAAAATAAACTAATTCTTTTGTAAAGGAGTTTGTGATTTTTTACTGTTTTGTAACGCCAAAGAAAGTTACAAAACCATTGATTTAAGCGAATTCAGAGTATTTAATTTTATTTATTAGCGGATTTATTCGTTCTTTTCATAGGAGCATTTATAAAATATCTTACGTTAGCTGCACTAACAAATGTTATGAATAAAACAAATCCATTTAGTCAAATATTTTTAATTTTCGATGGGCAATTTGTAAAAAGAACATTCTCTCCTGTCTTGCTCAATTATGTATTATCTTACGTTACTTAAAACGGATTACGTACAAGCTTTTAAATTATTTATGCTTTCTATTTTAATGCTGTGTACAATTTGCAATGAATTTTTTAGATTAGAACAAATGTCGTGGCTATCAAATTCAAAATTAGAATAATATATTCGCTGACATTTGTAGAAAATTTCGGAGAAATCAGGAAAATCTAAAAAAATTGGAAAATCTAAAAACGCACTTATCCTGATATTTGCAGAAGCCTTTTCAAGATAAAATAATTCTTACGCTTAACTTAATTCTAATATCTTCATATTTGTTAAGAATGTTATTTAATAAACTTTTGTTTATTAAGTCCAATTGCATGAATCGTATAATTCAGATGTTCGATTATAAGTTAAAAGCATTCTTCTAAGCCATATACTTTTTCTCTTTCAGAAACGAGTAAAAGGTTTGTTCCCACTATGCATGACTACCTTCCATCCAATGTCCATTGTTTATAACATTAAACAAATTCTTATATGTATCTTTAAATTCCTTTCCGTCTCTTCCATGAATAGCTTCTTGGAAAAGAGAAAGGTCTCCGATCTCTTCTAAGAAATAACTAAAAAGTAAAGTTATATATACTTTAGATGCATCATACTAACTCTTGGAAGAGAGTTCAGTTCGCATTCTTCGAAAATGAACTTCTTTCTTTCGAAGTGAACTTCTGTTAGATAGCAAAAGTTTTGTTGATGCCTACGAATTGAGTGTATTATTCCATAAACAGCATTTTTGTCTTGATTATCTGTAGCTACACTACGTTTTGACGTGTCCACTATTTAAATACTTTTTACAAATTATGTATTAAAATTCTATTCTTTAGATTGTGTATTTACGGAGTTTGAAATACAGGTATCATTTAATGCTTAAGGTTTCAATAATTGGTAACTATTTAGTGGTTCAGGGTACCAGACAATTCACAAAGGGATACTTCAATACTTTTAAATTCTAAAAAGACTCAACATAATAAATATGTTTTGTAAAAGTATAAGAAAGTCCATTATATCAGTTACATCGATCATTCGATGTATGGCAAACGTGAATGACTATAACATGATTCTATATTTTTGTATTATGAATCCCTTATATTTTTAGACCGAAGACCACAGGAGTTCAACAGCAATGAAACTTGGCCAATATTAGTTTGCTTATAATAGTGTTTGAAGCAGCCTGTAATATTTTAATTATATATAATTATACAATAAATAACCCATTGACATTATCGTTAATAATACGTATAACGTATATAATATGTGAGGAAAATATGATCACTGTGAGAAAAATTAATGAAAATAAAAGAAATAGATATTGCTATTTAGTTTTTGAATTCCTATAACCAATAATTAATGTATGAGAAAAATGAAGCCAGACATTAGTTATAAATTACAATATTGCATATCTTAAAGTATTTGTGCACCTGTTTTAAATAAAAACTATAGTGTAGAGATTTGTTTAAAATAAAAAAAATCCAGAAGAAACTGCGAGCCATTCTAACCAATAAGCCTAAACTAGTGTATTTGACAAAGTTATGAATTATTAAGTACGCAAATTACCGCTAAATGAACTAGAGAAAAAATAACATACGGCATGATGTATGCTTGATTTTTGTATCGGTCATAAATACACACATTATAGCTTAGTCAAGATTAATATTGGATTATTGAGAGTTTTCAATAAAATTGAAAAATAAGCTCAGATTTATTCTGAGAAGTATGTTAAGATTCAGTTTGAAGGGATGATATTAGTGGAATAAAAAGGGTATGATATGTATTGCCCTATTTTGTAGATTTGTAATGGATTAGCTATGGAAAGTTGGAGTTGGTAATGTGAAATGAAGTTTCGTGTGTGCTCTGCAGATCTATTATATCCATAGTTCAGTACATATATGATTACTACTGATTACTGTTGTTGAATTTCCTTTTGTAAAAACTTTCCATTTTTTGTTACACTTTGTATGGCAACATTAGTTACATAAAATTTCCAAAAAAGAAAACTCATCACAATCTATTGTGGGGCACATGCATCCGTTCAATATTCAATGATAATGACTTGTTTAGATATTCTATTTATCGATTAAGTCATTTAGGCTTCTTAAAAAAGGAAAAGCTGATAAAAAGATAATCCATTCTTCCCCAAACTTTTCTATTTTGTGAGGAGGAGCATGATAATATATCTGTAGTATCCAAATACAATTTATTCAGCTATGCAGATATTATGGAAAATTATGAACATTATATTATCTACCCCCTTTACTTTCTACAGAATACAATTTTAATACTAACTATTTATTAAATTTATAACCATTTCTCCATCTCAAAAATTTCTGAATTTAATCAATGTAATGAGAGGATATTTTCTCACATTAATTGTTTTTTAGTATATAAATATTACTTTATATGAAAACAATTTCAAACAACATTTCCAGAAATCGTAAAATATCAATAATATTTGTAAAGTTATTATCAGAGTAAGAAAAATTTCCCACATTTGACTTTGACATTCAATACTTGACGACTTAATAATTTCGAAAATAAATAAATACAGCAATAGGAAGCTATTAAATATCGATATCATTATAGATATTCACCATAAATCATAATTATGCATTATTGCTCACCTTGATATTACTTACCTCATAATAAGCTATTGGTTAGAACTTGTGCACCACATTGTTTGTCAGAAATTGTAGAAAAGCATCTTCAAAAATTGTATCTGAAGAAAGGAGTCTTTAAATTCAACTTTATATATATAATTCGTTGAGAATCATTGGAAACTATCGAAGAAAATAATTAAGGTGCAAATGAACTGAAATGGGGTTTCCCAGATTTTTCTTGATCATTGACCATAGATATGATATGATAAAGAATTTGTGGATCATATTTTCGAAATTATACATTCATCTTGGTTGAAGAGAATTGTGTTATGTTGCGTAAAATGGTGACTTTTAGAGCATCTACACTCTAAGATACTACTATGGTCAAAAAACCCGAAGCGGGGCAGATCAGTCATACATATAGCCATGACTAAAATTGTAAAACCACGATCACTCTAAATTCTGGTGACATTAAATGCAAACAAAATATTTTCAAACACTCAATGAGAAAAATTTCAAAACGGCAGTGCTATTTTCAGTAGCTTCTCTTCATCAATTGTTAGCTAGATAGAATCCATAGCATTAATTAAAGTTTTTAACTTTTATAATTCTGAACTAACCATACATTGTACTCGTATTAGCTGTTTTAAATAATAACGTCCTCTTAAAATGCGTTCAGTCTATCTTCTCGAGCTCTTACTTAGTTGACGTTCAGCATAGCTTTACATTTTTCATTTTGCAATGATTGAAAGATGAACTAAATATGCTATCGCTCTGTATGCAATTCACTTACATTTAAAAGCGTTGTCTAAATATTGCCCGTTTGAGAGTAACATTTTCCCCGTCAGTACTTTTAAAATACGCTTCTCGTCCTTTGAAGTTATCACTTTGCAAATTGAACACTTCGAATGCTACGATTTAAAAAAGCGTTTGCCTTTACGTTCAATAAAAGTTGTCCTTAAAGTCTTTCTATGTGATTCAATAGAAGTCAAATAAATGGTTTTTAAGGTTAAAAGTCAGATATACGTCAACGAGAGACTAGTATGAAACCAAGGCATACCTGTGGCAATGATTCATAGAATTCTGTTCTATTTGGATTCAAATATACGAACAGGAAATTGTGTGCAGAGTACCTCCTCTCCCTTTGTTAGAAATCCATGAGAACTCTTATCCTAAAGAACTGGGGGCTGGAACTGGTTTTTGAGGTACACGCGAGAATAAAAATCAGCTACAAATGAGACCATACCATTTTTATAGTAAACATTCTTTGAACTTCTTTCTATTTGAGGGTTTGGGTAGGGCATTTCCCACGTGACCACTCCGGGGTTAAAAATTATTTTGTGCATCTAAAAATGGTTTTACATACAAAAATATATCTAGGATAATATTTCAATCGGAGTGTGCTCTGGGCAAATTTAATATTCTTAAAAGTTAAATATATTTATGATTGAAAATCTTAAAATTAAGTTTTCTCATCTGATAAGCACTTAAATCAACTTTAAGAATCCATATGTTTATCTTGTAAGTGATTGATTATTGAAATTTTCTTTTGAATGAAAAATGCTACACATTTGGGCTAAATGCGAAATATTCCTCTAAAATAGACTTTACTATAATGGTTATCTAGTAAGAACATGAATGAAGCAAATTCCAGATACTTGACTTTACGTCATTCGCCATTTGTCTTCCCAATACTTCTGTACTTTACTTCTAAATACTATATTACTAAAATTATTAAGTGCAGTGCACGTGTCGAAGAGTTGAGCCGTCATAGGTTGTCTAATATTGCATAAAATACAGTCAGGAGAGTCAACAAAATTACAATACAAGTGTGCACGCAGTCATTCCCAGTGAGGAAACGAAATTCGTCAATTGAAGCATTCCTTGTAGATTCTGGGACATCACTGAAAGAAAGCAGGCATTCCCAAAATTTGTCCATGGCAGCCTTGACGTCTTTCTTTTAGCCTGTGTTTGAATAACTCCTTTATTCAAAGTTTCGAAGTGTGAAAGGACAGAGTAAGAACAAAATATTTTCTATTTTTTACGGTACAATAGACACAGGACAAACTTTACAAGAAGCGACTTATATTTTTCAGTAACTCATTCATCGACATTTAACTAAAAGTTAATATAAGTTTTCAATATTAGTAGTTAATATAGACCAGTTGAATTCTATAGTTAAATAGAATTATACAGATCGTGATTTAAAACTAGAACCTGTACTTTGGTTCATATCTACTTTAGAAGAAAAACAGTTCAGACTTAAAAGAATATTTTGAGATTTCCTAATGGTCTGGATTATTCAGATGGTTTCAAATAATTTGGTGGCGTATTTCAAGTTAAGCTAAGTCAAGTTAGGCATACTTTTAATTCCATGACCTGACGGTATGAAAAAAAGTTTAAGTTACCTGTTCATAAATTTGAGGTAGAAAAATAACATCCGAAAATTACTTGTACAAAGTCTATTGTTTTTGCTTGATCTTTTCTTAATACAGAAAGAACAATTAAATTAAAATACAGTTGTGTAATTTTCTTTTTATTACCATTACGCAGAAGCTTGCCCTTCAATTACATATTACTACATTTGAATTACGAAAAAATCCCATTCATTCATAAAATAACTTCTTTTTGGGTGTAGGATTTTTCCATAAGAACAAAATATCAAATGTTTTCCGCTCCTTAGAAAACCTAACAAAAAATTCTATAACACAAACACTTTCACTTAAACCTAGCGTAATAATTATCTCTATATGTATAAAGCAGAGTTGGTATGTGTTCTCTATAGAAATCTACACCGTTTGATCAATCCACTTCAAATTTGGTACACATAATTTTTAGAACCCTGCGGGTAACGTAGGATACATATTAACCACCGTTCCCTTAACCTAGATGTGTAGAGGGGGCTAAAAAGAATTTGAAATTGCCATAGGAATAACATTGAGAATAAAACGATTGCGTTACGCAACTCAGTTTGTTTTACCAGTATTGATCGAAAACAAAATTTTCCAATAAAGTTGTTTTACCAGTACTGCTCGATAAACAATTTTTTTCAAAATATTATATTAAAAATTTTAAAATTCCAATTATGTTTGAGCTGATATTTTATTTCTTTTCATAACAAATAATTTATGAATATTTGATAGATGAAAAAACGATACATAAAATACTTAATTTTACACATCTTGCATTTGGTAATGGACCATGAAGAGCACAAATGAAAAATCATTAATCATAAAAGCGAAATTTTACTACCCGATATCTGGCAATGCCAGAATTAATGTTTTATTTTTTAATTTGATTTAGAATTCCGTGTTTATGTATTTGAGTTGACAACGAAAAGTTGCGATCATATTTGAGCATTTGCAAGTATTATAAATATGTTTTCTTTTTGCAAATAAATCATTATTGTCTTTATTAATATTGTTCAAAATTCCTTTTTCGAACTGTTCTATTTCCGAATATAGAAACTAGAGTTTCATGAAATGCAAACTCGACACGTTTGCTCACCTTTCTTTTTTTCCTTATTCTACATTTTCTCAATGTCGGTATTTCGTTTCTGTTTGTATCTATGCGTTCCAGTATTTTACATATTGCAAAAATATATTATTTAGTTAAAATGAAATTAATTATTTTTATTTTCTGCAAAATATCAATAGATATGGGTAATTTATTGGTGGCATTTGTATATTTCTACCAACTTTGTTTAAGTCTTCGGTTGAATAGGTAATGGTTTGTAGAATGCTGTTCCATAAATATAAATAAAATAATTAAAACAAAACATTTTTAAGTAAGGTGTGTAACTTCTTATTTTAAAATGACCGGTAAAGTTAAAAAAAATTCTTTAAAATAAAATGGGTCATGTTAAATTAAAACGGGTAGCCATACATTGTAGTTCAAATATACACTCATGTCCAAAATTATCTTTACATGCATAAAATCACGAATTTCTAATAAACTGTGAACTATAATTTTATGAATTTGTGTGAAATGATACAAAACACCATAACACATAGATGCAAAAGAAAAAATTAAAGAGCACTGCATATGATACAAAACTGCAGCATGAAACAATAAAAATGACAATAATATGTGACAAGGAGAGTTCAGAAAAAAAAGAATGATTCAGAAAAAAATTAAGGCTTATGAATTTAATATGAAATGTGATCTCCCCTGACGTTTACACACATATCCCAACGTGTTTTAAAGCTGGCAATAATATTGTTAACCACAGTTTGGGGAATTAAGTTCCACTCCTCCAGCAATGCGGTCTTCAGGGTATTTGTATTTCTAAGAGGAAGATGTCTCCGTGCAACTGCTTTTCCAAGGTATTTTCATATGTTCTCTGTCAGGTTCAGATCAGGAGATTTTGCTGGACGCGGTATTCGCTCAATGGCTTCACTTTAAAGGAATTCGTCAACGAGGTTTGCTCGATGTGGACGAGCATGAACGTCCATAAATAAAAAATCACATCCATATGCACCTCTGAAAAGTTTTACATAAGATTTTAAGACCTCATCCCGATATATCCGGCCGGTCACAGATCCGCTGTTGAAAACGTGTAGGGGCGTACGTCCATCGATCATTATTCCTCCCCATACCATCACACCTGCACTTCCGAAACGGTCACGTTCTATAATGTTCGAAGGAAGATTTTGCGTTACTGGCTCCCTCCAGATGTAAGCACGTTTAGAATCAGACTAAACCTCGACTCATCAATAAAGAGAACATGGGTCCATTGGTGTTCACTCCAGTTCTCATGCTCTTTGCACCAATTAAATCGATCCCCCTTTTGTTGTGAAGACAGTGAAACACATTCCCTTGGCTTTATGGAATAAAGGCCTTTTTATTAAGCCTTCTGCATACAGTTTGCTGTGATACAACAGTTCCAGTGGCGGTTGCAACCTCTGAACTTAACTGCCGAGCAGTTGTCTTCCTGTTACAACGGGCAGTATTGCCAGATATAGATCTTGAGAAGCAGTTGTTATTCGTTTACGACCTTGTCAGGCTTCCTTACAACAGTTCCAGAGTTCTGAAATTGTTTCCATAGTGTAGAGACTGTCTGTCTCGAAATATTCACACATCTCGCTACTTCTATGATTGTCTGCCCTGCTTCTAAACGGCCGATAATTCGCCACTTCACAAATTCTTCCAAATGATACTTCGGAGCCATAACAAACCATTTTGAGTCCTTACACACTGAAATCAAACGCTGTATTGCAGAAATTCACTCAGATATTCACTTTTCGGAAAGCGCTTGATTCACCGTCGGAGGACTTAACGCCTTGATTTGCATATCAGAAACCGTTTGATTACTTTTGATACGATATTGCTAATTTGACTGGTCTTTCACACATTCCCTGCAAAAATGGATTACATCGATTTGATATTTCATGGAATATCATTATTTTTGAGTATATAAAGATAAATTTGGACATGAGTGTATTTCAAAATTTTGAAATAGATTTTGATTACAAGACGATTAAATTCTATTAAATCTTTACGGTTTTTTTTCATGGGTATTATTGAAAATTACTCCATAGTCAAGTTTCTACATTTATTATTCTAAATAGGTACGTGTTTTCCATTTAGAAACCTAATCTGAATTTAAAAATGTACCATAAGGATTCGATTTTAAACTGAATGTCTGTTGGAGTAAAGCGAATTTTAAATAAGACTTTGCTAATCTTGGAACAATATCAGTTAGAAATTTGGAAAAATTGAAATTTCTTGTCTTAAGTAAAGGTCAAGGTTTTTACTCTACAAATTGAAGCTGTTCTTAGGCAACTCAGATGAGCGTAAAATATTCGTTGAAAGCAGTGATTTTCTTTTCTAAAATCGATAAAATCGAACTTCCGTTTCTTGAAAAATTGTAATTGATTGAGCTTGCTTTGTCTAAAGCGATGACATGTATTTTTAAAACAAGCTCCGTTATTCTATGTGTAACTGAAAGGAATTTCAAGGCAATGGTGATTAATTAACGTCGCACTGGAGCAACACAATTGCTATTGGTGACAGTCCGGGATCAACCCCCAAGAGGGCGAGATCCGAGGATAACACCACGTAATTTTGAACCACGGTCAGATGACGAAGGAATTTTCAATAAACAAGTGTGTTCGCTTTTAGCTTCAAAATAAAAGAATCCCGAATGCCGGAACAATGTAATTTAGCATCATCTCATATTGATGAAATTCGAAAACATCGCATACTTAGTGCAAGAATGCCACAATTAAAACATATTCATAAGAAAACTGAGTTAAGACTATGCGCCGAAAATTCGCCATTTTTACTGAAAATGAAATTACAAGGATATTAATCACTACAAAACTCAAAATCGACTTCTGTTCTAGTCGCCTTAGAAAAAACTTTTGTAGTTTGTCTTACAGCAAAAGGGCAGATGAATATGAAATTGATTACATGGATGGATAGATCATATACTATACATATTTGTGTCCGAAGTAAAAGCTATGAGAAAGTTAAAACGACGTTAAAAAATTATTTTATATACATTTAAATGATGCTTGTATTTTGTTATGAAATAGAAGTGATTAGTCTCATCACTTTTCAATCAAAATTTAATCAATTAAACCCGAGCAACGCCGGTTAATTCTGCTAGTTAACTATAAAACATTGAAGAAGAATTTCAAAATAACGTAATTTAAAAGATTTAGTATCATTAAAACATAAAAAGTACACTTCCATTACTATATATAAGTATATCTAATTTTTGAGTTTTAAATTACAAACTTGATTTTATTGCTTTTAACACTCCTGGTGTTTGTCTCAACGAGGTATCTCATCATTAGAATAATTGATCAGATATTGATGGGCGAGATATCTCGTCGAAACCACTTGGAAGGTTAATGACTGAAATCCATTCCAATGAATTTGCAACTTATTTTATTAGTTTTGGGACAAAAAGTGTATAAAATTACTTAATATTCAAACGTGATTATTAGTGAGAACAAGATACTGAATACAGAAACTTAGCTCAGAACACAAGCTATATTACAATTCAGAAGAAAAAGTCCATTGTGATATTAACATTTTAAAATGTTTTAGGCAAAATGGAAGTTCTTTGCTTTATCCTTATCTTGAAGCTATTAAATTAATAGGAAAGTTTGTAGGCTCTTGCAGACAATTAGAATATTCGTTTATTCTCCAAGGCATTCCTTTCAATTCTTGGACCAGATATCCAAAATAATTTAGCTCTTTTCTTATGCACCATAAAGAAATCGTTTCAGGACATGTTTAATAGATTATCACTAACCTTGTGATCTCGTCATTTTTGGCCCCAGATCCTCTTAACAAGACCGTTGAGATCGACCTTTGTTTCTTACCTCTCTCTCTTTTCTCAAAGAAAAGCCATCATCATTAATTCATCATTAAACCTTTCATTACCATTAATTTCCTCTTGTGTTTCTTAATTAACCTTGTGACCTGATTAACGCTGCACAGTCTGTTATTAAACAATTAATGGATGCTCCCGTTCTTTGCTCTTTTTTAGGTTTAAATTTACATTAATAACTCAGCTTGTCCAAAAGTTCTTGGTATACTTTTAATAGTCATATTTAAAAACTATATATGAGGTTGACATAATGTTTACAGGTACGGATTTGTTAAAAGGTAGCGTTGCATCATAACAGGCCACCAAATCTGCATTCTAGGCCTCGAGCCAGATTAGATGTGGGGCCAAACTAACAAATTAAATGTCTAGTACTACACCTAACCTTATACAATTGTATACAGGGTGTTTCAGAAATATATGACTAAATTGTAAAGGGTGTAGAGGGCCCAAAATAGACATTTTTGCCAAAGAATGTGCATTCGGAAATGCCACGTTTACGTGGTAGAGGGCGCTGTTTAGGTCAGTTTATAACATCGTTTCCGTGGCGTAATTTGTCATTCCCCTCTCGGATTTTTAACGGCATGCATCGCTCGCTCGTCGCTCTCAGATATGCATCTGATGTATGGGGCTGCGAATTGAAACGGACGATTGTTTAGTTTGTTTAAATTTGAAAGGTTTTGAAAATTCAAAAACATATTTTTTAATTTATTAAAATGTTTATTTTGGGCCCCCTCTAACGCTCTTGCAATTTGGTCAGATATTTTCGAAACACCCTGTATTTTCTATATTTTTCTTTGGTTATTAAAGGGGTCGCAGTGACTATTCAGTGGGTTAGTCCACTGAGCTAGCAACCTGGGAGTTGTATGTGGTTCGATTCATCAATAGGTGTATTTCTCTATTCAGTGTCAGTACTTTCTTTGTGTCGGTATGTCCATGTACTTGACGTTGTCTGCCTTGTGTATAGCACAGCGTGTTTGAATATGGTCCCTACACCATAAAACCCCCAAAGCAACAACCTATCACATAAGAACGACTTTATTACTGTAAACACAATGAAAAGACAAACTTATGTACTAGATTGCCCATTTCGGTACGAAATACTATTCCCGTTTCCCGGGGCTGCTCACGTTGAAGCGGTACCATAGTATCGGGAATACTTCCGCTCCCCAGAATTGTGGTAGCATCGTATTTTTTTTAAAATATTGAAATCAGAGCATAAGTGAACAATGAGATATTTTGTAACTGTAATTAACCGCATAAAATTAATGCCCATATACTTTGACGAGCTACATGGAAGCTGAACCACAGCATGGATCGGATTTGGAGTTTTATGGCATACGGTTCGAATGCGGCCAAGCTAAATGCGAGTTTATACAAATTAAACTACAGAAAGCAGAGCATTAAACTAAAAGCTAAAAATGAGAAATCTAGAATTGAATCAGTTGAAAAATTGAATTCAAATAACTAAAAATTTTGAATTTTAAAATAACTTCTGAATTCTGAAAAGGATTCTGAATTTTTTTGAAAATGTAAGCTTATGAAACTGAGCTCAAAAATTTAAATGATACACTCACTGCCAAAAGTTAAGCAAGGAGAGCAAAATGTTAATTTCCGGAAGCCAATCTGAATTTGAGAGGCTGCATTTTTCTGCAGAGGTAGATGGAAGTATGCATATATGTTCTGTAACAGCAAATCATGGTTTCGTGTCGAGAAATATGCAAAAAAAGGCAGTCGTATAAGAAGCATGTTGAAGGGTTAGAGGAGTTTCATGTAAGTGCTGATAAAAAGTGTTTAGAACTTTCGTACGATTAGTTTTCAAGACAGACGTGTTTCTATGGCTTCCAGAAGACGAATGGCAGATAGTGAGCGCTGGCGTTCTGTGGGACGTCTTGAAGCAGGACAATCAATCACAGATGTTGCTCTTTTCTTCGGCATTCATCATTCCGTCATTTCACGATTATGGAAACAACTCCAAACAAGCCAAACAGTTGTCCGAAGACCTGTGGACGGTCGCCCACGCGGTTACGAATCCCGCGGAAGATTGATATATTGCTGTTTTAGCCAAGCGGCATGGAAGAGCGACCTGCACACTATGGTTGCAGCGTCCATTGGTAAAACGATATCTGCCACTACTGTTCGCCGAAGGCTACATATGAATGGACTGTATGCCCGGTTACCACGAGTTTGTGTTCCTCTATCCGTCCAATCCAGAGGGGCACACGATTAAAGTGGTGTCGGCAACATGTGAATTGGACTGTCTGATTGGGCCAACGTTATGTTCACGGATGAGTCGAGATTTACCCTGGAGCCAGATGACAAGCGTGTAAGGGTCTGGAGAGAACAAGGCACACGCAGCCCCAAAACATCATAGAGCATCACGCAACCGAGATGGAAGCATCATGGTGTGGGCAGGGATTTCGTTGGTATATCACACCGACCTGCATATCTATAGTCGGGGTTCTGTGACGGCTGTCCGGTATCGGGATGAAGTCCTAGAAGCCACTGTAAGATTGTACGCTGCAGCAGTTGGCCCTGCTTTCGTTTTAATGGATGGTAATGCGCGTCCCCATCGAGCCAATATCGTCGATGACTACTTGGAGAGTGAGGGGATTGCGCGTATGGATTGGCTGGGGTACTCGTCCGACCTTAATCTCATTGAAAATCTTTCGGATGCCCTCGGCCGTGCTGTGTCTGCACGTTTCCCACCCCAGTCACTCTCACAGAGTTGCAAACTGCTCTACAGGAGGAATGGCGATTACTTGACTCTGGGGTGGTTGATCACCTCATGGAAAGCATGGCCACACGCTGTAAATGATGTATGAGGATGTGGAATGGTCACATATCCTATTAATGTCAATTTTGTTTGTTTTGGATATAAACATTTTGTTAATGACTCCAATATGACTTCATCTTATAATTTATGAAAATTCAATATTGTTTTCATCTTTGTATATAATTCTTTGTTTTATTTCATGCATAAACATAATTGCTACTTTCCCGCCGCATTTCGTGTCAATCAAAGCTGTACTTGTCGATTTTTTCGCATTTTACCGCTTCGTGCTTAACTTTTGGCAGTGAGCGTATTTAATAAAAAATGGTGTTTAAAAATTTAAAGATTTCACAAACATAAAAGCATGCAACCCACTTTCAGAAAAATTGACTTGGATTTATCCCTTTGAGGATTCTACACGCATTATTCTACCCTGCAATCGGCAATTTTCCCTGCATGACTTTTGACCAATTTTAGACTACTTATCAAATGGAATTTTCTCTAAGATTCTTTCAACCAATAGATGCGGCTATTTCCTTTTAAATGTGTTAAATAATAGAATAACCAAAGTAACAAAGCAAAACCTCGTACTGAATAGTCTCCTCTTTAATATTAACACACTGTGGGGTTCACACGCATATATCCGTTTTGAAACCTATAGTATATTCCCTCGTAACTTCTAATAAGATTTTGACGTTTTGACCTATAGAATCTTTTTAACTTCCAACCAATAGATGAGGTTATTTAGACATGTGTGTTGTAGGGTAAAAGCGATGATACAGTACTCGAAAATTTCGTTCTGAGGGTTTTAATCCTCTGAGCGTGGCAAGATTTCTGAGTAGTGTAGTGTTGCTTTTACCTCACAACACACATGACTAAATAGGCTCATCTATTGGTTGAAAGAATCTGAATCTATGGATTCTTTCAACCTTTAGAAAGAGTTAATCGATCCGCTCCCAGAATACAAATCCTTAAAACAATTCTATTCCCTCTCTCTACAAGAGAATCCTTTGCTCCTTTAATACGAATAGAATCCTATCGAATCACTCTATTGGCCCATTCTGTATAATAGAATCCTCTGGAAAGATTTCATTGTTACTCTCCGTAGAATAGAATCCTTGGAAAATATTATAGTGCTTCTTTCCTCACAATGGAATCATTTTAAAATATTCTGTTGATCCCTTCTTTAAAATAGAATTATTTAGATTGATTCTATTGTCTCATTTTGTAGAATATAACCCTTTTGGAGAGATTCTATTGGTTGTTTCCTTAGAAGGATTCTGTTGCCTAAGATCAAAATTAGTTAGTAGTCATACAAGGAAGCCTGTAGATTTCAAGGTGGAATGATACGTGTTAACCCCTCAGAGGGCTAAAGAACACTGATATTTTTTTGCAGCGAAAATTTCTGTAAGCGAAACTTCTACTTAAATATATTCTTGTATTATCTCATTGAATATCATTATCTGTAAATTTTTAGTAATGATTCATATGTATATATAGATAAATTGTTCTCGGTAGTAAACTTTAATGAGGTCTAAAGAATATTAAAACTCGGAATGGTCAACAAATGCGCATGACAGCTGTGCAGGTGATTAAATAACCATCCTTAAAGTATCGAATCTTTTTGCGACGCGCTATTAGAAGCGCAGCTGTCAGAAACGTAAATTTGGGAGATATGAGTCTTGTAATTGCGTGCGTGACTGTTTCTATGCAGTTTGGATTCATTATACAAGCATTTAGCAAGATTATGCTAAGAGAAAATTGCTCAAAACCAAACCAAGACGTTTAACTAAATTTTACTAATCGTGATACAAAACTTTTTCCCAAAAAAAACTTATAATTGCAGGTTTTTAAATTAGGGTAATGTCATAGAAGTAATTTCGTTGAAGAGTTTTCAGTGTACTTTAACTATTTTTCATAGCATGATATTTAAAAATATTTATTTTTATTCAAATAATATGATTCATTAGGTTAATTTCAAGTAAAAATACGTTGAATTTTTTTATTTAATGTGATTAATGCGTGATTTAATGTGGGTAATTATGTAAGCTGCAAACTATTAACTGTTAACCCTTTGAGATTATGCACGCATTATTCCGCAAGTCTTCCCTGTAAGATTTCTAGATTTTCACGAATAAAATCCTTCTAAGGATTCTTTCAACTAATATATTTGACTATTTAGTCGTTATGTGTGTTGTATAAAATCAATAGGACACTACTCGAAAATCTTGCGACATGCATCTATACATGTGGGTGTTTGTGTTGATGTCTAGACATTAATTTCAGATTCGCGGAACAACATTTAATTAATTGACGAACAGGACACAATACGATGCCAGAGAATGACAGAATCTCGAGCTTTGCGATAACACGTATCTCGTCGCTAGTCGTACTCACGATTATATTATGACAAAAGGGTTTTTCAATGGCTTATAGAAACTTCTGGGGGTCACCTCCTAGGATTTCCACATACATTACACCTACATACTTTATTCCTATAGCTTTTTGGATTTGTACATTACACCATTGATAAATTACAGCTTCACCAATTTTCCCTTATGTGATCTAATCATATCACAAGACAAAGGCACTCCTTTAAATATCAACCTCTGATTATTGATACCTGACTGACTTTCTTAAAGTCATTTCAACTCCATATACTTGTACTTAAACTCCGCATTCCCAAATATCATACGTAAATTTTTTCACTGGATTGAATTAAAGTACAAATTTCCTCGTTTTCTTTAGTGTTATTTTAGTAACTGGATATGATGTTTTATTAATGTAGGCACATGACTATAAACTATATAGTAACTTTAAGTAATATTAAATACATAACCAATTGTGTTTCTCTCGTAGATCCCTGTTCAAATA
Organism: Meta bourneti; assembly: GCA_933210815.1. Taxonomy (NCBI): domain Eukaryota; kingdom Metazoa; phylum Arthropoda; class Arachnida; order Araneae; family Tetragnathidae; genus Meta; species Meta bourneti. The sequence continues at coordinate 29,212,236 of OW119923.1, read as the reverse complement.
GTGCGTTGACTTGAGTAAACATTGAATGGCACGCATCAGAACTTAACTCTGAATTGTAAAGTTTATTCGAAATATTTCTGCATATGACAGCCCATTCGTAGCGAGGAAAATTTTGATACCTCAAACTCGTTTTTATAAATATTGAGAAAAAATATATTACTCTTGGGACTGTTTAAGCAAATCCGTATATCAAATAAGTTACCAGACCATAAGATATGCAGCTCACTTCCCATCTTTCAAAGTAGGTGACGCTGTAGTTGACCATAGCAATATTTTATTGGTGACATTGAAAAAGATGCTTTATCCAAAATTCAATGAAGAATACTTCGTTTTGGTACTATAGTTACAAACTAAAATACTGATAGCAATATTCTCGGGCATATCATGCCTCAAATAAAGGTATGTGACCCAATGAAAGATACTCTCTCTCTCTAGTGCACATTCTAGTACATATATATGGTATATTTTCAAATGTTATCCATAGATTGTATTTTGAAACGTATTAAGTTAGATATATAGACTGGCATGGTGTAAAAGTTACTATTTTCTGTTTGATACATATTTTTACCTTTAGATAAAAAGCATTTTCATTTGAATATTACAAGGTAAAAATTGAAGTATTCGATTATATTAAGATATTGGAATTCGATTTATATCCCATGAATAATTGTCTACTTAAAAGCAATCAGGTAGATTTTTGTTCTTGAAACTTCAACAGTAGATATTGTTGGCTTAGAGTAGAAAATCATTAACTCACATTTTCAGGAAAGGCATTTTTGACACTAAATGATTATTTTCAAGATGAGAAGAGAAATAAATTGTCATATTATATTCGGTTTAAAAGAAAATAAAATACTATCAAAAGGTTTATAGTTTGTACTTTTGATCTAAAAATTAGTAGTTGGTCTGTAATTGGTTGTTCTGTAATGTTTTTGGCAATTAATTAGTTTCTGCTCTAAATCGACGATATGTTTTAATTTTAAAATGTATTTTTTGAAAAATATTTTTTAATTGTGCAATACTCAAACACTTAAAGCTTGTACATAAGTGCATTTATTTATTATAAAATAGGACGACGAGTGAATTTTTCATAGAGCTCCTGGGCCGAAGGCCCTGTCTCCAAATAGCAAAGTCGTGAGTTCAGAATACGATAGGGTTAACAGAAACCTTTAGCAGTGTAACAAGGTCTTGGGAGTTAGGTTATCAAGGGGTGCAGTTGTAGTTGATGCTGTAAGAGAAGACATACAATGACGGTAGGCAAGCCTATCACATCAATGAGATCTTAGAAAAAAACAGAGTTCAGAATACCATTTGTTTCGGAGTTTAAAACGGAACAATAATTAAGAAAAGATAGAAGGGGTTTTTTAATAGCCTGATTTTCCAAAGAGGAATTATAAAATGAAATTTTTTAAAACATAATGGATCAGAGACCAACGTTATAAATTTGAATTATTATTTACATTTATTATTTTTATCATACTCCACAATAGCTCTTGGTCTGTTTTTGTTACTTAATAGACGATGGTAGTGTAGTTTATACATTTTCTCAATAGGGTTTTAAAATAATTCGAAATGAAATATTACGTAATCAGCCGATGTTTCGTACCAAATTTTATCATTCATGTTTAGACAATACTTTTCGAATCCTAACTCAAAAGGAATTTAAATTAAGAAATCAGTTTAACTATTAACATAACTTGAAAATATTTTCTCATTTATTTTAACTTAAACTCCGAAATAGATTAATAATTTCAATTTATTTACATGTGAAGTTAGAGGCGTTGCATCAGTTCCTCTATCAAACCATTACGCTGCATGAATGAGCAAAGGAAATAGGAAATAATTCTATTTGAGAGGTTTAAGGAACACATTGCTAACCGCCTTTTGTGTTAATGCTTTTCTTTGTTTAAACCAATAATATAAATAAATTATATTATCTAGTATGAAATCCACACCTCAAACCAATAGAGCAAATATGTAACAGAATAAGGACCCACGTTATATTGAAACCCTCTTCTAGGACAGATGAAGAGTCTCTATGCAGGAGTGGATCTATTTGTCCTAACCACTTCTTGATTGCTTAGCTCTAAGCATGTCACATCATATGATTGATGAATCAATATCTTCGAGTCGTATCTATTCCTTACAGAGCATTTCTACTAGTTCCACTAGTGTTCAAAACACTGTACCTCTGTCATCCAGCTAAGTCGTTTGGAAAATTATAGCTTATTCAAAAACATATATCACAATTTCATTTGTACGAATGATATTAATCATATGAGTTGGACAGTATAATACTCAGACCTCAAACCAATAGATGATGCATAAAACAAAATGAGACGGCATATTAATGTAGGCAACACTCTTGCTAATATGAAGGACATTATATCAAAATGTTATATCGTCGGCTTAGAGCAGAAACTTATTAACTGACACTTTCTGAGGAAACTTAATGCTTATTTTCATGATGATGAGATATATATTGTAAAATTATGACCTGTTTGAAAGATATAAAGCTATGAAAATTATTATCATTTTTACTATATTTAGTATCTAATCCCTTGACGATGGGATATTGCCAGGGTCCCTTTCTAGGAACCACTTTTCGTGTACTTAGGATAGTACCGTAATTATCTGTGTACTTAGGATGCTACAGCAATTTCAATCAATGTCAATAATTATAGTTACAATCCACTAAAGTTTTGTATTTTCGTGTGACCCACGACACATGGAAAAAATCATTTTTGTCAGTAAATGATTTTTTTACCTAAGCCAACGACATGTCCTTTATATTCATACCACCATTTGCCTAATGCTGCGTATTAACATACTACCATAAAGGATATTTATTTTCACCTTTTGTAACTGGCATGACAAGTTAGGTGGCCAAATATGGCCTCTACGCCATGAATCCCCAAAACCAACCAAACAACCATGGCAAGTTAGAATAGGTTTCTTGTCTCCAGATTTCTATCAACAGTGTATTTGGGTGAAATTAGCACATACGTTCCCAACATAGTCTAATTGAAACGATATAACCCAGGTGAATCATTATTATACACAGCTACAATACTCGGGCATCTCGCTGCTAGCAGGGTAGGAGCTTTTTTTAAATGACAGAAAGAAATTTATATATGATCTGAGAATTCTGCTTCCAAGTTTACCAAAAGTAGAAAAGTATAATATTGTGTCTCAGATCTAACATTCATTCCACAAAGTATTACCGAAATCTGAATATCCATATCAAAACGTCGGTATTTTCTGGAAGTAGAAGCATAATGGTATTTGGATTTAATAGTGATTCGTATAGTCTAACTCTCTAAAAGCGTCTCCCGTTTTTGAATCCCGTTTTGAACATTTCCATATAGAATTTAGATTCATTGCTGATACACTAAATGCATATAGTAAAATTGTGGTAAACTTACTTCATGCAGTCAACGACGCAACAATTTTGTTTTGGCGTTCTACACGTCTTATTATGCGATGCAGATAAGTGTACGCTACATAATTGTGGGGCCGATTTCAACTCGCAATGACTCCAGGATTATAAGGAGCGTGGCAACGGCGGTGGTGTCGTTTTATTGCGCAAAAATGACATTTAGTGGCAATTATAAGTGGTGAAGTAGGATGATTAACGACAGTTCATGAGAACCCGCCAAAGTGGATGGTCAGCTATGCTCCTTAAGAGCATAAGACAGGACATACGTTTAAACGCAGTAAGAGAACACACTTCGACACCATTTGTATTTTATGGAAGAAAACAAGATTTTATGTTCCGATTATATAACCTTATGCGATCGATAGTTTTTAAATTTTTATGCTGATGTTTAAATCGAAAGATAAAAAATGTTTTCAATAAAGTAGATAATGTAATGTGTCTTTTATATGTAATACGTATCTATGTAATAATTCTTTTTATTTCAAAATAATCACTCTCAACTCTCAGATTACATTCTGAAACGTATCTTGCAACTGTTATTATACTGTCTTATCGAAAAGATTTCTAAAATAGATCTAGTGTAACTTTTAAAGTATCTAAGTGAACTTTAAAAACAATATTAGGGTATCGTATTGTTTGACACCGCTAAGGACTCGTGTCAAATGCATTCACGCCAATACTTTTAAATTGGGCTGGAATTTCATTAGATTTGAACTGTCAATTCAATGAAAGTCAATAGAACTTGCTTAATAACATTCCGTTTGAAATGTTCAGTGAAAAAATATTTTTCCAGGCAAGGTTTCAGAAGAATGTTCTTAAGAATTGTCAATCTAGTAAGTTTTTAACTCGAAGGGCAATCTATTTTAATAAAATCGTATCATGTGTTACACTTTAAATAAAAAAATACATCATTATCATTCAAAAAATATTCCAAAATACGTGAATTTTTGACAAGTAATACAATTTGATTGAAACACGAAGCTCAATCACTTTAGAAAATCTCATTCCAATCTTCAGAAATTTTATATCCCTCTCTTTGCTTTCTTACAAGTTTATATCACATTCCTCATGTAAAATTAATGATTCTTCATCCCTTTTCCTCATAGTATAGAAATTCGCTCTCTATAAATATTATCTCTGTTGGTAAAGTATCATGTGTTATGATAAATATGACAGATTGTAAATAATAGTATCGATTTACGCACCAGGTGCTTCATTGTAGTCATAAATTGCATACCGATTCAAATGAGTTATGGCCTCATTTTGTTTCTTTAGGCTACTGAAACAATATAAATCGACGGCAGAAATTCCAGCAGTTCAATTTTCATAGGAAGGGTGTTTGAGAAGATTTGAAAAATTCCTGCAATTTATATTCACTGAGTATCTTAACTCCATGTTGAGTAGGGTGCCATCTCAGGTGTTGTTCTCATCATCTGACCGTGGTTTAAAATTACGAGGCATTGTCCTTAGTTCTTTCCCTTCAGGATTGATCACGGACCGTCGCCAATAGCCCATTGCGTTGCTCCAATGTGACGGTATTTAACTACCTACCTACCTTAACTAAATGTTTTAATATCGAATATGTAATTGGTAAATTTGCATTTGTATACATGTCTCCTAAGTGTTGCATCAGAAATATAATGTTATGAATGCAATTTACTCTTATATTTTTATTAGATTCTCTTATAAATTAATTTTATGACATCACGAATTAATTTTAATTATATAAGTAGAATGTAGACGCGTTAGAAACATGTTTTTTTGTATTTATAAATATTTTAAACTAGTTTACTCTGAACTGACATACATATTTCCATTGAATACACGCGAAGAAATATAGACATCTAATTATGACTGCGTTGCTTCCTTTCTTAAGCATTAATTCGATAACTAATTATTTTAGAAGTAATAGTACTAAACTGTTATCTTATACTATAGTAAAATTAAAATTTGTTTTGAACTTGCAGTATGAAGATGGTAATAATATAATAATAACGATAAAATAATAATAATTTAATTATATGTATATATTTATCAAGATAAGAACGAAAGGCTGAAAACTTTGACTATAATTTTTTTTCGTAAAACGCTAAAACAAATTTAATTTCACAAGTTAGCATCTCATTTTATGTCCTTTTTATTTTAGCATCACCTTGCATTATATTGAAATGAAATTTTTTTTATTAATCATTTTATTGTTTACCTCGTGTTTCGTACAATACGTCCCAAGAGGGTTCAGTGCCAGAAATGCCAAAAAACCACATTTTACACAAACATATATTTTTCTTATATAGCAGCCATAGCTTGGTGTATCTAAGCTGCACTACTTTACTACTGCACCCCTCCTACTGGGGTATTTACTCAAATAAGATGATCAACTGTCTAAAAAAGAGACAGGTCTCCTTCAGACCTGTCAACATGATAAACCCCTTGGATCTGCAGTTAGAATAATCAAAAATAGATTAAAAGACAAATATAGATAGAGTGACTGAGAACACAAACATAAAAGATGGAAGGAGTCCATTTACGACATTCCAGCCAGCCCCTGCTACATAACTGTGGCTGGTTTTTTAAATTATTGACAGGGCATGATTGTTTAACTTAGTTGAGCATCTATTTTTCCGTTGTTTATCATCCCATTTGGTCTAAATGAAATCAGTGAATTCCTGAACCTTCAAAAGTTGCAAGATGAGCGAAGGTTTGAAATGAAGATCCTCTCTGGACAGTCCAAGACAAGAGGTGGCCATGAGAGTCCTGCATTTCTTACAAATCGGAAAAACCTTACAACCATGATCAAATTAAATTGATCTCTAATTTCCACTGACGAATCTAGAGACGGCAGTCTGTTGATCTATATCACCCTGAAATTTCAGGGCACCCCGGGGTGCTTCCTCTGGTATCAGCTATGAGTGGAAGGAATTTTCCAAGAGATATTTTTCTGAAGTTTCTTCTTTTACTTGCAAACATTTTATGATAAGTAAGAGAGGTGTTTTATTGCAATTGACATGGAGGACTTGACCCAAAACTTGTCCTATGAAGAGGTATGGTTGATGTGAACTGAAAACATTTTTAAATCTTCGGCTTTATCAGGAGAAGCCATTCATGCACTGCATGGACGGCAAGAAAACGTTTGGGGAAGGTGGGCACGTGTTAATCTTTTTACGTACTTGTAGATAACTTCATGTCGGCGCACAGAAAAGTAGATGCAAAAACGGAGCTGAAAGATTCCATCACTATTCTTGTGCACCATTATGCAATAGCTTTATTTATTCCAAAGAAACTTATAGACAAATACATCTAATAACTATGTAACACATGGGGGTTATTAGATGTATTTGTTTAAGTGTCTTCGAAATGAAGAAAGCTATTGCAAAGAGATGCACAAAAATATTTATGGAGATATTTAGCTCAGTTTTTGCGCCTTCTGTATTCAACACGAAGAAAAGCATTTAAATATGTAACCCCAGTCACTCACTGTCAGCAACTGATCACCAAAGCAACAAAACGTACAGCATGGGCATGCTTACTCTGTTTCTGTACCGCTTCTGTCTCCTTTCAAAGTATGTCGGTACGTATCTGCATTTTAGCCAATTTAGTAGGACTAATGTTGGATCAATGAGTGGCTTGTTTATCACCTTTTACAATGCTTGTGTAGAAAGGAAAAATTTTCAACCAGATTCTTTTGATGAAGAGCTTTTGCTTCAAAATCAAACAATCGTAGGTTGATTGTACCAAAACAGGAATTTGGGAAAAACAAGTAACGAAATTCGATCGAAATAGTGAAAAAGGAAATGTTCCAATGTAACAAATCGATGATAGCCCTGGAAAGACGTTACTTTTCACGATGTCATTGTTTAAACAGTTCAGTATTTAAAACAACTCCGATATCAATGCAAAAGAATTTATCCTGTTTTAAATTAGTACGAATATTTTTTTTCTATCACAACTGTTAATTGCATTTGTTTTAGAGTTGTTTATGTACGAAAAAAAGATAGTTATAATTGAAAATAATAAATATTTTACAAAATTTACAATGACATTCCTGTTAAGTAGAATATTTGTTACTGAAAATTTAAGAGATACATATTTCTTAATTTAAGAGATAATTTTTGTCCGAATGCAGACCTTATTTTACTATTACCATTCAAGGAAAAGCTAAACCGGAAATCCTTTTCATTATATAAATGCTTTGTACATTAATTTTTGCAGTCAACAAATATTTAAAACAGATTATTTTAGTACTGTTAACCAAATTATTTTATAAAATTAGTTTTTAAAGTGAAACAAAGAAGTTTCCACTCAAAAAGAAATGTTACAAACAGAAAGGACTGTTAGGGAAAGATGATCGAAATGTACACGTTTTCAAAACTCCCATTTTCATCAGTAGAATATAGTTCTCAAAGTATGATTCAACGCCGTTTACATCTACTGGTTCACTTTCAAAGAGGGTCGGCATACAAGGCCCCATTTTAGTTATTACAGTCCGTAACACAGCGTCCATATTCATTTTTAAAACCTGAGTAACCTCTTCTAGAAGTTTTTCTCCATTTTTTCGTGGCCTCAAATGTACTCGTGTTGGCGTGGTGGAGTAGCTTGGGGAGGGGTACCAGCTCAGGTGTTGACCTCGACACTTGATTGTAGTTCAAATTTACGAGATGTTGTCCTCCAATTTTTCCCTTCAGGATTGATCCAGGACCATTGCCAACAGTCTGTTGTGTTGTTCCAGTGCCACGTAAATTCAAGTACCTACAATTTTTATCTAGTCACTCAGACGATTTTATTAGTTCACCTGTTCAAACACATTTTATTCTGAGCTCTGTTTCTCCCTAATAAATTCCTTGACATATCTCTAGTTGAAATTTCTTCAACTGAAGAAAATTAGATTTTTATGTTTAGTGACTTTTGCTTGCATTTTCAAAACATTAATGTGCAATATTATTGTTAATTGATATAACGACACGCATTTCAGAATTCCAGTACATTTATTATGCTATTATTAATTATGAATTATTCAAAAATCTAATGGTGCTGTTCTTCCCCTTTGACTTGTAGTTCTAATTAAAGTACTGCACGAATATGTAATAAAAGTAGAAATCTCTCCAGCACGCAATAATAAAAAGATCAACATTTTTATCATCGTTTGTCTTTAAAAAGCCATTACGTTTCCATTTATTTTTGCTCCATTAGTATCTTCGCCCAATGAGAATCTATCAAAATCACCCGATATAATTAATTCATATATTTCACTTAGGTAAGAGAAATTCTGAATATTTTTTTCCGATTCCATTAAGTGAATAAGTGTCTTCAATTACTTCAGAGAATGGAGGGCTAACTTAATTAGCAATTTATTATGTGGAATGTAAGAAATAAATTGCATTAATATAAGTTAATTAATTCCTTAAATACAAAAGAAATGCACTCTAAAGAAATACCCTTTGCGTGGAAGTAATGTTTAAAACAAACAGGAATATTTATTTATTCATAGTCAGGAAAGGAATTCCATTAATCCAGTTTTTCAGTGCGTAAGAGGACATTGTGCCCTTTTAGAAGTAATGATTATTTTAGTTTTCTATTTGTAACAAAATGTATAGATGTACCTTATTTCACCATACGTGGATAACAAATTGCAAGAGAAAAAATCGTTTATATTTTATTTATATAAAAAGGAATAATTACATATTTTTGTTTAGGGGTCAGAAAACACTTGCCGCACTATTTTATGTTGAGGAAGGAAAATGAAACTCACATTCTTTGAATTACAACTTATCACGATTATAATTAATCATTTGAACATGTATTTTTGTTTTTGCATAGACAAAATCATTTGGGTACTGATTAACTTTAAGTGTTGATTGAGATGAAAAGGTTGTAAAGGCATTTAACGTTAAATGACATATATTTTACAAGCACTGTTTTAAGTAGTCAATAAGTGGTATTTCATATACAATGAATTTCATTAACACAAGATAAATGAATCATTTACTTAAAAAATATTTAAATTTCCTTAATTTATTGTAAACTCATTAAATTCATTTCTCTTGAAAATTCTCCTTAAACATGATTCTTAGCATAAATTAATCAAATGAAATCATGAAAATATTTTAGATGCATCAACCAGTCATTATGAAATATCGAAATATCAGAATTATGTCTAATATATTTCTGGATCAAAAGTTAGATAAAATATTTTTATTACGTTTGACTTCAGTTAAAAGTTTAAAAAACTGGAGGGTTACTATATGTGTGTTCTGACAGAGCAGAGTGCTCAGTTGAATTAATTGGTTTGTTTCGTAAAAGATGGATGGGAAAACATTTAATATGAAACATCAGTTTTTAAAAGATTGTCGAAAGTAGAGGAATGAGTTTTTTATGAATCAAAATCCCAATCATAACGAAATTAACCATAATTCATGTAATTAGATACTTTATCAAACTTTTAAAAAATTTTGAGCTACGTTAGAAAAAGTAAAAGGTCAAAATAGTCGATTTAATAAAATGATATTTGATTTAAACACCTTTGCTCTTCTTGCAAACACGCAAAAAACTAAGTTGTTTATATAAAAATTGTCATTTAATTAAGATTCATAGAGAGAAATCAATACATTTCATATTTTCGGATTTACTTTCAATTACACTAAACTTCTTGCACGTATTGGAAAAGGTTCAGAATATTTTCAACACGCCATTCTCAGAATAAAATTTTCGTCCTCAAACCAAAAAGTTCTTATCTATATTAACCTTGAATTCAACAAGGTTTGCATCTAAAATCTCAGACAGTGTAAGTCTCCTACCTTGTCTGAGATACAAACCTGGCCGACTTAAATACAAAACAAACGGTCTAGAACAAATATGAATTCACTATACGTCACTTTATTCTTTTCTTTTAACATGTTCCATATCGGCTTAGGTCGAAGTGTTCCATATTATGTACGTATGTATATCGAACATAACTATAGTTCGAAAAATAGCATTTAACATTAAGAAAGGAATGTGTTTTATGATAAATCTCTCAATAAATCTTATTTTCTTTTAAATAACTGAATTTTTAAATGAGCCTCTAAAATATTTTCGAACCTCATAATACAAAAATGCGTCTATGCGTTTAGAAAGCAGATTCTGCAATGATGCTCAAAACAGAATATGGGTGTACTCTAGCACAGAAGCATTTTATGTGAATTCCAATAGTTTCTGTAGCTTACCTTTCGAGATAGGAGCCGCGGTAGCCCAGTTGGTAGTGTCACGGATTAACAACTGGAGGGTTACGAGTTCTAAGCTCCATCCAACCATAGACCGTCGTGTACGTGGGGTTGGTGCCCATTAAATCTGTCTCGACCTCAAATGTCCTCCCGCTGGCGTGGTGTGGAATTTTGGAAAGTGAAGTGCCAGGTCAGATGTTGCCCTTGTCATCTGACCGTGATTCAAAAATGACGAGATGTCCTTAGATCTTTCCCTTCGAGATTGATCCCGGACCATCGATAATAGCCCGTTGCGTTGCTTCATTGGGACTTAAAATTCAACTACTTACCTACCCTGTCGAGATATTATGGTGTCCCTTATTACCTGCTGTTCCATATTGCATATTCATCCCATTATGGAACAGCACGTACGTATATTACGTGCTGTACACATAACATATCGCTTTGTAATATATAAATCTTGAACATTTGAGAAGCTATGCATTTTGCTTGTCACTCTAGCTTTTCTTTTTGATGCACTATTATTATATAGACCGGAACCTACGGCTTAAAAGGTGAGAGGTTATCTAAAATAATATTCGATAATATAAACTTTTCCTAGACTTTTATAATTCATCTTATTTTCAAATTTCATATCGAAAATAAGACGAATTCAGTGCCTCAACCTAAAAAACAAATGAAAAATACAAGCTGAGACTTGAATAAGGTTTATTTTATTAATCCTAAAACGTTTCGCTTTAAAAATAGTTTCGAAAAAGTTCTAGGTAGCTGACATTAAAAAAATCCATTCATATAATTGAAACTTAATAGAATAGTAATATCCTCTTTTAACTACCCATTTTAGCAATTAAAAAGTAACTTCCTAAACACAATAATTCGATTAACTTTAAATACCATCACATAATTACAACGGCCTTTAAGAAAACGAGTAAGGGGAGTTTTAATAGGTGAAAAAACGATTTATGAAAAATAAGCGTTAGGTAAGGTAACCATGACTTTTAAAGGAAATAAAATATTTGCTAGAGCGTGCTTACGAGCACAAATGTATAAATCTAATGGAAAAGATTTGCGTGTGAAAGTAACTAAAGAATGAAAGTTAGGTGATTGCATTTTGAGTTCTTTAGGACTACATTTTTCAAAATGTTTATGACTGATTGGATAAAGTTATTTTTACATACTCTAAAAATACTTTCACCAAGGATAGAGTAGTGCTGTGATAGCATAAAAGTCTGACCGTGTTGTTTCGTTTATGCCTGTAAAAACCGAGGTCGAGGTATCCCAGTTGGAAGAGCAACGGTTTAGCAACCGGAGGGTTGAAAGTTCGAAACTAGGTCCATCCAAAGAACGTCGTACACGGGGGCTGATGCACGTTAAATCTGTCGTGACCAAATGTCCTCACGTTGGCGTGGTGTGGAATCTTAGAAGTAGGGTGCCAGCTCAGGTGTTGACCTCGTCATCTGACTGGTTCAAAATTACGAGGCGTTGTCCTTGGATTTTTCCCTTCGGAATTCATCCCGGACAGTCGCCAATGGAACGAATGTTGCTCCAGTGCGACTTTAATTAACTATCTACCTGTATATAGCATCGAACACTTTTGTTCTGATGCATAGAGGGCCGCGGTGGCCCGGTTGGAAGAGTAACGGACTAGCAACCGAAGGGTTGCGAGTTCGAATCCAGCCAAACACCGTCGTGTACAAAGGGGGCTGGTGCACGTTAAATCTGTCGTGGCCTCAAATGTCCTCACGTTGGCGTGGTGTGGAAGTTTGGAGAGTGGGGTGCCAGCTCAGGTGTTGCCTCGTCATCTGACCATGGTTCAAAATTACGTGGTGTTGTCCTCGGATCTTTCCCTTTGGGATTGATCCCGGACCGTCACCAATAGCCCATTGTGTAGCTCTAGTGTGACGTTAATGGAAATACCACCACCACTGATGCATAGAAATCAGACCTTTTTAATGTTGCTAGATATTCAATTTTCACATTCTTCTATAAATAATATCCAGTGCGACGTTATTTAAAATACCTACTTACCTACAAATCATACGATAGAATTCTTTATCATTCATATTTTATATTCCTAAATAATAGAACAGCACCTGAAATGTTTTTTTCACGCATATACATCCGTTCTGCAATATCCAGTCTTCCTTGCAATGCGTTTAACGTGTTCTGACTTTGACCAATATAACCCTTTTCAGGATTCTTTCAACCGATAGATGTGATTACTTAATCATTATGTTGGGCCGTGTAAAAGGCAGTACTGCACCATTCGGAAATCTTTTGACGCTCACACGGTTAGCGACAGTCAACTTTCAAAAAACCCAAAATCGATCGAAAAGTCATTCTTTAGCTTTGCAATTATTAATTGATGCCAAATTGTAAGGATATCAGAACTAATTTTTCAATTACGACAATTTTTGACAGAGTTACATATGCAACAACCAAAAACATGGTAAGTATAGTAAATCTACTATAAACACGCTTTTGTCTCCGATTGAGATTTGAAATTCCTCCAATTTCGAAATTTTTCCTGTACATAAGGTTTTAATTGATTTCCTTGATTTCCTTACTGGTAATCCTTGTAATCTGTTGTATATATTTAAGTGTAAATGAGAAATTCATCATTGTTAATTTGATTTAGATGCGCACAAACTCTATTATGCGAATTAAAATTTTGCTAATACATGAAAAACGCATGCACTTGGGACCGATTAATTTTCGATAGTTAATCAAAACTTTTGACGGCATTTTAAATAACTTCCGAAAAACGTACTATTTTCAGACTAAATTTTATATAAGGTTTTGGGTAGGTAACAGTCAGCAAATTTTGTAACAATCGGATTATCTCTCGATAGAAAAGTTTGTTTTAAAAGTCCTTCCTTAACTAAAGTTCCCTTAACAGAAAATTATTAAGGAAAAATGTTGGGCATTGTAACATTTGTAGCACAATGAATATATTTCCAAACTAGAGAACCGGTGCATGTCATCTCCCTTACTTTTTCTTAATCTAAACATATAAAGCAGAGTTGACGTCTGTCTGTCTATATGTTCTCTATACAAATCTACACCGTTTAACCATTCCACACCAAATTTGGTACACTTATACTTTCGAACCCAGTGAGTAACGCAAGCTACATATTAACACCGTTCGCTTTAACCTAGGTGTGCAGAGGGGGCTAAATCAATTTGAAATTGCTAAATGAAAAACATTGAGCATCAAACTATTGCGGTACGCAACTCAGTTTGTTTTACCAGTATTGATCAAAAATCAAATTTTCTAATAAAATTGTTTTACCAGTATTACTCGAAAAATATTTTTTTCCGAAATATTATATTTAAACAATTTGAAATTCTAATTATGTTTGAACTGATTTTTTGTTTCTTTCCACAATATAAATAATTCTTTTTTATATTGTGGAAAGTTTTATATTTTATAAAGTTTGTAGAATTCTGTTTCATAAAAATAAATGGAAACGTTTTTAAGTAAGGGGTATAACTTCTTATTTTAAAATGACTGGTAAAGTTAAAATAAAATTAATCTAAAAAAAGATATGTTGCGTTAAATCAAAACAGGTAGCCATACATTGTAGTTCAACGATATTTCTAAATTTTGACATATTTTCATTACAAGACGATTAAAATCAATTTAATTTACATTTGTTTTTCATGTTTCATAGGTATTATTCAAAGCTGTACTCCATAGTCAAGTAACTACATCTATCATTCTAAATAGGTAAGTGGTTTCCATATAGAAACTGAGTCTCAATTGAAAAAAATACCTTAAGGATTCGATTTAAAACTGAATGTCTGTTGCAATAAATTTTAAATAAGACTATGCTGATCTTGGAATAATATCATAGTAAGGAAGTATGTGTAAACTAGGACTTAAAAAATAGAATTTTTTTGTTTTAAGTGGCAGAAGGTCGAGATTGCTAAGTTGAAACTGTACGTATACAACTTAGGTACCTGTGAAACATTCATTGAAAGCAATGATTTTGTAAAAATTGTGATCGATTCAGTTTGCTTTGTCTACACTGATAACATTTGTTTTAAACAAGATCCGTTATTCCACGTGCGGTTGAATATAATTTTCTTGAAAAAAAATGTGTGCTTAAAAATAAATTAGCCACGAATGCCTTAACAGTTTAATTTGCCATCCTCTCACAATGATAATGTAATTCGAAAACATCGAATCCATGGTGCAAGGGTACCACAAATATTAAATATTGATTGGAAAACTGAGTGCAAGACTATACGCTGAAAGTTCCTCATTTTTACTGAAAATGAACTTAATTGGCATTCGTAATCACTCCAAAACTCAAAATCGTCTTCTGAAGTCATCTCAGAAGAAGCTTTTTTAGTTTGTCTTACAACAAGAGTGTGATGAATATGAAATGGATTATATGGAAGTAAATTGTAGAAGCTATGAAAAAGTTAAAACGATGTTAAAAATATTTTCTGTACACTTAAATGATGCTTGCATTTTTCTATGAAATAGAATCAACATTTAACCAATTCAACCCGAGCATCGCCGGGTAATTCTGCTAGTTCTTTATAGTCCTGGCAGTGTCGTTACTCACATTTTATATCTTATTTAAATCCATTTACAATGAATATATACATCGGTATGTGCACTTCATACTTCCAAATGAAATAAAATTAATAAAATATGTATTTCAGCATTTCTTGTGGGTGTTTCTTACAGGTCTTATCACACACTCTTGTTTCGAATAAAGTGCATGGTAAAAAATTCGCACCTCTCTAACGTCAAAAATTAACTTCGGAACTTGCATGTCAATTATTTCCCATTCACCAAGGTTGGTAGTTAAATAACTTCACACAGGCGTTACATAACGGACTATTGGCGACGGTCCGGAAAAAGGAAAAATCTAAACCCATTCCCCTAGGCTCTCTAGTCGATATTTTTTAAGATCTAAACCTATTTTCAAGTTCAGTCATATTTCCTTTTCTGCATTGATTTTAATTTTCCAGATTTCTCACTGTCAGAAATGATGGTATTAGAGTGACTAGGCCTTATGTGTAGTTTTAGCAACATCAAGCAGCTCTATAACTCAATCTGTAAAGTATTTAAAATGATTGTTAAAATTGGCGAATGAATTTCCGTAGCAGTTAATTTCATATTGTTTTAGAGCAACGAGTTATTCCATAGCGTTTTAGTAATATGACGTAGCCTAGAAAGACGAAAGGGGCCAGGGAGGATCTACTTTCTTACAGAGCGTTGGGTCAAATTAAATTGATTATATTGGTAGATTAATTTATTACATTTTTCGTAACAGATTATTACTCAAATTCAAAATTTATATCACATTAACCTGTTATTTATATATTTTTCATTGAAACATTCGGGTCGAGGTTTCCCAGTTGATAGAGTTGTCGATTATCATCCAGAATTTAAACCAATGTGAGTTCGAAAGTCCATACCAAAGACCGTCGTGTACATGAGTACTGGTGCATGTTAAACTGTCATGGACTCAAATGTCTTCACTTAGTAGTAGTTTGGAAAGTGGAGTGCCAGTTCAGATGTTACCATGGTCATCTGACCGTGTTTCAAAAATTACGATGTGTTGTCTAGAGATTTTTCCCTTTTGGATTGACCCCGAAGTGTCGCCAATAGCTCATTGTTTTGCTTCAGTGTGACGTAAATTCAATTACCAACTTCCTACAGTTGAAGCAATAAATACATGGCATTTTCATAAGGTGCGTTTACGCATACTGCCTTATAGAAATATGGGTATCTATTTTTTTGTAGTTTCGTTTGCAAGATATTCGCACCGTTGAATTTCATGTTTTCAGATTACCTCTTTTATACTGCCCTTGACGAAACCTCTGAGTTAGCTGCATTATTATTTCTATATGCTCTAGGCATTAAGTACTCTTCACATAGGGGGAGGATAAAATTTCGTCAGCTTTATCGTTTTGCCATCACTTTTTTGAAACATTTACCAGAGATGTAACTAAACTATAGCAAAAATATATGCATGAGACAACAACGAGTTCTTTTTCTCGATTTCATAATTAAAAGTTATTTATTTCATAATTAAAACAATTTCATAATTGAAGAGTTATTTTATTTTTAAAATTATTTCACAGTTTGAAGTTATTTCCTAATTAAAATTATTTCACAGTTGAAGTTGCTTCATAATTAAAATTATTTCACAGTTGAAGTTATTTCATAATTAAAAGTATTATTTTCACCAGTCAAGCTCGTTAGAATCTGAAACTTTTAGTTTGCAATGAAATGGTCACACAATTAAGTCTAAAGAGCTCGTTTCCAGCTGAATTCCATAATGCTGTGTTGACTTAATTTCGTGGAAAATAAATATTTCCTTTTGAAGTATGAGACACACTTAGACCCTTTGTACTGAAGATCTTGAGCTTGTCGAGAGTTTATTTACTTGGGTGTCGAACTAGCTATTTTTCTCTTAACTAGACTGATTTAAAACCGCATTTTTGTCAAACAATCCCTTTTACGCTAGTAAGAGGTACAAAACGGTACAAATCTTGGAAGTAATTGAGTTACTTTATTACAGTGAAAAATTAATTTTTCTGTCTGATAAAAGAAAGTACATTCCTTTGCTTTTCTTGAGGAGAAAATTATATTAATTTACGGAAATGAACTTTCATTTTACTTTCAAGCGCAACATTATGTTTGTTATTTAACTTCTTTTCGAAATAACTCATACGTATTAAGACATTTATTTATATTAAAAAGAGAGGTCAAAAGACAACCATGAAACGTGCAACTTTCTTGTATGAGAATTAGATTCATTCATAAAATGTAATTAGTTATACATTTAAAGTTTTTACATTTGTTTAATATTTTCCTCTTCATTTTATGGAAGGATAAATTGTCTCATTTTACTCTCATAAATTATCTGGTCTAGTTTTCGTTCTTCGTCGGACAATCGGTCTAGTGCCGACCAACCGAAAACCTTCTTGGAGGGAATACGAAACTTGTGGACCGCTTGACCAGGTGCATCGAAAAGGAAAGAGACTATGTAGAAAACTGATGTAGTACTTGCCTTTTTTACCAAGCTGGCTAACTTACAGCCATTTATTTTCAACACTGAACATATTATATGTTCGTGGTCTTCACCTATATAAACCATATTTTCCAATAAGTATTTTGAAATGTTTAAAGATTTAAACGAATTCTTTATAAAACATATTTTGCACGTGTGACATAAATAGGTTTGATATATCCATGTGTTTAACAGAAAACAAAATATAAATAGTTCAAGAAAATTAAAACCAAAATCTCAAGCATTAGAAAGGAAAAAAATTGCTCGAATAAAAATGTTAGGTACAAAGCATTAAAAAGTGACACGCAATCTCTAAGAACACAAGACCCAAGAATTTAGTTGGTGCTGAAAGGTGTTTCGTCACTATCTATTGTTTTTTATTGTATATTACGTTGACTATATTCGCGCCAACCTTTTTACCGAGTTGGCTCTCTTCAAGCTTACACTGTCGAAAACAATCTTATCGCGCTTCGTTGATCCATCCACAGTTCCGTTCACGTTGTTTCTTTCAAGCCACAAGAGTACCATCTTTCTTACACTTTCTTTTTCTCCAAGAAAAAAAACAAGATAAAAAATAGTCTCGACTTGGTTCGCGTTCTTTTGAGTTCAGAGTATTCTTTCGAACGCGAAATCTCCTTTTTTTCTCTCTCAGCATTTCTTCACGTCAAACCTTATCTCTACGAAAGTTTCTCGCGGATAAAAACCCTCTGAATTCTCGAACTTATTGAAAATATGTTGTGTTCATACATTCCCACACTTTTCAAATGTTGTGATGTGTAAGTATAATCCATGGTTGAAAGACTTACTAAGGATGAAAGGATGAAAAAGTGAGGGTACTCTTCTGGAAAACTAGTCACTCTTTTAAAGAGAAATACAGACATGTTGTTTATTCCCTCGAGTGTATTTGAATATTTTTGTTAGTATAGAATTATATTTATATTTTGCTTGAAAACATTGAATCATTTATTTAGTCGTCTGCTTCTAATCCTCTGTTACGTTGCAAAATTGCCCTTGTATATAGATGAGGCATAATGCAATAATGTATTTCACAATGCACGAGTTCCTTTATTAGTGGCTTTCGAATTAATGGAAATGGATCTCAAAATCTACTGAAGGTAATAAACCGAAATATTGTACACCTAGTTTTGAACCGCTGCTGAATCAATTGCAGTGGATATCTAGTATACAAGTTTCAATTAAAAATTTTTGCGATTATGAATAATTGAATTAATAATAACTAGAAAATATTTCTTTAGAAGTAAAAAAAGCATGTTTGGGCTATTAATAATAATTGTGCTATTTTAATTTAATCTAAAAGTTATTTTGATTCCTTTATAATGGATAAGAAAAAGTCATTCATTTAACAGTACAAGCTCTGAATTTTAACCACTTATACCTCATCACAGATTTGATTAAAATATTTGAATTCTGGTTATTTTGATTGAGACCATCAGAATAATCTGTAGTAAAATTTAGGGGTTACCCTTTGAAAAATCGAGTTTATACAAATTTTAATATGAAAACGTACTCTTATGCAAAGAAAATATATATAATGTTTAAAGTACACATTATTCCAAGTCGTATGACATTATTATTTGTTTATGTGATTCTAGAGACAGGAATAACAAGTTGTGTTCGGGTACATTTCTCACAGATTGTACACATTAAAATTTCAGTTTAAATTTCAATTAAGTCTAATTGTTGATTTAAATTCAAAAGTATTGTTATTTCAATTATTCTATTATTTAACAAATTTAAAAGGATAGCATAAATTATTATACTTTATTTAAAATAATTTTATCCATGGATTTTTTCGAATTTCTTCTGCAGGAGAGAAACACAAGAGAATTTCCCATGGGTTAAAGGGGAATACAACAATCAGTAGGGAACAGTGCAATAAGAGATGTACACCGAATTGAAATAATACTGAAAAGCAAATCCATCTAGTATGAAGAAATATATTTTTATAACTTTATTGCTCTTTTTGCAAAGAATCAGGTGGGCCACATGAAAATATCTAGTACATAGTTCTGGACTTTTGCATTTCATAAAGTTTAGCAACTTCTTTCTAAAGAATTTCCCATGGGTTATTTTGTATTGCTATCTTGAATGAGAATGGTTTCAAAATCCTGTCAAACACAATAAAAATGCACATTAAAGTCAACCTTTATCCTTTCAGTTTCATTCCTCTCTGATCGTATTGATCCTTCTTAATAATATGCTTCTCAGTAAAAGGAAAGACTGGAAAATACGAGTTGATTGTGATCAAAGAGAAAACTCCTGTTATGATTTTTTTCGTTATTGTATTTTGCATGTAATGGGCAGTGATTGTTGTTATTTATTATTGGTTGTAAGAATTGGGGAGGTAGTCATAGAGGGGAGAGACATTCATGCCAGATTTATAGATAAAGCGAGCGGGACACTTTTAATCTGGGATTTTCGGACCCACATTAAAAGCCCTAAAGAGTGAGAGAGAAGAGAGGCTGGGACTGCAAGGTGAGATTACGGAGGTCACGTCGGAACAGACTAAGCCCGGCCGAACACTGGAGCAGTATACGACAAAACATACGATATGCGCACGTGTACTCCGTTTCTGGACAGAATATATGTGACATGCGTATTTCTGACAATTTAATGTCTCAGGACTGATGTGAACAGATGTGTGGCTTACCTAAGCCCATCCACTCACTGGAGCAGTATGCGACAAAGCATATAACCTGTTCATACGTGCTACGTTTCTGTACAGAAAACATATCGGTATGCATGCGTGTTTCTGTCAATTTAGTGTCGACCAATACGTGGCTTGTCTATGTCCGCCGATCAGTATGAGACAGAACATTCGACTTGCGCATGCCTATTCCGTTTCTGAATACGAAGCATGCCAGTACGCATGAGTATTTAAGCCAATTTAGTTTCGGAGGCCTGATGTTGGACCAATGTGTGGATTGTCTAATCCGTCCACGCACTGAAGCAGTATGCAGCAAAATATACGACATACGCATGAGTACTTAATTTCTGCACTGAAAACATCGTCGTATTTCTGCCAGTTTAGTGTTGCAGGACTGATGTTGGACTATGCGTGGTTTGCTTAGTAGTAGAGGTATGTTGCCGGAGATGGAACGAAGTCTAGCCGAGAATTGCAGACAATCCTCTGAGCCTCCTATTTAGTTGACTGGTTAATCTGAGTAGAGTGAGGAATCTCTTATTTGAACTTTGATCTTCACCCCTTCGATCTCTCACTTTTTATTATCTTCAATGTAGATTGAATATCCGCAGACAATCGCCTTCTAAATTAATTTAAAAATCGTGTGAAAATATCGATAACCTTGAAAAATTGCATCTTTAAATTAATTTTTTCTTATTCTTTGAAACCTCAAACCGAAACACAACGCATGTCAAATTTTGGCCTGATAATAAAATGGTTAAGTTTCTGAATTAAAGTATACACCTTTCGGCATCATGAAATCATGGATAGAAATGTGTTAATGTGATAGAGATTGTTGCTTCAATTTAAACAAGACTGACTACTTTAAAATATGAACTGAAATTTCCAAATTCAGATGTTTAATAAAGTTAAATATGGCGTGTTCAGAGCAAACGTTACGAAAGTCGTAGCGTATTGACATTTTAACGGTAGTTAAATTATCTTTTGTGAAACTACGCTTTGGGAACTTATGTTTATGTGCGATACATAATTGTTAACAATGAAAGTAAATAATTTGATCTGAAGACATTGCTAACTGTATGTGAGCCGATGTGTTTTGTTTGATCTCCTTAAATGTAAGATAAACAACATTGTTAAAATAATTCAGTTTAATCCGAAGTGAAGTTTGAATACAGTAAATAATGAAGAAGACACAGTAATTCTTCAATGTAAAAAATAGTTTAGCATCCAAGTACTTCAACCAAATTACAAAGTTAATATTTATTGTATGAATAACCAGGCGCTTCTTAAATTTCAAATTTGTTTTTGTGTACATGTAATCTCGTTTACTCATTGAATTCAATTAATATCTGTGACTTACTATATCTGTATGGGTATAAGGTAAGAATATAAAAATATAGTTTACAGCTGTAAAATATGTAGGTATAGCTTCTAGAAAAACTAATGGTTTCCATAATTAAGGAACAAATGGGTAAGTCGGAATAACTCAAAAACTATTCAGACAATTTGAATTAGATATGGCTGATCCTTATCACATCTTATGCTACAAAAAGTAAGAATATTTGACATACGTCACGTACATTTCTTTGATGGGCGAGAATAACAGTACAAGTCAGTTGTGATGTGCACAATTTTCTTGGTACGAACAATACAAGTAACTTAATTTTGTCAGGGCCACATCCAAAATGTCTCCTAATTTCCCCTTTAAAGTTGTCAGACAAGGCGCAGAACTGATTTTATAAATTTTATTCATTCATAATATGGAATATTGAATGTTTTTTTTGTTCTAAAAATGTCATTTTTTGATTTGTATTGTTATTCCCGCTCATCAGACTTTGTCTCAAACATACAAAAAATAAAAGTAAAAATGATAGACCAACAACGATGTTCCATGTTCTTAACCTTCCGAGAAACTGACTAGATGTCTGAGCAGTGTATTACTTTTCCCCCACAACACACATAATGACTAAATAATCGCATCTATTGGTTGAAAGAATCTTAGAAAAGATTTCATTGGTCAAAAAGGTCAATATCGTCATGACGTCACGTGGTCTAATAGAAAATAAGACTAATGTCACAGTGCCTTCAAAAATAAAGTACTTTTATATTGAGTTTACTTCGCACTGGAGCATTACAACGTACTATTGGTGACAGTCTGGGAACAATCCCGAAGGGAAGGATCAGAGGACAACACCTCGCAATTTTGAACCACGGTCAGATGACGAAGTCAACATTTGAGATGGCACCCCACTCTCCAAACACAAAAATTAGAAAGGATCAAACAATCACAATAATTGATTATGGGATGAATAGACTTGCTTGCATTAGTCAGGCCATTGATTATGAAGCTAGTTTTTATGGAGGGTGGAGCCGGCAAGAAGGATAATTTGAATTTCTTGGACCAACGAGGAGAGATCTTGTAGACACAGTGACTTAAATTCTCCTATTTTCTAATAGATCACGTCACGTCATTGTGACCATAAGAAATTGGGATGGGTCAAACAACAATAAATAAATTTGGGATGAGTGGGCTGCTGGCATTGGTCAAAACTTTGTTTATGAAGCTGGGTTTTATTGAGAAGTGGAGCTGGCAAGAAGAAAGAATCGAAATTTCTCCAGATAAAAGAGAGATCTTGCGTATTGTGAGATCTTGTGTGTTGGGGTGGATCTTGAGACGGAAACGCGTGATCTGTGATACACGGGCTCATGGATGAACTAAAAAGTTTAATCAAAACATCCTAAGATCCTTAGAATCATTCTTGGAGCATAGCACCTGTGATCAATGACACCCCAGAACATATGCCAATGTCGGTGAGTACCACTCTCCTAAAAACTTCCTATCAATTCAATTTTGACCCTCACAACTCATGCCCCTCCATAACATTCCCACTGTGAAATTAATTAAACACAATGTAAACCGTTGTACTGAATTCTTCATTGACTGCTTGATTCCTTGAGTTCCCCATTGAACATATATTATTACACAAGAGATTTTCCTTAATGTTACTATGAAATATGATATCATTTTGCAATGAATAATAAAAAAATTCGTTTTAGGCTATTCACAACGCTTCTATGACAGTCAACTTGGTAGAAGTAATGAGGGAAGAATATATGTTGCAGAATGGATAAATCGACTGAACCCCTAAGTGGGTTAATGAAGTTGCCCATGAAGTCTGTAGGCAGCAGCTCGCAATATTCGTGCAAAGTTCCCCTTTGAAATCTGGAGGTGGATGTCGAGGACATCAACACATCTCATGCATGCTCAATGTGATTCAGGTCGGGAGCCATACCATACCAACAGAGAATAAGAATAGAATATAAGAATAAATTTTTTTACGAAAAATATAAGAAATATCTAAAGAATATAAGAAAATAATATAGGGATAGAATTTTTCTGAATGTTTAAAGAATCCTCGGATTCTTTCAAGCAATTGATATGGTTATTTAGTCATTAAGTGCGTTGTGGAGTAGAAGCAATAGTACACTACTCGGAAATATTTCGACCCTTAGAGCGTTAAAATAATCTTTAATACCTTGATATACAGTTATTCAAAGGGAAGGGTTGCTGATGATATTTAACCCTTTGAGGGTTAAATATCATCTGAGGTTTAACTGTCAAAATTCCACCTTGTATCCTGGAGTCTTCCCTGCTTGACTTCTAATCAATTTCGACTTTCTTGACCAATAGAATCTTTCCAAAGGATTCTGTTCCAAGGAAAAGAACAATAGAATCTTTCTAAAGGATTCGATTTCTAGGAAAGGAGCAATATAATCTTTCCAAAGGATTCTGATTTAAGGGGGAAACAATAGAATCGTTCCAATGGATCACTTTTCCAAGGAATTATCCAATAAAATAGATTAAAAGGATTCTATTCTAAGGAAAATGAGAACAGATTCTTTCAATCAGTAGATGTGGTTAATTAGTCATTAAGTACAAAGCAATATTACTTTACTCGGAAATCTCGAGACGCTCAGATGGTTAATAATTAAACTCAGATAATCATAGACATTGAACATTTTGGAAATGTGTCGAATTATTCCATGAATTAAAAAGTAGAAATCTTTCAAAAGTTGCTGAAATTTTCTGACGTTTCAGGAACTATTTCACTTTTCAACTCTTTCAAACATTCTGGTCAATAAAAATGGCGCATCTTTGAGTTGATACGTATGTGATACATAATACATAAATCTGCCACCTGAATTTACAAAATGAAGTTATTGCCTAGGCGAGGGAATTCCACTCTCTTCCGCTTTGCATTTCCAGCATCATTCTTTTCTTGATTTCTTGGTTTCATATCCTTCCACTTGAATTAATGTATCAGAACACTTGGTATAAAGAAATGAAAATCTTCCAATGCAATATTCATTTCAATATCTGTATGAAGAATAACAAGACCAGAGTCAATAGGTTTCTATTTCTAATGAAATTATATTTAACATGTGAGTAGGGTTATATATATAAATGCTGTGAATTACGCTGAAATGAAAGGAAGGAAATATTTTAAGCATAACACATAGATATCATCAATCTATTAAAAACAAATATGTGACAGTAGAAAATTAATCCATCACATTGTATTCTGCTAGAGAACAGAGTACTTTCAAAAGCTATCTTCAATATATATCTACAAACCACTCTTCAGTGGAACTCAGTTACCGATGGTGAGGATAGAGTACATTTCTATGATGATAAATTGGATTTTGAGACTATATATCTGCCTTTCAAGGAGTCCACTTCACTTTGCAAGACACGAGAGTTCATAAGGAAAAGTGATATGTGTAAAAGAAAACATTCAAATATTAAGTTATTTTTGTGTGAAGGATATTTCATCAACTTTAACTTTTTTTATTGGAGATCTTAAGTTTCATGAATGAACATGTTGATAAGTGGTTAGTCTATATTTGTAAACTTAAGTAACATAGGTTGCTTTTATAATGAAACAACTGATGTAAAAACAAAATTCAAGACTCGCTCGAAGTGATTTTACCAACACACCAAGTCAGTCTGTAAAAATAGCCCATACAACAGATTATCTTCTTAATCTTATTTAAAGTTCGTGAATCTTTAATGCAACTGCGTAAACAGAAATATTATATTTATGATAAGTATTCAAGCGATACTTTTGTCTTACTAATACGTATGTTAAGTTTTATGTCGTCTCTTTGGCAGCGGATAGTGTCTCTTAGTGTGGAGAACAGTGTTTACTCTATGTGTAGTAAACTTAGCTAATACTACAAAAAGGAACTTACGATACAATCTATCTGTATATGTTAAGCAGAGATGGCATCTTTCTGTCTGTCTGTTCTCTATACAAATTCGTACCGTTTGTTCAATCCACATCCAATTTGGTACATTTGTACTTTAGAACCCTGTGGGTAACGCAGACTACATATCAACTTCTGTTCTATTGTTCCTAGGTGTGAAGAGGTGGTTACACAAGATTCGAAATCCCCATAGGAGAATAACATTGAGGTCTAAAACGATTGCGGTCCACAACTCATTTTGCTTTACCAGTATTGGTGGGAAAAGAACTTTTCCAATAAAATGTTTTACCAGTATGGCCCGAAAAATAATTGTTCAAATATATATATATATATATATATATATATATATATATATATATATATATATATATATATATACATATATATATATATATATATATATATATATATATATATATATATATATATATATATATATATATATATATATATATATATATATATATATATATATATATATATATATATATATATATATACGGATTTAAAAACGAAAGAGGGTGGCTTGGAGATAATGTGAACAAATTAGCGCAAATGAAAGGGAGGGAAGAAAGGTAAATTTTAACAAGAAAATAAAATTGTGACAAAGAGTAAAGATTGTGGGCAGTGATGAAATTGAAAGAAAAAACGAGGGAAAAAGTGAAAAAAATAATTATATAATTATATTTTTTGGCTCCATCTGTCCGAGGAGAAAGAAAGTAAAGTCGAGAAAAAGAAAATTATTTTTAAGGAAAAAACTTTTTAAGAAAATTGTTGGGGAAGAGAGAGAGAGAGAGAGTTGTTATTTAAGAGGGTGGTTTTAAGAGTTTTGAGCTGATTATCAATAGTAGTTTGGTCCCTGCAAATATGATGAATTCTATAGATTTGATTATAAATTAAGTTTCTGTAGATGTTGAAAGAAATATTAGAATTCCAGGGAACAAGTCTGTTAATATTAAATTGAAAGTCATTTCTTTTGTCATAGATATCGGTTGAAGATTTAGAACTGACATCAATATGAATGTCAAGGAAGTTAGTAGATAAAGGTAAGCTATTTTTTTTTTGAGGATGAGTTCGTGGGATAAATACTTTTCCAAAAATCAGTGAACTCTGGTGAGTTAAAAATGATTAAATCATCTATGTAGCGATAGGAGTTAATAAATTTAGAAGTGTGTGATCTTTCATAGAAATGGAGGTAGAGGTTAGCAAGAATACTGAAGAAAGTGGTACCTTGTGGTATTCCTTGTACTTGTTGGAAAAGATGTTCACCATTAAAGATAAAATTGTTGAGGACACAAAGATTGATAAGACTGTTCCAATATTGTTGAGAAATATTAAGAAGAAGGTTAAATTCAGTGTAGTAGGAGTTAAGAACATCTATAAGGTTATGGAGCGGGATGCTAGTGAAGAGGTCTTTAAAATCGAAAGAGTCAATTTGTGAGATATTGTTATTAGAGGAAAGAAAATTAAGAACTGGAGTGTTATTATTAATGATCCAACTGTCTTCTTTAACCGTAATAGCTTTAAGAATGATTTTTAAAAATTTAAAAAAGATTTTGCCTGGTTTATACATGTAATTTTGGCTAGTGCCACAAGTGATGAATCTAAAAGCTATGGGAGCTCCTTTTTGATTTGTGGTGATGGTCTATATATATATATATATATATATATATATAAAGATCAAAAAGTCAAAATATTAGAAATGCAGACCAGCAAAATGCCAAAAGATCAAAAAGCAGACAAGTAAAAAGCCAAAAAGCCAAAAAAGTTGGGGGTAAAAAATAGTCAAGCAGAATCCAGAAAGCAGAAGGCAGAACTGTCCATGTATGCGCGCTAAAGCTGCAGACACAACATGGATAGTAAAATAATTCAAAATTACAAACCAAAACAAAGAGAAATCCAAAAATTTTAAAATCAAGAAAGTTAAGAAAATTTTGAAAAAAATTATGAAGTGTTGGTGGATCAGGGCGTCATCAGGGAGGAGCCTCACCCAGTCAACACAATATGGTGTTTTCTGCGTGTGAGCGGCAGTACACCAAAAGTAGCTCACACACCCCTCCAAACACCATAAGAAAATAAATTAGAAAAACAAAACCAAGAATTAGAAAAACAAAACCAGGGACAACCAAGGACACATAGCAAAGATAAGTATAATACAAAATACAATTAAAATTAAAATTAAAAAGGAGAAAACAAACTTATCCACATAGATTGACCCAAGCTTGACAACAACCCGCCGCAAACTACATGAGGATCGCCAACAAATGCCATTCACAACGCCGAAAAATCAACAGATGAGAAATCGGAACCGCAATTCCGACACGGAACCCCGACTCGAAATTCCGACTCGGAATTCCGAACCGGAACATCGGAATCGGAAGTCGAAAAGATGGTGTTCAAATCCAGTTTTTTAATAAATTAATAAAATTGATAGTCAACAGGAAAGTCTCCGAAATAAGTCATTAAATAATATTAGTAATCTTAAATCTTTCAAAAATAATCTTATAAAAAGAATGAGGGTATTTATTATTAAGAAGTGTGTTAATGAGATTATTACATTGCAAAAGAAAGTTAGATTTAGAGTTGCAAATTTTATTGAAACGCATCAGTTGACCAGCAATTGTATTATAATAAATTTTTTTAGAAATATTAGAATCCCAATATATTAATTTAAAAACCGGAAATTCAAAATCATCCCTCTTATCATGAATATTAATATCAGTTTTATTATTTAAAGTGTATATATTCAAGTCTAGAAAGACGGCTTTATTGTTATCTGAATTGGTTTTTAATAAATATAATTCATCAGGGTAAATCGATTTCCAAAGGTTAGCAAAATTGGTATCATTGAAAACAATTAAATCATCAATATAGGGCTCCTCCCTGATGACGACCTGATCCACCAACACTTCATCATTTTTTTCAAAATTTTCTTAAATTTCTTGATTTTAAAATTTTTGGATTTCTCTTTGTTTTGGTTTGTAATTTTGAATTATATATATATATATATATATATATATATATATGTTTGAACTAATTTTTTATTTCTTCCCATAATATAAATAATTTATAAATATTTTATTAATGAAAAAGATATTTAAAATATTTAATTTTACATAATTTACATTTTGTAATAGAACACGAAAAGCCCAAACAAAAAAGCCATTTTCCTGTTTGATATTTGGCAACGCTAGAATTAATGTTTTATTTTCTAAATTTGATATAGAATCAAATGCTTGTGATTTTGAGTTAAAACAGGGAAATGTTGAGGTCATATTTGAGCATTTCTAAATTTGTGTTACTTTTTTGTAAATAAATCGTTATTGCCATTATCAATATTTTTCAAACATTTTTCTTCGAATTGCTCTATTTCAGAATGTACTCGGGAAGTAGAAATTCTACATGCTTGCTCATATCCTTTGTTTTATAGAATTCTGCATTTTTTCAATGATCGGAATTTCGTTTCTGTTTATATTTATATGTCCCAGTATTTTACATATGCAGATACATTATTTAGGAGTTATTATCTAGGAGAATTTTAATGAATTATTTTTATTTTCTGCAAAATATCACAAGACAAGGGTAATTTTTAGGCGGTATATGTATATTTCGACCAACGCATCTTTGAATACGTAATGGTTTAAAGAATTCTGTTTCACAAAATAAATAAAATATGCAAAAGAAAACCTTTTAAGTAAGTGTGTAACTTCTTATTTTAAAATGACGGTAAAGTTAAAATAAAATATTTTTAATAAGATAAGTTATGTTAAATTAAAACGGGTAGCCATACGTTGTAGTTCAAAGATATTTCGAAATCGACTTCTAAAATAGTCACCTTACAAAACTTTTGTAGTGTTTTATAGCAGGAGGGCGATGCATATGAAATGGATTATATGGATGGATATGTCGTGTATACATATATGCATCCGAAGTAAATCGTAGAAGCTATGAAAAAGTTAAAACGATGCTAAAATTTTCCCCGTATACTTGAATGATGTTAGCATTGTTGTATGGAAAAAAAGTGATTAGTCTAATCATTTTTCAATCAACATTTAACAAATTAAACCCCAGCAACGCCGGGTAATTCTGCTAGTCTAAATATATAAAGCATAGTTGACGTGTTTGTCTTTCTCTCTGTCTGCTCTCTATACTAATCTACACTGTTTGAAAAATTCACACCAAATTTGGTACACTTATACTTTAGAACCCTACGGGTAACGTAGGTTACATATTAAACCACGTTCTATTTGTCCAAGGTGTGCAGAAGGGGCTTAAACAATTCGAAATCGCAATAGAAATAACATTGAGCATAAAACGATTGCGGTACGCAGCTCAGTTGTTTTTACCAGTATTGATCAAAAATCAAATTTTCCAACAAAATTGCTTTACCCGTATTGCTCGAAAAACAATTTTTTCCAAAACAAATTAAATTGTTATATTTATGTTTGAACTAACTTTTTATTTCTTCCCATGATATAAATAATTTATGAATATTTGATTGATGAAAAAAGAATATTTAAAATATTTAATTTTACGTAACTTACATTTTGTAATGAACACGAAAAGCCCAAAAGAAAAACTAATTTTACTTTTTTAATTTATTTATAATTCTGTGTATGTGTATTTGAGTTGACAGCGAAATGTTGCGGTCATATTTGAGCATTTACAATTAGTGTAAATATATGTCCGTTTTGTAAACAAATAGCGCGCGTTATTGTCTTTATCAATATTGTTCAAAACTCTTTTGTCGAATTGTTCTATTTCATAATATAATCAGGAAGTCGAGAAATTCATCATGCTTGCACATATCTTTCTTTTTTCAGAATTCTGCATTTTTTCAAGGATCGGAATTTCGTTTCTTGTATTTATGTGTTCCAGTATTTTGGAGACAAATTTAAATGAATTATTTTTATTTTCTGCAAAATATCAATAGACATGGGTAATTTATTGGCGGTATATGTATATTTCGACCAACTTTCTTTAAGTCTTCGGTTGAATAGGTAATGGTTTGTAGAATGCTGTTTCATAAATATAAATAAAATAACCAAAGTAAAACCTTTTTAAGTAAGGTGTGTAACTTCTTATTTTAAAATGACCTTCAAAGTTAAAAAAAATAACTTAAAATAAGATGGATTACGTTAAATTAGAACGGGTAGCCATAAGTTGTAGTTCAAATATATGACGATTAAATTCCATTAAATATTTACGCTTGTTTTTCATGGGTATTATAGAAAATTACTCCATAGTCAAGTATCTAAATATATTATTCTAAATAGGTACGTGTTTTCCATTTAGAAACCTAATATCTGAATTTAAAAAAGTACCATAAGGATTCGATTTAAAACTGAATGTCTGTTGGAGTAAAGCGAATTTTAAATAAGACAGCTGATCTTGGAACAATATCAGTTTGAAATTTCTTGTCTTAAGTAACAGGCCGAGGGTTCTTACTCTACAAATTGAAGCTGTTCTTACGCAACTCAGATAAGCGTAAAATATTCGTTGAAAGCAGTGATTTTCTTTTCCAAAAACGCTGTAAAATCGAACTTCAATTCTTCGAGAAATTTTAATTGATTGAGTTTGCTTTGTCTAAAGTGATGACCTTTATTTTTAAAACAAGCTCCGTTATTCTACGTGCCACTGAAAGGCATTCCAAGGTCATGGTAATTAATTAACGTCGCACTGGAGCAACATAATTGCTATTGGTGACGGTCCGGGATCAATCCCAAGAGAAAGACTTTTTTATAGTATTTTACATATTGCATATATATTATTTAGGAGTTAAATTTAAATGAATTATTTATTTTCTGCAAAATATCACTAGACTAGTAATTTCTTGGTGGTTAAGTTAAATTAAAACGGGTAGTCAGACGTAGTTAAAATATATTTCTAAATTTTGACATATTTTCATTACAAGACGATTAAAATCAATTTAATTTACATTTGTTTTTCATGTTTCATGGGTGTTATTGAAAGCTGTACTCCATAGTCAAGTAGCTACATCTATCATTCTAAATTGGTACGTGGTTTCAATTTAGACACAGAATCTGAATTTAAAAAAGTATCTTAAGTATTGGATTTAAAACTGAATGTGTGTTGCAATGAATTTTAAATAAGACTATGCTGATCTTAGAATAATATCACAGTAAGGAATTTTGAAAAATGATATATTTTGCTTTGAGTGACAGAATGTCGAGGTTGCTTACCCTGCAATTTGAACTGTTCTTATGCAACTTAAATACATGTGAAACATTTGTTGAAAGCATTGATTTTATTTTTTAAAAAGGCTGTAAAATGAACCGATTGTAATCGATTGAGTTTGCATTGTCTACACTGATGACATTTATTTTTCAAACAAGTTCCGTAATTGCACGTGCCGCTGAATGGAATTTTGAAGAAAAATTGTGCTTGCTTTAAAATAAATTCATCACGAATGCCGTAACAATTTAATTTACTATCCTGTCATATTAATGATGAAATTCGAAAACATTTCATATCAGGTGCAAGAATGCCACAAGTAAAATATATTCATAGGAAAACTAAGTGCTAGACTGTACGTCGAAAATTCTCCATTTCTACGTACGGGATATTCGTAATCACTCCAAAACTCAAAACCGACTTCTCTAGTAGTCACCTTAGAAAAATACGCTTGCAGTTTGTCTTACAGTAGAAGTGCGAGGAATATGAAATGGATTATATGGATGGATGCATCATGTATACATAATTGCATCCGAAGTAAATTGTAGAAGTCATGAAAAGTTAAAACAATGTTAAAAAATGATTTTCCCTACAGTTAAATGATGCTTGAATTTTTCTATGAAAGAGAATTGGTTAGTCTGATAATTTTTCAATCAGCATTTAATTCATTCAACCCGAGCAACGCCGGGTAATTCTCTTAGTATATACATAAAAAGCAGAGCTGGTGACTGCCTGTTCTCTATACAAATCTACACCGTTTTACCAATCCACACCAAATTTGATACACTTATTCTTTAGAACGCTGCAGGTAACTCAGGCTGCATATTAACCCCGTTCTATTTGTCTTGGGTTTGAAGAGGGACCTAAAAACAATTCGAAATCCCCATATGAATAACATTGAGTATTTTTATGATCACACTGTCAAACCAATTCACGCTAAATTTGGTACATGCATACTTTGGAATCCTGAGGG
Source organism: Meta bourneti (assembly GCA_933210815.1). Classification (NCBI taxonomy): domain Eukaryota; kingdom Metazoa; phylum Arthropoda; class Arachnida; order Araneae; family Tetragnathidae; genus Meta; species Meta bourneti. The sequence continues at coordinate 29,179,460 of OW119923.1, read as the reverse complement.
AAACAGGCTATATGTCAACCCCGTTCTATTTGTTCATGGTCTGCAGGAGTGTAAAAACAATTTGAAATTTCCATACCAATATCATTGAGTATCTTTAATATCACACAGTTTGACAAATTTACATCAAATTTGGTACTCGCATTCTTTAGAATCCTGCAGGAAACATAAGCTAGATATTAAACCCCGTTCTATTTGTCTTTGATCTGTCGAGAGGACTAAAAACAATTCGAAATCCCGATAGGAATAACATTGAGTAATATTATGATGAATTACAAACAATTCAACCCGAGCAAACGCTGGGTAATTTATCTAGTAGTAAATATAGAAGTGTAACCTAACACCACCATGAAGTGCTTTTAGGTATACAAAATTGCGATGTCTGTCACACGTCTGGTAAAGTTATTTTTGAAAATTTTATGAAGACGCCTGCAGTATTATTTTTCACATTTAACTTTTGTACTTAAATTTAACCCTTTTGAGTTAGAAGTCAGTTTCTGTACTAGAAAATCCAAATAATAAACAATAACGGCAAAAAGGTTCAGAAGAATCTTGTAAAACGGCACAAGATAGAGAAAGTTTCTGATTTATGTTCCCAGAATTACAAAAACCCAAATTAAGTTAATCTGCTCCATATCGATGAATGGCCACCTTCACTTGATAACGAACAATTTGAGCTGAATCTCAAAGGACGTGGTCACATCCTTTCTTCTTATATAGTTAGAAACTTGGGTGAATAAGAAAGATGAAATTGGATTGAAAAGAATGCAGAAAAATCGGGGTTAAATCTGCAATCCTATTCACATGGTGTTCACTTGAGTAAGTGGGATGCGCACACACATAAAGGTATTGCTAAAGTAATTCTATTCACTCCAGACCTTTTTCTTTTCAGAATGAAAAGGAAATCATCCAATGTCGCCTTAGAGTGAAAATTTCGAAACCCTTAAAGTAACATTTCAGCTTGAGAACGGAATTTAAATTCTATGAAAGGGATACACTATATTTAATTTCTTGTTAGATTTAACATTCGCAAAGTTAAACTTTTAAGAGTTCGATGGCGTTTCAATAAATGCTTTTGAAATCCTTATTCAAGCCAAACCAAAGGATAAGCATTAAAGCCTATACTTTTGACAGTACGGATTAAAATTAACATGTAATGGTTAAGGAATAGTACAAATGGTGTTTTCTGATTATAGTCTCATTCAATGGTAGATATGATCGGAAATCCCTTTGTTCTTTCTGTTTTTAAAAGTATGAGTATGATCGTATAAGTGAATATAAAGGATTCCCTTATTATATTCAAAGAAATGCAATGTATTCAAGATAATCTCAAATCCAACAGTTATTTTTTAAAGGTACTCCTTATACTAATATACACTATCTACCAATAAGTATTTGGACACCCATGCAAATGACGATATCTGCGGTCCTGATATACGTCACGCCTTCCGCCGTTAAATATCGTGTAAGAAACAACATTGGCATTAGTCGCATGCAAGATGCCACGAAGTGCAGAGTTATCAGATTTCGAGAAAGGTGTAATCGTCGGGTATCACAGAAATGGCCGATCCTTAAGGGACATATCTAGCGAGCTGAATTACCCAAAATTGACAGTGGCCTATGTGATTCAGAAGTGGAAGGTGAGCGGTGATTGTCGGAATGGGCCCCGAGTCGGCAGACCCAGGAAACTGCGAGATAAAGACCGACGGGTGTTGTCCAGAGAAATTCGGAAGAACCGCACCCAACCGATGGCCCACATACTCCAGGAGTTTCAACAGGCATCCGGGAGTGTTGTTTCGATGAATACCATCCGTAAGGAAGCACATCTGCTTGGTTTTCATGGTCGTGCTGCCGCCCATAAGCCTTTGATCACAAAGTCCAACCGCGCTGCTCGGTTAATGTGGTGCAAAGCACGTCGAAAATGGACCGTAGATCAATGGAAACGGGTTCTCTAGAGCGACGAATCAAGGTTCACCCTCTACCGTTCGGATGGCAGGGTCTGGGTCTGGCGCTGCCTGGAGAACGCCTCCTGCCAGAATGCATTGTGCCCACAGTAAAGTTCGGTGGAGGTGGAATTATGGTCTGGGGGTGTTTCTCCTGGTATGGACTGGGACCCTTGGTCCCAATTCATGGTAATCTCAACGCCGACGCCTATTGCATTATTTTGGATGACAGTGTGCTTCCTACGTTGTGGCAGTTTTACGGGTTGGACACATGTTACTTCCAGGACAACAACGCCAGCTGTCATGTAGCGAGGTCCACCATGGATTTGTATGGTGACAATGGGGTAAACCGAATGGACTGGCCTGCCCAGAGCTCAGACCTGATCCCTATCGAGAACCTCTGGGACGAGTTGGATCACCGAATTAAGGGGTGCAACAACCGTTCAAAATCGGTGAAGGAACTTACATGTTTTCTCCAAGCCGAGTGGAAGAAAATACCACTATCCGTCATACAAGGACTTGTGGAAAGCATGCCCGGAGGGTTGAGGCTGTAATTGCCTCTCGTAGAGGCTCTACCAACTATTGAATATGAATAAATTTTGTTTTTCTTTTCTATCACAGGTGTCCAAATACTTATTGGTAGACAGTGTATTAGGTTTATGGTTTAATGTTCCGGCAACTTTTGGAACACGGTTATTTCAGCTTTTAACTGAACCACGACTGTTTTGGTTCCCTGCCTATAATCAGAAACCACTGAGTTGTAAAATAACCCCATAATACCCCAATAAATATTACATGATAAACAAATATTAATTAAAGTGAAAAATAAAAAAATTCCGTCGCATTATTTTTAGACTTGTGAGTATAATACATTTCTTCAAACACTTGGAAGTTTAGAATTTTGAGGCTTGTGATCTACAACTACAATCGTACACACTTTCTATCACTTACATATATATCATTTAAAATAGCAATTGTAGAGAAATTTTTAAATTGACTATATACGAAATCTTATTTATGCTACAATCTTTTACTGTCTTCGTCTTAATCAATCTTGTACTTAATAATATAATTAATCACAACCCTATCATAATGAGGCATAGCATATGCATCCTTCTATGCTTTCGAAATAACGTAGACTTCAACAGATATGTTGCATAACAGACATGTTTAAATACAATGTATAAATACGAAAAACAGTTACGTTCATAGCGTCACTAGGCTGCATACCTTTACGTAGAACTACGTGACAGTAGGGTTAAAAAGGAAACGAGGTTTTGTATACAATTATCTTTTATTGGGTCATAAATCACGGCTCTCTATAGATTGAATGGAATCATACAAGGCAAGCATAGGGTGTTTGCATGAAAAACATCAAGTGCGTCTTTATGCTCTCGTTGAATGCGTAATTGTCATCCAGCTGGCAAGATAGTGTCGACAACGACAGGCATGTTGATTATTAGCCCAATTATCTTGTTAGTGCTCATATTCTGCTATATCAGTAGATTGGTGTTGCGATCTAGCAGTATGCCTAGAGAAATGTGCCGCCAGCATGCTTGTAGTCATCCTCGTAAACGACGCACCTGGTATACTCGGCCTCGGCACACCTAATACCCCCGATCCACATGACCGAGAAATCGATTCCGTAGCTGCTGCATCCATTTCCATAAGTTCGTGCTGCATAGCTGCTTCGGATGCACGAGAAATTGCGGTGGAAAATGGTTGCGGCTCAACGGCCGATTTTCTTATTACCTCATCACATGTGCAATAATTAATGTTCAATACAACTCTAAAGTGCAGCAAAGTGCCGCATACAAATCTAGTTAGATTGAGTTCCACTCTGATCATAAAAACACTAATTTCGTAAAATTTTCATGTAATACCTCATATTGGTCTCGAGGAACCATTATGGCTGTTGATAGTATGGTGAGGGGTCAAATATGGATAGATGGGTTGGTTGGTTTCGGGGTTTTATGGTACAAGGTCCATATTTGGTCACGCCGCGCCAGACACTAGACATACAATACCAAATAATATACACACAATGAAAGTTTTACTGACACAGAAGAGAGAAATGCACCCAGGGAGGAATGAACCTGACAGGGATGGAAATAGATAGATTTGAAGTTCAAAAGAGTGGTACTCACTGTGACTACTCTCTGACTTTGGGTGCTGCTCATTCAGGTCAAGCTGAGATGACGACGAAGTTACGGGGCTAGATATAACTTTTGAAGGTTTCACTTGTAGATTTTCCGAGGAGCTCGCTCTTTTCCGGTCACCCACTCTCAGCATTTTTTAGATTTCTCAACTCCCCGAGAGAATCCCAATTTTTGTCCTTTGTCGTTGGCTCCACCCTCAATAGAACCCAGCTTCATATTCAATGCCCTGACCAATGCCAACAACTCCTCATTCCATATGCAACCAATGTGGTAGCGAGACCCCTCCCAATTCCTTAAATTCACTATTATGTAAATCGTTCGATTTGGTATTGGTTGTTTCTTTTGTTTTTTCTTTCACCTTTCAACTTGTAACGCTATGGTGACCGATCACTCGTAAATTATACACTACCTGACATTGAAAATGCAACACCAAGAAGGAGTTGGCAAAAAGTGATGAAATTTGGCAAACAGAGAGAGACAGCAACGAGCAATAAGTGATTTTTATTGCAACATTATACACCTTGCCGCTGAGCAGCAAGAACGTCTGATCAGTAGGTTGTAGGACCACCGCGAGCGGCGATACAGGAAGCAACACGTCTAGGTACAGACGCAATGAGCGTGCGGATGGTGTCCTGAGAGATGGCTGCCCATTCCCGGTCAATCATTTGCCAGAGTTCGTCTTCTGAACGTCCCGGTGGCAACGCATGCAAGCGACGTCCAATGACGTCCCATAAATGTTCGATAGGTGAGAGATCAGGGGAGACAGCTGGCCAGGGAAGCACCTGGGTATCTTGCAGGGCCTGTTGGCTGATGCGTGCCGTGTGCGGTCGGGCGTTATCCTGCTGGAAAATGGCATTGGGCACCCCCTGAAGGAAAGGTAGTGTCACCGGCTGCAGCACGTCATCCACGTATCGTTGGGCCCTCATAGTGCCCTGAATACGGACCAGAGGTGACCTGCTATCGTAGACGATGACGCCCCAAACCGTTATACCGCGTTGTCTCGCGGTATGGCGTTCCACAGATGCGGCCGGATTGGCCCTGTCACCACGTCGGCGCCAGACTCGTACACGGCGACTGTCATTGCTAAAACAGAAGGGTGACTCGTCTGAGAACACCACCCTGTGCCATTCCGTCGTCCACGTGGCTCTATCCCGACACCATTGCAAACGGAAACGTCTGTGCTGTTGGGTCAATGGTAGTCGTCTCAACGGGCGCCATGAGTGCAGGCCGCCAGCGATCAATCGGTGGCTAATGGTCCTGGACGATATGGGAGCATCAAGGGTGTCCTGCGCATGCTGCAAAAGGGCGACAGACGTGGCTTGCGGGGCCACCGATGCTTGCCGGCAGATGCGTCCGTCCACGCGTGCTGATGTCACTCTGGCTGCACCGGAACCCTTCAAACGTGCCACATTCCCTTGGTCCAACCATCTGTGCCACAACCGTTGCACCGTGGACGCGTGTAGGTGGGTATCTGCTGAGATTTGACGTATGGACCAACCTGCCCTTCTGAGGCCAATCACCATACCCCTCCTAAAGTCGTCTGTTTGCTGGAACTGTCTTGATCGGCGGCGTCCTGGCATTCTCCGCTACTAGACGTTTCCTCTGAGACACAAAAACAAATTGGAACTTGATTTACCTGGCAAACAGAGCGGCGCGAAACTGACCACTTTTACAGGTTCCTTCCCTGGTTTTTCACTCGCCGTGCGCGGGACAGCTGCGCAGTTTGCATCATTTACATATCTCGGTGAGCTGCGTCTACCCTGTAAATTTCATCCAGTTCTGCGCACTCCTTCTGGGTGTTGCATTTTCAATGTCAGGTAGTGTAATACAGTATTTATCTCTCGACATCATTAACATTAACCCCAGAACAAATGTATCGAAATCGTGTTTGCTAACTTCAGGTAGTTCTCAGTTGTCTGAATTGCTTTTAAAGTTTGTTATTGGAAGAAAGATCTTAAGATGCAACTGCAGAGATGTAACGAAGGTAACATAAGATGTAATAAGACATAACTGAAACAGAAAGTAAATGCAAAACTCTTGAGACGTCATCGAATGATTCTGGAATTCAATTCAAAAAGAATTCTTAACTAAGCTGGAAGCAAATGGAAGGTAGGTAGTTAATTAACGTCACACTGGAGCAGCAGAATGGGACATTGGTGACGATCCGGGATCAATCCAGAAGGAAAAGATCCAAGGACCACGCCTCGTAATTTTGAACCATGGTTAGATTACGAGAACTGAGCTGTCATCCCACTCTACGAACTTCACCAAGCCAACTTGAGAATATTTAAGGCCCCGACAGACAACGTGCACCAGCCCCCGTGTACACGACAGTCGTTGGCTGGAATTAGTTTCGAACTCGTTTTCCCTCCGGTTGCTAAACTGTCTGTTGCTCCTCCAAATGAGCTACTCCGGCCCTGGAGGGAAATGGTCTTAGCATAACACTTCTTCATTCTTCTATAACAAATGCAATCGGAATTAAACTACTATATTGATAAGATTTAATCATACTACATACATTAGTTTTTTATTCATGAGATTTAAACATATTACATACATTAGTTTTTTATTCATAAGATTTAATCATATTACATTACATGCATTAGTTTTTTTACTGGCAAAATTTAATCATATTACATTACATACAAGTGGCAGTAAAATGACATGTTTTTAAATGAGAAATTCAATTGCAAGTGAATACCATTACACAAGATGTAAAAAATAATATTAGAAAGTCAACATGCGCAAATTGATGTGGCGCATTATATTACGTGTGTTAGAGTATTTAGTGAATATAGACTGAGTTAATATGACATACTGTCTCATTCAATACCTCGTGAGTATTGAATGAATCTTGGATTGTGAATAATTTTTGTATACTACGCCTTTTTATTAATTCTAATGAAAGTTTTGTATTCAAAATCAATGAAACCTCAGTTATATTAGTACAGATATATGTGACGATCCATAAGTTAAATTAATCGTGCGTGCTTAAAAGGAATAAATAATAAATAATATAAAAGCTAGAAAATATTGATGTGATTAAATTTTTATGTCAAGGCCCCGTCTCCATGCATACTTTTGATTTATTTAAATGAGCTGTCTTAAATTTTTCTCTGTATTCCTACTTTTAAAGTACACTCTTTCTGTTTGTTCTTTTTAGTGCAAAAATTATGATAAAAAATACAACTCTTGAACCTGTTTCCATAAAAATATGCGTCAACAAACATTCAGTAAATATATCATGGTGGAGTATAGGATTGGTCAATATCTCATGGATTATATGTATTATTTCAAATTCTTAATTATCTATAATGCTTCTCGTAACCGTTATCTTTTGTACTAATTGAGGAATCTAGGTTTGTGCATGCTCAGCCATTAACGTTGAAACTGCAAAATTAGCTAGTAGAATCATCTTGAGCGGAACAGTGTAACAACTGTCAACTTCCTGCATCGCTTTACTTAGTAAAGCAGAAATTGTGACAAAAGTTCACATAGCCATGAAAAGGAAATGCTAAAATGACCAAGGTGAAATCTCAGGCACCTAGATTATAATTATTCCAGGCTTATTAATTGGCAGCGGTAGCCCAGTTGGAAGAATAAATTAGCAACAGGAGGGTTCCGAGTACGAAATTTGATCCAAGCAAAGACCGCGTGTGCGTGGGGGCTGATGAACATTAAATCTGGCATGACCTCAAATGTGGTGTGGAAGTTTGAAGAGTGGGGTGTCAGCTCAGGTGTTGACCTTGTTATCTGAACTTGGTTAAAAATTACAAGGTGTTGTTTTCGGATCTTTCCGTTCAGGATCGTTTGGATGTACTTGCTCGATACGCTTTATCCAGTGCTTTAGTACACGATCTAAATGTCGTGGAAGAAAATACAGGCATGTCCATTACCAAACAAAAAGTTTCGATGGCACTGTATCCTTTGCCTATATGTTGGAAGGTTTCAGTCATTCTCAAATTGATATCACAGTTGGAATGCTCAATTTTCTTTGAAGTTTTAGTGGCAGATTTAAATTCCTGACAGCAACAACAAATAATCTTCATATCATATGCAAAGCCAAACTTTGCACCCAAGTCAAATTTCAATATCTCTTTTCCATATTTAGGACATCGTATATTGTCTATGAGACTTCAAAAGTTTCAAATCAACGAAAACATACGAAGCTTGGTTTCCTTCCGCTGAATGAGTTGACCCAGTCATAAATGTTTGTAATCTTCGATTTGGTGAAGGCACAATCAGCTGATCTGCAGCTGTCAACTCTGGTTGACTCTGTGAATCAAGTTCAAAACACCAACGTTTAACCACTCATGTGCAGCATGCGTCGATTTCCTCTTGACACGAGGCATTTCGAAAAATAGCAGTAAGTAAATACTTTAAAAAGATTAAAAACTACTATCAAAATTAGAAGAAACTATAAAAAATATTAAAAATTTAGTTTTGAGAAAGACTGGTTATGAATAGAACAAACTTTTAACAGTGAGCAAAAGAATGATTCAAAATAAACACGTAAAAAGAATAAACACAGTTATACAGTTAAATATATTCTTTTGTTAATTTATCAAGATTTAATTTAAAGGCTTCGAAGATAACTCTTTGCAGTCAACCAAGACTGGCGAATTCTGAGACAAGTAAGCGGTAGGAATGAGCCCAATCTACAAATAGTTGAGCTAGTAAAACCGAAAACTATCTATCTTAAAATTCTCGTAGAGAATTAAAACTTTGCACAAACATTCTTTAGTATATAAATTATAATTTAAAGTGAAAATCCCAAAATTGATATTTTGACCAATTTTTGGGTGCCAAGTCCCCTTAATCCCCAACCGCCCCAATAGCCCGCTGTGTTGTTCTAGTGCGAACGTTAATTAACTGCCTACCTAATGGGTTTACTAACAAAGGAAGACCATTATAGAGAAGAATATGCATTACAAAACTACAAAATAGCTTTTATTAAAATATTAAAATGCATAATTTTTATACATATTTTTCGATTTAACCCTCCTGATTATTTATCTTCGCGTCCAAAACTACCCTAAGTTTCTAAGAACTGCCCTGAAGAACTGCCCAAAATCTCGTGTAAAATCCCGTTCCAAACTGTCGCCAGTTCTAGGGGACAAGGGACAACTTGTTTTTCTTACTTGGATCTTCATTCCTTTGGAGTAATAGAGCAGTTTTGTCTCAATAAGATAACTCGGCCTTACCAAAATCGATAAGATTGTGAGCGACGTATCTTGTTAAAACACTTAGAGGGTCAACCCTTCCATTGTATTAATTATATTATCATTGATTTTTTTAAATTAAATTCAATAGAGCGATAGAAATATTCTATTATAATTAAAACTTTAAAGCGTTCCCTCCAGACCAATAATAAAGACCCTTCCAATGAATAAAGATATAAAATATATTGAAACGGATAAAAATAAAATAAAAAATGAAATGTTTGTATTAAAATTCTCTTTTTCAATTCTTTAAAAATACTCATTCTTATATTTTGATTAGAAAACTTAAAATACTAGAACAAGAAACATTTTTCAAGAAACGCTTTTCACTAATTACCTGGAATTCCCAAATATTAAAGCTCAAAATCTTTTGAACTAAGGGAGTTTTTTGGTAATATTTAATCTAAATTTTCCACAGTTTATTTTGAAAACAGTGGTGATAAGTAAAACGCGTTCGTGAATAAATTAAAAAGGTTTAGAGGGGTAGTAAACTGAAAGAATTTTGGCAAAGATAAAATGTGCAAATAGCTGATTTAAAAAACTTATTTTATTATGCAATTTAAAAATAAATTTAAATTGCAAAATATTTTAGCATTAGATAAGTACGCTTATTCTTCTATGTTCCAGGATATATTTACTTTTTTCATTTCCAGTTTTTATATATACTTTTCTTCAACAGTTCGAATGTTTGAAATGTACTACCATAAGAGTCAGGTAGTATTATTTATTAGAATGTTGGGTGTTTACATTTTTTAAAGTTCATTTATTTTTCAGTAGTCATTTATTGAAAAAAACTTAATTAAATACAGTATCTTAGAATAAGGATAAAAGAAATGCCTATATTTTCTTAAAATATTCAAAATTAACAAGTATTTTTATATTAGATATTGAACGCAATATACCAAAATAGAAACTCTTGAACATTGAAGATTTCAAGAGATTTTTCCCATATTGATTCTTATTATATTAAAACCTTTCAAATGCGCTTTTTCTCCGTATTTCTAAAGTTTACGATATATTTTATGACTGAGGATAAAAAATTTACTTCGAAATTAGCGATCCTCAAGCACTTGTTTAATAAAACCGTGCATTCTATAAACCAAAACTTAGTAGTTTCTTCTCGTTAATGTATTCTATTCTTAAAACTTATAAATCCATCTCTGTTTTCGATAATTAAATAGTAAAATCAATGCACGTAATATTTGTGGGATTTTCTGGACCTGAAAATCTTCGCAACCATACGTGTGCTACAAATGCAAAGAATGAATGAAATGAAATAATGACTGGAATACATTTATCTGCACAACCTAAATATCATCATTTACAAATCTGAATACGAAATAAAAATTTATAGTGAGTTAACCCACCAAGTGGTTCGATCATCAAGATCTAAATAATCTATTAATATCTAAATAATTTTTCTATGAGATATTGTTGATTTTTTTATGATGAGATCAAAGTCTGGTCAGTTTTTTTCTAATGACGAGATATCTCGTCCATCAAGATCTGGGTCAGTTTTGCTAATGACAAATACCTCTTCGAGACAACTACCAGAAGGTTTAATCAAATTAAAATTACCCAGAATAGTTTTAAAGGACTTCTCCACAAAATCCTAAAACATGACACATTAATATATATTGTTGATATCATTACTAATCTCCGTTTTCGAGAAATAACCTGACCAAGTTCTAAAGACTATGTTGTTCAAGTCGAACAGTGACGAACTCTTGATCATCCAGGAGTTGTCCCACAGAGACACAAATACATTCTAAAATATGGGAAGGAGTTGCTGGAGTTGTAGAGCATGGACAAGTTGAGTAGTTCGTAACTCCTCTCACAAAATTATGCATCTTGTGTGCCCACATCTTAGTCTTGCCAGAGCAGTCTGATAAAGACATGCCCTTAAAACCCTTACGGACCGACCCTTAAAAAGCAATGGCAGTCCATGGCACTTCGTGGGGTTTCAAGGACTTGGCGGAAGATCAGAGCATGTTTCATGTTCTTTCGATTTGTACCATGCGCAAATTTCTGCGGCAGTAAGATCGATCACTATTTTGTTGGGGTTATCCGACTCTTTTGTCAGCAAATCAGATATCTCATTACCAAATAAATCAACTTCAGATAATATCCGCTGCAAGCACAGAAACCGTGCGCGCCAATTCAAACAAAGGTAGAATAATATCTCGGCTAGTTCTGTCCATAATATAAGATAAAAAATTAAGGTGTATTGAACTTATTTACTGACATTGATATATATTTAGATACCATGCGTCCAAATCTGCAATATCAAACTGTGAAAGTATATAGATGAGCAGATGAAAACCTTAGACAAATTGGTAATAAAAAATGCAAATGCAATTCTGCAATTGCCATTTCGGTCGAACAAAATTATCACCATCAACCGTGCAGAAGTACGTGAGAATAAAACGCGAATTTAAATATGTTTTTCTAGAAGAGTGCTGATTCATTTAATTTGTTAACTAAGTCTTTCCATAGCACGGTGTAAAGGAAGGGAAGCTCTAGCGTTATTTACTAGTGTGCTCGACAATGTAAAAATAGAAAAAAGGATAAAGTATCACTAGGTGTACGATGATTATTTTTATAAGGCACAGTGTGTCCTTTATTTTCTACCAAGTGTTAAAATCGGGATTATACCAAATCAAAGTAAAATAAGATTTCTCATTCCAGTTTAATGGGTTTCTCATTCCGGCTTAGTGGGTTTAGTAGGACGTATTCTATCATTTATTCAAAGCACACTGCAGAAATAATAGGTTTACATCAATGTATCACTACATACAGTGAAAGTATCACTACATACAATGAAAGTATCACTACATACAGTGAAAGCATCACTGTATGCAAAGAAATTATTCTCATACGGCATATTTCTCTACATTGCTATCTATTATTTATTTTCTACCAAGTGCTGAAATCGGGATTGTTGTGAATCAAAGTAAAGTAAGGTTTCTCATTCCAGTTTAATAGGTTATATTTATTAAAATTTATTCAAAGCACGCTGCAGAAATAATGGGTTTCGTTCCGTATATCACTGTGAAGGTATCACAGTGATATACTGAAGGTATCACTACATATAAAGAAATTATTCTAAGACAGTGTGTTCTTTATTTTCTAACAAGTGTTAAACTCGGGATTAGACCGAATCAAAGTAAAATAAGGGTCCTCATTCCACTTTAATAGGTTATATTTACTAACATTTATTCAAAGCACGCTGCAGAAATAATGGGTTTCCGCCAGTATTCTGCTAAGCCGATTTGGGTTCCTCCGTTTGCAGCGGGAATCACGCGGACAAAGCAAACACTCTGCTGCTGATTTTGGAGCTTAGATCGAAAGGAACCTTAAATAGAATCCGGATTGCATTCTCTGCGATCGAATCCATGTGTAAAAGAGAGAGGCTTTCACTGGTAGGATATGATTGGACATCAGAATCCAGTGAATTATCCGGGAAATAATAATTCTCCTCTGCTGTCAATGGAGCTAAGGTTTAGCTGATGAAAATCATTTATCGATCGTGGGTTGTAGTGTTGTATTTATGACTTGGCATGATTTTTCATATTCGGATTAATATGAGAAATGCTCGTATGAATTATAATTTTTAGACTTCAATTGTGTAATTATATAACTACTTGCTATAAAGCGCGATAATATTGTATAAGAATACAACGGGTCCAGAATTTCCACTAATTGCTATTGAAGTTATTACTATTATCTTTTGCCGAGTAATCGTAAATAATGAGTGCGCACTGAAACATCCCCTTGATATGCTTTATTGTTCATGAATATTTACAACTCAAAATACTCAGAATAGTAAGCCAATTAATAAATTTCTGAAATCAACAATACATCATTTCTGTAACAATCTCTCAAAAATTAGGTAATACAGAAATCAATAACTGGATTAAATTCACGGCTCAAAACTACATCTCAATTAGTAATTCTAAATCGAATGAAAATATTAAACACATTACTAGCTCTACCAAATATATAAAATTGCACACTTATTCATAATTTAGTTATACGATCCATTTCATTAAGTTCCTGTATGAATATGCTTGATCTTCCTACATTTTTATCATAAATGTTATCTCTTGTATTAATTATTTTCCTATATATGTCATGATTTAATATTTATTTATTGTGCACGAGCAATTTATTGTGAAAGTTTTTAATTTAAACTTAAACCATGATAGAGAGAGGATAATAAGTGATCTACGTCGCTGCAAGTTTGTCTTTTATGTATTAGAATGCAGACTGATCTACTGAAAAGAAATCAGGCGAATACTTATTCTGATAATGAGGCAAATGAACTCAGTCAATGCTGTGAGTAATTTTTTTATGAAAATATATGTGTATTTCAGTGTAAATTAATTCAAAGCTTCAAAATAGCAGTTCTACTAATATCACATATAAAGAAATTGAAATTTCCAAATATGCTAGCAGCACAAATAAACACAAATGAACGCATATATTCTCAAGTAACTACACTGCTGGCCACCGTAAATGCAACACCCTGAAGGAAGCATGCAAATAATATGAAATTTACAACATGCATTAGCGGAGGTGAGATATGCAAATGATTAGAATTTCAGCACAGACGCACATCACGCGCGCCTGTGGCGCCACTTCAAAGCGCTATTAAAGGCTTGGAGATTTCGACGATTTCAAGTACGGCAATTGTGTTTTTCTTGTGGTTTTTTCAAAAAAACGATCAATTATGCCTCGTAGAAAACAGCGATCATCTTTTGATCAAGTATCCGAGTTCGACAGAGGAAGGATAGTGGCCTACCGAGATTGTGGATTATCTTTCAGGGAAATCGGTAGTCGTGTTGGACGAAACCAAACAACTGTAATGCGGATATGTGATCGTTGGATGCAGGAGGGTACGACGGACCGACGTGTTCGATCGCATCCACCTCAGTGCACCACTTCACGTGATGACAGGCATATTGTGCGTATGGCAGTGACGGATCGCTCAGCCACATCACGAACCATAGCACAGCACATTCAGTCTGTACCGCATCATCCAGTGTCTGCGCGTACCATTCGACGCCGTTTACAGCAGAGTGGTCTGTCCGCAAGACGTCCATTGCTTCGTCTACCCTTGAAGCAGAACCACAGACGTTTCCGCCGCCAATGGTGCGATGAAAGAAGGATGTGGACGGCAGAATGGAATGAAATTGTCTTTACTGACGAGTCACGCTTCTGTCTGCAACACCACGATGGTCGGATTCGAGTCTGGAGACACCGTGGAGAGAGGATGCTGAACAGCTGCGTTATGCACCGCCACACTGGTCCTGCACCGGGTATTATGGTATGGGGCGGTATTGGATATCACTCTCGCACTCCTCTAGTACGCATTGCCGGTACTTTAAACAGCCAGCGCTACATCTCCGAGGTGTTGGAGCCAGTTGTCCTTCCTTACCTTCAGGGCTTGCCCACAGCCATATTTCAACAGGATAATGCGCGACCACACGTGGCACGCATTGTCCAAGGGTTCTTCGTCAATCGACAGATTGAATTGCTTCCCTGGCCAGCTCGCTCTCCGGATCTTTCGCCGATAGAAAACATGTGGTCCATGGTTGCTCAACGATTGACCCAGAATACATCCCCAGCTGCCACACCAGATCAACTTTGGCAACGTGTGGAAGCTGCTTGGTCTGCTGTACCCCAAGGACACATCCAAAGTCTCTTTGAATCAATGCCGAGGCGTGTGGCAGCGGTGATCTCCAACAATGGCGGCTACTCTGGCTACTGATTTTGGCAGGAACTACACTTCACAGAAGTCTATAAATTTAATCATTTGATACTTGGTCAACATGTTATCCACAAAATAAATTTTGTTGTGATATCTCTTGTCTTTCTTGGTGTTGCAATTTGGGTGGCCAGCAGTGTACTTTATCCTAAACGTGTACATTTCGTATATAAGTAGAAAAGCAAGTATAACTCGTTGCTTAATATTTCTTTGGGATTGATCCCGGACCATCAACAAGTAGCCCGTTGTGTTGCTGCAGTGTTATATTAATTAAAATATCTACCTACCTTAATATTTCCTTTGATTTCTATATCTTTGAAATGTGCCATTGATCACATTCTGAAAAAATTAATAATCCTTGTGTTACGATTAATACTAATTAATAAGCTATTAACTAATTAATAACTTAAAGACAGCTGTTTCAATTTCTTACTGGTCATGGTGTCTTCGACTCTGAAATCTTCATGTTTCGTTTACACCACACTGACCAGTGTGCCTGGAAATACAAGAAAGGAACCACTGCCCACTTGCCTGCCCTCTTACACAAATACTTCAGCCCACTTTTCCTGTCTAAATTCATCGGTGAATGGAGAAGTATGTAGCACAAAACGAAGGGCCAAAACTGGTTTACTAAACTTGTCCATTTCAGTTGGGGACGAAAATCTGCTCCAGTAGGATCAATCATTTTCCTCCTTAAAAATGTCTGAAAAAGTTGAACACTTTTGTCACTGGTGGGGCTTACCTGAAACTTTTTAACCACGCCCTATGGGTTTAACAACCTTAAACCTTCCAAGGATTTGCTCCATAGGGTGGTAATTGTACCATATTCGTAAAGGCACTCGATTTATTCCATGACATTTTCATTCAAGTATCGTAAGTAGCAGTTACAAACATTAATATGAGAATAAGGTTCATGACATCTCAACGTCTCCCAATACAGCCCAAGTACATATGGAGGTTGGTATAGCATCTTAATAAAATTCTATCCCATTCCAACAAACCACCGCAACTATAGTCATTGTGCTTAACTATACAACAAATTAGATGTTTATTCCTAGTTGATTTTAAATTAACAAACAAGTTTAGTCCAAATATAAATATATCTGTGAACAAAACACTAAATTACAGACTTCAGGTACATACCATATTCATATATCACCACAATAAACGTGTTCTTCACTCCCTGGTGCTCAGCGAGGTACTCTTGTTAAAAGTGCATTCGGTTTGCACACCACAGAATTGATCGATACTGAGCTCTCTGTGGCTCCTGCAACAACCATTTGCAGATCTGGTACAACCGTTCGATGATTGCGTCTGGTCTGAAAAGATATAAATCACTCTTAGGATTGCGTAACCCTAGGGAATGTCAAAACAAGTCTTCATCACCATTCCTTCCTATTGGAATTGTATTTCTAAACTTGCGATACAATCCAACAAATTGTCCAAGACATAAAGAAATGTTCAATCAATGCAATAGATTTCCACACGTGTTATTGAGTAATAATAAAGTATATACTTATATTAAAATTTAATCAGACACTATTCTTACAATAATAGTCTGAGTCAGATGCAACTCTTAAAATACATACCTCACTTTTTACGAAATTAATAGCTATTCACTACAGTTCAATAATTGCGTATTCTATTCGGAAACTATAGTAAGTTTTGTGCAATAAACCATAAAAGTTTTCTATTTTATAAATTGATTTCATTATTTTCTTTTGGAAGATATTGTATTTGAAATGTGTTTTGAAAAATTTTATAAACGTATTTTGAGTAATGTTAATAAATCTTTAAAATACTTGAATATGTTCCGGAATATTGCTTCTGCCATATAATATTGTCTTAATTCGATTTACAGTCACGCGGGAAAAATCCGAACCACACCTCTTTATTTAAACAATTTTAACAGTGAAGAAGATTATTCAAAGATGACATTCGACAGGGAATAACGTCTTCTATAAATTCATATGCAACAAATATGCACAAGGAGCTGTCTTCATATTAAATTGACCACCAACTTCATAATTTCCAATAGCAGCTCGATATTTCGAAACAATACTTCGAATCTATATTATAATTTAACTACAGATAACAAGTTGCATGTCATTCATGAATACGAAAAGTTTGGAGCTCCTAATGTTAAATCAGTTTCCCAGACTTTTATTATGTCATCTGACCCCATGCTTCCAAATTACTTGGTGCTCTCATTGGATCTTTCCCTTCGGGTTTGATCCCAGACCGTCGCCAATAGCCCGCTGTGTTGCTCCAGTGCGATATTAATTAAAATATCATACCATATCCAGACCTTTATGGATAACTGCCTAAATACTATTCCTATAGAGCTGATATTTTGTAGCATGTAGCTATCGAGGTACCCAAACAAAATATGCATGCTTCAGTCTTTAAATAATTTTTAGTTTATAATATTAATTATTAAATTAACATTCAAAAACATTATAAATTGGACCCTTGATATATTTTGACATAAATCGATTCGGAAGGACTTTGAATATTACCATAAAAAATTTCAACTCTTTCCTCTGGATAGTTTTTGCGTTACACTTAAATTTTCGTCATTACGGTGATTTTAGGACATCCAAAAGGTGAAAAAAATTACGGTAAACCTTAGGAATGTGTAAGTTTTTGGAAATATTATTTATGTTACCTAATGGACATTGCCTTCTACCTGTTATGTGTGGTACAGCTGAACAATGATCAATCTAATTGTAGAGATGGACAAAACTATGTTTCTACGATAACAGTCTTAATGGCTATTGTTAACTTGCGATGACAGTTATTAATAACAGTTATTATGAAAAGCTAAGTTAATAGTTACCGAATACGTTTAATAGTTATCATTAACTGTTAAAAATTGAAGTTGACAGTTAAATTAAAGAGTAAATATTGATTATCATTCTTTCCAAATTTCTCTTCCATCAAGATCTGGTCAATTGGGGTAATGGCGAGATACCTAGTCGAGGCAACCTCTGGGAGGGTTAAGGTTCTTTGTAATCTTCTTTTAGTCTGTCTGATTATCTACAAATAATCTTAATCAACGAATAGCGACTTTCAATGTGGAGATGATCCCTGAAATATACAACGGCTTTAACACTGAATATCTCCGGATATAACGATAGTAAATTCATGAGATTTCATATTTAGATTAATTTGACGATGTAGAATCTGATTAAGGCATCACCAAAAAATGGAGTTGCTATTGGAAATTTTGTTTATGCAAAGTTTGATATGAAGTCGGCCTATTTATTTTTCAATGTTTTTGCATCTGAATATATAGAGGACGCAATTCCTATTGAAAGATGTCTTTGAATTTGCTCGACTATGAATAGTGCTCAAAATAAAGAGGGGTGGTTCGGGGTTTTTTCCGGCGACTGAGTAAGAAGTTTTAATGTTTAGATAAAATTTAATTTTTAAATTAAACTTAATGTTTAATTGCATTTGGAACAAAAAATAACTTCAAATTATTAATGTTATAATATAAAATACATTAAACCTAATAATATAAACTATATTATATATTAAACCTGTTATTAAATAAATAACTGGCACTGAATTTAAAAATACCCTTAACAACATGAAGTTTTAATGTATTGGTCCTCAAATACTTATTGTCATTTTCAAAACTTTTTAGTATTTTAGACATTAATTCCATTAGCACTTCTGAATTTCAACTAAAATTTATATTCGTTTCCTATATACCCTTTTCAAAGATTGGTAAGCTAAGTCTTACACATTGAACAGTTTAGTTGATGAAATAATAGATTTATTTATTCAGTGAATATTCATACCACTTTTCATCACTTTCCGCTATTGTCACCTTCAAATACATGTCATAGTCTATAATATCTAGCAAGTTAGCTATGTAGTATAAATATTTAGCTTCTACATCAGGAAATCAAAACTAAATGTCGATGCACTTATTTCTATAACACGCATTTTATAGGGGTACACCAGAAGAGCAGAAGAGGTAGGTAGGTATTTGTATTAACGTCCCACTGTGGAGTAACACAATTGGCGACGGTCGGGATTAATCACGAAGTGAAACATTCGAGGACGACATCTCGTAATTTTGAACTACGGTCAGATAACAAGGTCAACACCTGAGCTGAGAAGAGCAGAAGAAAAATTAGCATTATCTTACGATTGAATTTCTTTTTCAATAGCTAAATTTTCCTAGCAAATATATATCACATTTTCTAAGTTGAAAAGTTATTTTGTATATTTTATTCTTTGATATGCCCATTAAGCTACAGTAAAAATTATACTTGTTTCCGTTTTCTTCTATAACATTGCTCTTGAAGTAAAAATATATTGAAATCATTTCGAAGACATGTATTACTTTGCAATTTCAAGGTAATATAATTAATTTGTTTGCTTCTGCACATAACCCTAGAATAATCATAATGACTATTCATAAATATTAAGTAGTCTGAAAATGATAAATTCTATAACAGCTTTTATAATTTGCTCCAATGTATTTCAAAATCCAAAATTTTAATATGATATACATAAAATAAATTAGCAAAATGTAAAGAACATTGGAAAAATAACTGAAATTGTGATGATATTTACTTGCACAAGAGTTTTTGTAATAATATTTGATGAATGTTTCCAGCATTTGGTTTTTTCATAATAATATATTAATCAATTTTGCATAAAAATAAATGTACAGTTGCAGAAAAAAACGAACCCCCTTATTTCGTGCACTATTCATAGCAGAGCGAATTCAAAGATATCATTCAATAGAGAATAAAGTCCTCTACAAATTTTTTTCAAATGTAAAAAATTTGCATCAGGAGCGGTCATCATTTCAAATTTTGCAAAAACAAAACAATTTACAATAGAAACACCATGTTTTGATACCTTAATCAGATTCGGCATAGTTAAATTAGTCTAAATATGAAATTTCATGTCTACTATCTTTATATCTGGAGGTATTCAATGTTAAAATTGCAATCAATTTCAGGGATCATGTCCACATTGAAAATCGCTATTTGTAGATAGATATTAATTGTAGTTATAGTTACCGGAATTTCAAATGTGAACACTTTAAAACGTATTTGTCAGCGCTTGAAACGATTCGAGTATTATAATATTTATTATACAAGTGAAAACGATTTTAGAATTACATGTGCAAACGATCCAAGATTTACTATCCGAGGTTTGTCAGACGTTTTTTAAACTTTGCCCCCTAAAATCGCAAGAATGAGGAAAATTTAATACAACTAAAAAAAAACTAACGATTTGGAATGAACTGAAATTTTGCATGATAATATTAGACGTCCTTCTGAATCGATTCCTATCAAAATATAGTAAGGTTCCAATTCATAATTTTTCAAACATCAATTTAATAATTATTATTGCATACTAAAAACTGTTTTTTAAATAAAATATTATGTCGATTTTTTTTGGTTGTTTAACAGTACCATGGTACAAAATATCAGCGCTATAGAAATATTATTTAGAAAGATATTTATAAAAGTTTAAGAAACTGATTTAACATTAGGAGATCCAATCGTTCTGTACTAACTTCGAAACGTTAAGATCTAATGACATTAAATTTGGTATCTTAAATTAAATTTTGATATAAATTATGAAGTTGGTGCTCGATTTAATATGAAGACGTCCTCTTAGCAAACTTTTATGCATTTGAATTTATAGAAGACGTTAGTTCCTGTCAAACGCAATCTTTGAATTTTCTCTACTGTTAAAATTGCTTGAATGAGGAGGGGTGGTTCGGTTTTTTTCCGCGACTACTTTTGCTCGCAGTATATTTTTCATATTCCATATGTAAAACAATTCATGAAATTAGTTTTAGTATGATTGAAAAGTCTAAATTATTCATGAATCCTATAATCAAAGAAAGGATGTCAAGCCGAAATTTTTAAAATTCTGCGTTTAAAATATAGATTTTTTTAAAAATAAATTAATAATTAATGTAGAAAACCATTCGTTCCATTTGTGTTCTCTGGTATTTGTGTGCAAGTAAACCTTATGTAAGGCTTGTTTGCTTTGAAAATAACTTTTATTGTAATTTATTTTATACACCCACCAAACAGATAATGAAAACTCATTTTCATTAAATGAATAGTATTTTTATTTTATTGATATAAAGAATAACATTTTCAAACACAAAAATTAGTAAATTTTTGATTAGTTTTGTGATTATAGCTAATGCAACATATGGACTGAAATATATTAAATAGATAATAATGATAATGCATAACTGTACATATTTTTAACTAAAAAATTATGTATACAAAATGGACTTACACATTTTTCAAAATCCAACTGCATATTTTTCTTTTTGAATAACAATAAAATTAAATTTGCGCATTAATTTAAGTCCCTATGAATACATGGATTCATGTGAATTCTCTAGATTTGTTGTTATGTATCTGATGCTTTCCTAATTCAACTATTTTATTTCTATAGGTGACTGAATGGTGCCTTTAGATTAATTTTTATCTGTTTATGTTATACTTTATAAGTAGATAATTATATATGCAAATTTATAAAATATTTATTATTTAGATGTGTCAATCTTCCTTTATCTGCTAATTTAAATTTTTAAATATATAATCCTAGTAACATAGAATTTAATAACATCAATATATGACAAATTACAGAACTGAAATTAAAAAATAATTCTTCAAAGTAAGTAAACTGCTATACCACCCTTTTGTTAAATAGATTTAATATTTACTACCTATGTTTCTAATAACTATATTTCTAGTTACTTTAAAAATATATAATTTTATTAGAACATTCTTGATAAAGTTGATTAGCACAAAACTCAAGCATAAATGTTAAAAAGAAAAGCAACGCATTCGGTTTACATTTTATTGGTAAATAAGCATGAACATTATTTTTGCGAAACTTTCAATTTGAATATAACAAAAAGTATCCGTAGAAAATTATAAAATACAATATTTTGCAACACTTAAAATAGTTGATTGGTTTGAATTGTCTAATTGAAGGTTTTATGTAAAGAGATTTTTCAAATAAATTGATTATTAAAGACAAACTGCACTTTCATTTTAGTAGAATATAATACGTTAAAATACTTCTATCGATTGAATCTAAAATGGATAGCAACAATTCCAGAACATTTTTCGATACTTTTCTTAACCTATTCAGATTCAAGCAATTATCCCCGTCGAAGAAATTAAGAAACCTTCTGTAAACATCCCTGTGCCTTTTGTAAAATACATCTGCACTAATTGCCATCATATGTTTATCCTTTGTCAATATCCACATTTTTGATAAAAAAAAATAGTCTAGTGAAGTAGCATTTTATTTGCTCATTAGAATATAAACCAAAGCTCAACAAGAGTATATGAATCATAACATGTTTAGATATTGTGAACTATTTCAAAAGATGTTTGATGAAAATAAAAGATTATTTCAGAATTCGGTTTAATTATGAAATAACATCGGTATATAAGGCAATGTCAGTTTGACGAGCACTTGTCATAACTTGGAACAAATTCAGATTGGGATTCTAAGAAGGAATCAACATGAATACAATGTCCCACGTGCTTAAGTATCTGGTTGTAACCATTTTTATGCTGCTCTTCTTGGCAGGTAAGAGATTTTTTATAAAAAAATTCTATATAATTCAAAGAACTAATTATTTAAACTAATGACATTCAGATTGACATTTTTGTGATATTCATTAGTTTTTAAATATTTTTTAATGAAGCTTAAATGCTAAAAAATAATATGAAAAATTAAAAATTAATTCATTTCCTAAAATAAATCAGCCTGTCATCAAACTTAAATGAAAGAACGTCGAACGTTGTGATTTTTGAAAGCTGTTTTCATTTTGAAAGTATTTACATGTGAAAAGCCTCTCCTAAGCATCGAATGACAACCCGTAAAATATGAATCACTTCCGTAAAAAATATTTTTCACTTGATTTTATGTAACACATATTATTTAAACTAATTTTATACATTTAATACTTACATTCCTTATTATATATACATATAAAGGAGAATTGGTAACTGTATATCTGTCTGTCTGTTTTCTATACAAATCTACACCGCTTGAACAATCTACAGCAAATTTGGTACACTTATTCTTTAGAACCCTGCGGGTAACGTAGGCTACAAATTATCACCCTTTCTATTTGACGTAGGGAGTTAAAAACAATTCTAAGTCCCCATAGGAATAACATTGAGTATTGCTAGGGGGCGCTCTCTCCAGGTCTGGCTGTGCAGATGACGTCAGAATTGACATCTACAGGAGTAGCCTCTCAAGATGACCTCGGAGTTTTTTAGAATCTTAGAGTATGATGCAAACGCGGATGGGTCGATTGCGCTGAAAATCGCTCAGTATCATCTCCTAAAATGCGGGATAGAATTTTCAAGCATAAAGTGGTAATTGCTTGAAACGTTGATCCTGATATCATATCAGTATGATTTGTCAACTTTCATAATGATGGTGGAATTCCGAAATTCGCATTCCTTGGTGCAAAGAGCCACAAATAAAAAATATTTATAAGAAAAAACTAATACGATGCAATAATACGATGTATGTCATTTTGTTTTTTAAGGAAATGTACTTAAAGAGCATTCACAATCACTCCAAAACTCAAAATCGACTTTTGTATATAGTCATCTCAGAATCAGCTTCTGTAGATTTGTCTTACCTATAGTATGTGAAATGGGTCTAAAGTAAATTCTAGAAGCTATAAAAATCTCAGTCTTAAAAATTGTTTTGCGCTCGTTTATTTTTTCTCTATGCTTGCATTTTCTGACAGAAAAATGATTTTGGGGATCACTTTCAATCGACGTTTAACCCGAGAAAAAATTCAGCTAGTTTAGATATAATTAGTACAACTAGTGGTCGCCCAATGGTCGAAATTCGACCATAATTAATTTAATTTTTAAGTTTGAACGTTAATAAGGTTCTTTTGTCAAAGAGTATATATTCATTGCATATAATTTTTCGAATTTTGTTCTATTACGTAAGCTGCGAGCATATGTACAAATACGTCATAGGAAAAATGCGGTATAGCTTGGTTAAGCCATATCTAAAAAACAATAACGCGTTGTTTGACATTTTCTTGGGTTTTTTTATTGCTATACTGGCCACAGGTTTCGCCAAGGCTACACAGTTAATTTGCCTGTCTTTTTCAAATTATATAAGATTTAAATAAAAAATAAATCCAAAAAATGAAAAATGAAATAAGGAATACGTGCTTCGTATTTTTTTATATATTTTTTATTGAAACAAAAAAAACCCGGGTGGTTAAAAAAATAAATGTTGTCCATTGAACTTGAAATAGTTCGACAATGAATTTAATGATTCAAAACTTCTGTGTAGACGATGTTTTTTGTAAAAACTCTTTCATCGTTTGCTAAATCCACTTGACCGTTATATTCTGAAATATAAAATCTCAAACCATCGAATGATCGAACTCTACTTGCTGCGACGTACAATTGACCATGTGTAAAAACTGGCTGCCTCAATAAAATTCCAATTTTTTGAAATGTTGTCCTTGAGACTTATTTATTGTCATCGCAAATGCAGGTATAATTCGAAATTGAGTTCTTTGAAAGTTAAATGGTAAGATAGTTCCGGAATATGTTAAATTTATACGTGGAATCAAAATTATTTTATTGCGTGCGGTTCCAGTTAAAACTTCGCAATCAATAGTATTACTTTGCATAAATTTGATGCGCATTCATGTTCCATTGACAAATGCTTCCTTTGTATTTAAGTTTCTGATAAGCAAAACGATGCAATTAACTTTCAATACTAACTTACGTGGTGGCAAATTATGCCAAATCTCATACTCCTCCGTGCGCGCAATGTGCTTAAAAAGGGGTACAAAGTTTTTCTCCACGTATTAATATATAGATTACAGTATATGAACGTAAACAATGAATGTTTTATTTTGTTTAATTTAATATATTTGTAACGCATATTATACATTAATTTTATCTTTCTGCACTCCTTCTCCATATGAACTTTAATTATGCCAAATCTCATACTCCTCCGTGCGCGCAATGTGCTTAAAAAGGGGTACAAATTTTTTTCTACACGTATTAATACACTACTGGCCACCCAAATTGCAACACCAAGAAAGACAAGAGATATCACAACAAAATTTATTTTGTAGATAACATGTTGACCAAGTATCAAATGATTAAATTTATAGACTTCTGTGAAGTGTGGTTCCTGCCAAAATCAGTAGCCAGAGTAGCCGCCATTGTTGGAGATCACCGCTGCCACACGCCTCGGCATTGATTCAAAGAGACTTTGGATGTGTTCTTGGGGTACAGCAGACCAAGCAGCTTCCACACGTTGCCAAAGTTGATCTGGTGTGGCAGCTGGGGATGTATTCTGGGTCAATCGTTGAGCAACCATGGACCACATGTTTTCTATCGGCGAAAGATCCGGAGAGCGAGCTGGCCAGGGAAGCAATTCAATCTGCCGATTGACGAAGAAACCTGGACAATGCGTGCCACGTGTGGTCGCGCATTATCCTGTTGAAATATGGCTGTGGGCAAGCCCTGAATGTGAGGAAGGACAACTGGCTCCAACACCTCGGAGATGTAGCGCTGGCTGTTTAAAGTACCGGTAATGCGTACTAGAGGAGTGCGAGAGTGATATCCAATACCGCCCCATACCATAATACCCGGTGCAGGACCAGTGTGGCGGTGCATAACGCAGCTGTTCAGCAACCTCTCTCCACGGTGTCTCCAGACTCGAATCCGACCATCGTGGTGTTGCAGACAGAAGCGTGACTCGTCAGTAAAGACAATTTCATTCCATTCTGCCGTCCACATCCTTCTTTCATAGCACCATTGGCGGCGGAAACGTCTGTGGTTCTGCGTCAAGGGTAGACGAAGCAATGGACGTTTTGCGGACAGACCACTCTGCTGTAAACGGCGTCGAATGGTACGCGCAGACACTGGATGATGCGGTACAGACTGAATGTGCTGTGCTATGGTTCGTGATGTGGCTGAGCGATCCGTCACTGCCATACGCACAATATGCCTGTCATCACGTGAAGTGGTGCACTGAGGTGGATGCGATCGAACACGTCGGTCCGTCGTACCCTCCTGCATCCAACGATCACATATCCGCATTACAGTTGTTTGGTTTCGTCCAACACGACTACCGATTTCCCTGAAAGATAATCCACAATCTCGGTAGGCCACTATCCTTCCTCTGTCGAACTCGGATACTTGATCAAAAGATGATCGCTGTTTTCTACGAGGCATAATTGATCGTTTTTTTGAAAAAAACACAAGAAAAACACAATTGCCGTACTTGAAATCCTCGAAATCTCCAAGCCTTAAATAGCGCTTTGAAGTGGCGCCACAGGCGCGCGTGATGTGCGTCTGCGCTGAAATTCTAATCATTTGCATATCTCACCTCCGCTAATGCATGTTGTAAATTTCATATTATTTGCATGCTTCCTTCAGGGTGTTGCATTTACGGTGGCCAGCAGTGTAGATATGTTGTACCAGCAGACCCGTGCATAGCATCTGCGCAGAACTTTCTTAATTGCTTATATCTATTGAGGACAAAGTGTCGTTGCCACATTTCGTATAATTTATAATGATATATAGAATGACACTCAAATTTCTAAGTTCCAAATGAAATAACGTCATCCAAAAATACGCAACAGGATTTCATGCACTTTCTGGTTTAATGTAATTCATATTTGCTGCAATGAAATGCATCGTCAAAGTTTACTCCTCAATTGTGGTACCCCAATTAGCTTTTGAATGTTCACTTCAATTTCATATCATTATCTTGTTCAAAGGCGAGAGCGATTAGGTATTTTTTCTCTAAACCTAATTTCGTGCTTGTACACATTTTCATTTTTGTGCGGATTTCTATCTTCCAGATTTCTCATTGCTTTCTGTAAACAGACTGCTAAAGAAATATGATATGAAGAATCCTATACTCTTCGAGACGCCTTTCAACCAAGACAAGCTAAAACTCGTCTAATTGCATTTCAATCAAGCTTATTTCATTGGCGTAAAAGTGATTCTAATTTACAAAAACTTTAATAAAGGTTTACTGTATTATTTAGCAGTACTGAATGTAAAAAAAAATTAGTAATTGACTGAAAAAGAAAATTACAAAATAACTTCAAGTATAATGTGCTTAGACAATTTTTAAATTAGTGCTTTGGAACATATAATTTACACTACATGACTTATGAATTAAAGTACACTTTAAGCTAAGAATAAATATTAATATGATCTCCCGAATAACTGCTACCTTAATTCATAAAATTGTAAAAGCATCTAATTCAAAGCATAAAATAAGTAAATAATTTATCTTTCTGTTTTTAATCAAATAATACCGGAATAATTTACACAAATGCAAAAATCATTTAAAAAATTTATATTTATAAATTTACACTTTTGATCACGATCTTAAACTACACTACTGTTTGTAAAAATTGCAACACCATGAAAGAATCATCAGAAATAAGTTAAATTTATTCCACGTATTACTTATAGTGGTTTAAATAAACGATCAAATTTACAAAGCAATAAAACAAAAATAATGCCGAAAATCAATATCTTGTGCAGCCACCACGCGCAGCGATGAGAGCCAGTACACGTCGTGGCATAGAATCATACAGATTCTGAATGTCATGCTGAGGAATGACATTCCAGATGGCTTCTATCTGATGCCAAAGTTCAGCCGTACTCTCTGCCCGACGAGCGGTACGAGCGAGTCGCCGTCCGATGTAATCCCAGTCATGCCCGATGGGCGAAACATCTGGGGAACGTGCAGACCATGGAAGAAGCGGATCCTGTCATGCAGTGAAGAAGACTTGTACATTCCGAGCAACATGTGGATGGGCTTTGTTTTGCTGAAATACAGCTCCAGGAATGTGTTGCAGGAGGATAGGACTTTGGACTCCACAACTTCCCTGATGTAGCGCCCGCTGTTCAGGGTCCCCACAATTTGGAGTAGGCAGGATCGCCCATGATATCCAATAGCGCCCCAGACCATAACGCCAGGCGTTCGTCCAGTATGACGCTGAATAAGATACTCCGGGAGAAGGCGTTCACCTCTTTAGCGTCTGACGAGTACGCGTCCATCGTTATAGTCCAGATTATAGCAGGACTCATCTGAGAAGACGACTTGTTGTCAATCGGCCCGCCATTGGCTGTGTTGGTGAAACCATTGTAGCCGGAGCCGTCGGTGGTTCAGCGTCAAGGGAATCCTGCGCAGGGGAATCCTTGCACGTAGCCCATGGCACAGCAGATGTCGACGAACCTAGGGGGCAGACAATGACACACCTGTAGACGTGCTCCAATGTTGTGCCAACGCACGAGAGGACGCTGTACAGTCCGCCACCGCCATGCGGATGAGGTGTCTGTCGTCCCGTGGTGACGTCATATTGCGTGGCCCACTGCCGGGGTTTCGACTTGTCCGGTCTCCATGGTCCATCTCCCACTCACGCATCACTGTTGTGGCATTACGCCCCGTGCGAGTGGCGATTTCACGATACGAAATTCCACCCTCACGGAGGCCGATCATGCGATCCCGTTCGAACTCCGTTAGTTGCTCGTACGGCACTCTGCGTTTTTTGCAAGGCATATTGACTTGTAATCAATCATTTACAGCAGTCAAACGACGATACTCACATTTTAATGCACCTTTACAGTTCTTTTTATACACGGCTGACTTGTAAGTTTAGAGGGTGTTTCTCGGTCCACACACGCGTGATCGCTTTGTAATTCTAATCATTTGCATATCCTAACTTGTTTTGTATTTCCTGCGGGTTTCGTATAATTTGCATTCCTTCATTATGTTGCACTTTTCACAAACAGTAGTGTATTAAAGCATTGTTTGGGATCCTAATAATTTCAGCATGCAACTAAAAAATAATACATTATACGGTACTTTATAGGGAATTATACGGAAATTTTGGTATGATATAACCATTTGTTATAACGTTTCTTTGAAAATAAGATTCATAGAGGCGAATTCAATTTATTCAGTTCCATTATCTCAGGTTTATTATTTGAATAAATTAGAACTTATTTACTTGATAAATACGTTTCAATTTGCTAACGGGATTACAAAATTTTAGGACTAATCTAATATGATTACAAAAGGCCGGATACATTTTAATTTAGATGTTCTTAAAGTGGAAGGTACAAACAAAAATAAGTAGAAAAAGAGTTACACTTCCTTCTAGTACAATGTAAACATATATCTGAATGCATTACCATTTTCAAAGTTCTACATAAATTTAGTATAAAATGAAAGTGTTAGCCTTTTTATTATCATAGAGGAATATATTTCATTACTTCATTTTATTTTATTTCCAGCATATGTAATATAGTCTTAAATTATTATATGAAATTAAAAAACATACTTATTGAGGGAAACTAAATTGAATTTCAGAGTTTCTTCACTAAAGCAAATAAGTATATTGTAAAAATTTCATATGTAAATTGCCTTGGAAATATCTTTGCATTAAGAAAATAATTTTCTTTGCTGAGATCATCTAAAAGTTTGCTGAGAAAGACCTATTTGGGATTATTTACTTATTGTTTCTCAGCAGATAAATATTCAATTACAGAGAATAAAAAATATGTGACAAAAAGCCAGAAGAAAGACAATACACAAATACAGTTACATAAGAGATAAAAAAAATTACCATCGAAGCAGATTACGTTTTGAATTGAAATCATTAAAAAGTACATCAATCTCCGAGAAAGAATTATGCGATTTCAAAAAATCTATTTATAGCAAAATTGTTATACACAATCTTTTTTAAAGGTTTAACAAAAAATAATTTATACCGTTTCTGGTGATACATCTGGAGTCGTTAAAACCAATACAAGAAACTAAAAAGAGAGAGAATCAATTTTGAATGTAGGTCATAAAATTTTTTGTTAAAGTAATGTCTACGGAACTTCAAAGTTATGAAATCGAAATGATTTCGCAATTCAGAATGTACACCTGAAGATTCGTAATTCTTGGAATAAATGCATTTCAAAATGTTATTCTGTATTCTTTTAATATCCATGATACGGAAGTCATCTGACCATAGTGAAAAATTACGAGGTGTATCGGCTCTCGGTACTTTCCCTTCGGGATTGATCCCTGACAGTCACCAATAGCCCGCTGTGTTGTCTTCAATGTGACAAAATTCGACTACCCACCATGAAAAGACAGTGGTAATAAGGATTCCAGATTGCAGTTCCCAATTCAAGTCTGTATCCTACATAAACATTAAATAACAGTTTTTCTCAATCTACACGTTCGATGTGCGAAGTTTTAATCAATTTCATATTAAACTCCGATGACAAAAGAGAATTTCTAATATAGACTTTTATCTATTTAACAGTTAGTTATTAATTGTAAACTTCCTTGAAATTAAAACAAATATGAATGAAGTATAAAACTAATGCGTTTGTGTGAAAATAATTAAACTCTGTAGGTACACTAACACCATCTTTCATTTTAGGTCTTGATGTAGCTTTGCCAATCACAGTACCAACCGTGACCCTTCCTGCAACTCTAAATGTTACCAAAATCATAGCATCTATTTCGACTACCTTACCTACCTTACCTACCTTACCTACCTTACCTACCTTACCCACCGTACCCACAGTACCCACTGTGCCATCAATCTAGTGAAAAGGAGGTAGGTCTTATGCATCAACAGTTTACCAACTTTCTACATCGACCTCAATATCGATGTGGAATGTTTCCTTTGGACACGGACATCTATGACTTTAAATGCAATTAATTAATTCCCCCTTCAAAATAACTTCATTTAACCCTCAAAGTGTTTCGACAAGGTATCGCGTTCAATAGCTGGTCAATTTATGTTAAGGACGAGATATCTCGTCCATCTAAATCTGGTCAGTTTGGCTAATGACGAGCTATCACGTGGAGACAAAACTGGTCTATTATTCCAAGAGGAATGAAGATCCGATTAGGAAAAACATTGTAACTTGCCCAGAACTGGTGACAGTTTGGAAAAGAGCTTTGCCCCAGAAACTGGCCTCTATATTGAATGTTTCGGCGTGAAGATAAAACACCAGGCTGGTTAATTCGGATCACCAATAAATAGAGTAATGACCCGATAGGGCCTCTAACTTTATCATTATTTTTAAGGTTAAATTCTCATATCAATTTAAGCTAAACATTTTAAATTCCCCTTAATTATATCTAATATTTCTTTAATTTCATCAACTCAATAGATGTACAGGGGTTAGAATCTCAAACAGTTTTAGGTCATCGAAACATAGCCAGTCATGATCAGTACTTGGAAGGACAACCATCAGAATACCATGTGATTCGATGGGTGTCTTAACTTTTGAATTAGCTGATTTATTTTGATTATCAAATCCCTAAATAAAAAGTTTTAACTCAAAATTTTCCCATTCATATAATATTATTTTTATGCAAACCTAACTGTACTTCAGTTGTGGGGATAAGCTGCTGAGTAGCGGGTTCTCCGTAGGTGTCCTGTCCTGATAGTCAATTTCTAATAATTACATTGATTTGAATTTTTGCCTTTTTTGTTTGCTTAGAAATCACAAATTGTAATTGGTATGTGTTAATGGTATTTTAAATCTTTGGATATTATAATTTTGTATATGATGGTAGAGGAAAATGAAATTTAAGTTAATAAAAAATAATGTAATAAATGGTTATGGTATAATATGAAAATAATGGTTCTCCGTAGGTGTCCTGTCCTGATAGTCAATTTCTAATAATTACATTGATTTGAATTTTTGCCTTTTTTGTTTGCTTAGAAATCACACATTGTAATTGGTATGTGTTAATGGTATTTTAAATCTTTGGATATTATAATTTTGTATATGATGGTAGAGGAAAATGAAATTTAAGTTAATAAAAAATAATGTAATAAATGGTTATGGTATAATATGAAAATAATGGTTCTCCGTAGGTGTCCTGTCCTGATAGTCAATTTCTAATAATTACATTGATTTGAATTTTTGCCTTTTTTGTTTGCTTAGAAATCACAAATTGTAATTGGTATGTGTTAATGGTATTTTAAATCTTTGGATATTATAATTTTGTATATGATGGTAGAGGAAAATGAAATTTAAGTTAATAAAAAATAATGTAATAAATGGTTATGGTATAATATGAAAATAATGGTTCTCCGTAGGTGTCCTGTCCTGATAGTTAATAAAATGAATTTAAGTTAATAAAAAATAATGTAATAAATGGTTATGGTATAATATGAAAATAATGGTTCTCCGTAGGTGTCCTGTCCTGATAGTCAATTTCTAATAATTACATTGATTTGAATTTTTGCCTTTTTTGTTTGCTTAGAAATCACAAATTGTAATTGGTATGTGTTAATGGTATTTTAAATCTTTGGATATTATAATTTTGTATATGATGGTAGAGGAAAATGAAATTTAAGTTAATAAAAAATAATGTAATAAATGGTTATGGTATAATATGAAAATAATGGTTCTCCGTAGGTGTCCTGTCCTGATAGTCAATTTCTAATAATTACATTGATTTGAATTTTTGCCTTTTTTGTTTGCTGCAGGACATGAACCGCTGTAATTCGTTAGAAAGGATGCACACATATCGTTCATTTGTCAGAGACATTTGTAGGCGTACCAGGGATCCCCTTGAATGCCAGATAAACAAACCCCATACCATCACAAAGTCACCACTAGTGTGTACTACCCCTGTTAACATGCGAGATCCATAGCTTCATGGGGTTTTCTCCACACACGGGCCCATACATCTTCCCGAAACAGTTGGAAAAGGCACTATTCAGACCAGACTAGTCGTTTCCAGTTATCAATTGTTGTGTTCCCGAGCCCGGATGAGGCGCATAGCTGTGTGTCGAGTATTCATCAAGAGTACTCTAGATGGGCGTCGGCTACTAAAGTCCACATCTTTGAGGGAGAATTGCACAGTTCTCCCGCTGCTATTTGTTGAGAGCCTAGCATTGAATTTCGGTGTTATTTGTGGCAGTGTTGCACGCCTATCAAGTGAAACAATTTTTGCCAGACCAAGCTGTTTACGTTCACCCAGCGACTTTTTATGACCACACTGTCGTATGTTACAAGATTGTCTAGAATTCTTCTAATCATGGTACACCCTTGAAATTGAGTACTTGAAAATTCCAATATCTTTTCTACCTTTGAAATGCTATTAACCGTCTTACGAGCTCCATATTAAACCCGCTGAAAATTGCTTAAATAGTGATACCTTGCCATTCTCACGGCGGAAACAGATCTACGTGATTTCACAGATGTCTAGCCTTATATAAGCACTGACAGATGCAACCAATGATGTTCATATGTGGCGTTACTATATGTTGTGCACAGGCTCGTCTATAGCAATTTTTCCGTCACTTTAATGTATATATCAGTGTATCTCAACGTATTATTTTGCTACATTAATTTTAAAGACTCCTTAGAAACGTGAATTTAATTGAGAATATTTTAATTTCAGGTGCATGAAGAAGTGATTGACGTAAAATACAAGAGCTACACTTATCCTGATGAAACGGCCCTTTGAAAAACTTTCCACGAATACGACTCAATGATGACGGATATGTCAGTTTTACTAAATATATGATTTATCACGAATAATAAAATCCTTAACTTGCAATTTATGTATTATTTTAGTATAGCAAGCATGCATTAATTTTAGCAACATAATCAACAGCTTAAATTTTACTTTTCTGACATTTTAAGGATTTTAAGGAGGCAATCAGAAATTAGTTTTTATTAAAACTCCAACTGAATGTCAGAAAAATTAAATATGCTAAGTATTGTTTAATAATATTCTTCTTAATCTGATATAGTATTTGGTATATATTTTATTTGGTAAGTAGCCTTTTAATTATTTTAATTATATTACTTGATCATTTTTAAGAAAGTTAACTTTTTCGAATGGTGAAGGTGAAAATCTCAAATGAACAATATACAAAACAAAGTGTTTTACTTATATATTTTACTAATTTATACTTGCAGTGGTTTCTGTTAATAGAATTCACTGTTCTACAATTCCTAGTATAAATATGAAAATATTGTTGAAACAATTGTGTGTATATACATACTTGATATAATCATAACTATAACATTGAACTTTAATTTTGCATATTATGCCACACATTTTACCAATGATCATTCTTTGAGAATAATAATTACTTGTGAAGAACATATTTGAAAGGAAAATACCCTTGAAAACTAATATGTTCTAGTTATTTCTACTATCATTAACATTTCTATGAGGTAGGCAGGTAGATATTTAATTAACGGTCTTACGGTCAATTAAAGGTTACACTGGAGTAACTCAACGGGCTATTGGCGGCGGTCTGGGATCAAACCCGAAGGGAAAGCTTTGAGGACACCACGCAACTTTGAACCACTGTCAGATGACGAGGTCATACCTAAGCTGAGTCATCACTCTCTAAACTTCCACACCACGCCAACGTGAGGACATTTGAGGCCACGATAGATTTAACACACACCAGCCCCCTTTGTAGACGACGGTCTTTGCTTGGATTCGAACTCGCAACCCTCCGGTTGCTAATCCGTTACTCTTCCAACCGGGTACCGCGGCCCCAAGATTTCTATGAAAATACTACCTTTTTTAACTTAGTTCTGGTTTTTTTGAGTATTGCAGTGTCATATTTTTCACTCTACCTCTTTTATTGAGCAGCCTAACTAACTATTATAAGTCGTAATAACAAAAATCTTGCTCTCTTCTTATGGATTTTAATTACATTTTTTTGGAGTGAGTTTTTCAATTAGCTCCTCTACCCTTACAGCGTACGATTTCTGATTTATGAATTTTATATAGACGTGTTCTGAAGTATTATGTCGTATGATTTTAACGAAGGATTACAAAGACAACAGAATGACATGCTGGCTTTTATCGAAGTCTATTATAGACACCATGGAATAAAAATTTGAAACCGATACATGAGAGTTCACTCAAAGAAGTTTGTACTCGTAATTAATTTAAATTCATAAGAGTAGTGAATTATACACAGTAATACTTTGAAATCCTTTATTAGAGTCAAACCTAGAAAATAACTTCAATAACTAAAGCAAAATACACTATACGGACAAAAGTATTTGGATACTGCAGAAACTTTGAAGGTTGTTTTTCCTGGTTAGGTTGTTAGGAAAAAATCAGGTCCTCAACGTTCTGGATAATTCGGTCTTGCCTACACTATGGCAATACTACGGCCATGATGGTTGTTTCTTCCAACATGATCGAACTCTATATCATACTGCAAAACGTGTGCTAGACTGGTTTCCTGAAAATGAGGTGAATTTGCTCGACTGGCCTGCTCAGTGCCCCGATCTCAATCCGATCGAGCACATTGTGGGACGAACTGGAGCGACACCGCCATGCACGCCCATCTTCACGACAATCTCTTCTCACAGCCTTGTCAGAGGCATGGCAAGCTATTCCTGCCCAGACTTAGAGAACTTGTTGAAAGTATGCCTCGACGTGTTGCAGCTGTAATACAAGCAAAAGGAGGGCCTACCCGTTACTAAATAGAATAATAAAGCACTTTTCTGAAAAACATGCAGTGTCCAAATACTTTTGTCCATATTGTAGCTTATACCTAACAATAACTTATAATTTATAATGTACTTACCTTAGTTTGTGATATTAGACAGCACAGCCTTTTCTGTCAGTATAATCGTCCTTCACTTTCCTACCTAGTCACAAGATGATGCACAGTTGTTTCATAATGCATTTGTTGCTGCAATTTTGTTGTCTCTAAAATTCCCATAAAGCTGCAAAAATCAAAATTTACCACATTCGTTTCGCTTAGTTTTCGTTTTGAAATCTTTGACTCTGCTGAACGATTCTTCATTTCGTGATTTTATTTGAGCCTTTTCAACAATCACTTTTTTAATCAGAAACCTTACGGCGGTGTGTTGCTCCATGCGATATAAATTGAACTACCTACCTACTAGAAACCTTGCGCAAGCTAATGATTTATAATTTTCATACCGTCAAACTCAATGGCGTTTGATTTCATACACTACATTTCAGAGCTTCATAATTTTCTTGCCAGTAAATGCTAGACGTATTTACCATTGAAAAACTTTCACGGAAAATATTAGTAAATGCATTCAATTAATCAATCAGTCGATTTCATATTAAGCCCCGACGACGACAAAACCCGAAGAGAATTGATAAGACAGACTTTTATTTATCTGACATTTATTGGTTTGAAGCTACCTAGAAATTACAGTTATATGGACGGTGAAAAGACGTTTACTTGCAGGTAGTTTCATTTAAGAATTTTATTTTATATGTGCTTTGTGTGTATAATACTGTATGCATTTATCAGAATTTAATTTATATTTCAAAATATTTCAGACGCTTCTCAGTTTCATTATATTTAATTTACACTTCAGAAAACATATTAATATTTCATCTTTTTAATGGTGTAATTTCACAGATAAAACAGCATTATATGATGTATTTTCGAAGTATAGTTTTATTTAGCAAGCAACATGAATAACACAATTATCTGGGGGATCCACAGTAAACTATTAATATACAAAATATACAAATGGCAAAATATTCCAAACTGAGTAAGTAGTTAATATACATTTACTAAAAATAACAACTAATTGTTTTTGTACATTTAATATAATTGCACGCTGTTACATTGAGAGAACATTACTTTAAAGAACTGAATTTAAAAATATAATTTATACTATAATGAACTAGAGAACTTTCCCAGAATATGACTTTCATCCCTAGACAATTCTACCTAAAACAAAAGGCTCAAAAGGATTTGATTCGCAAAATTATTTCATAAACAAAAATTCCCAATGAGGAAATTGACATCAAAGGAACCTTGTTTGTATTTCAAATTGAGTTAACTTTTTCCACCCTAAAATGCAGCAAAATTTCAAAATATATTCAAACTTTTTCTTCATTAAGACACAGAATCTAATTTAATTACGAAAAATATGAATAAAATGGTACGTTTTCAATTCATACTTTGACATGTTTACATTCATTTAATCAGATAAGCATAAGAAAATATGGGATCTAGAAAGATTTCGGAATAAAAAATTTAACGATGAAAATGGCTGCGCGAAATTGAATTCCATTTTAAGCGTTATGGAAAGTCTATAACTTATTCTTATGTACAAGAAATATAATTAGAAAATCTATTCTTATTTTTAAAAGTTTTCTAGTTTACATATTATGTAGTAGTAATCCAATTAATATTGGAAGCATAAGCAAATAAATAAATTCCATTTACTGCTATTTTTGGAAATTTGAAAAAGATTTCACGAAATGAAGTATTCAGCTCTTCCCTAGAGTTCAATTTTCTGTCTTAATAAAATTCAATTGGAGCCCAAGTGCTCTAATTCAGACAATGGTAGAATAATATCTTGACTAGTTCTGTCAATAATACACTACCTGACATTGAAAATGCAACACCCAGAAGGAGTGCGTAGAACTGGATGAAATTTACAGGGTAGACGCAGCTCACCGAGATATGTAAATGATGCAAACTGCGCAGCTGTCCCGCGCACGGCGAGTGAAAAACCAGGGAAGGAACCTGCAAAAGTGGTCAGTTTCGCGCCGCTCTGTTTGCCAGGTAAATCAAGTTCCAATTTGTTTTTGTGTCTCAGAGGAAACGTCTAGTAGCGGAGAATGCCAGAACGCCGCCAATCAAGACAGTTCCAGCAAACAGACGACTTCACGAGGGGTATGGTGATTGGCCTCAGAAGGGCAGGTTGGTCCATACGTCAAATCTCAGCAGATACCCACCTACACCGTTACCACCGAGATAACAAGGCCAGACCGCTGTGACGTTTCGATCACGTGACTCGCTTACTAGTAGTCATAACAAACATCGCCGCATGGCCGACTACTTGTGGATTACCTTTAATGTAGCGTAAGAAATTAGGGTTTTTTATACTATTTTACCGGAAAGCAAGTGCAGCTGCAGTTAAATATTGTTATATAACATTTGTGGAACATTACAGTGTCAAGGTGTTAAAGGCTTTCGTCAAACAACACGTTTAACGTGTGTCCAGACCGATTTCTTTAGGCTTAACCACGAGGCTATCCAAAATGCCCTTTAGATGCTGTGTACCTACTTGCTCTGGAAATTATAGATATGGTGATGCACCAAAAGTGGAGGTTCTCTCCTTTCCAGAGGATAAAAATATTAGAAAAAGATGGCTCAGGGCGATTCCACGAGCCGACTTTACACCATCAAAACGCAGCAAAGTCTGCGAACTTCATTTTCAAAACGATGATATCGTCCGGAATGTATCGAAATTCAACAAAAAAACTGGTGAGTGTTCTACCTTTTCCATGAAACGTCTCCGTTTAAAAGTTGGTACTATACCAAGTATATTTCCGAATTGCCCTAAATATCTCTCGAAAACTTGTCCCACCGTTCGTAAAAGCAGGGAAGATAAAATTCGTGAAACTGATTAATTCAATTTATTGAGAGCTATCAACGAAAGCAAATCTGAGTTCATTGCTCATCATGAATCTATTTCTTTTCAAAATTTTAATAGGCTGCTAGAAATTCTGGATTCATTACCCCATAAACAAAATTGGTTTAAACTAATTGAGGAGTCAAAAGTTACTTTTTTCAAAATTTGTTTTAATCCAGGACCTGCAACAAATTACACTGTTGTAATACATTCAAATCTGAAAATGGAAACATTTATATGGCCAAGAAATTTCTGTTTAGATAACAATCAAATCAAAACACCCTGTCACGTTAATAATTTGGAAGTTATTGAAAATTGTTTGAATTTTATAAATGAAATATCAATGAAAAATTCTTCAGCCAACTATGATAATAATCGCTTCAATTGCTTTTACAGTTCAATTGCTTTGATTTCCCATTTTTACAGATTTAATGATGAAGAAAACATTAATTAGATTTCTTTAGACTATGAGAAAGGGTTTTCTTTTCTTTTTGATTTATGGTCACATTTGAGAAACTATGATATTGGGCGGTATTAAGCTTGATTGACGTGTGTACTTTAGTTAATAAAAGTCATAAGCGAGTTTTTCGCTATTTTTTAATTGAATTTACGATATAATTTTGGCTGGTTTTTTAATAAGTTATTGCTTTTACTATTTACGCACACTCTCTGTTATCGTTAGTAAATAAGGAAGAAAGACGCGAGGGTGTGGAAAGTTTCATTCTGAGATTATCATAGTTTTGACTGGGGAAAAACCATATTTACAAACTGCTATAATAATTTGCAATAACGTATAACAATATTTTCCTGTGGTCTCGACGTATATAGAATATATTATGTATCGTTGTAGACAGATTTCACTGTATTAGGCTTTGAATATTCCAATACGGCGGTGGTCGTTCGTATCGCAGGTATGACTACTAGGGAGACGCCATGACGGCAGCGGTCAGGCCTTGTTATCTCGGTGGTAACGCCTACACGCGTCCACGGTGCACCGGTTGTGGCACAGATGGTTGGACCAAGGGAATGTGGCACGTTTGAGGGGTTCCGGTGCAGCCAGAGTGACGTCAGCACGCGTGGACCGACGCATCTGCCGGCAAGCATCGGCGGCCCCGCAAGCCACGTCTGTCGCCCTTTTGCAGCATGTGCAGGACACCCTTGATGCTCCCATATCGTCCAGGACCATTAGGACCCCAGGACCGGCCTGCACTCATGGCGCCCGTTGAGACGACTACCATTGACCCAACAGCACAGACGTCTCCGTTTGCAATGGGGTCGGGATAGAGCCACGTGGACGACGGAATGGCACAGGGTGGTGTTCTCAGACGAGTCACGCTTCTGTTTTAGCAATGACAGTCACCGTGTACGAGTCTGGCGCCCACGTGGTGACAGGGCCAATCCGGCCGCATCTATGGAACGCCATACCGCGAGACAACGCGGTATAATGGTTTGGGGCGCCATCGCCTACGATAGCAGGTCACCTCTGGTCCGTATTCAGGGCACTATGAGAGCCCAACGATACGTGAATGACGTGCTGCAGCCGGTGACACTACCTTTCCTTCAGGGGTGCCCAATGCCATTTTCCAGCAGGATAACGCCCGGCCGCACACGGCACGCATCAGCCACCATGCCCTGCAAGGTACCCAGGTGCTTCCCTGGCCAGCTGTCTCCCCTGATCTCTCACCTATCGAACATTTCTGGGACGTCATTGGACGTCGCTTGCATGCGTTGCCACCGGCACGTTCAGAAGACGAACTCTGGCAAATGGTTGACAGGGAATGGGAAGCCATCCCTCAGGACACCATCCGCACGCTCATTGCGTCTGTACCTAGACGTGTTGCTGCCTGTATCGCCGCTCGCGGTGGTCCTACAACCTACTGATCTGACGTTCTTGCTGCTCAGTGGCAAGGTGTATAATGTTGAAATAAAGATCACTTATTGCTCGTTGCTGTCTCTCTCTCTCTCTCTCTCTGTGTTTGCCAAATTTCATCACTTTCTGCCAACTCCTTCTTGGTGTTGCATTATCAATGTCAGGTAGTGTATAAGGATAATGTCAAGACTTTTTCTAATGCCCGGCCAACTGAACATGATTCACTATGGCGCTACAAGTGTGAATATGTGAATCACTTAGCATTACACTGTTTAACCATGGTGGTGAGTTTGCATTGAACCATACGTACATACCACACATTCTGAGCAAAACCCGTTCATAAGACACATTTTTGTCAAACTAAAATGTAGGGGGTGGTTGCGTATCTTCGAGTACGATTAAAGCACGTCGTCAATAGAAATTCCATACAATTCCGAATTGATCTACGATAATTAATTGGTTAATACCAATTAGTTTAAATGCTAAACTTCACCAAAATGCCAATAAACTTTTTTAAGGTAATCCTGGTAAGTATCCTGCGAGAGCGTTTGGACAGTGGTAGTAAACTTTTTCAGACAGTTTGATTTGTTTGTTTACACTGAAAATTCCTCTCATAGAGATTAATTCCTGACGCACATTCATGCCTTACTCTGGATTTGAACCATGAACTTTTCGATCTAGAAACCAGCACACATATCTGTATAATAAAATGTGATATATTAGTAAATTAAAATTTCATGTCGGAAAATTTTAATTGCAGCCAGATCTCTTCTTCCTCAATTTTATTTTCGCATTTTAAAAATGACTCACTACTAATAAAACATGGTTCTCCTTAGGCTTTTATAACACGTTATGGTGCTCCAGTGTGAGTAAATTCAGTTATCTACCTTTAAGACTTTTGTTTATTCCAGTACAGTAATACCCCAAAGTTACGCGATAAATCGGTTCGACGAAACTCGCTTAAGTCGAATTCGCGTGTCGGGGTACAACTTTGCATATAAATACACATAAATTTTGTTTAATTGGGACCAAGGACTAACAAAAACACTAGTTTAGAAGAAAAATATTTAATAAAATTGCAGTTCTTTATACATATTAATACAAAGTATTAAAAAAATAAATGAGTTACGTAAAAAAGTTATTTCGATGTCGATAGCTTCATAAAATCTAACAAATTCGTCTGACGCACATGCCTTTTACGCAGAATTTCTTCGTAGCAAGCTAATAATTTTTTTATTCCTTGCTTTGTCGCTATAACGCGTTCTTCGTTGAAGTCTGTTTTCTAAAATTTTTATGAAAAAATTGTGCTGAGACATTCTGTCAAGCTTGCAATTATCATGTGTCTTTCTGGTGGAACTGGGTCTGAAGTGTCGGATGCTTCAGTGTCGTTTTGCTCACCTATCATAGCCATGAGTGTCTCAGGAAAAGAAGACGCAGCTTCTTTATTGGCACTTGCCGCCTCTCCACTCTCCGCGATGCTGTGCCAATTACAGCAAGTTTTAAATCGGTTGAACCAACCGTTACTAGCTACAAAGTTTTCATCTTTACCCGCCTCCCCAGTTTCTTTTTCAACCTCTCAAAAATCAGCTGAGCTTGATAGCAGTGTTCCGATCGACTGGACAATTCTTCCCGTTTACTTCATTATCACACCATAATTTCAGCATTGTTTCCATCTCAGCAATAATACCATGACCTTTACAAATTATGCTTGAGTTCAAGGATTGAGCATTTTTCACCTCACCGAGAAATCCTTCTTTATCTTTTATGATTGTTCTTACTGTGGATTCCGGTAGTTCAAACTTCTTTGCCAGTTCACAAATTTTCATTCTGCTATCAAAATTCTTGATAATGTTAAGTTTACATTCCAAATATATCGTTTTCCTTTTCTTACTAGGTGCAAGAAATTCAGATTTACTTCGTTTGGACGATATAGTTTTTTAAGGGTTTAGAAAACGTATAACAAAACAATCTTAACTTTCGTTGATCGTAGAGTTCGTGCAAAAGCGTCCAATGCGTATCACAGCATGAGAAACACTGAAGATAGTGGGCGGCAGTGTTGCCAAACGAAAAAAATCAAGAATCGCGTAAGTCGGGGTATTACTGTATTTAAATGTAATTGCACACATACAATATAGAAGGCTCAGTAAAAATCTGTTTACCTCTTGGAGTTTTTGAACCAAAATTATTTTGTTTATCAGTTCTCCGGGTCATATTTACGGATGGTATTGGTTTGATTTGTCGCTCTACGGTCAGTGTTTGCTTTACGAAACTAATTACATAGGGAACTAATTACATTTTGCTACACTCACCTTTAAATCCCATCACCGAGTTGCTGATGCGACAGGCGATCGGCACTTATAAGCTAGTCGGGCAAGTGATCAATGTGTCCGTCGATGTCAAAACCATGATGAGACAGCTGCCTCTCCACTTCGACAATTACACCTTTAAAGTGATCATGAAGAAGCACTTCTTTTTCTCATGTCATCGCCCTCTGATTCAATTCAATCTGTAGAGTGCCATGATTTGTCGCTCAATAAATGGTATTTGCACACGCAGCCTCGTTTCGTTTCTCGCTTCACCACACAGTTCTACGCAAAAATATACAACATAGTAAAGCTATACACATGCCACTACTTTTTAGCATCTTGTTACCCACTCTTGCTCTTCATTATCCACTTTTTCCCCTGGATCGAACATTGCCCCATGATATTCCACAGGGAGGTGATAGCACCTACATCGGGAAACAATGGGT
Source organism: Meta bourneti (assembly GCA_933210815.1). NCBI lineage: Eukaryota > Metazoa > Arthropoda > Arachnida > Araneae > Tetragnathidae > Meta > Meta bourneti. The sequence goes on along the minus strand of OW119923.1, from coordinate 29,136,264 downwards.
TAAGCCCAATCAGGAGTTTGGATGTCTGCACACTATACCGTCATCGAACCAGCTAGATGCTTTGATGAGTCAGCGACGGCGATTAGATTATTTGACCTCTTTCCACTCTCCTTTTCATTTATCATACACTTCCTCTTCCAAAGGGACCACGAGCGATGGAAGAAATGGGAAGAGAAAAGTTCCTGTATCTTTCTGTTTTTGTAAATGCTTATTTCGTGTGTTAATTAATGGTTACATGAAAGTTGTAGTGTCCAAAAAATTGGGTCTCGTTCTGTGTTCCAATGACGTCACACCACCTGTAAAGTTGGTTCTCTTTCATAAACTCGATTTTTCCTTACTTGTTAATGTTTGCCATGAACATTGTTAGGCGCTTATTCGCAGAAAGCTGTCTAGACACTTTTAGCCTTTTTACTGTAAATGAATTAACTTTTGTGATTTAATCTCATGCATGACCAAGTTTATAAAGGCATGTGAAGTTTTTAATTTCCTGTTTAAACGTGATACATGTGGTCAAAGCACTTTTTTATATGACGTGCAGAAAATAATTGAAATTCCATAAATTTGAAGCTCCCTTTACCTTGGAATATAAAGTTGAAAATTTAGTCATTTGCTTATTTTGTGTGCACTTCTTTGTACTCAACAACCTAATTCGTTTCCTTGGAACGTGACTCAAATAGCCAAAAACGGAAGGTTTAATTTCTATTAATTTTCAAAGCTCCTACATAAAATCTAGAAAAAATAGTTGATTATTGCTAATTTATGAATGGCGTTGGAAATATAACCAGCCCATTCCTGTAATACCATGTTTAGTGTAATTAAATTTTGCTTTGTTCATGAAACAATTTTGTTTAGAGAAACAATGTTGAACTTCGGAAACATTCAAATCTATAAGTATTAGTCTGCGCTAGTTTCCTTATTGTAAATACTTTATTGCAATGGAACTTCATTTTATCATTTCTTAACTAATTTTTCTGAATTAATTGTTCGAAAGCATAAAACTTTATTATTTTAACCATAATGAACAGATTGATGAAATTATGATTTTGTCCGGTATCTAATTTTCAATAAAAGCATGAAAGTTTGTTATCTGTTTGTGGAAAACAGAGTGCAATCGTATTTAAAAAATTCAAAACACACACAGGATATTATTTTAGCGTGCAACATGGAAATAAATTATCACAATAAAATCATAGTTTCGGTTACAAGATTTTATAATGGCCAAAATATATACATATTTCAATAACGTAAGTGGCACAGAAATAGGCATTATTTGTATATCAGCGAACGGCAACAAAAGGGATATAAGCAATATAAAATCAACCACTTTGGGATTTATTCACCAAATTTAGCAGTTTACTTTAAATATGCTTGACTTGAACTATGGAGCTATATAATATTGTTAAAACTACACTGAAGTGCTCTTCAGTCTAATAATATTCTTCAGGAATCTGATTACGGAAAGCAATGAACAATCTGGAAGAAAATATGAGCAAACATAGGTTTAGCATAAAGAAAAAACGAATCCTCTTTGAAGAAGGGAATGGGATGCAACTTAAGTAAAGTTCAAATTCTAATTGTGGTAACATGACTGGGGTGTGTTTTTTACCATGCATTTTATTGGAAATAGGAATTAACGTCAGTAAAAGTAAACTAAATGCTGCCATATATTTTGGATAATTTTATTTCATTTAGAGGTATTAAATCCATTTATGTAAATATGAATGTACTCGTATATTCATTAAAAGGATTGAAATAAGATATAAAACGTGGTAACAACACTGACATCAATAGATATAAGCAATTAACCCTTCTAGTGTTTCTACGAGATATCAATTCACGATTTGGTCAATTTTGCTAAGGACGAAATATATCGTCGAGACAAAACTGCCCTATTACTCCAAGGGGAATGAAAACCTGAGTAGAGGAAAAGCAAATTGTTCCTTGTCCAGATCTGGTGATAGTTTGGAACAGGATTTTGCACCAGAGCTGGCCACCACAGGGCAATTTTGGACACGAAGATAAACCACCAAGATAGTTAAAAAAATTTAGAGCAGATGCTATGATATGGGGTACTTGCATATGCTATAAATAATGTAGTATACGTCTTTGATTCGTCAAACATCCTTTTCGCTGTGCAATCATTCTTAACCCTCCTGATGGCTGTCTTGGCGAAATATCTTTGCATTGATAAAGCTGATCAGATCTTGATAGACAAGATATTTCGTCATTAGAAGAAATCTTATCAGATCTTGATCTCGTCATCATAAAAACTAGGCAATCTTATGACAAGATATCTCATCATTTATAAAATTAGTCAGACCTTGATGGACGAGATATCTCGTCGAAATCATTTGGAGGGTTAAATACGATGTTGTGACCGATGCGATGGAATATTTTGATATCATCTACTCGTTACACTTAATTGTACGTTCTGACAAATGATCTCTTTTTTTACATTTATTCGGTCTTAATGAAGTAGAAATCCGTCATTGCTTAATCAACGTTCTTCCAGAATCTCCGGAGACTCATTACGGTCTTTTAAAGGATGGGATATCTTGTTCCATTTCGCACTGACGTCGGTTTTTGAAAAAATAAAAGCCTGCAGGCCCGTAATTAAACTTGCGGGGTAAAATCTTTTTTTTCCTGGATGGAACCCTGTCCGCATCCGAAAATTACCCTTTCCATGTAAAAATGCAAAATGCCGTCTGAAACAATTACTCGTCGGAATCAGATAGGGAAGGCCGAAGACTGTTCGTGGTGTGTTTTCCTTTTCATGTCCCTTTTCATTCCATTATCTTATGGAACCGGAAATTAAGAGAATCGAAGGATGCAATGTTTTATTGTATTGTTTTTTATGGGAATACACATTCTGGATCTAGAATAGGAAGTTAAAAAGTTAAAGCATAAAAATAAAATTTAAAAAGGAAAATCTTTCGTTGTTTCTGTTTTAAAAGAATGGATTCTTCGAAGATGCATGCAAGTAGCAACAGTAAACAGTGATATTAGTTTTGGAGAAATTTTCTAATAGTTTCCAACCATTCAATATAAGGATTAAATAAAGTTATAATAAGAGTTAAGCCGCATAAATGTGTTGTCACAGGATGTAGAGTTTATTCAAATTCAATAAACAAATGGTTTTAGAGGGATTTGTAATACATATTTCCATCTGTTCAATACTTGAACTACACTGCTGGCCACCGTAAATGCAACACCCTGAAGGAAGCATGCAAATAATATGAAATTTACAACATGCATTAGCGGAGGTGAGATATGCAAATGATTAGAATTTCAGCGCAGACGCACATCACGCGCGCCTGTGGCGCCACTTCAAAGCGCTATTTAAGGCTTGGAGATTTCGACGATTTCAAGTACGGCAATTGTGTTTTTCTTGTGGTTTTTTCAAAAAAACGATCAATTATGCCTCGTAGAAAACAGCGATCATCTTTTGATCAAGTATCCGAGTTCGACAGAGGAAGGATAGTGGCCTACCGAGATTGTGGATTATCTTTCAGGGAAATCGGTAGTCGTGTTGGACGAAACCAAACAACTGTAATGCGGATATGTGATCGTTGGATGCAGGAGGGTACGACGGACCGACGTGTTCGATCGCATTCACCTCAGTGCACCACTTCACGTGATGACAGGCATATTGTGCGTATGGCAGTGACGGATCGCTCAGCCACATCACGAATCATAGCACAGCACATTCAGTCTGTACCGCATCATCCAGTGTCTGCGCGTACCATTCGACGCCGTTTATAGCAGAGTGGTCTGTCCGCAAGACGTCTATTGCTTTGTCTACCCTTGACGCAGAACCACAGACGTTTCCGCCGCCAATGGTGCGATGAAAGAAGGATGTGGACGGCAGAATGGAATGAAATTGTCTTTACTGACGAGTCACGCTTCTGTCTGCAACACCACGATGGTCGGATTCGAGTCTGGAGACACGGTGGAGAGAGGATGCTGAACAGCTGCGTTATGCACCGGCACACTGGTCCTGCACCGGGTATTATGGTATGGGGCGGTATTGGATATCAGTCTCGCACTCCTCTAGTACGCATTGCCGGTACTTTAAACAGCCAGCGCTACATCTCCGAAGTGTTGGAGCCAGTTGTCCTTCCTTACCTTTAGGGCTTGCCCACAGCCATATTTCAACAGGATAATGCGCGACCACACGTGGCACGCATTGTCCAAGGGTTCTTCGTCAATCGCCAGATTGAATTGCTTCCCTGGCCAACTCGCTCTCCGGATCTTTCGCCGATAGAAAACATGTGGTCCATGGTTGCTCAACGATTGACCCAGAATACATCCCCAGCTGCCACACCAGATCAACTTTGGCAACGTGTGGAAGCTGCTTGGTCTGCTGTACCCCAAGAGCACATCCAAAGTCTCTTTGAATCAATGCCGAGGCGTGTGGCAGCGGTGATCTCCAACAATGGCGGCTACTCTGGCTACTGATTTTGGCAGGAACCACACTTCACAGAAGTCTATAAATTTAATCATTTGATACTTGGTCAACATGTTATCTGCAAAATAAATTTTGTTGTGATATCTCTTGTCTTCATTGGTGTTGCAATTTGGGTGGCCAGCAGTGTATATAAAGTTAAAGCTATCCCCACAATCTTCCACATAAATCCATTTCTTCTAACTATTGTTTCCAATGACAGGGTGTACAAAGTTTAATTGTGTTAATGATTCAATGTAGGGCAAGTACGAACTTAATTCTTTAAAGTTCGTATTGAACCAATTAATACTAGGTTCTAGTAAGATTAAAAAGTTTCGTATTTTTATCATACTTCCAGATCCTTAACTAATATGTTTACACCCTCATTTGTTCAAACATACCCGTTGGTTGGTAGATAGTTAACTAACATTGTACTGGAGCAACACAACGAGCTTTTGGTGACGGTCCGGGATCCATCCCAAAGGGAAAGATCCAAGGACACCTGGTCATTTTGAACCACGATCAGATAACGCGGTCAACACCTGAGACGGCACCCTACTCTCCAAACTTCCACACCCCACCAACGTGAGTACATTTGAGACCACGACGGATTTAACATGCACCAGCCTCCGAGTATACGACGGTCTTTGATTGAACCGAATTTCAAACTCGTAACAAACCGGTTGTTAATCCGTTACACTTCCAACGGGGACAGGCATTGATATAATTAAAAAAATATTTTATAATGCTATTTTATGGGGTATGCTGTTTCATGGGCATGTCCATGGTATGCACTTACCCAATATGACGGGGCAAGTACATGATGGATTCTTTTATTCTCTGCAATATGGTTACATGATTTATTTTGAGTGGAGCAAGAAAATATTATTTCACTTGTGCCCTTTCTTTGGTCTGAGCAACTTCCCTGTCGTCTTTGTTGGTAAAACTAATCTATAGGACACCTTCAAGCACTACCAGCAAGTTGCAGCCCTTACTGTAATCACAGACACGGTTTATATTCAGCTAACGCATTTAGTCTCCAAACTCATTGCACCACCTCATACTTAATTCATGTAAGTTTTTCTTTATGTACATTACAACACTCAGATTTGTTCACAGAGGTTGGTTGAAGATAGATATAATTTTCTCAAACAAATTCCGTTGTGAATGCATGCTTAATTAACTCTCAGAAACTCTTACCACAACCAAACCGTTTTACAAATGTTGGAGTAAAATCATAAACCCGATGCTTAGTTAAAATTATCATCCCTGACGCTTAGTTAAAATTATAAGTACATACCTCCTCTAAATTAAGTCTTTGAGTTAATTCAACCAGATGAGTATAAAGATGTTTTCATTTCAATTCTGGTATCCACAGACACGTACATGTGTATGCCAGTTGCATAAGTGTCAACACTTTATCAGAACTTTTATTAAATGTTAGCATAATATTTGCATGTAAAGTACCAAATCTTTTGTAAGTTCACAAAGTAAACAACTATGCTATGAGAGTAATGTCCGTAATAGGATTTGTAACCTCTAGTCTTTCAGTTAATTCTACCAGGGTGAGGCACACAGATGTTATTATTCAAATAATGCAAATTATTACTCATGGAGAGAGTTATGTCTTCTAGGGGAACTTTTAGTGACAATTTCTTCTGGTTTATGTGTCTCATTGGAAGGAGAAATAAGAAATTCCTTAAGCAAATGTCCGAAATGGAATAATATCGAACCCTCGAACCATCTACCAATCAAAAACAAGGATCTTAATCATCTTTGTTTAAAAAGTCCTCGGTTAAAATCTCGGTCTGAACTTGTAATTGAGCAGGGTTTAGTATGTACTTTAAGTAATTTTAGTCACTTATTAGTGGTGCCCCCTGTTCTCGCTAAGCGATTGACGCTTTGTCATCATTTGTGGCATCCCAATTTTCAAAGGAAAGCTAAGTAGAGAATATGTACACTTTTTTTTATCATTTCCTACCTCTATTGAGCTGCTCGTCGACTGGTGGCCGAGAGGCCGGATAGAAAAAACTTTAAGTCATACCGATCAAATTAGCCCTAGTATAGCAAAGCGGGACAGTAAGGTAACAAAGAACTGCTTTGAAGAATAGTCCATTAAAAGCACTGTATCTGTAAACCAAATTCAATCAGCACCAATTAATCATGATTAGTACTTATTTTTTTACTCAGATAATCTTCAAAACCCTGAGATGGCATTCAAGTTACTATATATTTATGGATCTTAATCACAATCGGAATTTTTAATGTTGTTTACACTAGAGTTGTTAGCAGAGAATATTCTCCGAGAACGAGAATATTCTGAGAATATTCTCATCATATTGTTTGGAGAATCTTTGAGTATTTTCTATTTAAAACCTCGTTTTCCAGGTAATTGAAATTAATTGGATGTAAAAATGAACCTGAAGCACACATTTAATGAATCATTCAGAATATATTAGCACTGTTTTATAGAGATTTTTTATTGTAGTTAGTTCTTATTGAAAACCATGATACGTTTTTATAAATTACTGATAATGTGGCTACCACGGTGAAGTCTTGAGGTATTATAGGCAGCACATATCTCCATATTTCTGCGTATAGTTGTGCAGTGCATTAATCTTAATTGTTGGTGATGTATTAAAAACGAACTCTTTGAGTGAATTCGAAAGTTGACTGTACACATAATGTCAAAGAAGAAAGCTATTCATGTTTGAAACAAAATTGTTGAAAAGAGAAGAGTACAAAAATAATTGAAATAATTACCTCTTTTCTTTATTTCTAACTAGCAGAATTCCCAGGCGTTGCTCGGGTTGAATAGGTTAAAAATTGATTGAAAGTGATCCGAAAACTCACTTTTCTCTACCGCAGAAAAATGGAAATATAGAAAAAATAAGTGACCAGAAAATAATTTTTTTATCTCAGTTTTGATATCTTTATAGCTTCTATAACTACGTTAGAAAATATGTATGCTTGCTTTATCCATCCATACAATTCATTTACATACATCTCACTAAAGACAAAACTATAAAAAGTGATAGTGGGACGATTATTACAGAAGTCGATTTTTGTTTGTTTTGTTTCTTGTTATTTTCTAATTTGTTTCATTTGTGTATTCATTTAGCCATTAGAAATATATTGCATGTTATTTTTATGCCTTCCAAAAGAGAGAGAGAGAGATTATTCTCCTCTTTTGTGGAGTATATTCTCAACAATATTCTCCAAAAGGTTTTTACCAAGAATTTTACACCTCGTTTACATTAATTCGTATATCAAAAAGCATTAGAGGTTTTAATCTTTAACCAGTTATTGAAACCGCATTTACCAGTTTAATTACTTCCCTTACCTTGTACACTGATATATAAGTATATTAAACATGGGATACTGATAAGACAGCCAAATGATGTTCTAACAAAACACCACTATGCACAGACAATAATAGTTAATATATTATGGTAACATACTAACTGGATTAAGGAAATTTCCATACTAAATAAAGGGATCTCCGTTTCCTCTGGAACTCATGCGTGATCTAAACTATTATGCAGAAAGTTTGAATCTAATTAAAACATTTTAAAAGCGACTACAAACAGTGATTCTCGAGCTTTAACTGTTTATCAAAACTATATATCTGATAATTAGCATTGGGCAATTTCAATTCACTGAATCAATACCAATCCGAAAAGTTAAATTCGTAAAGCTTAGTAAATGCTTTTAAATTAGGCATAGAAGCATAAGATGGAATTCATTAACCAACGAATAATCAAAATGTGTTAAAAGGATCATGTATAATATGTTAACATTGTTTTACTATACTAACGAAAATTATTAGTTTTATTTGTTATCCACATTTTCGTCCACTTATTTTTCAATTTCTAAGATTGTATTTTATATTTCAAAATTCTCACTATATATATATATATACCAAACAGTCACCATGGTGATGAAATAATCTTCGGTGAATTAAAAATTTAATTAATATAATATTATTAATTATTATCAAGACATACTCTCAATTTTAAGTTCAAAACACTAGTATAATAAGTTGCATTGAAAATAGACTTTGATCCCAAAGTCTTACTTCTATAAAAAAAAAGGATTCCAGAAAGCTTTAACCAAGTTAATAATTCTAATCAAAAATTTAAATACTTCAAAACTTGACTAATTGAAAACACAACAAACGTTCACCATCATTAAAACAGAAATAAGCAACAAGAGGAAAACGAGAGGTTATATATATTGTTTCCTTAGAATACTGTTATCATTACTCGCCTTTTTAACACTCCAAGGGGTTTCGAGGATATATCTCGTCCATCAAGAGCTGACAAAATTTACTAATGACAAGGCATTTCGTCATTAAGATGTTGCCGATTTTTTGATGATGACGATATCATGATCTGATCATTTTTCTTCAAATGACGAGATATCTCGTCCATCGAGATCTGCATTATTTTTCTGATGACAAGATACTTCGTCGAGACAACCACCAGGAAAATTAATTACGTCCTTCCAGGCTTTATTAACCCTAGGTTAATTACATCTTCCAGGTGTAAAAGTGAGGAGACACTAGTGCCATCGATACACAAGTGTGTTCGATAACGTAAAACGTTTCGGTTTTGATCTCATCATCTTTCCGGGGCTCCAAATTGTGAAGTGTCCTCGATCTTTCTCTTCGGGATTGATTCGAGACCGTCACCAAAAAAGCCAGATGTGTTGCTCCAGAGCTGCGTGAATTCAACTACCTATATACCTACCTCGATGACGTAAAAATAGATATAGCTTCTCTAATGTTTAACTCGAGAATAGATTTCATAGTTTGAAGCACGTTCAAAACTTGTCTGAAATCAAACTAGTAAGAAAATTCCCAACCATGTTGAGGAAGGCGGGCTTGTTGATTTTCTCATTTTTGACACAACGCATGTGTTTTTATAAAAGGAACTTCAACTCTCGTTTCAACATAGCCTGCGCAACATATGCAGGGTATGTGATATATTCCCCCACATATTGGTGATTTGAATAGGATCTCTAGCAGACTGAAAAATAATCTTGTAATCAATAATTAGACAAAAATAATTTGCAGCTCAATGTCTTACGAGTTTTTGTATTTGCTATTAAATAGGGAATTATTTCGTGCTTTACAATAGCCATTCTAAATTCAACATTATTTGTTAAAAAATATTTATTCCTGTTTAAATATCTAAAACTATTGTTAATGAAGCCTATCATTGAGCTTTCCAAGAAAGGATTAGATCAATATAACGTAGATGCTGCATTACTTGCTACCCATTTATTTTCTAACTAGTAAATAGACGGTGCATGTGAGTGCAGATTTATGTTATTTCTTTCGGTCGCTCGGTTTGAAGATCTGTCACGTGGTTCGAGAAAAAACATGAATCATAAATTATTTATTTGTTAAAATGATTATCCACCGTTATCAAAAACAGTAGTTGTTCGATAGCCAATCAGCTAATTCGATTCGCTAGCCCACGTGATTTATCTTTCAGAGATCTTACGACAGAGACTCCACCCACACGCTCTATCTATTGCATTAGACGATCGGTGCTGCTGCTACCATGACGCAACATCAACTAATACAAAATAACAAGCACTTAATTCACTGTGCTTATAAGAAATTGGGAGGAGTCAAATTACCACAATAATTGACTATGAGCGAAGTGGACTTGTTAGCATTGGTCAAATTATTGATTATGAGGCTGAGTTTTATAGAGGAATGGAACCGTCAAGACTCAGAGATGTAATTTCTCTGGGGAATGGAAAGAGATCTTGCGAACGCCGGGAGTGCATTGCCTGTGATGCATGTGCTCATCATTTAACCAAAATGTTAAAGCATCATCTCCCAAGACACGTAGCATTGTGCCTGGTCGTGATCAACGACACACCATCCCAAATGCCAGGCACAGAAGTCAGTGAGTACCACTCTCCTCAAAACTTGGCATTAGTTCATCCTAACAACATTGGATTTATCCTTGGCATTAGGCTCCTAACAACACATATTTCCATGATTTTCATACTGTGAAATTAATGATATGTTATACGAAGTGTTGTTGGAGTACTTAAATGATCACTGTTTAGAGTTCTATCGAACATACATTAGAGAACAAGAGATTTTCTCGATATTATTAAGTGGTTTTAATACTTTTACAAGGAATAAATAAAAATTAGTATATTTAAAAACTCCTCTCAACCATCTGCGCCACCTGCCAAAAATCATTCTTGCCATGCATTCTAGGTTGTGCCTAGAACGCATGGTAGGAATGTGAGATATAACGTGTATCCACCCCAATTGCACCAGGGTTACGCAAAGTGGTTCTCAAATCCGTCTTTGTAGCTCCATGATGGAGAAGTTCAATTAATTGACCGGGCGTTAGAAAAATCACCTAAATTAACATGTTTCGTATATAACATAACTACTTATATATACATAACTAGTTATGCTAAATTCATGCGCAACTTTTGAAAGACAGCATATTAAAGAAAAAGAAAAGAGTTGAATAGATTGATTGAGAAATTTTTGTATCGTTCAACGTACATGTAGTGTCACGTTCAGATGTTATTTTCAACCGTATCTGCCAACTGGACAGCTAGGATGTAGGTGAAAGATTGTACTTTTCATATTAATTTGGAAGCTATAAAATATTAATGAGGAAAATAATGTCTAGTTTTTAGAAATCTGTTAGTATTCAGCATTATATAATTTATACACCATACAAAATTTTAATCTGATTAAATTATCATTAAAGGTTTAAAATACATATTTTACATTGATGTAATACTTCACTTGTTATGTTAACAAGAAGCCAAGTGTATTCTAATTTCGACTGAAGAAAGTAATAAAATATTTCAATTTACATTAACAAGCTCATGCTCCGACAGCAGTGACGTTTTCAGTATAAATATTTTCCAATTTCTGAATTCAAAGTCAAAGAAATATCCACTTTCGTAACCTATTACATACTCACTACATAATCCTCTTTTTCAGATATTGGAAATACCTGGATTAATACTCAAATAGGCAATTGCATTTTATGAGAGCCTATTAAGTAAAAAGATTTCCCATTGCAAACAACAGCGGATAACAGCCTGTTTCTACCTTTTTTCCATAATGATCCATCATTATCCTATTGAATCGTATTTCTTTTCAGTTCATGTTTATTCTTATGGATAGAGATATTTTGAAATGCTCATCAAAATGAGCCAAAAAAGGAACTTAGATAAATGTAACTGTGGATACATCCAGTCGTTTTGCAATTGGAAATCAATTTGGATGTAGTATTTCTTTCCTATTGGAGAATACAATCAACAGTCATGCTTTTGATAAAGTGCACTTTACTTTTTGAAAGGAAGGAAAATACCATCGTGGATGTACTTTTTAAAAATAGAACGGTTCTTCTAATTGACTTTTGTAGTTACTACAGTAATATTGTTTTTAACGTTATTAACGTGTTATATGTATGTAGTTTATTGGCTTCCTTTTATGACCTTGGTTGGATAATAGGTATCAGAAATTCATTGTTTTTTGTTATCCTCAGGGTAAAGAGATTGATCTTAAAAAAGAACTGTGTCTGATATTAAGGATATATACTAGATATAAGTATGACAGATACGTATATCCTTTTCTGATTTTATATTAATCTCTTAAGTACAGTTGTGTAACAATATATTGATAAATGTATGAGTAGAGTCCCAGTAATACTTTTATTGAATAACCATTGTTTTAAACACAGATTCCTAATTCAATCAGATTTTTTAAGTAAATATTACTTTTAACTGCTTATTGGTAAAATATTTAGTTCTATTCAACTATTATGTATGTAACTATTTTCATTAAAACTCCAGGTGATTGACTCGACGATGTATCTCATCATTAATTCAACTGACCCGATCTTGTTGGACGAGATATCTCGTCATTAGAAGAAAACACGATCACGATCATCAGAAGAAAACTGATAAAATCTTGATATCGTCAACATAAAAACAATCGGCAATACCTTGATGACGAGATATCTCGTCATTATCAAAATTAATCAAATCTTGATAGACGAGATAACTCGCCGATACCACTTGGAGGGTTAAAGTTATGACAATGATTTTTGTACAAATTCTAACAGGAGTTAGTTAATAACTTGTCTTATTCTTGCATAATATCTATTTGAGACACTTTATTAAGTATCCGTCCAACATAAACTTGACGCCCCTTGAACTTTCCAGCCAAATATAAAATTAATAGTATTTGTAGGGATGACTAAAAGAGCCCAATGTTATCTCAATTTTTATTGAAACGTATGGCACAAAATAGAATCACGTAAATAAATGTTAATCACAATAAAATTTATCAGTCTTATGGATATAAAAATCAACAATGAATAAACGAAAATCAAACAAATCGAAACATTAATGAGTGCTTACATAAAATCCGTTAAATGCACAGATTTCAAGTGGTAAGCTACATGAAACAATTCTTTTAAAACTAAATTTGAAACAATGATTAGGTGTCAAGGTGCTGTTTATATAAATATTTATATGCACTGCTGTTCAAAATTAAGAAATTTGTATAATTTAGCGAATTTCTCGAAAAATATTGAACGAAAGGTTTGCATCTTTGTTTGGAAGGAAAAACTAATGCTTCCAAACAAAGATGCAAATCTTTAGTGTCGAATACGTCAGGGTACACTTTCGTGTGGGCGGTGCATTTAGAGAACAGGCTTTCTAAGTGCACTTCACAATTTCCGCGCTTCGTTCGCTTGCACACCTCGGCGAATTTCGTGGTGTTTGCTTTGCAATATTGTGACAAATTCAAAAGCAAACAGTTAAAATGAGTAACCACCAAAGTTTGGATGATGGAATGAGGCCGCGAATCGTCGGGAGAGTAGAAGAAAGGCAGTCTAAAATGCAGATTGCTAGAGACTTGATGCAACGCCCAGCGTCGTGTCCAACTTATGGAAACAGTTTAAGGACACCGGATCCGTAGAGAGAAATTCTGGGCAAAGACTTCTAAGAACCACTATGGCCAATGAAGATTAGTATTTGTCCATTACATCAAGGCGCAATAGGAGTGCAAGAGCTTCTCAGCTCTCTCGTGACATTTCATGCGGCCACAGGAAGCCGAGTTTCAAGGTTTACTGTCTCCAGAAGGCTACATGAAAGAGGTCTGTTTGCAAGAAGACCTGCTGTTTGCGTCCGGCTCACTTCTGCGTACAGGAGAGCCTATTTAGCATGGTGCAGAGAACATCGTAAATAAAAAAAAGTAAAGTTAGAAAATCGTAAAGTAAAAAACGTAAAGTTAGAAAATAGTTTAAAACCGTTCACAGTACTAATATCTATTCAGTCATCTTCGGAGAGGGGTCTGTACCTTCTCCAGTGAAGTAAAGTCAAAAATGTGACGAGTTCGGGCGCAATGAGCTTTTCTGAACAAAACTTGAACTTCTCGTAGTGAAGGTCAAGGACAAACTAAGTGGGAAGATTGCATAGATCAAGTAAAAAGAAGCAGCTATTGGGAGCGCCAGGTGTCAACGCCGCCTAGCGTCGGGGCAAGGTGACAAAATGGCCGCGCTGTACCTGTCAGATCAAATGCGCCCAACCGAAAGTTATGTTGTTTGCATCGCAAATGCGACGAAAAGCTCAATTAATGAACAGTGGTGCTCACGTGTATGAAGCTGGTACCTTTCTGCGACAGTAAACCCACCTCTTGCGCTAGTTGGGTGAGAGCTAGACCGATTGGGCGGCTTTTTAATGTGAATATGTAGTATAAAATTATCTGTCTTCCATTTATTCAATTATTTACGATAAGATTAAATGCCGGAAATCATAAGAAGTTTATGAGGAAGAGGAATTTCTTATGTAACACTCCAATGGCTCTCTTCATCCACCCCTCTTTTCAATAATGGATGCAGACCACTATCTCTACCCTTCTGAACTAATTAAATCCCCTTATTCCCCTCGTTGTTCCCTATATGATACTCGTTGGTCGATCAGTAAAATGAAATGTCAGATGTTTACTAACTCTTGTAAATGGTACTGTGGATGTAAAAGCAAGGAAGTATAGTCCCAAAATAACAAAATGTCCTGCCAAACTGTCCTCCTTGTGTCTACTGGAAAAATAGGAGGGATAAAAAAATTACAATAATGAAATTTGGAATGAGTGAATTTGCTAGCATTGGTCAGAGCATTTATTATGAATCTGGTTGTTCAATAAGATGGAGCCCACAAAAGAGATTAATTATAATGATAAAGCGGTGATAACTTTTTCCCACTGGATCGTATTGATCTGCGATGAGCGTTCTTTTCTAGGAATCCAAAACGTAGATGGATAACTACCTCCTGAAAACCCATAACATCGAGCCTAGTATCCCGCAGCAGTCACCAATGACACCCCTACCCCGAAATTCCAGGGACCGCATGACAAGGTGAAGTAACCACTCTCTTACGAAGCTTGCCATGTGTCAGTCTTGTAACACTCTTGAATCTAAGTGGAAAGCGTTTTTCTGTAAATTGAGATAGTAGATAATCACATAACGTATAACCAGTACACATCACATAACGTATGTACAGTGTACACCGCTATGACATGTCTACTGACTGAAAGCAACATAGGTTGGTTTTAGAATAGAAATATATGAATAGAACAACTATATATGAAAATAACAACTATATACTAGTAAACTCATAGAGGCGCATAAAATCCTAGATTTCTGTATCTGGAAAAAGAGTGGGAGATCCACTTTGTGCATTTCATCCGAAACAACCAAGGATTTCAAAAATATTCATCCTTAACGGATTTGTCTGGCAATGTGTCGGTTGCATGGAAAGAGAAAATATCAACGTAAAATATGACATCCGGTTTCCAAAGTGTTCTGGAAAAATGAGATAAAACCCCAATATAGCACATGGTATAATTTTCGTGCTTGGTGAAGCGCAATCCTCCAAATAGTAAATTCATCTGAGCATGCAATACTTCGCTATGATCTTTCGGAATTCAGAAAGAAAGGATGTAAAATTCAGTAAGTTAACTAAAATAGTTTCAATAAAAAGTAAAAGCAAATCGTAGAATAAAATATTTCAGTTTTTTAGTGTAAGGGCTCTTAAGCATTAAAATTACTGTTGTAATAACAAAATTTGTCTTATAACGTTTCATTGTTTTACATCTAGAAATTATTTAAATTTAAGTCACCCCCTTTAATACTTTTATTAACATCGAAAAGTAACAAATTTCGTAACATTCGAAGTAAAAGAGATTATAAAATATATTAACATATTTAAGAGCATTTTAATACGTTCAACTCAAATATAGTAATAAAAATCAGAAGAGAACAGAAAATCAAAATCCTAATTTACAATCGAATAAAATTGAGCTTTTGACTTGAATGTACTTTAAAATATTTCGTGGTTCATTCTTACACTTCCCCATAACGATAACTGAAAGTAACTATTTGCATCGCAATTACCCATAGATTTTTAATGTATCTTCTAAGATTCGACACATCTACTGTATTATAGTGTGACTGATAATTTCGAAGTAGACATTTTAATATTCAACTATATAACACTTCATGTGACCAATTTTGAAATCGTTTATGTTAAATTAGAGTGCAAAATTTATTTCCATATATAGTAACCTATGTTAATAAAATAAATCGATGAATATATGTGAACATTTTTTTATTAATGGAATATAATTTTAAGGATAAAAAATAGGAATAAGCCACCATAAATCAATTTACTTTAGTGAAATTTACAAATTAATGAAACACTACGAACAGATAACATACTTTTATATTCATTCATTGTAATGTTTAAAGAATTATATGTACTCATAAAATTATAATTTTAGTTGTGAATTTAGAAAAGCATTAATAAAATAACTTCAATAAAGTTTTAGTCAAAAGTTATATTTCGTTAATTTTGAAATCTGTCTTATAAGAAAACCAACACATTTTCTCTTCTAAAGTGCATTCAATTCTTAATTCACTTTCAGTCTCCAAAGAATGCTAGAAAACGTATTTCAGAAACAATTTAAGAAACGTTACTAACGATATGTTTAAGTCTCTGCGACTCTACCGATCTGCACTCTCATCATTTTAGAGACTGAAAGCAGGGTATTGACATTCTTTAAAACTCTTTTGGCGCTGTAGATACAAAACAAATTGGAAGTAAGCTTTTAAGTCTTACAGGAAAGTTCAGATTCTGGATAGAAGATAAGTAATTTCTACCCGATGATCCCCTCTCAAGATTGGTATAAAATGTTATTGATTTACTCTTGCGAAGTGTACCTTTCCTAAAGTTCGTCTTAAGTAATGTAATGCTGAACGTATGTTCTTAGATTAAATGTGCTCGAATGTTTTTATGGTGTCTTATGAAGAAAGGAGGAAATGATGTTTTGAAATAAGTAAAGAATGTTAGAGGAGGAAAAGCTTATTAAATAATTCAAGCAAATATATCCAAAAATTAAGTGTAACAACGTAATTACTTTTCCTACAACTTAAATCTATGTGGTCTTCAAATTAATTCCTCAGTTTATTTTTGTTTTTCATTTGTGAATGGTATTGTAATCGCAGTTTACACTAAAATTAATGACACTTCTTAAAAATTATTAAAATATGAAAAAGAAACATGTCTTAAAATAGTGTTAAATTAACTCAAAAAGTTTTTCACCATCTAATAACCACATCTGAGTATCATTTGGAGGTGTTTCTCTGTAGTGGACGGCAGAATCAAAATGTATCTAAGGACCAAATGTCTAGTGTCAAGGCGAGATGTTCGAATGTTTCGGGTGTGCGACATGCCGTGCCTTGATTTTTCCGGGCTGTATTCGAACTGAATTTTTGCGAACAAGCGATCCGCCCGAGAAAAGTTTTAAGGGGTTTCTGTGTGGTGGGCCAACAGACTCGAAATGTTTCGAAAAGCGAGATATTATAGAGGCGTATAGTCTATATAAATAAGAATGGAATGTTTGTTTTTACATTGATATTTTCGAGTTTCATTCAAGTAAAATATCCGTTTTGGGTGCTTCTGATGCAAAATCCGACTTTTGCGCGTTTGGCGTCTGTCTTTCCACCTATCTGTATGTGTGTGCTTATGCTGCGTCCAAACGGTTGAATATATTTTCATGAAACTCTGCATACTGTGAGTACTTACACTCATTTAGTGACTGAACTTGGTTGCGTTAGTCTGTACGTCTTCCCATTCAATTTTCGAGTTTGTGTCTGTGTGTTTGCACAAGTATCACAGAAAATTTATTCACATATTTTAAGTGTTCTATATTTTATAAAATGTATTTTCATTTAGTGAATACATTATTTGACATTCCTTTGTTTGCATATTTAGCCAAGTTTCATGCCAAAACATCTGAGTAACTATGCTTAAATCAACCATAATTTGGTAGTTTGGAAAGCTGAAACTCTGAAAGCATATTGAGCTGAAAGGCATATTGAGCGTTGCAATTACTTGGATTGTTTTATCTGTACTCTGCTGAAAAATAAATTATTTTTCCAAAAAGTATTTTTACGGAATTTAAATTCTAATATTCTTTTATTTCGGGCCTTATTTATTTTCTTTGCGAAGTATAAACTATTTCTGAATATTTGGGACAGACAATATTTTGCAACGAAACGGAAACTCGTGCTCATTTGCCACGTGAAGTGATATTTTCTGTTTTTTTCACTCGGAATTAATTTTATATTTTTATATTTTGTCTAATTTTTAGCTCTCAGTTGTGGAAAACTGTGTGAGATCAAGAGATAAAAAAGAATCACGAACTAATATCTTTAGAACAACTTTTTATTCCGCCAATTTTTATTTTGGTTTTATATCTCTTTTCTGCTTTAAATATTTATTATTTTAATAAATTATAATTTCTTTTCATCACACGCAACACCACCGCAAAGTATTGGATTTAAAGCGGCATGTAAGTTAGAATAAAGCAAATTTTAAGCGGAAGTTTGCCCTTATTAAAAGAACGTTAATGTAAAAATATCCAAACTAGGATTTGAAATATTACAAATTCTTTGTCATAGTGGCAGAAGGTTAAGGTGGCTTAATTTACGAATTAAAGCTATATTTAAGCATATTATATTAGGAAAGTTTGTTTTAAATAATGATTTTCTTTAGAAGAGACGCTGTCAAATCGATTTACCATTAAAAAATGGTAATAGGTTACCTCTGATTTGTCTGGTACTGAAGACATTCAATTTTAAAATAAGTTCTTTTAGTATTGCACGTGCCAGAAAACTGAGTTATCTTCAAGAAAAAATGTATTTGCTTTTTAAACATCCTTAGTAATAAATAGCTCTTCAAATTAATTTGTTATCTTTCTCTTAATGATAGCGAAATTCGAAAAGAGTGCCACAAATAAAAAAAAATATTGGCAGGTAAATTATGAGTGCGAGATTTATTAATTTTTCCGAGAAACAAGATAAAATGTATGAAAATGTGAAGGGATTTGAGTTTTTCTGTACTTGTGTGACGCTTAGCAAAAGAGATTAACACAAGTTATCCCCCGAAAACTCAAAGTACTACCGAAGAAAAATCATAAGAAACAAAACATCATCGAGATTTGAAACAATGAGAGAACATCCAACCAAATAACAGCCATCAAAAATATGTAGTCCTAATATTCAGAAATGCCGTCCTGTCAAGCTATATTGGAAAACTGTTTGCTGCCAGATCTATTGTATCAGGAATAGCATTGATCTCAGTGGCTCAAAGATAGATTGAGAAATTTGTTCATGTGAAGAGGAGGGGGAGATGGTAATTTTTAAACTAAAAATTATAAATGTGACAGAGATGAATTATGGAGAGCAATAGGGATAAAAATATAATGAAAACAAAATATGACTTCATCTAGTGGTGGGACATGTGCGTGTATATATATATATATATATATATATATATATATATATATATATAGAGAGAGAGAGAGAGAGAGAGAGAGATAGATAGATAGATAGATAGATAGATAGATAGATAGATAGATAGATATCTATATATAGAGACCCTCACCACAAATCAAAAAAGAAAAACCAAATAAAAACAAAATGCAAGTAATAACAAGAACAAAAAGAGGAGCAAAATAACAATAACTAGTGGTAGCCCAGTGGTCGAAATTCGACCATAATTCATATAATTTTAAAGTTTGAACGTTAATAAGGTTCTTTTGTCAAAGAGTATACCTCTATATTCATTGCATATAATTTTTTTGAATTTGTTCTATTACGTAAGCTGCGAGCATGTACAAATACGTCATAGGAAAAATGCGGTATAACTTGGTTAAGCCATATCTAAAAAACAATAACGCGTTGTTTGACATTTTCTGCCAAATCTCATACTACTCCGTGCGCGCAATGTGCTTAAAAAGTTTCTTCTTCACGTATAAATATATAGATAATCTAAATAAAGTCCCTCTTGGAGTGGATTTCACCTGCGGGGGGATTAAATCAATTACAAATCATCCACTCCGCATTTACTCCGCTACTTTACAGTATATGAACGTAAACAATGAATGTTTTATTTTGTTTAATTTAATATATTTGTAACGCATATTATACATTAATTTTTATCTTTCTGCACTCCTTCTCCATATGAACTTTAATTATGCCAAATCTCATACTCCTCCGTGCACGTCTGGGTACCTGGTCTTCGGTACTGTTCGCTGATGCAGAGCACGCTGAGATGAGGACGATGTTACTGGACCAGGAATCACTAGCTTCCTAGCTTTCACTATGGTTTGAGGAGGAGCTCGTTCATTTCCCGTCATCCACTCTCAGCATTGTTTAGATCTCTCATGCTGCCCCGAGAGATTCCTGTAGGGTTCATAATTTATGTACAATTATTATTATGAAAGTAAAATGTAATAAGTTTTTAAAAACTCAAGTGGCAACGTAGCCGAATAAGAAAACAAACTTTCCAGTACGAATATTCTAGTAGGAGTTTTATTCCTGTAGCGCTGTGTTCGTTGAATAAGTGTTGTCAGATAAATTTGTTGTTTATCGTAATAATAATCTGTCTCGCACTAAATTTCCTTGTAACTGTCACCACTCTCCCTTTTATTCTCAATTCTGTTCTTTGTCGGTTGCTCCACCTCAATAAAATCCAGCTTCTTGCCCAATGCTCTAACCAATTGCTCAATAAGTCCATTCATCCCCTATTCAATCACTGATGCTGCATGACACCTCCCAATTGATTGTGCTGTTAATCGTTCCATATTAGTATTGTTCGTTGCTTTATATTTTGTCACAGTATGGTGACACGAGATGTTCGAATATACCGGAAGTATCCCTTCCAGTCGGGGAATTTTTGCGGGTTATATTAGAGCTGTGTTAGGGCAGGATATTTAGAGGGTTAATATAGTAATTTTTTAGAATATGATCTTTTCGCTGCATACAACATATCAAGTTTCTCTCATGAATGTTCAAAAGTATATTCTGTAGAAGTTTCATTTGAAGGGTTTGTATAAGTTCTTATTTCCAGATTTTAAGATTTTCAGTGAGTAAACAGTGTCTTTCGCATTGTTCCTACAAGAAATGAAGAGATATGGAACCTTTAGAACGGAAAGACAAATTTAGTGGGATATTTTCCTTCAAAGTACCCCGAAACTTTTCCGTTCTTTAGTTAATTTAAAACATTAAAATTTAAATCTGAACTGCTGCCTTGTTTCACTTTTTATAATATTATATTCTGAAGATATACATTTTATCCTATCCCCGTCTCTGACCACTCGGATGTCAGTTATATATCAGTGAATAGGAAACGCCCATGCATTGATTCATCATCGGATTGATCCACACTACACAGAAGAGTTCGGCGAAAATTTTAGTCGCCACTCTAACAGAAATGCGTATTCACACATCTCCCAATGTCGTAACATGTTAAATCGCCAAACGAGGCTGTAGGATGCCAAATCGGCCAACCAAGTCAATTATTTATAGAACAGTCACATGACTACTAGTCGACATGTTGGTCACATTTTGAAGCTCCCCTCAATAGCAATGCTCAGTCTACTTATGATCTCACGAATGATTGTATACAGTATTTTTCGCTAATATTCACAAAGCACACTATACAATTAGGTATATTTTCGAACATTGTTACTGGAAATTCACTTTATACTTTTGTGCATGAGAGATTGATATGATACACAGATGTGAGTGAGAGTGATCGAGTTAACAGTTGAAACTATGTTCATAACCATCGCTTTCAAAAATCGTTACAGATATTAAATCAATTTATAATTGGTATAAAGAGGAGGGCGCCCAGGATAACAATCTAGTGGACCTACATTTTTAACGTAAGCACTTTAGTTGGGGTGATTTCAAAATTTCAAATTTGTTTTTAATATAGACTAGTTTTAGAGTAATCTAGAGACTAGTTTTAGAGTGACTTAGAGTCCAGTTTTAAAGTGTACGTTATTGTGTAAAATAGTCCAATAAAGTATTGTTTGTGTCTGTCACTTGTTCGCCAGCTTCAAGAAGATATTCTCCGCGCACGAGCACAGTTTTTCATTTTCTCTTTCTCATACTTCGTTTAAACCCTCTTGTTTTGAATATTGATGTCTCGTAGCAAATTGTAAATACTTTCCCATGCTTTCATCGTTTGCATCCTCAGCCTCGTAGACATATTGTACTTAACCCTCCAATTGGTTTCGACGAGATATTTCGTCTATCAAAATACGACCAATTTCGTAAATGAGATATCTCCTCTCAAAGATATTGCCAATTTGTTTTATTATGACGAGATCTAGATCTCGCCAGGTTTTTTAATGACGAGATATATCGTCCATCAAGATCTGGTCAGTTTTACTCATAACGAGATACCCCGTCAAGACAACCACCAGGAGGGTTAATTATATTTTTCTGGCCGTGGCCATCATCATGTAAGGAGCTGAAAGACGAGTTGCCTGCAGTAACGGAGGGTGGACACATAATTCGACTCACGACTGTAAACTAATTTCTTTAATAAAATTTAAACTTATTCGTGTCTTGTCTTTAAGCTTGACGTATACGTTTTTTAAAAATAAAATAATAATTTTATTTGAAGAACTTCAAAATAAGTATTTCAGTATTTTATTTGTAGAGATATTCTGAAAACCAGAAACCGACAATTTCAGCGGGGGCTCGCTACCGCCTCTATGTTAATCTACGCACATTCTTTGGTATGTAGTTAATTAACGTCGCACTGGAGCAACCCAACGAGCTATTGGCGACGGTCCGGAATCAAACCATACATAAAATATAAAAGTAGTTATCTTTTTATGCGCTCAGGACAAGGTGACCAAGACTAGTAGTACAGTGGCCCGTACACTGCATTCGTCTACTGGGTAGAATCTAACATTCATTATCTGGTAGGTCCACGGGACGGGAGAAGACGCCCGCCCGTTGATTCGTCATCTGATTGGTCCACTGATGGATCATAGTAAATTTTGACGATTTCCCTACTTTTGTCATCCGCTCTACAGAAATGCGGATTCACTCAGTACCCTGTTGTTAGATATTACATAAACAAACGAGGTGATAAGATACCAAATCGGCCAACCAAGTTCATTTTTCACAGAGCAGTCACATGACTACTAGTTGACATGTGGATCACACGCTTTGAAGCTTCTCTCAATAATAAGGCTCAGTCTGCTTGGATTTCATATCTATGCCTAGGTTGGTTGGTTGTTATGGGTTTTATGGCGCAAGGGCCCTATTTTTCCATGCTGCGCCAGGCACAAGACATACAACATCAAGACATACACACATATGAAAGTTTTTACTGACATAGAAGAGAGAAATACACCCAGGGAGGAATGCACCTGACAGGGATCGGAACTGAGTCGCCTACAACTCGAAGGTTGTCAGCGCAGTGGCATCTATGCCTTGGACAATACTTCGTACTGGTCTACAGTCAGTTGACTAGGCAAACACCTGTGTGAGCTGGCACTCCACTCTCAAAACTTCCACACCACGCCAACGTGAGAACATTTGAAACCACAAGTTTAACGTGCACCAACCCCCCGTGCACGACGCTCTTTGATTTGACCAAGTTTCGAGCTCCCAACCCTCCGGTTGCTAATCCGTTACTCTTCCAACTGGGCTACCATGGCCCTACGTTCATTCTTTGATTCAAGTGTGATTGGAATGTCGATTCAACATGCTCAAAGGAAACGAGTCGATTTGGGGTTGTAGAATGGTTTTATTAGATCTTCAATCAAATATTTGATGTTCTTAAGTCTAAAGGCACCCCAAATGAACCAGCTGGACCAGTTGAGTCTGTGTAGACACATCTAGCCTTCTGAAACTCTACGAATTGCTCCCTTTGCACCAGCGGTAATTTTGTCATATTTACAGAAAGGAGGGTAATTCGAACACAAGGTGGCAGCCGCAGAACTCCTCTGGTTCAGAACGTCTGACGTTACTCAACAGGTGGTAGCGGTCCAGCTCTTGGCTTCCCTGGAAGAGAACACAAATGCACTTTTTTGTTTTTTAATTATTCACTCCTCCGGTACAGTTCCTCAATCCTTTAAAATCTTTTAAAAGTACTTCAAATATACCATAATTTCGTCTAATTCTTGAATTTTACCCTGACTATTTCTTACAAAGTTAGCTTGTAATCTAAAACTTTTTTTATTCGTACATTGTTCAGTCTTTTCTTTAATATTACATATTCTTATTAAAATTTCATATCTTTAAATATCTTTACAGAATAACAATACTCCATTAAATATTTTTTATATTCAATTTTAATTTCCTCGATTTTATTTGTTAATTCTTCATTCAACGAAAAGGAAATCTTGTCGTTAACAAAACGAGGTTCCTTAATATTCGTGGGAGTTCTTGATTGTTGGGGGGTTGGCTTTGAGTTTCGAAGTGCAAGGGCCATGTTTGACCAAGATGCGCCAAACACCAAAAAAACACCACCAAATTATGGACATACACAAACAAAGAAAGCATACAGAATACACACAGGGAGGAATCGAACCTGAGAGGAAGTTCGTGAAAACTTGAATTTGTTAAATGTAAGAGTGGCACCTTTGTCCCGATTCAGCCTTCTTTAAAGTTTGCTAAAGACGATATTTCTTGTCATTAAGATATTGCCAATTTTTTACGATGACGAGATCAAAATCTAGTCAGTTTTTTCTTCTAATGGCTAGATATCTCGCCAATCAAGCTCTGGTCAGTTTTGCTAGTAACTACATACTTCGTCGCGACAACCAACAGGAGAGTTAAATAGCTAGATGATTCAAGGCTCCACTATAATATTCGTTAAATACTGCTTTAACTGCTGTAGACTCAACTATATCATCGGCTTAGAGCAGAAACTTATTAACTGATCAAAATCATTTTTTACTGTACAGCTGTTTAAAGACTAACTATTAATTTTCAGGACAAAACAAAAACATTTTTATAGTGCTAGATATCCTTTAAAGAGCTTAATGCGACTAGGTATTTTTAATCATCGTCAAAATAAGCATTTAGTTCCTGCAGGAAAAAGTCAGTTAATGGTAATTAGTTAACGCCGGGATCAATCCCGAAAAGAAAGATCCAAGTACAACTCGTCATTTGGAAGCAAGGTCAGGTGACGAGGTAAACACCTGAGCTGGCACCCCACTCTCCAAACTACCACACCACGCCAACGTGAGGACATTTAAGGCCACCACAGATTAAACGTTCTCCAGCGTCCTCATAGACGATGGTCTTCGGTTTGACCTAGTTTCGAAATCGCAACCCCATTGTACGTTACTTTTCCAACAAGGCAACCGCGGCCCTGTCAGTTAATGAGTTTGCTCTATACCGATGATATATAACATTAAATCCATGCTTACTTCTTCAATAGAACTTCAAACTTCATCTTTCACATCTTCACAGGATTCATATGGTACCATTATCTTTTCAAGTTGTGCTGTTGGAGGAAATGGAATCCCGGTTGAGACGTTTTCTTGTGTAATATGATATTGATGTGGGTGTTTGACGTATGTCTAATGTAGCTATATCGTCAAAATATGACAACTATTGGTCGGGCTCCAGGTTGGAAAAAGAATATGCATAAAATTAAATCAAGCTGGAAAAAGAATATGCATAAAATTAAATCAAATAAAGGTTTAAGGGATTCACAATGTATCCTTTGAAATTCGAAATCAGATATGGATGTCACTTTTAAATTGAGCTCAGAAGTTAACATAGAAATGTTAATTGACCCATTTAGTTCAAGCTGTAATTAATTATGTATAAATGTATGACGTAAATATAAAATGTAGGTTGGTAATTGACGTCGCACTGGAGCAACTCAACGGGCTATTGACGACGATCCGGAATAAATCCCGAAGGGAAAGTTCCGAGGACGTAATTTCGTAATTTTGAAACACGGTTAGATGACGAGATCAACAACTGAGCTTTCACCCCACTCTTCAAACTTCCACACCACGCCTATCTGAGTACATTTGAGTCCGCAACAAATTTAACGTAAACCATCCCCCGCTTACACTACGAACTTTGGTTGGACCTAGTTTTTAATCTGCTACTCTTCCAACTGGGCTACCGTGAACCATCAGTTACTTTTCCGATCATTGTTCCCAGTGCAGTTTACTACTATCAGATGATCAATCAGTAGACCAATCAGATGATGAATCTATGGATGGGCGCCTAATCCCTTTCCGTGGTTCAATCAGATGATGAATGTCAGGTTCCACCCATCAGACGAAAGCAATCTAAGGGGCACGTTATGGTCACATGATTCTGACATACAAAAGGGTTGCCATCACTCAATCTACTTTTGTAGTTCTTCTATGGTTATATTCCAAGCTCTCATGGGCACATCTTCTTTAGGTGTGTACGGACATCACAACCACGAGTTACCTGATTGATCTTTATATCCTTTCATTTTTACCCTCGCCTACCTCTCTACCTTTTTGTTCTTTCTTCCTTCATCATTTTGTTGTCTGTCTTGTATATGGCGCAACTTGGCGAAATATGGCCCTTGCCTCAGAAAAACCTGAAAACAACCAACCAAATCCAATTCCAAATTGAGAATATGATAATCATTTTCTGTCAAGAGCTAAATGTAGGTGGTTGTAGTATTTTTGCGATGAGAAGTATTTCCTGCGAGTATTTTAAAAATAACGTCAGTTGGCTTGTTTTTCGAATAGCGTTTCAGCACTTCGCCAG
Organism: Meta bourneti; assembly: GCA_933210815.1. Lineage (NCBI taxonomy): Eukaryota > Metazoa > Arthropoda > Arachnida > Araneae > Tetragnathidae > Meta > Meta bourneti. The sequence goes on along the minus strand of OW119923.1, from coordinate 29,109,669 downwards.
TAAAAATTCCATAGAATTAATTCGATATTGAGATATGATAGATGATTGGAGATCGCCCATCACACACACACAGATTAAACGCCAAACGTTGCCAGACGGCGATAAAATTCATTTAAGGTATCCCCGATATGTATCACCCGAAAGTATTTGTACAGCAGTTGTAAAGCTTTCGCAGACCGCCTGGTTTTTTCGTTTGTTTTTACTGAAAATCCCTCTCATAATACATTTTTCCTTTTAATCTTTTTTTATCTTTTTGTTGCATACTCCTAAGTGATTTAATGAATTCATTTATTTAAGTTGCTGCACAATATAGTAAGTAGGTAGGTTGTTGAATTTAAGTGGAACTGGAGCAACAAAACGGGCTATTTGCATGGCATAGTACCTATCGTTTATGATTTGTGTGTTACACGTTTCTTTTACAATACATTCAGCTATTTTAAAGGGTTTTCATTTTTGCCCTGGAATGCCCATAGCAATTCAATTGCAATATAACCTCGACTGAAAGTTTCGAAAAGAGGCCGACCCATGAAAATTGTCCGTCCTGGATAAAAAAAATTACTCCCCTTGACGAAGTAAGCAGGCTCACTCCCTTCACACTTACTCATTTTATCTTGTTTCTCGGAAAAATCTATTTTTAAGGTAGTTTTACTTCTTATTTCCCTCTATTTGTTATCTGCGGCTTTCATAGCTGTTCATCTAAAGGGTTATTATCATTATTTTTGTATTCTGTGTTGTTCATATTTCGTTTCATCTTTTTCGTTCTTGTTATTACTTGCATTTTGTTTTTGTTTTGATTGTACATATATATATCCAGGATATACGTATATATATATATATATATATATATATATATACATATATATATATATATATATATATATATATATATATATATATATATATATATATATATATATATATATATATATATATATATATATATGTATATATACGTATATCCCTAGGAGTCCCCAACCACTTTTCAGAGCGTCCAAAGAAAACATGCAATGTTTCACTAGCATAGAGAACTTTATTCGAAAAAATATAGGATTCCTTTTATCTCCTCTCAGGAACACATCTAAGGTGTGTACGGGCTTCACGAACCGAGGTATGGCACAGTGACCTATTCATTTCCCATGGGGTTTACTGCTTCTGATTAACAGGGGGGTGGATACCCCAGGACGTCCAAGCGATCTTTCTACTATCCATTCTTTCTTTTCACACTTATTATTTAACGATGTCTTTTGTTCGGCTCTGTTTGGCCAAAAATTGTCCTTGAGCCAAAAAACCCTAAATCCACCAACCAATCAATCAAACGACCATTTTTTCTCCGATTCTTTTATGTTATTAACCCTGCTAGCGATTTCGACGAGATATCTCGTCCATCAAGATCTGACCAATTTTGCCAATAACTAGATATTTCGTCAAGATATTAGCAATATTTTGGGGATGACGAGATCAAGGGTCAGTTTTCACCTAATGACGGGACATTTCGTCCATCAAGATCTAATCAGTTTTGCTAATGACGAGATACCTCGTCGAGACAACCACCAGGAGGGTTAAAAACGCTGTTATGTTCTAAAAATTATTATTAAAAATGTCTATTATATGTTCTGAGTAACTACACTTGCAGCCAAGGTAGTCTTTCCCTGTGTGTGATCGTGATATCACCACCCTCTAATGGATTTTAATAAAACGAGTTCTTACAAAATTTGCGGTTTATTTCATTTAAGAGCTCTAGTTTTTCTGTTAGAGAACTTTAAATTGCCATCACTAATCCTTAATTTGAAGTGTTAACATCTTATAATCTATTTAACAAGTATCTAAATATTTTACTATGTTAATACCTTAAACATTTTTACAAATACTTACTTTCAGATGAAAAATAAGGATCATCACGGCTTTATGTAGGTTCATATATGCCCTATCTAATATTATAATACCTGATGGGTCTCCGAAAATTTTTAATTTTCAGAGGAGTCTGTGGTCTCAACATTTCGGGATCACTGATATAAGCAACTGAATAGGATTAAAAGTTCCTCTCGTTTCCAGGAAGTCATTAACAATTATTAAACTCTTACAGAGAAACACAAAAAATTTGAAATAGTTTAATTCTGCCTTATGAAATTTATTAGAATTGCGTTCGATTCACTTAATGTCAGAAGCTGAAAAATATTTTCCGTTTGAAACAATTTATGAAATGAAATTTACCATATTTTGATGTTTGCAGGTACTCTACGAAACATCCAGTGAAATGGATACTATCTTCGTCTGTCATACCACCTAATAGTAGATCTGCAGGAAAGGAAGATGCGCTGGATTATAAAGTTGTTTCTCGTTACAAAAATAGCGATCATACGAAAAATTCGTTGTTACGGGAGTAAAACCTTTTTCAAATGAATGTTAAGTTGGTCTTTTAAATTTACGATTTAACGAAGTGTATAGTATCGGAAATTTTGTTACACCAAAACACTCTTTAGTGATGGAAAATATGGACTGCAATAGTCTTTTGGAACGATTCGATAGTCTCACTCTTTATAGTAGAATCATTTGGAAGTTTCCAAACATTCACACAAACACACAGGTTCCTAGAGCAGTAAGGGCCGTAGTAGTCCAGTTGGACGAGTAACGGATTATCTATCAGAAGGATGCGAGTTCGAAACTCGGTGAAACCAAAGATCGTCGTGTACACAGGGGCTGGTGCACATTGAATCTGTCGGGGCTTCAAACGTCCTGACGTTGACGTGGTATGTAAATTTGAAGAGTGGGGTGCCAGCTCAGGTGTTGACCTCGTCATCTGATCGTGGTTCAAAATTACGAGTTGTTGTCCTCGGGTCTTTCTCTTCGGGATTTATCTGGGACCGTCGCCAATAGCCCATTGAGTTGCTCCAGTGCGACGCTAATTAACAACCTTCCTGCATAACTTCTAATTAATTCTGATCTTCTTGATCAATAGAATCTTTCCAAAGGATTCTATCCTAAGTAATTAAGGAGGAGGTAGTTGAATCAACATTGCACTGGAGAGCAACACAACAGGCTATTGGAGACGGTCCAGGATCAATCACGAAAGAAAGATTCAAGAACAACACCTCGTAATTTTGAACTACTGTCATACGATGAGGTTAACACCTGAGCTCGCATCCCTAAGGAAAGGTGCAGTAGAATCTTTCCAAATCATTCTATTCAAAGGAAAGGACCAATAAGATCGTTCCAAATTATTTTATTCGATAGGATGAGACAATAGAATAGTTCCACAAGATTCCATTGAAAGGAAAAGACCAATAGTATCGTTCTATATTATTGGATGAGACAATAGAATCGTTCCATAGGATTCTATTGAAATGAAAGGACCAATAGGATAGTTCCAAATTATTTTATTCTCCAGATCAAGCCAATAGAATCATTCCAAAGGATTCTATAACAAGGAAAGGACGAATGGAATCTTTTAAAATTCTCCTTAAATTGAAAAAATCTACGGATTCGTTCAACCAATCGATGTGGTTATTTAGTCATGAAAGGACCAATAGGATAGTTCCAAATTATTTTATTCTCCAGATCAAGCCAATAGAATCATTCCAAAGGATTCTATAACAAGGAAAGGACGAATGGAATCTTTTAAAATTCTCCTTAAATTGAAAAAATCTACGGATTCGTTCAACCAATCGATGTGGTTATTTAGTCATGAAAGGACCAATAGGATAGTTCCAAATTATTTTATTCTCCAGATCAAGCCAATAGAATCATTCCAAAGGATTCTATAACAAGGAAAGGACGAATGGAATCTTTTAAAATTCTCCTTAAATTGAAAAAATCTACGGATTCGTTCAACCAATCGATGTGGTTATTTAGTCATGAAAGGACCAATAGGATAGTTCCAAATTATTTTATTCTCCAGATCAAGCCAATAGAATCATTCCAAAGGATTCTATAACAAGGAAAGGACGAATGGAATCTTTTAAAATTCTCCTTAAATTGAAAAAATCTACGGATTCGTTCAACCAATCGATGTGGTTATTTAGTCATGAAAGGACCAATAGGATAGTTCCAAATTATTTTATTCTCCAGATCAAGCCAATAGAATCATTCCAAAGGATTCTATAACAAGGAAAGGACGAATGGAATCTTTTAAAATTCTCCTTAAATTGAAAAAATCTACGGATTCGTTCAACCAATCGATGTGGTTATTTAGTCATGAAAGGACCAATAGGATAGTTCCAAATTATTTTATTCTCCAGATCAAGCCAATAGAATCATTCCAAAGGATTCTATAACAAGGAAAGGACGAATGGAATCTTTTAAAATTCTCCTTAAATTGAAAAAATCTACGGATTCGTTCAACCAATCGATGTGGTTATTTAGTCATGAAAGGACCAATAGGATAGTTCCAAATTATTTTATTCTCCAGATCAAGCCAATAGAATCATTCCAAAGGATTCTATAACAAGGAAAGGACGAATGGAATCTTTTAAAATTCTCCTTAAATTGAAAAAATCTACGGATTCGTTCAACCAATCGATGTGGTTATTTAGTCATGAAAGGACCAATAGGATAGTTCCAAATTATTTTATTCTCCAGATCAAGCCAATAGAATCATTCCAAAGAATTCTATAACAAGGAAAGGACGAATGGAATCTTTTAAAATTCTCCTTAAATTGAAAAAATCTACGGATTCGTTCAACCAATCGATGTGGTTATTTAGTCATGAAAGGACCAATAGGATAGTTCCAAATTATTTTATTCTCCAGATCAAGCCAATAGAATCATTCCAAAGGATTCTATAACAAGGAAAGGACGAATGGAATCTTTTAAAATTCTCCTTAAATTGAAAAAATCTACGGATTCGTTCAACCAATCGATGTGGTTATTTAGTCATGAAAGGACCAATAGGATAGTTCCAAATTATTTTATTCTCCAGATCAAGCCAATAGAATCATTCCAAAGGATTCTATAACAAGGAAAGGACGAATGGAATCTTTTAAAATTCTCCTTAAATTGAAAAAATCTACGGATTCGTTCAACCAATCGATGTGGTTATTTAGTCATGAAAGGACCAATAGGATAGTTCCAAATTATTTTATTCTCCAGATCAAGCCAATAGAATCATTCCAAAGGATTCTATAACAAGGAAAGGACGAATGGAATCTTTTAAAATTCTCCTTAAATTGAAAAAATCTACGGATTCGTTCAACCAATCGATGTGGTTATTTAGTCATGAAAGGACCAATAGGATAGTTCCAAATTATTTTATTCTCCAGATCAAGCCAATAGAATCATTCCAAAGGATTCTATAACAAGGAAAGGACGAATGGAATCTTTTAAAATTCTCCTTAAATTGAAAAAATCTACGGATTCGTTCAACCAATCGATGTGGTTATTTAGTCATGAAAGGACCAATAGGATAGTTCCAAATTATTTTATTCTCCAGATCAAGCCAATAGAATCATTCCAAAGGATTCTATAACAAGGAAAGGACGAATGGAATCTTTTAAAATTCTCCTTAAATTGAAAAAATCTACGGATTCGTTCAACCAATCGATGTGGTTATTTAGTCATGAAAGGACCAATAGGATAGTTCCAAATTATTTTATTCTCCAGATCAAGCCAATAGAATCATTCCAAAGGATTCTATAACAAGGAAAGGACGAATGGAATCTTTTAAAATTCTCCTTAAATTGAAAAAATCTACGGATTCGTTCAACCAATCGATGTGGTTATTTAGTCATGAAAGGACCAATAGGATAGTTCCAAATTATTTTATTCTCCAGATCAAGCCAATAGAATCATTCCAAAGGATTCTATAACAAGGAAAGGACGAATGGAATCTTTTAAAATTCTCCTTAAATTGAAAAAATCTACGGATTCGTTCAACCAATCGATGTGGTTATTTAGTCATGAAAGGACCAATAGGATAGTTCCAAATTATTTTATTCTCCAGATCAAGCCAATAGAATCATTCCAAAGGATTCTATAACAAGGAAAGGACGAATGGAATCTTTTAAAATTCTCCTTAAATTGAAAAAATCTACGGATTCGTTCAACCAATCGATGTGGTTATTTAGTCATGAAAGGACCAATAGGATAGTTCCAAATTATTTTATTCTCCAGATCAAGCCAATAGAATCATTCCAAAGGATTCTATAACAAGGAAAGGACGAATGGAATCTTTTAAAATTCTCCTTAAATTGAAAAAATCTACGGATTCGTTCAACCAATCGATGTGGTTATTTAGTCATGAAAGGACCAATAGGATAGTTCCAAATTATTTTATTCTCCAGATCAAGCCAATAGAATCATTCCAAAGGATTCTATAACAAGGAAAGGACGAATGGAATCTTTTAAAATTCTCCTTAAATTGAAAAAATCTACGGATTCGTTCAACCAATCGATGTGGTTATTTAGTCATGAAAGGACCAATAGGATAGTTCCAAATTATTTTATTCTCCAGATCAAGCCAATAGAATCATTCCAAAGGATTCTATAACAAGGAAAGGACGAATGGAATCTTTTAAAATTCTCCTTAAATTGAAAAAATCTACGGATTCGTTCAACCAATCGATGTGGTTATTTAGTCATGAAAGGACCAATAGGATAGTTCCAAATTATTTTATTCTCCAGATCAAGCCAATAGAATCATTCCAAAGGATTCTATAACAAGGAAAGGACGAATGGAATCTTTTAAAATTCTCCTTAAATTGAAAAAATCTACGGATTCGTTCAACCAATCGATGTGGTTATTTAGTCATGAAAGGACCAATAGGATAGTTCCAAATTATTTTATTCTCCAGATCAAGCCAATAGAATCATTCCAAAGGATTCTATAACAAGGAAAGGACGAATGGAATCTTTTAAAATTCTCCTTAAATTGAAAAAATCTACGGATTCGTTCAACCAATCGATGTGGTTATTTAGTCATGAAAGGACCAATAGGATAGTTCCAAATTATTTTATTCTCCAGATCAAGCCAATAGAATCATTCCAAAGGATTCTATAACAAGGAAAGGACGAATGGAATCTTTTAAAATTCTCCTTAAATTGAAAAAATCTACGGATTCGTTCAACCAATCGATGTGGTTATTTAGTCATGAAAGGACCAATAGGATAGTTCCAAATTATTTTATTCTCCAGATCAAGCCAATAGAATCATTCCAAAGGATTCTATAACAAGGAAAGGACGAATGGAATCTTTTAAAATTCTCCTTAAATTGAAAAAATCTACGGATTCGTTCAACCAATCGATGTGGTTATTTAGTCATGAAAGGACCAATAGGATAGTTCCAAATTATTTTATTCTCCAGATCAAGCCAATAGAATCATTCCAAAGGATTCTATAACAAGGAAAGGACGAATGGAATCTTTTAAAATTCTCCTTAAATTGAAAAAATCTACGGATTCGTTCAACCAATCGATGTGGTTATTTAGTCATGAAAGGACCAATAGGATAGTTCCAAATTATTTTATTCTCCAGATCAAGCCAATAGAATCATTCCAAAGGATTCTATAACAAGGAAAGGACGAATGGAATCTTTTAAAATTCTCCTTAAATTGAAAAAATCTACGGATTCGTTCAACCAATCGATGTGGTTATTTAGTCATGAAAGGACCAATAGGATAGTTCCAAATTATTTTATTCTCCAGATCAAGCCAATAGAATCATTCCAAAGGATTCTATAACAAGGAAAGGACGAATGGAATCTTTTAAAATTCTCCTTAAATTGAAAAAATCTACGGATTCGTTCAACCAATCGATGTGGTTATTTAGTCATGAAAGGACCAATAGGATAGTTCCAAATTATTTTATTCTCCAGATCAAGCCAATAGAATCATTCCAAAGGATTCTATAACAAGGAAAGGACGAATGGAATCTTTTAAAATTCTCCTTAAATTGAAAAAATCTACGGATTCGTTCAACCAATCGATGTGGTTATTTAGTCATTAAGTGTGATGTGGGCTAAAAGCAATACTATGAAATCTTGCGACTCTCAGATGGTTCACAACAAAATCCGATGTTAAAATTAATATATTATAGGGACTATAGGGACTTAACTCCTTTCCGGGACTTAAATATAAATCTAAAATACCCTTGCTTAGCCCTATGAGTTCACACACATAATTCCACCTTGCAAATTGTAATCTTTCCTGCATAGTTCCTAACCAATTTTGACCTTCTTGACCATTATAATCTTTATAAAGAATTCTATTCTAAGGAAAGAATCAATAGAATCATTACAAATTATTCATTTCCAAGGAAAGGAGAAATAGAATATTTCCAAAGGATTGCATCCTAAGAGGACTTCTAGTACTTTAACTAGTTACCTGTACCTAATCTCAGTAAGAAACCGTTAGAAGCTTAAATGACCGAGCATCTACTTCCCTGGTAGGAGAAAATCGACTTTAAAAGTCTAAATTGATGTCGCACTCAGATATACATTAAAAATCCTTGCTTTTTCTTCAAGTTTTATCGATTCAGTCTTAATTAGTATCTTTTTATCAGGGTTTCCTGTACTTGCGATGTCCTTCGCCAATGTTTTTTATACTTATGCTCGGTCAATTGAATTAAATCATTATGGCTCTACAAGGACGGATTTGCGAATCACTTAGTGTTACCCTGGTGCACCATGGAGGATGGATTCATGTTACCAACCTCCTGACATCTTACATGCATCCACATTTTTTATGCGCATCCATTCATATAGCTACCGTAATTCATTCTAGAAGAACAAACATCCACGCCTAAATTCTCCTGGTGGTTGTCTCAACGAGGTTACTCGTCATTAGAAGAACACTGACTAGATCTTGATCTCGTCATCATAAAAAAAATGGCAGCATCTTAATGACGAAATATCTCGTCGAAACTACTTGGAGTGTTAACCCCCGGATTCGCACGAGCAATCTTTCGACCCAGAAACCAAGCACCCTAACCACTGGGTCGATTGGTCGAAGCTACACCATTCTAAAAGTTTGATGTCCAATATCGTTATTTATCTTCCATGTGGAGCAAGCCGCAGGACGTACAATCCCTCCAGCACTGCCTTTGTGGAATGTAGGTTGTTGAGCTGGTGGAGGCGACGGACTATCAAGATGAAATTCTTGATCACCGTGGCTCTCATCTCCACGGTTGGAGTGCTCAAGCACAGTGTCTTGGACCCAGGTTCTCATCTGTTGAATAATAAAAGAGGTTGTTCAACTGGAATTTGTAGGTACAGAGATTTAAAAGTTTGAAAAAGGTTCTTAGAGAAAGATTTACTCACAAACACGAATCCTCCCGGCAGTTTGGAGATGTTGGGGGATTGCTTGCAGTCTTTTTTAGCACAATGTCGTACCTCCTGAAACATTTGAATCGCATTTTGTTAAAAACGGAATCCTAGAGTAAAAGAAAAACTTTAGCCAGGATAATAGTCAGCATTAAAAAAGTTTCGCAGAACGACTAATAGAAATAGTAAAAACAATAAACTGGTCTATGACCACCAGCATCTGGATCAAGCAGTCATAGGGTAACGTATCTATAACCCCCCAGTGAGAAGAATATATTGAATTGAAAAAAGGTTTGGGTACCCCGTTTTCCATCTAACCTCTCTAACGAGGTTTAAAAAATTCAATTCGGAAAATTGCTCCTGTGGTGAAATCGACATACCTCTGTACTAGATCACAGTCTTCCCCTTACAGCATCATGGTATACGAGGGCACCTGTCGACCACCTAATTGTCGCATGGCTCTGGAACATTGCTTGTAACAAGAGCTGGAAGGTCAAAATTATTGGCATGGTGAGATTCATAGACTCATCAGAACTTGATAATCCCAAAAGATTCCTTTTTGCATGTTGCACACATAGTATGACAAAGTATGATGGTATAGCTGTAATTACTATATAGATGTAACGATGTACAGATGTAATTATGTATAGATGTAATATTCTCTAGCATTCTGGATAGACAACCACACTAATTTAAACTGATACAGTGTATCATGGCACAGGGCCCGGGAGTGTGTGATGGTGTTAGTAAACGTGGAAAAGAAATTTCCATTTTCAAAATAGTCAACCAAATTTAACATAATTTTTAAAATTTTACCGTCAATTTTGTGTTAAACTTGCATAGTTGTGTTAACTTTAATAAAGCTCAATTCAATGTATAATTTGCACCTCTTTATTCAGAGAAGTAAGTTTCTCTCTCCTATACTATATCACTCCCCTCAGTATATCACGCTTTTTTCTAGTCCCTAGAAAAGCACGATGTATCGAGTTATTGTATTTTTTAGCTTCAAATACAAACAGTATAGTAAATCATATAATTATATGATGTTTTTACTATATCTATTATTATTCCAATGTATTCCAATAATATTCATTTGATAATCTGTTCGAGATTGAGAACGAAAGGACTGTTTTATGAATTTCATCATCACTGATTTGCCTCCTGTAACTCCTAAAACTTTCTACCTCTATTCTTGATATGATCACAGGTCGTGTTTATTTGCCATATTAGGATACTTTGATTGGATCTTTTGTTGTTTTTAGTGTAATTAATTTTCAATTGTATATATTTAAATAATACAATGCATTCATCTTGAAAGGTTTAAATTTTTTTTTTCCATTTGTTGAGAAGTAGGACGAAATCCAATCACGAATCAGAAGCAAAGTGGGAAAATTAAGCTCTGCATTTAGACGGTGAATGCGACCATGGTAACAGGAAAGATTATGACCTTGAAAAGCTTGTAAATTGGTCATAATGGTATTTTTTGCAAAACAATTCCCAAATTTGTTTTCTCTAAATGGACGTAAAAGTCTGCAGCCTATTTAGAAATAACATTAAATTTTTTATGATCATTTAAAAAGCAAAATTTCTTATGAACATCTAAAACAAATTCCTTTACTTCACGAGTGACAGCTTTAAAGGTTTTCCTATCCATAAGGGTCAATTAGTCCTGTAAAATTAAAATATAACATTCAAAATATAAGACGCAACGTGATCCAGCAGCTACTTTATATAAAATGCTACAACACAATGTTATCCTTTTGGTGATTTTTCATGTTCATATATTCTCAAACATCCTTATGCAACAATAACAGTAATTCACAGGAATCCTGTTGGTGAAGTGAACTTACTGGTATGTCTTCGGGTTTGTAGCAGGAAAGCGCCCACAACAGGTGGTATCGGACTCTATACTCCTCCCTGAGGAAAAACAAAGCTCTGTAACGTACGCTATACCTCAAATCCTAAAATGTAGATGTCGCTACCTTACAGGTAGACTTTGGCGTGAACTTCCCTAGTACTGTCAAATTTTGCTAAGAGAGAGTTTGGATTTTGTCGAGAGCAGACCATCCCGGTCTGATGCCCAATTTTGGACTGTGTTAACTATTTTTTTTTCTCTATAAATGTTTTCTTTCAATTGTTTTGTACTGTGTAAGTACCATTTTTGTTAAATGTAATCCGTCCTTTGTAACTGTTATTTCTCGTCTAATTAAACATGTTCTAAACTTTACCCCGAGATTTTCTTTTTTTCCATTACTTTTGGTTTAACACCAGTCATTACATTAATGACAGTTACAAATTGGCGCCCAACGTGAAAGGCCCGAAGTAAAATATCCCATCTCTCTCTCGCGTTTTTTTTTGTACTGTGATTAGGTTCCTGCCTGAAGTGTTTGTCACCCTGACAAGAAGAAAATTCGCACCCGGCGAATGTGATTACAGATAGCTGTTCATATCTGGTACTGTAAAGTAACAATTTAACATAATTAATTATTGTTAGTCTTGTATAGTTGAATTTTAAGTTAGTTTTTTTCTCCTATTGAAAATGCTTTCGGTTTGAAACCATTCTAAAATGGCGGTTGAAAGCGAAACTTACAATCCACTCAGGAAATTCCATGTGTGGTAACCCTATGATCTGAGTGTTAATGCGAAAAGTTATAAACATTTCGAGTGCTCTTGAATGTTTTTATTTTCATTTATATGTACGATCTGTGCTTTATGAAAAAGTGAAATAAGAATTTAAGCTGAGGATAGATTACTTGTTTATTGCTAGTGTATTCATTCTTTTTAAGTTGTTTACCTTTGAATGTGTCATTTAGAAATTTGAACAGTGATTGATTAAATTGTAACAGTATTACAAACTTGATTTAATTGTATTGTTAAATGTACACATAGTTTCTGATGGAAAATAATTTTAATTATTTCTACTAAGTGTAAACAAGTTTACAATATATATAACTTCAAAGTGAATGAAATAATTTATGAATGGTATTTCTAGTTAAACATATTCTAATATCATTAATTGGTGCTTTTAACTTTATCAATCAGTTTTATTTAAAGAATTTCTCATTTGTGCATTTTATATTTAAACATATGTGAATATCAGTTGAAATGCTATTGAGTTATCAATTAATATTACTTGTGGAAAATTTTTCCCTCTCATTTGTGAATTGTTTTGATTTCACGATTTCATACCAACTGCTGTTACTGTTATTGATTTGTGGTGTTTCAAGATAATAGAATTAACAGTTTTGAGTGAATTTTTAAAACTTTTAAAATTGAATTTTTTTTCTGATTTATAAATTACGTCTGAAATAGACTAAACACACGAAAAATGTCATTTTGGGGAAGATCCAGAAAAGAGGATTTGAGGATTTTGGCCTCAGAATTGGGTCTGGCTCTGTCGGACAATCTCAAAGTGATCGATCTAAAGGATCTCATAACCAAGAGTGACAGGTATGATGAGGAATTCGTCAAAGATATGCTTAGCGTCATTGTGGAAGAACGTATAACAGCAGAAAAACAAAAAGCTGCGGAATTGGAAGAGAAACAGAAAGCTGTGGAGGTGGCCCAACAACGAGAAAGAGAATTCGAATTGGAAAGATTGAAAATTCAACTTGAAATGCAGAAACTGTCACAAACGCCTGTTGTAAGTCAACAGCTCGAAAACCCGAAGTTTGAGCTAAATAGAATTATTCCGAGGTTCAACTCGAAGGAAGAAGAAATTGGTCTTTACCTAACTATTTTTGAACGTCAAGTGAAGTTCATGAACATCCCTGAAAAAACTTGGACAGCATACCTGATTGGCTCATTGCCACCTGATATAGCTCAACTCATCGCAAGAGAGGATGAAGATGATGCTCAAGATTATGAAAAGGTAAAAGAAATGCTTCTAAAAAGATTTCGAGTTACAGAAGACAGGTTTAGGCAGTATTTTTCCCAACAGAGGAAAAACCCGGATTCGACGTGGCGAGACTTTTATTTCGAATTGAATTCTTATCTCGAAGGTTGGATTAAAGATTTGAAGATTACCACTTTTGATCAGCTTAAAAGTCTAATGATCGCTGATCAGATAAAAATAAAAACTCCAACAAATATTAAAGAACACTTCTTGGATATTTGGGCGGATTTGAACGATCCTTTGGAATTGGCTGAAAAACTGGACGCATACGACAGCCTAAGGCCTGGAATGAAAAACAATCCAAATCAGACTTTCAAGAAGAAAGAAGAGTTCAGGAAACCCTTTCCAGTAAAGAAAAGTCAACCTGTTGGAAGATCCCATGATGACCACCCACCAGGACCTTCTAGAACAGTACCTGGACTCCCAAGTTCCAGAACTGAAGGAAGAAAGCCCATCCGGTGTTACGGGTGCGGGATTCCTGGAGTCATCAAGTCAAAGTGTCCTACCTGCACGAGGGTTAATGAAGAGGAAACATCAGTGAACTGCATGACGTTATTCAACTTGGATTCAAACTCGTATCCCTCAAGTTTGATTGTCCTCAAAATTTTTGGAGAAAATATTGCTGTATGTGCTGATACCGGTGCTTCCCATACCATCGCGGGTGAAAAGCTGTTTAAATTCCTACAAGGGCACAACGTCACCTTTGTGAACAAGAGAATTTCATTTATGATGGCTGATGGAATTCGACAGACCATTACTGCTCTAAGTACTGTCGTCAACCTGTACATTGAAGGCAAAGTTATCCAAACAGAATTTCTGGTATTGCCGGAAGCAAAAGGAAATAAGACCCTGTTAGGAATGGATTTTCTTAATGCAGCTGGAATCGTCCTTGATGTCCAAGGCGGAAAATGGCATTTTTCCGAAAATCCTCAAAAACAGTACAAGTTCTTCAAGAAGACCGTAGATGATATAACCATCAGCGCATTCGAACTTCGAGAAGATGAGGGTAAACACCTATCTCCCGAACAGAGAAGAAAACTAAACACACTCATAGACAAAAATGAGACATGTTTCCAACCAGGGGGAGGGCCATCGCCGTTTATTGAACACCGTATCGACACAGGTGATCACCCCCCAGTAGCAACGTCACCCTACAGGATGAATCCTACAAGGAAAGAGATTTTGAAGGAACAGATTGAAGAACTGCTGAAGCAGAATATAATCGAAGAGTGCGAGTTCCCCTGCGCTGCACCCGTGGTACTTGTTCCTAAACCAAATGGGAAAGTACGCCTCTGTGTCGACTACAGAAAGTTGAACTCTATTACGAAAGTGGATACCTACCCCTTACCTCGAATGGATGATCTATTAAATGAAGCAACACCGACATCCTACATGTCAACAATTGATTTGCAATCGGGCTACCATCAAGTAAAGGTTGCTGATGTTGATCAGGACAAAACTGCTTTCATTTGTCCTTTTGGAACTTACCGTTACTTACATATGCCCTTCGGCCTACGTAACGCTCCTGCCACCTTTCAAAGATTAATTGACAAATTTCGAAGTGGTCTGAAAGATGTGTTCGCACTGTCTTACCTAGATGACATCATCGTTCTCTCAGAAACTTTTGACAAACATCTCGAAGATCTCGAAAAAGTTTTCGAAAGACTGTCTATCTTCAAACTTCATGCAAACCGTGATAAATGTCGCTTCGCCTGTGACCGTGTGAAATATCTGGGATTCTGGATAACGAAAGATGGAATTGAAGCTGACCAAGAGAAGATCTCTTCTATTCAAAAAATTCCAGTCCCTACCAATGTGAAAGAAGTCCAATCTTTACTACAAACCTGCTCTTGGTTTCGTCGATATATCCCCAACTTTGCTGACATAGCACGCCCACTTAGTAACCTCACTAAGAAGAAAGTACATTGGCACTGGGGTCCTGAACAACAAGAATCCTTTGAAACGTTGAAGATGCGCCTGATGACTCCTCCTGTATTGAAGCAAGCTGACGGATCAAAGCCTTTTACCATCCGTACAGACGCAAGTAGTTATGCCCTTGGAGCCGTCCT
The DNA here is from genome assembly GCA_933210815.1 of Meta bourneti. NCBI lineage: Eukaryota > Metazoa > Arthropoda > Arachnida > Araneae > Tetragnathidae > Meta > Meta bourneti. The sequence goes on along the minus strand of OW119923.1, from coordinate 29,094,454 downwards.
TCTCCAGGGTAGTGGCCCTGATGAACATGTCATCGAAAATGCAAGTCGTCTGTTGATCCCAGCAGAGCGAAACTACTCCACAACTGAGCGGGAAGCCTTGGGGGTAGTGTGGGCCTTAGAGAAATTTCGAGGTTACGTAGAAAATCAACAAATCTCCATCGCATCAGATCATCAACCTCTCAAATGGCTGTTAAGTATAAAGTCACCTTCTGGTCGTCTGGCAAGATGGGCTTTAAAAATTCAGTCCTTCAACCTGAAGATTGATTATACCCCAGGGAAAGCCAATGTAGTGGCTGACATGCTGTCAAGACCGTTGTATGCTGAAGGCGCACCATCTGATGTGTGTGCCATCACTGTGGACATGCCATCCAGGAAATCCAGTGATATTCGAAAGGGACAGCTGGACGACGAAGAATTGAAGAAAATCATTGACTGCTTTGAGAGCATGGACAAAGATGAAAACTTTGCCAACTACACCAGTCGTGGATACTTAATGAACCAAGGTGTCCTGTATAGGTATTCACCTGAGAATGAAGAAGAAGCTCAACTCGTAATTCCTACTCAAGAGCGAGGAAGAATCCTTCAAGAGTACCACGATGCCCCGACAGCTGGTCATTATGGCGTAGAGAACACATACAAGAAGATTGCATCCAGATACTACTTTCGAGGTATGAAAAAGTTCATCTCAGAGTACATCAAGACTTGTCCTGAATGCAATCGCTATAAGCCAACAAACCAAAAACCAGCAGGACTCTTGAGAACACCCGCTTATGCACAAAGGTTTGAAACGCTGGCCATTGATCTTTTTGGTCCTCTTTCGGAAACCCCTACTGGCAAGAAGTGGATCTTTATTGTGGAAGATACAAGCACCAAATGGGTAGAACTATTTGCTCTTACTGAAGCCACTGCGGCAAACTGTGCCAAAATACTTATCGAAGAAGTATTCCTACGATATGGTCTTCCGCGTAGGCTAATAAGTGACAACGGACCACAGTTCGTAAGTGCTGTCATGCAATTGACTTGTGACTTGCTAGAGATTACGCAAGACCTTATCCCCGTCTACCACCCGCAAGCCAACCCATCTGAACGTAAAAATCGTGATTTAAAGCCTCGACTAGCAATTCTGGTGGGGGAAGAACATACGTCTTGGGAAGACAAATTATCTTTAATTCGTTTCGCAATGAATACCTCAGTGTGTGACACCACCGGCCACACGGCTGCCTACTTACAATTTGGAAGACAGTTGAGAACGTCAGACGATATCCGGCATGATATTCGACAAGTGATCGACAATGATAACTTCGTACCCGAAATAACCCCGTATCTCAAGAGGTTTGCAAACTCAATCTTGGATGTCAAAGATAGAGTTGAACAAAAACAGGATCGTCAGAAGGGAAACTTCGATCGACGAAGAAGACAAAAATACTTCAAACCTGGTGACAAAGTTTGGGTGACCATTCATCCCATAAGTCGGAACAACAGAAGCAAGAAATTCATGCCAAAAAGGGAAGGTCCTTACCTCATTCTCACCTTGAGATCACCAACAACATATGAGATTGCCGACCCGGCCAACCCACACCACGTCCTTGGAACTTATCATGTTTCTGCCCTAAAGGACTATCATGAGCCTGAAGTAGAAAGAGACACTAGACCTGTGGCTCTTATAAGAAAAAGAGGACGCCCCAAAAATTACCTTCTGGTTCCGAGCCGAGACGGCAACAGAACCAGAGGGGGAGTCTGTAACGTACGCTATACCTCAAATCCTAAAATGTAGATGTCGCTACCTTACAGGTAGACTTTGGCGTGAACTTCCCTAGTACTGTCAAATTTTGCTAAGAGAGAGTTTGGATTTTGTCGAGAGCAGACCATCCCGGTCTGATGCCCAATTTTGGACTGTGTTAACTATTTTTTTTTCTCTATAAATGTTTTCTTTCAATTGTTTTGTACTGTGTAAGTACCATTTTTGTTAAATGTAATCCGTCCTTTGTAACTGTTATTTCTCGTCTAATTAAACATGTTCTAAACTTTACCCCGAGATTTTCTTTTTTTCCATTACTTTTGGTTTAACACCAGTCATTACATTAATGACAGTTACAGCTCTTAATTTAACCTATTCTTGGATCGGGACCAGAGCACTAATCTCGGATACCACCCAGGCAAACGAGCATATGATACTTAACATGTTACTAGGTCTTGATGACAAAAATTGCGAGGAATTTCCCGATAAAAAGTTAAATTTATAATCCAAATAAATCCCCAACATTTTTTTAATTCCTGACAAATTGCATTTCTACAGAACTTTAATAAAAAGTACATTAAAGAAATAAAAAATAATCAATATTTCTATGCGACAAAAAATTACTCTTAAAAACATAATTTAATTTGTTACACTTTCTCATCTGTCAAACTGAAAGTCCTTACTTTATCTGTAAAAACAAGAGGCTACATAAAAACAAGAAACATTACAAATACAACTAACATTACAGTTTCTGCATCAAATCGAAATTTTGAATTTGACTAACATAATCCAATTAAATGTCTTTAGTTTGCCACGGAAATGAGAGTTTTTATTTCAAGCAGAAAAGGAACCATGTACAGATTTCAAAAGGATAATTGTTTCTACTGTCTGCCAACATGCTTTAAAAATTAAAAATCACCTTTCCCCTTTCCAGATGAAACCAAAGAAGCACTCTTTAAATAAACGTATGTGCCTTTGTTGAGTTTTCTGAAATTTCACCATGAAAAAGTTTTCCCCTGCAGAGGTGAGCTGTAGGATTTTCGAAAAATTTATATAACAGGACCTTTTCCTCGAAAACACCAACTATGCAAAATAATGGCTCACAAATAGGAAATTAAAAGTGTTGAAATCCAGAAAAAATGCCATTTTACTAAAAACTCATGAAAAGTGGATGAAAATCTCTCAAAAAAGGCATTTTAAGATACAGGACTTTATGAAACACATTTCTTTCATTAGAATAACGCCAAAAAATAATGAGTCTTGACAAAAAAGGATGCAAATCTTCAAAATCAGCTCTTGCATTATATCTATAATTTCATAAAATATTTTATGAACATTTTAGAGCAGACCATGCATTGGATTACAGGGACACAAGCCTCCTTGCCCTATCTCTCTTTGGGTCAAAAATGGTTCCTCAAAAATATTTTGATCATGAAATTTGATAAAAAATTCTTGATTTACATATTTAATAAAACTTTTATTTATAGTCAAATACGAATGAGTTCTTTATAAGTTGAAACTGGAATCTTTTACTAAACCACTGTCACTAATGTCCCGATACATTTAACTTTTAACAAAGGGCTTTTAGTTTGCATTTTAACGTGGAAGCATAATTGAATATATATATCATGCCTAAACCTTTCCCATTTTATTCAGATTTATTCCGTTAACCCTTCTGGTGGTTGTCTCGACGTTATATCTCGTCATTAGCAAAAATGACCAGATCTTGATGGACGAGATCTCTCATCATTAGAGAAACTAACTTGATCTCGTCATCGTCAAAAAGCATAGGGTGTCGAATTGTAGTAATATGACTGTGGTGCTCACTTTCTTCTTTGCATTGTATTAGAAATATAAATCAACACCAATAAGAAGTACAATAAATTCTGCTTTATATTTTTACTTGATTTTCTTCTATTTGGAGGTATTAAATGTGCGTATTGATGCTTATATTCATTATAAACGGATTAAACGGATTTATGTTCCTGTATTAATCTCCTGGTAGTTCTTTCGACGAGGTATCGCGTCATTAGCATTACTGACCATCCTTTGATGGACTAGATATCTAATCATTTGGGAAAAATGACCAGATCTCGATCTCGTCATCATAAAAAATCGGCAACATCTTGATTACGAGATATCTCAGCAGAAGCAAAATTGGTCAGATCTTGATGGACGAGATATCTCGTCGAAACCACTTGGATGGTTAATATTATATCATGTGTTTTTGCCTTCCATTTCGTTTCAATTCTCTATTTGAATATCACTGTCTCAGCTATAATTGTCACTTCTTTGCCAAAAGCGCCCCTGTCGCAATATCAAATCCGAACCACAAATACCCAGTCACCCTTCGTTTACACCCACGGCCCCGTAGACAAAGCGTGAAAATAATTGTTCTCTCAGTCTATATCCACCTTTATGTCAGGCAATCAGAGACAAGTTTGTTTTCAAGGGGAGTCTATCTATCATTCCAATATATTCAGCTCACGATTGCAAAAAATAATTTCTTTAATAAAAATATATATTTAAAACTTATTCCTGTCTTATGTCTGTGAGCATGATAGATATTTATTTGAAAATTATTCAAAATTCTAGTTTTATTTTCTGTTAGAATCATTGATTGTATGTGGAGAGTATGATTCGAAAAATTTTCCCGATCTTCCAAACTAAAACACGGTTTCTTTTAATTTCATCCCTTTGCACTTAACGAGCTTTCAGCACGGAATTGTTTCAGACATTTATTTTAGGAATGTTTCGTCCAAATAAATAACAGAGTTATTTATTGGACGAAATTGTTTCAGAGTTAAATATTTATGCAAGAATTGTCATTTAAGTTGAGTTTACTTATAAAGTCTGAAGCTGCGTCGATTTCGTCTAGACAGTCGTCTTCGGCCTCTTGGTGATGAAACTGAAACAAATAAAATTGTTCATGCTCTGTGACGTCGACCTGCATTTGAGTATGATCTTAAAGAGAATTCAGTTGAATCATTGAACAAGAGAAAACAGTAATAACCAAATAACTACCTAAAGTACCCTCGAGTCTGTCCTTTTGAGGAACTTATCAATTGGATGGGCACTCTTTGGTACTTTATTAAAAAGCAAAAATAAGAAACAAATAAAAATAATAATTAAAAATAAATAAATGGAAGGAAAAAAAGTAAAAATAAATAATAAAAATGAAAACAAACAAGTATAAATAAATAAATAAACAAATCAAAATAAGCAAGCAACAAATATAGATAAGTAAATAAAAAATAAACAATAATACTTAAAATAAAACAATATTAACAATAAATATTAACAAATAAGTAATAATAAATTAAAAAATGGATGATAAAGTGGGATTTCTGTAGAAAATCAATCAAACCAATTAAAGTAATTTTCTATAATAAAATTTTGAGTAACTAAACGAAAGATTATTTAATTTCATAATTTTTTCACTACAAAATCCCCAAAAAGCGTTCATTTTAGCGAACAAAGAGAAAATCCCACCCTCTTAATGTTTCAGAACGAGACCGTAAATTGCAGTGACGTAGTTTAATAAAAGTGATATAATTAATTTAAATGTCTGATTTAATTAAATGTAAATTTCTTAAATATATAATATAATCACATTGCAGATCATTTGTACATTAAGTGATGCTCAAATGCAATTTCTTACACAAATGAGGCGAGAAGATACAGTGTAGGTAAAAGAGACAAGATATAAATAGATAATCAACGTTGCATTTAAGGCACATAAAATGAATTTAATGGCTAAGACAAGTTATCTAACATGACCAGTGCCAAAAGCTATCTCATTTCTGTTACTTAAATTAGACATTTTCTACTACCAAACACTCAAAGACAACTTAAGTAATTTGATAAACACTTACACACAGATTCTTCACCCTTTCCAGAATCGTTGAGCCATTTTCAAACTTATTAGAAATCAACAGCTCAAGTGTGAAGACTCAAGAAGTAATAAGTTGAGTTCTTCAACGAAGTAAATTCAAATCGCACGAAAATGAATCCAAATTCAAAGTGAAATAACAGAAGTTTGCTTTTTCAACGCTAGTAGTACAAAAACTTTGCATGAAATGAGAAGAAACAAAGCATCGGATTGTACTGTTTGAAGAAACCATTGTTATACAAAGCCATGTAACAATGTTCAAAATATTACTATTTGAACTTTGAATTAATTTCTGTTTACGAGAGCTATTGCTGTTCATTATTAGAGTTTTTACGATGGAATTTGGTTACTGACAATGAGGTAGTGACAACAGAAACATTTATTGATAGATTTGATAAACTCATAAACATACATTTTTAATATTAAGTATAATTAAATATAAAATAGTTTATATATTTTAACACAAAATATAATAAAATTTCAAAAAAATTTACAGAATGACTCTTTTTCGTTTAAAACAAAGAAATTACTTTTTGGCTTCGTAGGATCGCATGGAATAAAATATATCCATAAAAGAAATAACTTTTTTAAAGGCAACATAATTAAATAGTATTTCAACAAGGTATTAAAATATACTGAAGTGCCAAAATTCATGTGATACCTCTATAATATAGCGTGGGGCTTTCTTTAACTCGGCGAAGTGCAGCAACTCGAGTGTCATGGAGCCAACTAGTTGGCGGAAGTCGCCAGGAGAGAATTTCAGCCATCCTATCTTAATAGCCGCCCATAATTGAGTAGTGTGAACGAATGGCTCATTCGATCATATCCCATATGTACTCCATGGGGTTCATGTCTCTCGATCCAGGTGGCCAAATCATGTGCTGGAATTATCCAGAATGCTCCTCAAGCCAATCACGAACAAAATGGGGCCGGTGACATGAAGCATTATCCTGGAACATCCCATCCTTATTGGAGTAAGTGAATACAATTTATGAATAAAGGGTTGCAAATAAGTACAATAAAGGGCTGCAAATGGTCACCAAGCAGCTGGGAATAGCGATTTCCTGTCAATGACAGGTTTAATTTGACCAGAGGACCCAATTCATGCCAAGTAAACACTCCCCAAACCATTATGGAACCACTACCTGCTTTCACAATGCCTTGTTGACAAGTTGAATCCATAGCCTCATGGGGTTAGCGCCAAACCCGAACTCGGTCATCAGCTTGTACCAACTGGAAACGTGACTCATCGGGCCACGCTAACTTCTTCCTGTCATCTGGGGTCCAATGCATGTGTTCTTGAGCCTAGGTGCAGCGCAACAGCCGATGATATGCTGTGAAATGGCACTCGTCGGTCTTCCGCTTCCATATCCCATCAACGCCGAATTTCGCTGCACGGACCTCACAGACACGCCCCCAGTTCAGAGTCAATGCGGCAGTCAGTTAATGAGTGTCTTTCGTATATTAGCACGGACACTTCTACTCAGATGTCGCTGGTCTCGATCATTCAGCGGACGTGGCCGGCCACTGCTTTTAATACATAAAAGCTGAACCATGACCCATGCCACTTCTGATTCATCAACGGCGAACACCGGCGACTTCCGGTAGAGTAAGTTGCGAGAAGATTCCAGAAAGAGAACAAGAGCTACTTCCGATAAAGGGTTGGAAGAATATTTCTGAAGAGAAAGATTTCGGTTGACGATTGAATCATACGTGAATGGCACACGGCCAACCCTTTTTTATGTTGCCTAAAACGTGTTTGTAACTGTCCTGTCCTTGATTCTTATTTTTTAATTAAACGTTTTACCTGTTAAAGATGTTCTCAGTAATCTTTAAAGCCCTGTTACACCCCTCTAAACTTCACATAGATGCTCAGACTGTCCCTAAATTAAACTTCCCCTAGACCCGGCAACGACGAGAATCCAATGACGAAAACTCAGGATTAATCTGCCCGGATTATATGATTATCAACCTCAACCTGGATTCAAGATTATTGAAGGTTGTACGCTACTACGAGTGTAAACTGTTATTGTTTTGGACTATGAACGAATTGTACTTCTAATGAACTGTTCTTGTATTCAACTGGAGATGAACTGTAATTCTATTCAACTTGGCTATTGAGATACAGTGTGAAACAACGATGGAATATCATCAACGAAAATGTGAGTACATTCTTTTGTTTCTTCTGGTTTCATATTAAAGATACGAACAGTGTCCCAGAACTTTAATTTCGTGTTTCGGTTTGTTTTCTTTCTGTGCAATTTTTTGCAAATTGCATCGAAAATGAGTACATTAAATGACATTCCTCACATTCCCCAAGCTCTTAAATTTGGATCTATAAAAATGATTAAATTGTTGCATGGATTTATTTTCGGAAACGATACAGGTTCAAACAATCAGGAGGAACTAACATTTTTTCTGGTTTTCCAGAATATTTTAACATTTCCATACAAAACCACTTTTAGATGCTTTTTCAAGTACTGATCTAATTTCTATTTCAAATTTTCTGCACCTTAATGTTACACCCATCTGGATAAATGCTGTGAAGTCATCCTAAATGCTTTGCAGGACATCCGTTTATTCTCTCCCCTAAAATTCAGACTAGTGATGATTTAAATGACGATGACGACAACGCAACACCTAATGACAGCAAGCCAATTATTCTACAATTAAAAATATTTTTTCCTCAAACGGGACATACGAACAAAAACGAAACCACCTGTTCTACTCGAATTCTACCAAAACCGCATTATTGTCAGGGTTTAAATTCATCATTTCGAGGCCTTGCTGACTGTATGAAGTACACTGCTGGCCACCGTAAATGCAACACCCTGAAGGAAGCATGCAAATAATATGAAATTTACAACATGCATTAGCGGAGTTGAGATATGCAAATGATTAGAATTTCAGCGCAGACGCACATCACGCGCGCCTGTGGCGCCACTTCAAAGCGCTATTTAAGGCTTGGAGATTTCGACGATTTCAAGTACGGCAATTGTGCTTTTCTTGTGGTTTTTTCAAAAAAAACCGATCAATTATGCCTCGTAGAAAACAGCGATCATCTTTTGATCAAGTATCCGAGTTCGACAGAGGAAGGATAGTGGCCTACCGAGATTGTGGATTATCTTTCAGGGAAATCGGTAGTCGTGTTGGACGAAAGCAAACAACTGTAATGCGGATATGTGATCGTTGGATGCAGGAGGGTACGACGGACCGACGTGTTCGATCGCATCCACCTCAGTGCACCACTTCACATGATGACAGGCATATTGTGCGTATGGCAGTGACGGATCGCTCAGCCACATCACGAACCATAGCACAGCACATTCAGTCTGTACCGCATCATCCAGTGTCTGCGCGCACCATTCGACGCCGTTTACAGCAGAGTGGTCTGTCCGCAAGACGTCCATTGCTTCGTTTACCCTTGACGCAGAACCACAGACGTTTCCGCCGCCAATGGTGCGATGAAAGAAGGATGTGGACGGCAGAATGGAATGAAATTGTCTTTACTGACGAGTCACGCTTCTGTCTGCAACACCACGATGGTCGGATTCGAGTCTGGAGACACCGTGGAGAGAGGATGCTGAACAGCTGCGTTATGCACCGCCACACTGGTCCTGCACCGGGTATTATGGTATGGGGCGGTATTGGATATCACTCTCGCACTCCTCTAGTACGCATTGCCGGTACTTTAAACAGCCAGCGCTACATCTCCGAGGTGTTGGAGCCAGTTGTCCTTCCTTACCTTCAGGGCTTGCTCACAGCCATATTTCAACAGGATAATGCGCGACCACACGTGGCACGCATTGTCCAAGGGTTCTTCGTCAATCGCCAGATTGAATTGCTTCCATGGCCAGCTCGCTCTCCGGATCTTTCGCCGATAGAAAACATGTGGTCCATGGTTGCTCAACGATTGACCCAGAATACATCCCCAGCAGCCACACCAGACCAACTTTGGCAACGTGTGGAAGCTGCTTGGTCTGCTGTACCCCAAGAACACATCCAAAGTCTCTTTGAATCAATGCCGAGGCGTGTGGCAGCGGTGATCTCCAACAATGGCGGCTACTCTGGCTACTGATTTTGGCAGGAACCACACTTCACAGAAGTCTATAAATTTAATCATTTATTACTTGGTCAACATGTTATCTACAAAATAAATTTTGTTGTGATATCTCTTGTCTTATTTGGGTGGCCAGCAGTGTATTTTAACAGATAATCTTATTCGTATACAATTGAAATATTTAAACAAGATCTTGAAGAAATTTTCGAAATTAGCAGCATTACAAATGATTTCATAAAATTGTATTCCAAAAAATGTTTAACCCGTTCAGCTAAAACATTTGTGTATTCTCTTCATGGCGTCGTGGCATGGGAAATTTTAAAAGAACATTTATTGGAAGAATTCTTTTCGAAACTCAACAATGCTGATTTACATCAAAATTATCAGTTTTTGGAGCATCTTTGTTAAGTTTCTAAAGAAAAAGAAAAACCAATTTGATCTTGTTGACCATTAAAAACATGGTCCGTCGAGCCAGAGAAATAAAACTAAAAAAGCGAACTTATGGATAAGTCAGATGATAAAGTTTTGATGATGACGCTTAATCGTAAAAGAGGAACGATTCTATCCAGGATAAAAAAAAGGTTTCAAACCTTTGTGGGAAGACTTTAATCCGTCGGATACCAGTGCGCAAATTTGAGTAAATACGAAATTGGATACCCACCGAAGTCAGAAGTGGACTTATTGAATTGTTGAGGCAATACCAGGAGTTCTCTTCCGAAATAGATGTCAGAAAATCTATTACTATTCTGGAAGAGGATCTTGAAATTTAGAGATAAGCTTAAAAATCCTCCTTTCTAATTTTTAATCAAATAAAATAGCTATCGAAGATCAACAATAGAGTGTCAAATTGACAAAATTACTATCCCATAATTTTGGGAAAAGTATGAGGAATTTCAAAATTTTAGAAGTCAATTTATGTTCATAATTTTAGAAAACAAAAGTTTAAATAATTGTCAAATTTATATTATTTTAAAGCTTCATTCAAAGGCGAAGCTAAGCTAATGGAAACATGTGAAGATACTTTCAGTTCATTATTCTCCGCTCTAGAACTAAGGTATGAAAATAAACGATCAGTGGTAGATGCTCACATTAACAATTTGTTAAATTATGAAAAACTGTTTCATGAATCTCCTTCTCAGTTGAGGCCTTTCTCAGCTCAGATGTTGACTTCGTCATTTGACCATGGTTCAAAATTACGAGGTATTGCCCTCGGATCTTTCCCTTCCGGATTAGTACTGGACCGACGTAAATAACCCGGTGTTCCAGTGCGACGTTAATTCAACTACGTACATCATCAAACCAGTGATAAACCAATCGGAATGAAAACAATTGATTGCATGAAACAAAAATGAAAGGTTTTAATTAAACGGCCAAAACTAAAAACTATTATTTTACTTTTAAGAAAATATGAAATTTCTTTCTCCGGTAATCAAATTTTTTGATAATTTCTTTTAATAACATCACAAGACATCCTCCATTCTTTGAGTTCATAAATGGAATTTCAGTTTGTACAAACAAACCACCGGAAAATAAGGATTTACATCCAGTTTTCCAATACGGAATGCGTACAGAAAGCACGTTCTACCGCAAAAACACTAGCGAAATCTACATTCAATTTTAAAGAAAAAGCCTCATAAAAATTTCCTTTTCACGTTTTTAGAAATGTGTGCATTTATATTTTATTTATATTTAAAAAACTTTAGAATAGAGTTCTTGTATTTATATTTTCCAATAATGTATTGCATAGATAAACGAATACATAAGTATATACATGATTTATGTATAAAATTTTTTTATCTAAACCCCTCAATCGGAGAAAGGCCACGAGTTCAAATGTATTATTAAAGTAAAAGTAACTTCACTTTTCGTAATTTTATCTTCAACTCGGAAATCTCGTGACAAATTCAATGCTATTTAAAAAGACTTTGAAATATTGCTCTGTAAACGTCAGAGTAAAAAGAAGGCATTGTTTGTTTTCGTGACAGTTTTAATAGTTACTTTTCCTTACTACTATTTTCGGTTTTCCAAGTATCACTTTTTCTCTCGTTTTTTATACATTGCACTTTTAAAGTCATTATTGTGTCTCTTTACCATTTACTTTATTTCCAATTCCGCTGATGTCACCTAGTGCTACTAATATTTGTTCTCAAACATCAGTGGTTCAAGTAATCAATTAAATATAAATGTAATGCACTGCAATTACAAAATAAAGCAAATACAAATATATTCCACTCTTTTAAAGGTACTCTATTGTGAAATTCTTGAAAATGAAATGCAAGCTGGCCACCCAACATATACATAAATAGAAAATATGATACCGTGTTAAATGTAATTGTTGTATGATCTATCTTTCAAAAGTTATGAGAACTGTGTTATAAATTTCTTATGTTACTTCGATTTCGTCACTATTACATTGCAATTTTTTAATCCTTGAATACAATTTTTGGAATGCAAATCTAATCATAGTTACCCGATTTCTGATTTACACAAGTAGAATAAGAATGTTATCTGATTTTGTGAGCTTGACTTTAAAACATAATTTCATCAATCATTATTAAAAAGAAGTATTAACCCTCCTGGTGGTTGTCTCGACGAGATATCTCTTCATAAGCAAAACTGCCCATATCTTGATGGTCGATATATCTTGTCATCAGAAGAAAAATGACCATATCTTGATCTCATCATCATAAAAAAATCTGCAATATCTTGATGCCGAGATATCTCGTCGAAAAACCTTGGAGGATAATATAATTCCCGTTTATGCACTTTTCCTAGCACAAAATTAGTTTTTGTCCATTGTTTCTCAAAGTGGGCGCTATCTCCCCTTAGGGCACTAAAGTAATATTTGGGAGCAATGATGACGCAGGGCTAATAAGGCATTGAGAAGTAAGAGTGAGCAATAAGATGCTAAAAAATACATTCACTACAGTGAATGCATTGTCGCAAGAAGTACATGTTATAAAATGCATTTTCCAACTGAGGGGTCTAAAAACAGGTCGTAATAATGTATGTGTTTGCAAGAATTTCTGATTTAAATTTTTGATTGCATTTCTCTCATTCTGTCTAATTGAACGTGGATGTAACGCGGTAAAAAGAGGAACCTAATGCAAAGAGTTGATCGTGGAGATTCAAGCTGCTGACGAGAATAGAGCTTAATATAGACAAATGGTAGAACAACACAAGGCTAATCCTTCTTATTGGTAATTATTATTAATTTAACAAATTTGATTCACATTAATTGCTAATAATTGTGAGCAATCTAATGTGTTTATTTGCCAATTTATAGTTCGTTATTTCATTTTAATAAATTGTTTTATAATTTCAGTTCATTGTTTTATTTTCATGCTAGCTTTTCGTAATTCTAAAATTGCACACAGATGCATAAATACTACTGTAAAAATCAAAAATTTAAGGCACTGTTACACTTACAGTTTATTAATAGTTAAGATGGTTTAACAGAGAAGACGGCTGAGGAAAATTGTCTTTGAGAACAGGACGTTCAGCCAAAAAAGCTTGAGAAACTGTTTCAGACATTCTAAGAAAACCATTTTGGAGTATCCCTTATCAGCAGGCTTACAGATCGTCGTACATTTTACCATAATGGTTCTGAGAACTTCACGTTTCCGTAGTTGAAAAATTAACACTTGAAACACTCCTTTGTATTACTAAATCACACTTATCGGCGTCGACTTGCATCGTCGGTAAAACCTATCAGCATCTGTCTGGACCTGAAAACATTAGTCATTAGATGTGCGATATTCAGGCGGATCGCAATTCATAGATCTTTGGAAGCATACCTCATGTTTAACGAAATAGAAGACTATAAGTTTAAGCTTATAAAATATTCAGTCAATAAGCGATACTCCTATTTGAATAATAAAGTATTTCCAACTTTAATTTTCTTTTAAGAAAGACTAATTTACACAATAATACTTTTTAAAACTGAAATCAATTGGATTTAAATAACCTTCATTATTCCACCTCAACCCTTTTAACAAAAGTTAGGTTTTTCAATACTTAGAGAAATTTAAAAATAAAAAATCTATTCCATAACTACGCTTAGGTAATCGCTAAGTTTTAAATGTTCACATTGTTTATTTCTGAACCAACCAGATTAATTTCAACTGTTTCATACAAAACTTTAATATTTACTTTTTCAAAATAGCTTAGAAATTGTTAAGGGAAATTTTCAAAAGTTCATAAAAATTTTAAATTTGTTTTTTCATGATTGATGAAATTACTAAAATAACTTCTTTTATGAGTGTTATATCCTTAGAAGTTTAGTAATAATTTTGAATAAGAAGTATTAAGTAAATACATTTGAGGGCACCTTTTGAAAAATAATTTTTATTTCTATTACTTGTGATTTTTAAGCTTACAAGGGAAAAGGGGCATTAACAAATACGAGAAGATAAAATGAAATAATATAGTAATAGGTTAAGTAAACAATGTCTTTATTTATCCATAAATTATAAAAACTGATTTATGCAACTTACACCAGGAAATATAATTTCAAACGTCGTAGAAAGGGCAAGCTGCTGGAATTTAAAGTTGCCATGAACTCACCAATGCAAAAAAAAATATTAAATGTGTATCGATGGATTATAATCCATTTAGGTAAAGAAATGGCATAGTAATAGGCTAGGCAAGCAATATCTTTTCCACCCACAGATAAAAAAAAACTCGTTGATGCATGCAATTTACACTAGAAAACATCATCCCAGACGTAGAAAGAGGCAAGCTGATAAAACGTACAGTTTCTGTCACAAAATGAATACAAAGAATTAAGATGGATTACTTATCCATTTAGGATGGAAGCTGAATCCTGATAAATAATGATAACGGCGATCATTCGAAAAGCCCTCTCTTTTAAAATGCCTTTCTATTAAGTGCAATGTGCCGCTTCTACTTTTTCATTCAAAACACGCCGCCGCACCTGGGGAAATAACACATCAGTTCGGATAATTTAAACTGCATTGGAGAGTTTGGATGAGATTTTCCCTAGAAAGGCTTTCTCTGAACATCTGAATCTGCTTAGGTCGTTACCGTCGTTGTATTCTGTTTCGTAGCTTTACAGGATTTGTTTCCGGCATTGCAATGTATCGTTCTTTTCCTAGTTAAAGTATACGAATTGCTGAGATACTCTCGATATTTTCGGTCAGAGTTCAAATGTTTTTATCATTCAAAGTGGTCTTGACGAAATATCTCGTCCATCAAGATCTGACCAATTTTGCCAATGAGGTATCTCGTCATCGAGGTTTTGATTACCGATTTTTTTTTGTGATTTTAAGACCAAGATCTAGTCAATTTTCTTCCAATAACGTGATATCTGGTGATTCAAGATCTGGTCAGTTTTGCTGATGGTGAGATGCCGCGTTGAGACAAAAAGGAGGACTTTTGACAAGCTCGTGAGAAACAGTGAAACTTTTGTCTACTAAAAAGTACTTCATGGTTGAGTTGGGTTGCACTACTATATATACTATTGTATCGTAAGTTAATTTTGTAGTGGTAGCTAAGTTCGCCCCAGGCTAATTCCCTAATCCCAAGATGATAGGATTGACTAAATCTTAATATACATTGCTCTGTAAGTATGTACTCATCACTGAATTATCGATTTTCACTACAGTTTCTTAGCATTTAAATTTTGGAGCGTTTTGAATGGAACGAGATTTTGTCTAGAAAGGTTTCTCTGAATATCTGAATCTTCTTAGGTCTTTACCGTCGTTGTGTTCTGCATCGTTGCTTTACATGATTTGTTTCCCGCACTGCCGTTCATGTTCATTTCCGAGTTAAGGCAGCGTTTCTCAACCTTTCAGTATTCGCGGCCCAGTTTTCAATCATAATTTTCATCGCGCCCCCCGCTTACAATAAAATGTATACAACAATAATGTATATTGAGTATTTTGGATTCTGTTTTTAAATTATTTTTAACTACCAAAACAAGAGTAAAAGCGAGCCAACGTTGGCGAGAAACCACATCTGGCATTTTGCCAAGCGGGCGGTGAACAGATGAAGCGAATGAAAGCGGGGAAAATTTAAATATTATATTTGAAATGAAAGCCAAACAGGGAGATAACGTTAAAAGAATATGAAAGTAGAAAATTCGTTAATGAAAGTTAACCTAGACAGGGTGAGCTAAATTTAGAAACTGGGAATACATTTTTTCGAATAATAAAAGAAATAAAACAGAAGCATGACTAAACAAAAGAGAAAAAAATAAGTAATGTTTGTGGAAGGGAATCCACACGACCGATGACGTCTCGAGCATGCGCAGAGCAAATGTTTTCTCATAGGAAGAAGGAAAATGTTCGATAACACAAGTTTCAATTCCAGCCAGTCTCATTCGAGTCGATCCTTCTATCGCTATCGAATCTATCGTGAATGTGTATGTTATACATGTTTTCGTGTTAATTGCAATTCACCATATTAAATATTCACGGCAGAAGATTTATGCAGACTCACACATGGATAAATTTTTAAGCGGAAGTAAGCGATCATTAGACGATAGTCAAACATCAACAAGTACACAGACGAGCGTGGTTCCGAAAATAAAATCAAGAAAATATTCTCAAGAATACTTAAATTTTGGGTTTACCAGTACTGAAGTAAATGAAGAAGAAAGGCCCCTGTGTATCATTTGCTCAAAAATATTGGCCGCAGACAGCATGAAACCTAATAAACTTAAACGACATTTGGAAACGCTTCATAGTGAGTACGTCAACAAACCCAGAGAATTCTTCGAATTAAAATTAAAATCATATAAAAAGCAAAAATCATTTTTTAAAGAAACTTTGTCTGTGAATAAAAAAGCTTTAATTGCATCTTACAAAGTTTCATATAAAATAGCCAGATGTAAAAACCTCACACCATTGGTGAAGAGCTTATTTTGCCAGCAGCAATTGAGATTGTAGAAACTATGTTTGGAGATAATTTTTCAAAACAATTGCAGTCCATACCTCTTTCAAATGATACTGTTGCTCGTCGAATTGGTGATATAGCTGAAGATGTACAGTGTCAGCTTTTCTCGAAGTTGCGTGACAAATTGTTTTCAATACAGCTTGATGAAGCAACAGATAGTAATAAAGATGCTCATTTAATTGCCTATGTTCGATTTTGTGATAATATGTCAGTAGTACAACTACTTTTCTGCAAACCAATAGAACTCAAAACAACAGCGCTCGCATTATTTGCTATTTTAAATGATTTTATGAACGAGGCAAACATAGAATGGAAAAATTGCGTCGGAATATGCACCGATGGTGCTCGTTCAATGTCCGGAAGATTCCAAAGTATACAAGCACTTGTAAAACAAAAATCGCCTCAGTGCGTCTGGACACATTGCATGATCCACAGAGAAGCTTTGGCTTCGAAAGAAAAGAGTCTTGGTCTGAATATTGTGTTAACTACGGTTGTAACCGTAGTAAATTATATAAAAATGAGACCCCTGAAATCGAGAATCTTTTCCGCACTTTGTAAAGACATGGGTTCAGTACATTCAGCGTTACTATTTTATTGCGAGGCAAGATGGTTATCACGTGGGAAATTTTTGCAACGTGTTTATGAATTAAGAGAATAAATCGCCATTTTCCTAGAAGAAAACAGACCGGAAGCCGAGAATTTTCGCGATGGTTTATTTGTGATGAAATTGAGCTACTTGGTCGACATATTCGAGAAATTAAATAACTTGAATCTTCAACTCCAAGGAGCAATGTTGGATACGAGTGATAAAGTTAATGCTTTTTGTAGAAAATTGGAATTGTGGAGCAGAAATTTAAAGCAAAAAAACCTAACAATGTTTGCAAATGTGGATGATTGTACTAAACTTACAAGGCTGAAGAACATGTAAAAGTTGTTTTTGTAACCATTGAAAATCATTTAGCCATGCTGGCAAAGAATTTTTAAAAAGTATTTTCTTGCTGACGACAAACTGATAGCAAGTTACGAGTGGGTTAGGGATCCATTTCATAAGACTCCCGAAGGACTCTCAATTGATGAGGAAGAAAAATTCATAGACTTCACGACAAGTGGCGAAACCAAAAGACAATTTAGTAATAAATCACTATTTGAATTTTGGGCAGGAGTAGAGGATGATTTTTCTGGGCAGGAGTAGAGGATGATTTTTCTGCACTAAAAACAAGGGCATTTCGCATTCTATTACCATTTTCAACATCCTACCTTTGTGAAACTGGATTTTCAGCTGTGGCTTCTTTGAAGACAAAATATAGATCTCGGCTAAATATAGAAACAGAACTGAGAGTGGCTATTTCTAATATTAAGCCTTCCTTCGAAAACCTTTGCTCTGCAAGACAGGCCCAAGGAAGTCACTAATAATTATTAAATTTGTTTTAATTTAGTATGTTTTGATTAAGTAAGTTTTGATTTAGTAAGTTGTTTTACTTTATTTGTTAAATATACCGAAATGTATTTTGTTTTCTATGTGTATGTGCGCTTTCCTTTCAGTCAGTTAATCAATTTTTTTAAATTATATTTTCTCTTGGATATTCTCGCGCCTCCCCTCAAGTGTGCTCGCGTCCCCCTAGGGGGGCGCGCCCCACAGGTTGAGAATCGCTGAGTTAAGGTATTCGAATGACTGAGATACTCTATCGATGTTTTCGGTCAGAGTTCAGAATTTTTTTTTAATTTTCTAATATTCCAGATGATTGCATTGAGTAAAATTAAGTATACATTGCTCTGTAACTATATACGAGTCACTGAATTATATTGCTTTTTACTAGTATCTGCTTTTTACATGTTTCCACCCACGCGAATTGATAATAAATGTATGGATAACTTGTGTAAAATATTAAGAAGTGTGAGATGGGGCAATATCATTAGGGGATAGCCCTCCTGATGGTTGTCTCTACGGGGCATATCATCGTTATAACAATACTGACCAGATCTTGATGAACACGATATCTCGTCTTTAGAGGAAAATTGACCAGATCTTGATCTCAACATCATTAAAAATCGTCAATATCTTGATGACGAGAAATCTTGCCATTAACAAAATTGATCAGATCTTGATGGACAAGATATCTCGTCAAAACCACTTGGAGGGTTAATACATCTAAAATGCATCTGTGGTTAAAGGTCACCTGCTGGAAATTCTTGAAGGAGTCCTATAGATAAAACAAGCTCAATAATGCTTGAAGTACACTGCTGGCCACCCAAATTGCAACACCAAGAAAGACAAGAGATATCACAACAAAATTTATTTTGCAGATAACATGTTGACCAAGTATCAAATGATTAAATTTATAGACTTCTGTGAAGTGTGGTTCCTGCCAAAATCAGTAGCCAGAGTAGCCGCCATTGTTGGAGATCACCGCTGCCACACGCCTCGGCATTGATTCAAAGAGACTTTGGATGTGTTCTTGGGGTACAGCAGACCAAGCAGCTTCCACACGTTGCCAAAGTTGATCTGGTGTGGCAGCTGGGGATGTATTCTGGGTCAATCGTTGAGCAACCATGGACCACATGTTTTCTATCGGCGAAAGATCCGGAGAGCGAGCTGGCCAGGGAAGCAATTCAATCTGGCGATTGACGAAGAACCCTTGGACAATGCGTGCCACGTGTGGTCGCACATTATCCTGTTGAAATATGGCTGTGGGCAAGCCCTGAAGGTAAGGAAGGACAACTGGCTCCAACACCTCGGAGATGTAGCGCTGGCTGTTTAAAGTACCGGCAATGCGTACTAGAGGAGTGCGAGAGTGATATCCAATACCGCCCCATACCATATTACCCGGTGCAGGACCAGTGTGGCGGTGCATAACGCAGCTGTTCAGCATCCTCTCTCCACGGTGTCTCCAGACTCGAATCCAACCATCGTGGTGTTGCAGACAGAAGCGTGACTCGTCAGTAAAGACAATTTCATTCCATTCTGCCGTCCACATCCTTCTTTCATCGCACCATTGGCGGCGGAAACGTCTGTGGTTCTGCGTCAAGGGTAGACGAAGCAATGGACGTCTTGCGGACAGACCACTCTGCTGTAAACGGCGTCGAATAGTACGCGCAGACACTGGATGATGCGGTACAGACTGAATGTGCTGTGCTATGGTTCGTGATGTGGCTGAGCGATCCGTCACTGCCATACGCACAATATGCCTGTCATCACGTGAAGTGGTGCACTGAGGTGGATGCGATCGAACACGTCGGTCCGTCGTACCCTCCTGCATCCAACGATCACATATCCGCATTACAGTTGTTTGGTTTCGTCCAACACGACTACCGATTTCCCTGAAAGATAATCCACAATCTCGGTAGGCCACTATCCTTCCTCTGTCGAACTCGGATACTTGATCAAAAGATGATCGCTGTTTTGTACGAGGCATAATTGATTGTTTTTTTGAAAAAACCACAAGAAAAACACAATCGCCGTACTTGAAATCGTCGAAATCTCCAAGCCTTAAATAGCGCTTTGAAGTGGCGCCACAGGCGCGCGTGATGTGCGTCTGCGCTGAAATTCTAATCATTTGCATATTTCACCTCCGCTAATGCATGTTGTAAATTTCATATTATTTGCATGCTTCCTTCAGGGTGTTGCATTTACGGTGGCCAGCAGTGTAGTAGTATGATAAAGGATCTCAAATGGTAATTTATAGGATAGGTATTTTTAACTATTTTCTTGTATTTTATGATGCTTTAAATTTCCTCCTCCTACCTATGAAATTAGCTCGTATACGTATGGAATAAGTAAACAGATTACGTGACTACTCAAAAATATTGAACTGTAAGAATTTTGGCCTATGTTGTACTGAAATTACCGTTTTATATTATGGGCAATTGTTCATATGAATTTATTCAGTAAAAGAAAGAACTAATGGATAATTTTGAGTTTCAAAACTTATGATATTTGACTTCAATATTCTCTCCTCTGAACATAATTTAAGCATAATATTATCATAATTAAACTAAATTTATTATACTCTCCTAATAAAGTTTCTTTAATTTGGTGCTAAACAGGTTACATATATAAAACAAATGAAAGTATGATTAGCGTCACTGTTTCGGTTTGAGATTTTCAGAACACACGCACATGAAACGTTTTAATCCTCTGAGAGGTTCAGACGCGTAAATCCACTATACAACCCACAGTTTTCCGTTCATGACTTCTAAATAGTTTTGATCTTCTTGACAATAGCTATTCTAAGGAAAGTACGATAGAATATTTCCGAATTATTCTACTCTAAAGAAACGACCAGCAGAATCTTTCTAAGGGATTCTGTTCTAAGGAAAGATCAATACTGTATTTTAAAAGGATTCTTAAGACCAATATAATATTTCCAGAGGTTGAACTAATCCATGGATTCCTTCAACCAATAGGTCTATTTGGTCATTATGTGTGTTGTGGGGTAAAAACATTAGTTAACTACTAGGAAATCTCGTGACCCTCAGAAGGTTAATCAAACTATTATCTCTTCAAGAGAAATCTTGTGCTAATGAGACAATAACGTGTGCTCTTATAAGCACTAAAATCGTGAGTAGTGAATTAAATAAAAGATTCTATTCTAATTACTAAATTAACTTTTATTCATTAAAGATGTTTCTCTAGTTCAAAAAGATTCCGTGCGCTTATAAGTAAGCTTATAAAAACATTTTATGAATATTCAATTAAGAGGTTATGTAACGAAAAATAATGCAAACTGTAATTGATTTTCCCCCAAAACTGCTGTCTTAACTTTTTTACATCTTTAGTAAAAAAGAAAAATAATTACTTAATAGTTTCTAAGATGTAAAAATTAATTATACTTTTAAGTTTTGATCACGACTTGGCTTTCCATTATTTAATACCTTTCAGCAATTTAGGGCAGATTGTAAGAAAGCCCTCTCTATTTAATTTAAGCAAAGAAATACCAAACGAAAACTGAATTTTTAAATTTGATTTAAATTTATTTTAATGAATTTAATTATAATAATTGTGTTTTTTATGTATTTAAATTTGACAAGAATTAAATGCGAAACAGCTTATTCTCATAAAAAGTTGTCTGCTGCTTTTCTGTTTTTAGAAGTTGTAGCATAATCAGTTAAATCATAATTGTGTATAGTTTATTATATTGGATTGTTAAATCACGGGATTTTAAAACGCTTGAAATTTCATAAAACCTCAAGTACTCTTGCATTACAATCTGAAACATCATGAAGTGGCGAAAATAACGATTGCCAATATTTTCTATACAAAACATTCACCAGGGTAGTCTACAGTAAATCTATATATTAATACGTGAAGAAAAATCTTTGTACCCCTTTTTAAGCACATTGCGCGCACGGAGGAGTATGAGATTTGGCATAATTAATCTATATATTAATACGTGAAGAAAAATCTTTGTACCCCTTTTTAAGCACATTGCGCGCACGGAGGAGTATGAGATTTGGCATTATTTGCCATCACATAAGTTAGTATTGAAAGTTAATTGCATCGTTTTGCGGATCAGAAACTTAAATACAAAGGAAGCATTAGTCAATGGAACAAGAATTCGCATCAAATTTATGCATTGTAATACTGTTGATTGCGAAGTTTTAACTGGAACTGCACGCAATAAGAGAATTTTGATTCCACGTATAAGTTTAACATATTCCGGAACTATTTTACCATTTAACTTTCAAAGAACTCAATTTCTAATTATACCTGCATTTGCGATGACAATAAATAAGTCTCAAGGACAAACATTCGAAAAATTGTAATTTTATTGAGGCAGCCAGTTTTTACACATGGTCAATTGTACGTCGCAGCAAGTAGTGTTCGATCATTCGATGGTTTGAGATTTTACATTTCAGAATATAAGGGTCAAGGGCATTTAGCAAACGATGAGCTTTTACAAAAAACATCGTCTACACAGAAGTTTTCAATCATTAAATTCATTGTCGAACTATTTCAAGTTCAATGGACAACATTTATTTTTTTAACCACCCGGTTTTTTTTGTTTCAATAAAAAATATATAAAAAAATACGAAGCACGTATTCCTTATTTCATTTTTCATTTTTTTGATTTATTTTTTATTTAAATCTTATATAATTTGAAAAAGATAGGCAAATTAACTGTGTAGCCTTGGCGAAACCTGTGGCCAGTATAGCAATAAAAAAACCCAAGAAAATGTCAAACAACGCGTTATTGTTTTTTAGATATGGCTTAACCAAGCTATACCGCATTTTTCCTATGACGTATTTGTACATATGCTCGCAGCTTACGTAATAGAACAAAATTCGAAAAATTATATGCAATGAATATATACTCTTTGACAAAAGAACCTTATTAACGTTCAAACTTAAAAATTAAATTAATTATGGTCGAATTTCGACCACTGGGCGACCACTAGTAGAAATAAATCTGCTTGGGAAACAGTTAAAATAAAGAGAAATCCAAACTAGAGTAGCCGAATCTTCTGTATTTCCCAGGAACTCTCGTATTAGAGCTCTTTTTGACGTGAATACGTCTTTAAAATCGGAACAGTACTGGGGGCATGCATCGACCGTTACAAAAAAAACGCTACAACTCTTTTGTCGTATAATTTCAGAACTAGAATATAAATCCAGATTATAAATATACCGTGGAGACAAGGGATGTCCGTATCTGACATGACCTTCGGACCGAGTGCGGAGGCGCACTGAGCGTGGGGCAGGGGTCCACAATATGCCGAAATTCTACGGTGTTGGGCAAGCTTTGAGTCAGTTTAATTTTCTATAACAGGGAGTGAAAATTGCGTAAGTGGTGTCATTCAAAAGGTGTCGAACTACGCTACAAATCAATAAAAGTATAATTCAATATTAATATCAAACAACACTTTAATTGTTCAAGCTATATATTAATCGTTGAAAATTCACAATAAACATTTGTTCAAACTTCCAATGTCTGCTTCATTCATTCTACAATCTACTATCAGGCCTAAGTATTCACGTCAAAACTACGATTTGTGTCCGCAACTCAACCTACTATTTTTGTATTCTCCTGTCTCTCATATTAACCTATTTCTCCTGAATATTATATTAACAATCAAGATCAGTAAATTTAAATCATACATTATTCCCACCCAATGCATTCTGATATAAAATACCAGTATTATCGACGGTTTAGACTTCCGGGTTCTCATTCATAAATATTGAAGAATCACCTAATATAATAGATAACGGAATTTCCGTTTCCGGATTCTACACCAGAAGTATAGAAAGAACAATCTTTGTCCAATATTTTAAATTATTTAAATAACAAATTGATGGTACCAAACCTTCATGAGATCCTAGGCTTTGTTTCAAGCAATCCCCAGGCTCAAATGATCATACTAAAATACTAGTTTTCTCACTGATGAGCAAGGAATGGATTGATCAGCGAAGTTAAAGCAGATTAGAACTAATTAAGTTAGCTAATTGTTGCTCTTAATTGACTATAGTTGTAGTGTTTTTGAAACTTACACAAGAAATGCTTTGTTGTGTAGCATCAGTGTATAAATACATGTAGGTCAGGATAAAGAAATATGCAAATTTGTAAACTATACTATACTGCGACTTATATATTACAGGGTCGAGTCACATTATTAGGACCACCTGTTAATATCTAGAATAACCGCCTTTTGCAGCACGGACACCAGCTAGACTGCGTGGGAGTGAGTCAATAAGATGCGGAAGGTTGCTACAGGTATCTGGAGCCATGCAGACTGCAGTACGTCCGACAGCAGCGGCAGGGTGCATGGTGGAGTGTCCCTGTCCATACTGTGAACATGGTGATCGAGATGATCCCAAAGATGCTCGATTGGGTTCAGGTCTGGAAAATTTGGGGGCCAGTGGAGCACTTGGAAGTCTTCGTCGTGCTCCTCCAATCAATCGCGGACAATTCTGGACGTATAGCACGTGGCATTGTCCTGCTGAAAGATCCCACCCTTCTGAGGAAAAACAGTCAACATGTATGGGTGTACATGATCGGCAACAATGGATACATAACCCAATCCGTTGAGTGTACCTTCCGCAGGTATGAAAGAACCCAGGCAATGCCATGAAAACATTCCCCACACCATAACACTGCCACCACCATATTGTGTTCTTTCAGCAATGGTTGCAGGGTGTTTGTTCTCGAACGTTACTCGTCAGATACATGAACGTCCATCCGTTCGATAGAGCAGAAAACGTGACTCGTCTGAGAAGGCAACCCTTTGCAATCAGTAGCAGTCCAGTTCTGGTATTTTTTTTATTGAACAAAAGCAAACTCCCCGTGCACCA
Organism: Meta bourneti; assembly: GCA_933210815.1. Lineage (NCBI taxonomy): Eukaryota > Metazoa > Arthropoda > Arachnida > Araneae > Tetragnathidae > Meta > Meta bourneti. The sequence continues at coordinate 29,069,559 of OW119923.1, read as the reverse complement.
CAGAAGTATTGGCGCGCAAATTGAAGCCGTTTCAGCCGATGCAACTTCGTCAGCATGAGTGCAGAGACCATCCATCTGCTTCGGAGCCCCATACGCAACAGGGTTCGTTGTACTGTCGTCTTAGACACATGTCTGGAAGTCCCCTGGTTCGTTTGACACTTTAGTTGCTCAACTGTAGCATGTCGGTCAGTCATCACACACCGTCGTAACCGACGTTCACCTCTCACATCAATGGCATGTGGTGCACCGCAGTTTCCACGCAGTTTATTTTCAATGGTGCCGTTACTCCAGTCACGGTACACTTTCACCATAGCAGTACACGAACAATTCATAAATTGTGCAGTTTCCTAAATACTGCCGCCCTTGGCGCGAAAGCCAATGATCATCTCTTTTGCAAGTCAGATAAATCGCGCGTTTTACCCATCACAGCAACGAAGGATATGTTCCAAGATAGCCTACATTTCCAACTTTTATACCCACCACGCAGGCTAGCGCCACGTGCGCGTTTTATTGGCTGTGAGCTGTTGACTTCTGAGGTAGGGGGTGGTCATAATAATGTGACTCGACTCTATATACAATGTAAAATAATTGTCTTGTTTAATGTTATTTATTCCATGAACATTTGTCGGAGTGTCGCCACGCCGCTAAAAATGCACACACTTTGTTGCGACTGAGAAAGACAGTTACCCTTAAATTCAGGATTCACCCTAATTAAAGCTTAGGTAGCAACACGTTATACGACACTGCACCTTCAGTTTATCCAAATACTTCCTGGTAAAGACTTGTTGTACTGCTATGTATATATATTGTAAGTTAATTTTTGTACTGGTGACAAAGTTCCACGCATGATCATATAGCTCTCTTCATATATAACAGGGGTGTCAAAATGGCGGCCCCGAAGTAATTTTTTGTGGCCCACGATGCTCTTAAATAAAATGAAAACAGGACAATATGTTACGAAGAAAATAGCACTTAGGGGAGATCGAGGCAATACCGTACACACAATTTTAATTAATTGATTTCCAGAATGATTCGGTTTTAAAAGACATATCGAGAAGTAGGAATTCCCAAAATATATTCTTATTTAGGTAAAAAATACCCGGAAATTAAAAAGTTTGCTGCATAAATTTTATGCTATTTTGGGAGTACGTACTTGTGTGAACAACTATTTTCTTCCATGAACTTAAATAAAACGGCCTACAGATCAAGATTAACTGATAAACATCTATCTGCCATAATGAAGATTGTCTGTTCTCAGTCTTTGAATCCAGATATTGGAAAAATAATAGGAGGAAAGAGCTGGCAAGTTTCGGGTAAAAAAAAATTAATTTTAGTTTTATAAATACATTAAATTAAATAAACGTTTAAATAAAAGCAATTATATAGCAATATTATAAATTATTACCCTAAATTCACTTAATTATACAGGGTGTCCCAAAAAGGTTGTTCCGCGATTTATCTTTTTACCATTTGGAGATAGGTAGGCAATGTAAATTGCAAAAGTGCACCAAATAAGGTAAGTAATTAAGATATGTGAATAGAATTATCACGTGATAACAGTTTAAGCGGATACAGTTTTTAATTTGTATACCACCCCTCTCTAGATAAAAATCCGAGATAGCAAAAATGTTACTTACCTGTATCCCTATCGTTAGTAAAAAAACATATTTCTGTAGGTTGAATAGTAACGGAGATACAAGAGTTTCTATTTCAAGGGGGCCGTATCTAATCTAGAACGGAAACTGACCCATGGCCAAAAATGAAGAGCTAAGTTCTGCATTGCTGCAGATGGAAAAATTTCCTTTTATTTTTATTTAAACCATTTTTTCTACAATATTTTTATTAAAGATTACATTGTCTACTATTATGCATTGCGATTTTCATCTGCAGTTGCAATACTACATTACTTTGCACAATGCTGAACTTTCTGACCGAAAAAAAATGCTTTTTAGCATTGTGTATGCGGTCCCTAATCTGACTGCTTGAACAGCTGTGCACAAGCGGTATAAGTCAACTTTTTTGCGCCCTTATGCCTCCGTTGCTGTTCAACATACAGAAATGCAGTTTTCTGCTAACGATAGGGATGCAGGTAAGGAACATTTCTGCTATCTCGGATTTTTATCTAGAGGGGTTGTATACAAATTAAAAACTCTATCCGCTTAAATTGTTATCATGTGATAATTTTATTCACATATCTTAATTGCTTACCTTATTTGGTGTACTTTTGCAATTTACATTGCCTACCTATCTCCAAATGGTAAAAAGATAAATTGCGAAAAACCTTTTTGGGACACCCTGTATAGTGTTTTAATTATCCTATCCATATTCCTGAATCCTCACTTCAAAATATAATTTTAAGAAAATTTGTAAATGTGATGTGGCCCGCGTAAATCTTACCAGTTGCATTAAATGGCCCGTGTTTTAATTGAGTTTGACACCCCTGATTTATAGCATCGTATATCAAATAGAAAATCTGTTTGTCTGAAGCAGCAAAAACTCTCAAACGATGTGTGCCCTGTTCATCAACCTTCTAATGAAATAGATGGAGCAGGTGGGCGGAGTCTTTGTCGTAAGATCTCAGAAGTGTAGATCCGGTGGGGGTTTGGGAATCGACTTGGGATAGTTGGCTATCGAAGTTCAAACGAGTGTTTTTCATCACGCTTGCCAACGTACTCATATATTAGAATTCCTACTTTCTTCCAATACCATGAGACCTTCACAGGAAAATCTTCCAACTAAGGGAGAAATAACATGAAACCATTCGCATCAATAATCCGTCTATTTCATTAATAATACTTGTAGTCCCGCTTTTAGCCTCCGGGGTAAAGTTTCTGTCATTTTGTCTATTGACAACACAATAATGGTCACATCTGTTATCTGGAGGGTAGTATCTTATCTGTTGACTGGATAAATCTATTCGGAGAGCTGTATCTGAGCTGTTGGCTTCATGAAGTATTGGATAAAATCTGGTCTTCGTGAGTGAGATCAATCTACTCGCTACATCTGATTTATCTTTCGCGCACGGTTCTTTATCCTACTTGTAGTAATAGGGAAGAGCTGGTTATATCTCACCCCGACGGAGAACAACAGCTATTTCTCTATAGCTAAGAATTTTGGATTATATATCTCTGTATTTACTTATTTAAATTGCATAAGTAAACACTAAATCATGATTAATGCCTATCTAAATGAATGTGACCATTTACAAAGATTCCTTTCTTTGGTTAAAAAAAAACTTATTGTGTGCCGTGTTTAATTTTGTAAAGTTGATTTCTGTTTTATTTCAGTTACATATTGACTTTTTCTTCTTACAGTTACCATTGCGTCATTTATAAAATTGTTGTCTACAAAAGCATGTTTGTAAGTGTAACAACCCAACCAAAAACTTGAGTGGATATACTGAATGAAAACTTTGCCATAAAAAAGATAGGATGCAACAGTTTATGTTCAAATCTGAGTCATTTCTCAAGAATCGAATTCTTACCGGCTCATAAAAGGATACTCCATACCACCAGTCGTAAATATCTTATGACAGGATGATGAAAAAAAGTGCATGCTTCGCAACTTCAAAAGAACTGTTAATCTTTTAATCCCTTGAGACTTAACTTCCATCCTATAGGGGTTTCTCAAGCTTACACTTCAGTTCTAGTGGCGTCATCAGTGTTTACACATGGCTTAGGTAAAGTTTACCATTTGTCAGAAAGCTCTTACTTCAAAGCTTTTTAGGTGTTTAAATGCTTCTAACAAAAGAAACGTTATTAAAAACACATTTCATTCTGTAATTAATTTTTAAGAGAATGGTGGAGTTTTAAATTCACCAGAATTGATCGAAAAATATATTTTTATTTTAGTTTAAAAATTAATTTATATCATATTCTATAAAGAGAGGTATGTATTTAGGTAGGTATATTTAATTAGCGTCGCACTGGAGCAACACAACGGGATATTGGCGATGGTCCGAGATCAAACACGAAGGGAAAGATCCGAGGACAACACCACGTGATTTTGAACCATGGTCAGAGGACGAGGTCACACCTGAGCTGGCACCCCACTCTCCAAACTTCCACACCACGCCAACGTGAGGACATTTGGGACCACGACAGATTTAACGTGCACCAGCCCCCTTGTACACGACAATCTTTGATTGGATTCGAACTCCCATCCCTCCTGTTGGTAATCCGTTACTCTTCCAAATGGGATACCAAGGCCCCTATAGTGAGATAGCAAAAAGTTCTTTTCAATTGCTATCATTTTTGACAAAGTTAAATGACAACCATGCAAAGCAAATTGAAGATAAATATGGTAGATATACTGCAAGGTTTCTCTTTATAAGATTTTTTGACATTCATCTGATCTCGAACTGTCCCTTGTGCATTGATATTTTCTTGATTTTCTTAAAAGTTTTTGGAGTAATCCTTATCTTTCGTATATATCTAAATGCAAATGAGAAATTCATCGTGCATCCTGGTTTATGAGATTTTGGTTTCAAATGTTGCTTAACCTGTGCTTTTTTAGCAAACACTTTTGGAGTAAATTAAGATAATGCAATACGTGGGAAATTAATGCGCATGGAATCTATAAATTTTCGCTAAGTTTTCAAATAATTAACCCCATATTGTTTAATAACTTCCACGCAAATTAATATATTTTTGACCAAACATACAAACATTTTAATGAAAAAAATCTTTGTACAAATTTCATATCTGCATCGGATCATATTTTCAAAAGTTTGTTTCGAAAGTTCACTGTCCTCTTAAAAGAAAGACAGAAACCAAACATTCATCTCTTATAGTCATTTCGCGGTTCAATTATAAAATTATGAGCATGAATATAAATTTGGGAGTTTAAATAAAGGTATATACAGAAACATTATATGGAATATTCAGAGAATTTACAAAGAGTATTAAATTTTAGTTAGTAAATTTTCGAAGTGGTCTTTACCACCGACAATGTTCACTTAGAAAGTGAGGTACATTTAAGTACGTGAAAACTGGAAAATAGACCTAAAGTTTCTTTTCAAACAAAACATTTTTAAGTATTTCTCTGAGTAAAAACTTTACATTGTATATGTAAACATCATTTATTCATGTGGTGTTTACGTATACAATGTTTTGCATCATTTTATTTTGTTGTATGAATGTTACCGAAAGCCACCAAACTGGTAGTGAATCACAGCGTCTGTCGGTCCACGAAAGCCCGTTTGGAAAAATAGCGGGATAGCTATCGGAGGGTTGTGAGTTCGAAACTTAATCCAACCAAAGACCTGGTGCACGTTAAATTTGTTGTGGCCTCAAATGTTCTCACGTTCTCATGGTGTGGAAGTTTGGAGAGTGGGGTTCCATCTCAGGTGTTGACCTCGTATTCTAACCATGGTTCAAAATTTTGAGGTGTTGTGCCTCTGATTTTTCCATTCGGATTGATCCCGAACAGTCGCCAATGGTCCGTTGTGTTGCTCCAATGTGACGTTAAATCAACTACCATAGCGTCTGTCTACCACATAGTAGGTACCTAGTTCGAATCCAGGTTTGTAAGGCAATGATTGCCCCTGCGAGCAACTGTGACTGACCACTGGGTACTCTTTCACTAATATACCAATTCATCCCTAGCAGTGCTTGAAGCCGAAGAGGTCAGAGGTCTGGCATAAAAAAAACGTTTGTCTCACAAATGCTGTGGTAGGTAGTTGAATTTACGTCACTGAAGCAACATACCTAAATACTATAAGAATGGAGTTAAAAATTTCCATTATAAATCAATAGATTTAACTTATATAATTTCGTTTCGTACGTCGAAGTTTGAAAGTTAATCGGAAGAAACAAGTTAAAGTTTCACTGATTTCCCTAAGACAAACTTTAACTTTCTTTTATCTATCTAATGAAAAGTATTTTATAATGAACTAATTGCTATTTCTAAACAATTAACTTATTTTCTTTTCATCGAAAGATCGATTAGTCTTTAAAATTTACAGCTATTTCTAAACCAATACGTCCATTTCCATTTCACTTACTGGGCCGAGGTGGCCCGATTGGAAGAGTAACGGATTAGCAATCGGAGGGTTGCGAGTTCGAATCCAACCAAACACCGTCGTGTACAAAGGGGGTTGGTTCACGTTAAACTTGTCGTGGCCTCAAGTGTCCACACGTTGGCTCAGGTGTTGCCTCGTCATCTGACCATGGTTCAAAATTACGTGGTGTTGTCCTCGGTTCTTTCCCTTTGGGATTGATCCCGACCGTCACCAATAGCCCGTTGTTTTGTTCCAGTGTGATTCTAATTAAAATACCTACCTACCATTTCACTTAATATAGTAATTTTAACGGAAATTAATTAAAAAGAGGGAAGTAACAGTATGAAAAATTTAAAGCATTTACTTAAATTTCTTAAATATAGTAGCATAACTCTCAAATAATAAAAATAGTCTTAAAGTGTTAAAATAATTTTAGAAATGCCTCAAAAGTTCCTGAAAAAGAGATCTAAAATGTAACTCGTCTGCATCAACGAAAGAGAAATTAAATGAATATTGAAATCATTTAAGTGAAAATATTTCGCTCCATTTCTTTTAATTGACTGTTTTTTACTGCGTAAACGAACTCGTTATAGCATTTAGTACATGAAATTATGTTTCATTGAAAGTAACTGCTTGCAGAGGAAATTTCTTAGGTAAAAAGTCACATTTGTGTAATTTAAAAAAGAATTAATCTGTTCAGATCACAGAAACATTAAATCTCTCACAGGAGGTGTGTAATTATGCAAATGTGTAATCCACTGTTCTTTACAAATCCTTAACATCCATTTTACGTAACTGATTTCACGCTTGATTTTACGCTACAATTTAAATGGAAAAATAAACGAATATGTAAACAGACGAACAAAAATATTAAAAAATTAATTAAGCTTTAGAAAATTCACTATTTATGCATTTATTGCATTTCTATACACAGGGAATAGTTTTAGCTTGAGGATTACTTGAGAAAGAACACATGTGAAAATCATATCTCATGAGCATATGCGATTGAACACAGTACACATTAACCTTTCTATACTTTATAGAAAAAGATACTTCAAAAAAGCAGATACAATCTTTCATGTTTATATATATATGTTTATATATACTTATATATAAACATGATATATATATATAAACATATATATATATAAACATATATATATATAAACATATATATATATATATATATAAAAACATATATATATATATAAAACCATATATATATATATATAAAACCATATATATATATATATTTATATATATAAAACCATATATATATATATTTATATATATATGTTTATATATATATATCATGTTTATATATAAGTATAATTATATGTTTGCTCTAATAAGCATTATTTTTTGTTACTTCAAATATATCTTTATTTTGAACCATTCTTTTGTGCTCCCAATATATCACAAAAGCAAGTAAATAATAGAATTTTACATTACTAACAGTATTATATGATATGCATAAATTATTTTACTTTGCTTATTTTGTTTAAATATTTACTCATTTCATTGCGAAACTTAAATGAATCAGTGAATGCAGAAACCACACATGTTTCATTTTTCAAAATTAAGAAAAATGGGTTCAGAAGCAATATGAGTCAGTGATGTGATTTCCTGCACCCAACACATTTTTTCATGACCGTATATTTACTAACTGAATTTACGGACTAATAGGATTTCTCCACACATTACGTGCAAATCCTAGACAATCATATTTATGCAATGAAGTCAGTTTCTAAACTGTTTGAACTCACGTGGTTTTTCACTCGCTGATTCAGATATTAGTATTTAACGTTTTCACTCACACTTTATCATCGTTAAATTTTTTAATGAACTTTTATAATATGAATGCAACGATCTTTTAAAAAATGATTGAATTTTAGGGAATTTACAAGCTTATTATGTTAAGAACATATTTAATATTAATTCTTGCAAACTATATTTAGAATTAACAATAATCGGTGCGTTTTCAACGTGATTTTCAACGAATTGAAATTTCTTGGTCAGAGCATATTTAAAGTCATATTTATCTTAAAATATAATTGAATGAAGTTTCTAAAGTACATAAAATGTGATTATGCATCTTACTAAATTCAAATTAGTTAATATTTCAATAAATGTATGAAAATTAAACAATACTATAAGTATTTTCCTTCACAGTAAAATGTCAACTCATTTCATATAAAATCGTCAAAGCTTTTTTCATAAGTAAATGTAAACAATCTCTTTGATCTTAAATGTCACCTTATGTGTGTTTAGAAGCCTATTAAAATGTGAGATGCTTTAGTAATTTACTCTAACGATACGAGTAAATTACGAAGTCATCTCACTTTATATTTTTTTGTACATGACAGTTCAGCCACGAAGAACAACTAAAATATCTTGAAACTTTTAATAGCTACTTATTTTCAGAATTTAAGAGGAATGCATATTAACAAGTCAAAGCTAAACAAGAGCTTGAACTTTTCCATATGGCTTTCGTCCAATTTCCAGTGTACGCATTTCATTATAACTCACGTTTGAGAAAATATCAAACGAATGAGGCTATTTTTAATATTTAAAACTGTTCTTTTGATCTCAGAGAATGCTGCGCCGTTGTATCTCTTTAGGTACATTAATGTCCTAAAGGAGGCATCAAAGACCTTCATTCACCCAATAGTAATTATTTTTAAAATTTGTAGTGTACTTGGCCCAACCAGATGTGATTCTGGTACAAGAGCCATATGTAAAGGAAAATAAAATCATAGGAATACCCGATTCGTGGTTCCTATCGGGACTGGATCTCGAAAAATAAAAAAAGCAGGGATTATAATAACAAATAAAAATCTGCATCCAGCTATTATTGCAATTACCGATAACACGGTGGTGATTAAAATTGAAAATATTAACGGGTCTCTGATGGTCTTTTCAGCTTACTCATCATCTCAAGACGACCTTAATTTAACTCTTCAAGAACTCAGCGAAAATGTCAGGAAAGGTGGAAATTAATATTTTTTAATTGGTGGTGATTTAAATGCTCATAGCATCAACTATGGGTATGACCACCAAAACTCTAGAGGGTCAGAACTACTGGAATTCATACATGAACATAAACTACAGATCCTCAACGATCCCAAATCACCTCCAACCTTTAACAACATGAATTTGGGTTGGCCGGACATTATTTTGGTGTCTCACCCAGAGCTAGCGAATCAGTGCGGCTGGGAAGTACTGGATGTGGAAACACTGAGTGACCACATGTACGTCAGAACAGTTATATCATCTGTAAGAAAATCATTGACGTACACCAGATATAAAAAGCCTTTGGAGGACACAAAAATTCGCACTCAACTTCGAAAAGGATGCAGCCTGAATATATAGAGACATTGCCAAATGCTCAGAGCCAGAAACATTGGACAACATAACTGAGGACTTGCAAAACTCTATCACCACAGCCTGCAATAAGGCATTCAGGAAGAAGAAATTATCTTACAATAATACCAAACCTGTTTGGTGGAATCAGGAGCTTCAGATCAGAAAGAGGGAAGTAAATGCTCTTAGAAGATCTCAAAAGGTACAGGATGAAGAAAAAGCACGAGCTAGAGAAATTTATGCATAGAAAAGAACACAACTCGTAAAAGATGTAAATAAAGCCAAAAAGGAAGCTTGGAGAAAATTCTGTATAGATGCTGGTTATCCTTACGGTAAACAGTACTATTCAGTTTCTAGGAAAGGAACAATACCAGAGGAAATTTTCAAAATAGAAGGTGACGGAAACGCAGGTTCTGTCAAAGAACTCACGGGTAAAATTCTGGACTCACTTTACCCGTGTAACAACTGCAACAGTATAACGGTTGAAGATTTCACTAATACGCCAAGGGACCCAGACTTCTCCAAAGACGAGGTCACAGAATTGTCAATTATCTTCCGAAAGGCAAAGCACCTGTATATGATGGTATAGGTAATCTGGTGTTGCAAATTATCAATACCAAATTTCCAGAACTTCTATTTGCTCTCTTGAATAAATGTATAAATCTTGCGACCTTTCTTAAGCCCCTAAAAATTGGAATTATTATTCTTTTCCACAAGGAAGGAAAAAAACGATGAAATAAAATCATATCGACCAATTACTCTTCTTCCAACTCTGGGTAAATCTTTGGAGAGATTTCTTGTACAAAGGTTGACTTATCAAGTTGAAAACAAAGAAAGACATGCACTCCAGTTTGGATTCAAGGAGGGCTCATCTGTTGACAATGCTCTAGAAACCTTGCTAAGCAAAATTAATAAAGAGAAAAAGAAAAAACTGCATGTCGCTGTAGTATCGGCTCATATTGAGGGGGCATTCGAAAATCTTCACCATAATATCATCAAAAACAGATTAGAGAAATCTAATGCCCTTCCAATATTAAAAATAATCTTGCTAAAGTACTTGAGGACAGAAAAGTCATGCTCATGACAAGCTAGGGTCCGGCAATCACAGAACAAGGAAAAGGCTATCCACAGGGATCGTTCAGCGGACCAGTGATGGGGAATATCATGGCCAATGAAGCATTAGATCTACCATAGCCTGAAGGAGTCCACATGCAAGAATTTGCTGACGACTTCACCTTTATAATCGCGGCAAAGTCAGAGTCGAAATTAGGTGAGCTAGCTACAAATTCACTGGACCTGTTAGAAACCTGGACAGATCAGCAAGGTCTGAACGTGTCCGAAGAAAAAACTAAATACCTCCTCCTTGGTAATCTTTCGAGAGGACCTTCCATATACTGGAATAAGAGAAGAATAAAAGGAACTAGTACTTTAAAGTACCTAAGACTTACATTAAACAAGAATCTAAATTGTGCGGCTCATGTACAGACTTTAGGACAAAAAGCCATGTTCCCATTTCAAATGCTACAAAGAATAGCTGGAACGAGATGGGGAATAGGACAGAAATTTCGAAAGCTGCTGTACAAAACAGTGACAGAAAGAATGTTGAGTCATGGTGTAGTGGTCTGGTGTTATAACCCAACACAACGAACTATAAGAAAGCTTAATGGGATACAACGAAAATTTCTGATCTCAATTACAGGCAGTTACAGAACAGCACCCACTTTGTCCCTTCAAACAATTACGGGAATTCCACCACTACATCTTTCACTTAAAAAAAAACGGTGTGCGTCAAAATGAGAAAGAGAATAAGTACAAAGCTTGGAAATGCAAATTATGACAAAGATGACTACGAGGAAAGGGCAATAGGTTGGTCTGTACATCCAGCTGAAACTCTTTCATATGACAGAATAAACCCAGCAGTGGGAGTACTTCACTCCGGCATAAGCTACTTCACCGATGGCTCCAAAATGGAAAATAGAGTGGGAAGTGTTTTTTGTTCTATGCAAGAAGGGGAGCGTATAACCCAACAATGGTTCATGAGAATGCAGGACAACAACTCCTTTTTCCAGGTGGAGCTGTATGAGATTTTAGCAGCCATAAAAGCAGCAGTAGCATGAGCAGACAAAAATGTAAAGATCTGGTCAGACAGCCGAGCTGGTCTCCTGGCACTTAGAAATCCTAAAACGCCAAGTCCACCGTCACGAAGAATACAATATTTATTAAATAAAAACAAGGAAATTTGTCTAGGCTGGATTAAAGCCCATGCGGGTCATGAAGGAAACGAATAAGCAGGTTAGCAAAAGAGGCAAACACAACGGAGTGCATTGATGAAGGGGTGAAATAGCCCAGAAGTCATTGCAGGAGGTCATTACCACTAGCTGGCTACTTGGTACGTGGCAGAAAGAATGGAATAAAGGAGAAACAGGTAGGACGGTGCATGATGTGTTGCCAAGAGTGTCACTAAAATCGGTAAGTTGGGCCAGGGAAGAGACACTCTTCTTCACAGGCCATGGCCAGTTTCCATCCTACCTAACGAGGTTTAAAGAAATCAATTCATAAAATTGCTCCTGTGGTGCAATCGGCACACCTCTACATTACATCACAATCTTCCCCCTTACAGCATCATGGCATATGAGGACGCCTGCCGACCACTTTAAAATCGCATGGATCAGGAACATTGCTAATAGCAAGGGCCCGAGGGTCAAAATTATTAACATGGTGAGATTCATTGAGAATCATCAGGACTTAATTATCCAGAGACTGAAAAACCTACTTTTTTTCTTCTTGCATGCATATATATATATATAATGATAATATAGATGTAATTACTACATAGATGTAATAATGTATAAAAGTAATGTGCTCTAAATTCTGGATCTGGATAGACATGTCACCTCGGTGGCATGCTCTATTCATTCCAACCACGTTTATTTAAAATGGTTAGTGTCTCATGACACTAGGCACGGTAATGTGTGTTGGTGTTAGTTAGTATACCTGGCCCATTAAAGTCTCTTAAAGCCATTACATTCTGTGATAGAGTATACTCTGTGGTGTAATTCACGAGTTATCAAATGGCTTCCCTCCAATTTCAAGTCTACGGCATATCATTATAATTTATATCAAAGAGTGATTATATTTATAATATTTAAAGCTATTTTCTTGGTCTCAGAGAACGCTGTGACGTATTATCTCTTTAAGTATATTAACGTTCTAAAGCAAGCACCAAAGTCTTTCATTCATGCTATAATGATTATTGTGTTTTAAAGTTTATAGCTCACGCGATCCATTACAATATCTTAAAAGCATTACAATCCGTTGTAGAGTATACCTTGTGGTGTAGGTCATGAACGGAGTAAGCGAACTCTATTCATTTTTGACGTGATCTTTGTGATAGAGGCATACAGGCGCAATGGAGATTTAGAGGTTAATTTTCATCTATATTCATAGCTAAAGTATATACATATTAATAAAATTTTCAATAACATTAAGGAAAATATCTTGTATTATAATGTATGTTCAATTGAACTCTAAACAATGATCATTGAATCAATCAGTCTAACAACAGCACGTATTATATGTCATTAATTGCATAGTAGGAATGTCACGTCGGTGCATATTGAGTTGTGAGGGGTCAAAGGTGAATTGATGGCAAGATTTTAGGAGAATGATACTCACTGACTTTTGATTTCATTTGGAGACATAGGTGTGCTGGGGTTCATTCCAGCTTCGATACTCTAAGGATTATGATACGGTGTTCAGAATGTGCTGCACGTGCATCACATGTCATGCACCTCATGCACCCCCGGCGTTCAAAAGATTTATCTCCGTTCCCTCGAGAAATTTGAACTCTCTTTTTTGCCGGCTCTACCCCCCCTCAACAAAACCCAGCTTCATAATCAATGGCCTGACTAATTTGATAGTCAGATCATGTGATAAGTGTAATAAGCAAGTACACTTATCACATGATCAATTATTGTGGTTATTTGACCGCTTCCAATTCTTATAGGCTGTGAAGTAAGTCCTTATATTGCATTCAATCACTTGACGTCGTTTAAGTCTGTCATCCATTAGATCATGTGACAAACTTCAAATATTTTTTAAATTATCTTCAAGATATTTAAACATATCAATATATTTAAAATACAAAAGAAGTTAGTGTAATGCAAAATAGATATTTAAATTTATAAATAACTTACCATTCTAACAAATGATAATCTTAAATTCTAATTTATTGATACAATACGATTGAATGTTTTTATGTACTTTATTTGTAATTTTAATAAACTTTTTTTATAAACAATAACAGTATTGGTTTTAGATAGCAAATAGTGCAAAACGGAACATTTTATTCATAGCGATTCATATACTCTAAATATGCAATGTATGCCAATTCATTTTTTCAATTCAAAATTACAGTGATGTGCACAAATGAACATTAATGATTTAAGATTTGGTTCCTTAAAGCATGGTATGTACAGATATTTATAATATGAATGTTACATATCCAATGGGAATGCTATTAGAGAAAAATAGAGAAACTAAACATAATTATAAAATTGCATTTACAAATGGGTCATTGTTTGTGATCCAAACGCACTCTCATTGGGTGCATGATCTCTGTATCAAGTATTATGATATTTTAGTGAATTGTATTTTTGAGTTATGTAGGAAAAACTGATAATCAAAGAGTGATAAAATCTACAATTATCTAAAGTTAAATTGAGCTGTACATGTAAAACAAACTATGCATTCTTAGACTTGGCTATTTTTATGTTGATTTTAATAAAAGTTTTGTTAAAAATGTTTATATATATATACATATAGCTTGTTTTTGACATAACATCAAATGAAATTGGAGTTTAAATAAAAAGTAAGTAAACTGTATGCTCTGAGTGAATGTGTCTGAAAATTTTAAAAGGATATCAAATTCAAAATCAAAATTAGAAAATGCTAGTTTTTGATTTTCGAATCACATTTCGTTGTGAAATTTGATTAATAAAAAAAATAATGTGTGAAAATAACCGTAATTAACGATTCTTATAAAAATATTTTTCTAATTAAAACAGTTTAATTATATTATTTTGGAATGTTGATACGTTAAAATCATTTCACAAACACAATAGGTGATTCTATTTGTACAACTATGCTACCAACATCTTTAAGTGATGGAGAATGAATCCTTTCGAAGAAATTCATCATTACCGAGTAGAATATTAATGTTCTGGAAAATCCTATTGAACATCAAATGTCACCAGTTTTCATAATTTCATCTTGTTGTCAGCTTCCTCATTCTCCAAACAACTGATGGTAATGCAACTTACGCATCTGGACATTTTCGTGTGTGGTATGTCGCTTGACGTCTGTGTGCCGCATGATATTTGCTTCTTGGGTGTAAAAGAGTTCATGCCTGATTTGCAGTTAATTTCACTAGTTTCTGTTGAACCTGAAAATACAAAACTACCAATTGACTATCTTGCTACTTCCTCAATAAAATATATAATCCTCAATACCATAAAGCTAATGTATACTGATACATGATTAAGTGAATTAACCCTCTGAGTTGTTTATATGCATCTATCCTTTCTGCAATCTACAGTCTTCCCTAAATAGCTTATGTGAGGTTCTCGACCAGCGGAGCAGATGAGGTGAAAGCAAACCTCCAAATCTAGAGCACTAAACACTTAGGTGTCAGCGAAATTAAATACTCATCTTTAGAATAGGGTTTATTAAAATTAACTTGTGGTGTAATAAACTCTTTTGTAAATAGCTAATGTATATATTGTAATGTCCTCGTCTAGTGTTTAAATAAACGTGCTGTCCTCAAAGCTCAGTGTTTTTAATCAGATGCCAAAGAAATAATCCTACATTATAGACATGAAATCCATTGAAATTCCACCAGCGTATTAGAAATCACGGCGACTCACAGCCTTTAAACGGTTTTGACCTTCTTGATCAATATATTTCCTGTTATTCTCTCAACTAATAGATGTGGTTATTTAGTCATTAAGAGAGAAGGCGTCATTGTAGAGAAGGCGGCAATACTACAGAACTCAGAAATCTCATGACACTCAGAGGGTTAAAATGGTGTTTTTGAATACGGTATTCAAAACTAATACTTTTCAAACACTCATAAAAATAAAGTATATTTTTATGTAATGTTATCAAATATATATAAAACATATATTCAAGTACATTTTCAATAGGAAAGGATGTATTTTAACTATCTATTTAAAATTTACTTCTTTAACGGACCTATTAATGGATTAGAATTGTCTTTTAAAGTTACAAAATCACCTTTGCATAAAAACAAAAACATATTTTTAAAAACTCTCGAGATTAAAGGCATTCAAAAAGACATGTGGTAGAGCTTTCGTAGTTTATAAATATGAAATAAATTTATATATATATAGATATAAACTTATTTTTTTTTAAAGAAATACTAAAATATATTCTCAAATATTATATGTAAATAATGCGTATAAGAATATATTTTTTAATGTTTTAGTTCCTTCGTAAACGTACATAAATAAAAGGAACACTATTTACAGCAAAGCAATATGGATGATATGCTTTAATTACAATTATACGTTTAGTTTCAGACTATTTTTTTAACAAAAATAGTATGTATTCGAGCCAATTCAAACATTCAACAATAGTATGTGCCAATAATACATGTAATAGAATATACTCACACTTTAGTCCTAATTAGAAGCTACAGTGCAAGTGAAATAGTTTAATTGTAAAATAATTTAAAGAGGCTTTAGCCAGTTTGTAGTTCTAAATAAGAGTACGAATGGGGTTTTTAAGTTATTGATGTGTACGTGGCAAGTTTCGTACTTAAAGTAGCTAGAAAAGCAGTTGAATAGTTTAAAGTAAACATATATTTTTTTAATTATTGTTAACGATATTATTTTTCTGAAGCATACATGAAGAAATGTTAAGGCCATATTAGTGCTCTCTTTTTCATTTTATCGCATTACTTATACACTAAATTCATGTACCACCCAACGTTAATTCCATAAAAAAAACTACAGTTTAGCGTTAAATTTTCTCCCTTCTAGGCATATTTACGATAATTAATTTATGACAGTTTTTATCTAAAGCCTAAACACACCAACTAATTAAAAATTGTCAACATCAATTTATTTCTCATGGTTTCGACAGCTCGTCAAAAGCATAAAAACCTTCACAAACAGGACTTTATAGTATATATCAAAGTTTATCAGTGCGAAATTAAGCTCACGTTTTATATCAATGCCTGAGGCAGTATTTTTAAGCCTTTCGCAGTAATCACATTTTTTTAATTCTAACTTGAAATTGTTTTAAGGGAAGTTATCATTTTTGGGTAATATTTTGGCGTAACTCCTCTGTATAAAAAGTGCTTAAAAGTAGGTTATACGTGACTCATATAATATATAAATGAGTAATCAATTTTCTCGAATACCCTGTCTATTCTACAACATAATTTGCCTTTCAAAAATGTATATGAAAGTCCTTTGTAAATAGTGTTTGTGGAAATTTGAAGTCTAAAAATATGAACCGTAAAAAAATCAGCAGCACTAATTAGCCTAGTTTCATATCACCAAGGAATTTTTCAAGCAATATGAGCTTAAAATGAGTTACTTGTTAGCCAAAGTGCCATTTATTTAATTTTTGAATCTTTTCAGCATTAGCAAATCAGGAGTATCCTGAACATGTTCGATAGAAATATGTGAAGCTAGGCATTTTTAATATAAATCTATCTAATGAGTTATATTACTTTTATTTTTATAAAAACGGAAAGGGGTTTTAAAACAGTATTAAAAAATAATTGTTCGTAATTGAATAATACAAATGTTTCAACAACTAAAACTAAGACAAGATTCAGAAGATTATTTAAAATATAAATTTTAATAAGTAATAAATTTAAGTAAGAAGTAATTATTTGAAAAATTGGATATTGTTTAATAAGCAAATAAAATATATCTTCCAACTAACATTTTTCAGTCCCCACACGCTTTGACCATTTAATTTTAAAATAGTTGCTTAAATGGATTTTATTTTTTCACATGTATAAACAACCACGAATATAATTTATACAATATATCAACCGGATTTATTTCTCATTTTTACCGCTTTGTTTAAATATGCTTGATTCGATCTAAGGAGCTGCACAATGTTGCTAAAACTACATGGAATAGCTCGTTACTCTGGCGAAAATCTTTAGCAGTCTGATCACAGAAAGCAGTGAGAAATCTGGAAGACAGAAGTCGGCTCAGAAATTAAAATGAGAAATAGCACAAAAATAGGTTTTGCGTCAAAAAGTGCCGAATCGCCTTTGACAAATAAATGAGGTGAAATTAAAGTGGTAGTTCAGAAGCTAATTGGGGTGACATGACTGAGGGGTCAACTTTTGTGTGGACATTCGTTTTATTGTAAATATGAACTAACACCAGTATAATGTATGCTGCTAAATATTTGAAAACGACTTATATATACTGATACCAAAATACTGTTGTATACAGGGTAATCCAAAAGTCACAGTAAAAGTAAAAATTCAATAATTCAAAAAGTATAGACTCGATGTGGTTTTCGCAGAAATGCACAGATAGACATGGGATTTTTTTTATAACGAAAATTTTTATTTACGTAATAGTTACATTTTCCACCCACAGGTGGCGCTTTAGTTGTATTAATAGTTTATAAAGTAGCGCAACACAGTTCGCAACGCAGCTAGGATTACAAATGTTCAATGTAACAGCCGTCATTCATGAGAACGGCCGTCAAACGTGGCATGACACTCTGCACAGCATCGAAAATGGTTTCAGCTGTAATTTCTGTCATATGATGGCGAATAGCTTCTTTCAATATCGTATATGATCAATAACGTCTGCCGACCTCTGTACACTTGTGATTTCAAGCAGCCTCTCACCTCAAGGACCACTACAGCGCCACCTTTCGGTGACAAATGTAACGATTCTGGCAATAAAATTTTTCTTCTGTGAAAACCGCATCGGGCTACTGTCTATACTTTTCTTGCTTTTTCTGTGACTTTTGGAACACCCGGTATTTTTAGATTGCGTTATTTCATTTGGGGTATGAAACATGAATATCATGCTATATCTATATAAATCATACCAAATGTTGGTAACAACACTTTGTCATCAATAGATATAAGCAATTAAGCAGGTTCAGCGCAGATTCTATGCGCGAATCAGATTAAAAAACTCAATTGGTTGGAATCATTAACAGCCAAAATACATAAAATGATTTTATTGCAAAAGATCTTTCCTCTGAAACATATCTGCAGTAGCACAAATGTTGTTTCAATTTTCCCATTTTATCTTATAAGAATCATTAATAACATAAAATCTCACATAAATGAATAAATAAAACTCATTTATTATTGCTACATAAATAAAAAACAATTCATTTTTAGGAATTCACTAATGAGTGATACCCATGATTTTCCCTTATTTAAAACAAAAAGTTAACTTATAGTTTGTTTCTTAAAGTTCTGTCATCCAAATCAATGAATGCCTCTTATAATAAATGACATTAGCTACTATTATTGTTAAAAATTGTGCTGAATAAAGTAAAAGATGGAAAAATGGAATTAAATTGTAGGGAAATGTAATTTATGATTTATTACATTTATATGAAGAGAAAACATTAGGCATTCTTTTCTGAGTAATTGTATCTATATTCTCGAATAGGAAAAGTACATTAAAGAGAAAAATAAATCACTTACCTACAGGAAAGTAAAGTTCTTTAGCTAAATTTATTTTTCCTATGCAAAGGGCAAATTATAAGTACTTTTCTATAAAATAAATTTTCTCTCTACTCCCAACCATTTTAATTGTATAATTACACCCATTTCATTATACAGTTTTAATAAGCTCTCCCCATGTGTACATGGGGAGAGCTTACTAAAACTGTATAATGAAAGCAATTTCATTCACAAAATGCATAAATATATATAAATTGCATACATTTACATGTACTTGGCATATTTCATGTAAATTTGTATCTAAAATAATTAGCAGGTAAATTGTGTTTATTTCCTTTGAATACTTAAAAGTACCTCTCGTTTAAGATCTGTTTAACTTCAGCAACCCCTATTTAGAGAATTACCTAAAATATTGCTCTTTTACATCTCAATTTTTTAGTTTAATTGCCTGTTTATAGGGTAAGCAAAGTATTCATTTAGCTAGGGGAAATATAATGACACGCATTACTATTACCGTAAGCTCACTTTGAAATATATGCAGTATTTTCTTACATTAGAAAATGATCGACAATTTACTAAGCTTTATAAAACGAATATTGTTATAGGACCATTAGATTACATCACATTATCTTTCCGTCTCTTAGTTTAGCTTTGTTCATCTATAGAGATAAGAAAAATAATTCCACCATCTATAGAGGTGGAAAAAAAAATATTTTTAATAGCGCAATTCCTAATTTTTGAGGTGGTAAATGATATAATCTAACATCATGAGTTCATACTTTTTGCAATATTTTTCAAGTTCCGAGGTGTTTGTAACTATACATTTATTTTAATACAGTAATTCTAAGCTCAAGCACGAATTTCGTATGAGTTCACATTTTAATTTGACACTTAAAAAGTTTATAAATCAGTGAAACTCCCCACGCTAAAAGGGAATAAGAATAAATAATTTCGGAATGGCAGTAAACATTTACTTCTTTAGCAAAATTAAAAATTACCTTCAGAAAATGGAGTACGGTCCACTGTGTTGCAAACAATGCGATTATCGCAGTTCCCTCCATGTTTTCCGTGATTCATCAAAGGATGTCGAACATTTTTTTCCGGGTGAAGCAAAATGATGTATAACTTTGGGGTAAACAGACAAAAAAGCGTCACCGTAGCGCTGATACTAACTGTCACCGACATCGTAAAAACGTTGATTTCATCGTGATCCGTAGTAGTGAAGTACAAAGGTATGAAAGCCAACCAGACAATACAGGTAGTGTACATGGTGAATCCAATGTACTTGGATTCGTTGAAGGCTTCGGGGATCTTTCTAGTCAGAATGGCATACACTGTGCATATGATGATGAGCACCATTGGATATGCAAAGGCCACCATATATGAGGCATCGATGGAAGCTGCACAGACAAGGTGACTCTCATCAGGAGTGGGGTGGTAAAGTATTGCCTTAGGAGGACTGAAACCCATCCACATTGCAGACAGTATCACCTGAATACTAGTTATTCCCCCGCATATAAACAGTTGGGATTTAGGGCTTATGAAACCAGGCTTCTTTGTGCTTCGAGCTCCTGATCTAAATATACGATCGATTCGGTTGGCTTTCGTCAATACAGCGCTGTACACTATGGTGAAACATAAGCCTATGCCCATCTTCTGTGCACCACACTTTAAATCAGACGGTCTTTGAACTAGGAGGAACGTTATGGCGTAGCAAAGAAATATCCCCGTCAGAAGGACGTAACAAAGTTCACGTCCAGACGCCTTCACAACAGGTGTGTCTCGGTGCTTGAAGAAGACCAAGACAACAAAGATTGTTATGATGATTCCCAATGATGAAAACATCATGACGCCAATAGCCCAATAGCTTCCCAACTTCATGTACTGTAACGTGATTCTGACGCAATGAGTCTTATTTGTATTGGGCAAGAAACCCAAAGGGCAGTCATAACACGTAGTTTCATGTTGTAGTATCTGGTATTTGGTGCAATTGAAACAGTGCCAACAACATTTCCCCCCTTCTACGTATTTCTTGGCTTGTCCAACTTGGCAAGGAAGGCTGCAGACTGAAATGGGCATTCCAGGCTCTTCCAGGCGAAAGCGAAGGTCGGTGAGGCTGATGTCTAAATCGCCACCTCTGTACTCTCCAACTTGGATCCATTTGTATATTCTAGGAGAGACTTGCTTAAAATGAATGATGTTGTAACGTGCCGGACCATCTCCGTTGTCAGCAAACTGGAAACTATCGCCACTGAGACCTGTAAAAAGAAATTTCAATGCACATACTTTGATAGATTTAGAGTTATTACATCGTAGTATTAACCCTCCAAGTGGTTTCGAAGAAATATCTCGTCCATCAAGATCCAACCAATTTTGCTGATTACGAGATATCTCGTCATCAAGATACTGCTGATTTTTTTATGGTGATGAGACCTATGTCTGATCAGTCATTTTTCTAATGACGATAAATCTCTCGTCCATCAAGAACTAGTTCATTCTGCTACGACGAGATACCTCTTCGAGAAAAGCACTAGAAGGGTTAAATCATATCTTCAATTTTTATCATAAAAAACCTTTGTCAAATATTTTGGTTGGTAGTTGACTGACGTCATACTGGAGCAACACGATGGGTAATAGCCCATCGTGTAGCAACGCTCTGGGATCAATCCTGAAAGGAAAGATCCTAGGACAACATCTTGTAATTTTGAACCATGGTTTGGATGACGAGGTCAACACATGGTCTGGCACCCACTCATCAAACTTCCACCGCACTCCAATGTGACGGTATTTGAAAGCACGACATATTTAACGTGAATCAGCCCCCATGGTCTTTGATCGGATCGTGTTTCGAACTCGCAGCTTTCCGGTTGCAAATCTTAGACTCTACCAACTGGGCTACCATGGCCCAAATATTTTGGAATTTCTTTTATAAAACTAAACATCTAACAATTCGGTATAAAATGTTATGCAAACATCAGTTGAAATGAAATAATTCAATGTTTCCCGCTACATATTTCACAGTACCTCATTCAATAATGCAAAAAATAAGCACAGCTAACCTTACATGCATTACTTAGATGAATAGTCTGTTGCTGAAATTTAAATGTATTTATGTGGGTACTTAAGTTACGAAAAAAATTTTACGCAAAATGCATTAAAAATATGTTATATGCAGTTAATTAAAACGTCATATTGTATGGTAGGTATTTTAATTAACGTCACATTGGAGCAACATAACGGGCTATTGGTGACCATATTATAAGAATATTTAATTGTGGAGAAAATATTTTATCAGAAAATGTAAAAGATAAGTAGCGAAACTATCAGAATGTATTATAACTAAAAAAACCTCCAACTTATTTCTATAACGTAATTACATAAAGTCCTTCATTCGCACTGAAATCATTCATATTTGTTCTGGAATACGTTTTCCAACCTTGGTAACTTTGCTTTAACTGATTGTTGAAAATTTGACTACTCTAATTCATTTGATTTTTATTCAATACAGTTTGAAAGGAATCTAATTTTCGTTGAATAAACAGCTGCAAATGAGCTGTCTTAGATCATTTTGGATTTTTGCTGAATATAGATTGAAAACAGTTGAATTTTCGTCGAATCAACTTTAGAGATGAACTGGTTTAATTATTTTTATTTTATTGAATATCATTTGAACCAAGAGTTTTTTAGTCCGTTTACTGCTCACCCCAGAAGGGTCAGTATCGAACCATAGGTGCCGCGGAAGATCCCCCTATTGAGGGGAACATGCTAAGTTGTCACCACTGACTGGGGATGCCTAAGTTTAGTTTCCTCCTCCGTGTGAAGCGAATCCTGTTTGCACTTGTCGCGACCCACTGCAAGAACTCCTTGGGACCAATATCTATAGTGACTTGGTAAAGCTCACTGCAGAACCTAAAGCATGATTTTGAATTTTATTGTGCTGAAGATCTAAATAATTTATTATGTTTGCTGACAAATGCCGCTTGTTTGTCCGCTAAGCCATTAGATCACATGCTTTCCAATATACTTTTACAAGACAATTCAAAACCACTAGTGCCACTAGTCCAAATGTCCTTTGGCACACCATTCGGCCCACTGCGTTGCAGCACCAGCTGTAGAGATGTTCTGTGAGTTAGATCTTTTAATAGTTTCTCTATCTCCTGTATCCGTCAGCAATTGGTTGTAAGACTGTACTTGGAGAGCGAAATTAGAGTCCGAAAAGATGACAGCTTTCTGTAATGAAGAAATTAGAAAGATTATTATTACCTCAGCACTTACTTTTGAACGTAACATTTTTCAGATGATTCAATAGCACAGCACCATCGATCGGATTCATCTTGGAACATATTCCGCGAACACCAGCGCATAGTTCAGCGTGCAAGGACTTCAGAGCATAAGCAAAAGCCAGGACAGAATCGCTCACAAACTGAAGCTGCTTTTCAGCCTCATATCCAGTCTCTGTGGATATAACTTCCGTCCCCGTGCAGTTCGTTTCAGTGTGCTGGTTATACGGCGTTATGGAACTCCCCGGCCACTTGCAGTTAAAGAAGTGTTCCCAGAATTCGGTGAACCAAGGGTTCCTTTTGTTGTTGTCGGCTGTCAGGCCTTGGAAGTACTGGTCGAAGCCGCTGACTGGATGGGCTCTGGGTTGGACAGAGATGGTGCCTTCGACCTGGTCTTCATTGCCGTCGAACACCAGAGAGCGAGCACTCCAGCCGTCACTCCCGATCCAGGAGAAATCCCCCGTGCAGTTGTTACGGCGAACTGCACGCATGACTCCTGCTACTTCCTGGTCGGATCCGAAAATGATCACACCTATGCATAAAATAAGCTTTCAGATTAAAAAATAATGCTACAACAGATAACCCGTAAGTCATAACTTGCATCTAATTTAAATGACGTGCTTCACAATGAATTAGGTGGCTACACTCCCTTCCCACAACCGCTCGCCAACCTTTCTCTTTCATAAAGCTGAATTCAAATAGGAAGCGCAAAGCGACAAGCACAGACCAATCAAGTTGAAATGTTTTTAACTTGGAGAGGAACAGCACTCGTTCAAGCACGTCTGATTGGTTTGAGCGTGTCGGTTTGCGCCTCGCGATTCCTATTTGAATTCAGTTTAATGGGCCCTAGAGTTGCAAATATTTTAATAAGTTAAAAATTCATTTTAAGTAAGGTAAAACTCAAGAGAACATGGTACCGGTCTCTCGCCAAATTAGCGACTAAAATTATCGTCACCAAACGGCTATTTGCCGGACGGCAGTGGATATACATGCTTACGACTACTTACGACGGGTTATCATATTCCAAAAGTTTCACCAATTGGCGATGACACTATATTCTTGAATCTAACTTAGGAAATATAATTTAAAAAGTGCAGATTAAAATGGTTAATCCCTAGTTAAAGGTATGATCTTCAACTTTGCACTGGCGACGAAAAACTAACGCTAAACCCAAGGTCGTACCATCAACTAGAGATACACATAAGACTCATCAATTAGTATTTAGAATTTCAAGATGTGCATCCCTTATTTACAGAAAACGTTATATATTACCCAATCGCAGAAGTAATCTATCGAGGTAAAGGTCATAACGACATTCAATCATCTTTATTTGGAGTTGACCTAATACTTTTCACCTACATTGAATTCATTATATCACCAGGACAATACAGTTACATCTGAAGTATTTACTAAATTAATTTTTCTAAGAATTCATTTATTGGTTGATTAAGCATTTAATCGTTATGAATGCAATACTTGGCAGCAAAACCTAAATCTTTTTATTTTTTAAAATATTAATTTTTTAAAGATACTTTGTTTTGCCTTCAATACAGTGAAAACGTTTCTTATTTCTGTCAGCAGATTTATTTCTCCTGAGATCTAGTTCTATATTCGATCGAGTTTTTGCCATACAATAGATAATAACGTGCCCTTTCTTTCACGCCACGTACGAGAAATACTTTATATTAGATTGATAGCAATTGTCAAATTAAGTTGTATGTATTCACTAGAAATCACAAAAATCTACCAGAATATCATAATTTTTTTTTATTAATACAAAATATTTTTCCACTTAGCTTTCAAACAATACCAAGATATTGCATATATTCGCAATAGTTTTCTAGTTACAAGGGTTTTCGTTAGAATTTGATCAACGAAGATCTATTGGTCAACAAGGCAAAACTGTTTTGAAGTCATCCAGGGAAGGCTGCAGGTAGCAGAGGGGATATATAAGTGTGAAACTCTCAGAGGGTTAAGTAAAATTATCGTTTTATATAAGGAACCTCGAAAGTTATTTGTAATCTTTGGTACGTGTTTTATTTATAATTGATATGGCATAAAAACATCACCAAACGTATTATGATCAAAAATATATCCGGCTTTCTAAACCATGAATGCATATATATCTTTAGGAAGCTTTTTTCTCTATTATATCACACGATTATTTAAGATTTTTGTTAACAATCACTGTATTGGCAATAAATAGAATATATAATATATATATATCGTTACACGAATACCATATTTCTCATGGTGAGATAATTGATAGATCTGTCAATTAATAGACTACTAGCAAATCCATCATTCTTGTAAGATAAGAGCATTTTTAAAAAATGGTCTTAGATAAGTATTTTATAACAGCAAGTCACAAATGTATCCTTCAACGGGAGACAAAAGCACAACTTTTAAAACAAGTGTTGAGAATATATTCTTATGATATTTTTATGACAGCATTTTGCGACTTTGTTAATAAATTTTTGTGTATGCACTGTGATAAAATAAGTTTCAACAGCGTCAAAGTGAAGAAATTTCCCGGTAATATATTGGGTGCTGATAAATTGTTAAAAGAAAACGTATGAACTGTCTGTGGTATATTTCTTTTGATCAATACTTTTATATTACTCAGTGTTTTATTTATCACAGTTATATCGGTAATTTATTTCTGCATCCACTTTATGTCAATTTATGAAGTAAATTTTGAATTGATGATTGCATAAATAAATATAGAACAGTGCAAAATGCGATTTTAGTAAAATTTCTAGTATGTAATATATAAAAGTGGTTTTAAGTTTATGAACATTCTAGACTGTCTCCTTATAAAAGGTACCAAAATATTTTAGATTCAATTTATTTTTCACTGAATTAGAATGAAAAATATAAGTATTTTTCTTACATAAAAATTCCGAACTCCCTTATTAAGGTTAAGCTTTTTCTAAATTACAGTGAATTACTTCATATATATTTTCAACTTATACTTCACTATTTATTTTTAATAGTAGTACTCTTTAGTCATAGTTTGAGATTCAGATAAATTATATTTTAAATTTTATACAGTAGAGCCTCGGTTATTCATGTTCAGATTAACAGAGTGTCCATGTTATCCTAGCCGAATTTGACATCCGTGTTGTTTGTTTTAAGGTTTAAATAAAGTACGAGTATACGTTCTTTGTCGTTGACTGATCCGGTTTTGCTGGCAAAATGCTGCTTGTAACATTGGAAAATGATTCATTGTAAAATTATAACAAAAAGTACGTACTGTAACAAAAATCTTAATATAGATTATCCCTAACCATTGCTTTATGAAGCAATGGAGCAGCAGTCTTCCATTTAATATAGTACATTTTTTTCTATATTTCATAGATTATTTTGTGTAATACTACTCCCGCATTGTCCGAGTTTCTGATTATCCGAGGTCCAAATTACCTCCTTTAATCAAAAATCTACTATATTACTTCCAGTATAGAAAATAACCAGCAAATTAGCAGTGAGTGGTAGAAAGCAGTAAAAACTGATTTCTCTACACAATGTGTGGAAAAGATCTTTAAAAGCAATGCTTTAAACAAATTAAATTAAAACTGTTTAATTACATTTTACCATTATCATCAAACAATGATATAAATGTAAAAAATAATATATTACTCAATTAAATAAATATTTGCATGAATAAATTTGTACTGTTCTCCCTTTTCTGCTTCAATTAAAATACTATCACTAATTTTAAATAATGGAAGAAAATTACATGAATTATTTTCATTATTTCTCTTTATTTCGTTTATATTTATCTAAAATTTCATTCCATTTAAAAAGCCGCAATTTCATTTCATTCTCATTAGCTGCAACAAAGGATTAAAAGGAGCGGTATGACAACATAAAAAGCAGGCAGGATATTTAATTAAGCCATCTCCTATAATGACTTCAGGAGTCCCGAAATCTTTATGAAAGCAATAATAGTTAATGAATTTTAACTGTTGCATTTTTAGATTACAGAAGAAAAGTGCATAAAATGCATTATGAGATTTGTCCCCGGAAAGTATGCAGCCATTGGTAATATAACGAGAACAGTTACATCAATGTAACTTCTCAGCCAAAGGAAGGGAATGTGCATACGTGATGATGTGCATAAGTGAAAAGTCACGAACCCATTAAACTAATCAGTTGAGTGATAGAGTATGTTCTGTGAAACTGACGCATTCACAATGACTGAGCGAGTAAAGCAGCGAATTTGCTGCGAATTTTGAAATTAACTTGAAAATTCGTTCACAGAAACTATTCAGATGAATAAAAAGGCTTTGGGGCATGATGCAATTAGTACAGCTCAAATAAAAATGTAGTACAGCCCCTTCGTAGATGACCGTGAATCTGTTCGAAGTTATCCACGTTCTGGAATTTGTCCAACGAGCAGAACACCTGAGAATGTTGAAAATGTATGGGCTGCAATGAACAAAGATGGGTGATTGACGACGCACAATTGGAAGATGATCTGGAGATTCCAAAACCTACTTTGTTCAAGATTTTGACGAAAGTTCTTACATGAAATGTGTGACGGTTCCCCCATACTGGTGCAGAGTTTTTCAGTAAAACATAAAATCACCAAAGTTGCTCAGATCCTCCTCTTGAATCTCGGATTTGGTGCCACGCGACTTTTGGCTTTTCCTAAAGATAAAAGTACCTCTAAAGAGATTTCACACCAAATGGGGATTCAGAACCTGGCGTGGCAACTGCTGGCAATTCCAAGAATGGGCTTTGTACAATGTTTTGAAAGAGACACTGGAAGAAGTGTGTAAATTCCCAATGTGCCTATTTTGAAGGAGACTAGGTGCCAAAAGTTCTAAGTTCAATATATCTTGTTCCCATGACTGGGAACTTTACAGGTAAACCTCGTATAGGATGAATCTTTTCGTTAGTTACATCCAACCCATATATTCTACAATTCGTATTATTCTAAGTAACTCCGGAAGTAAAAACAGGCGAAAAGAAATATTTCCGGGTGAAAGGATATTTTGAAATGTATATTTCCTCAAAGCAGCTTAATGAATGCTAACATTGCACTTATTATTCTTACATTAAACGCATCTATGAATTGTTGTCTGTCAAATTAGCGTATGAGTTCACTATGTTTAACTGATGTCTGATGAGAAAGAAAGTATAGCTTGCTTTATTTAACAACTACTGTAAACTTCCCCTGCATTCTGCAAAACGCTTTATATAGTGTGTTTTTTATGTAACGACATCATTTTGTTTTGGAATAACTTTTAAATAAAACATTTTTATTATTTGTTTTGCACGTTGTTTACTCAATTAATCATAATTTATAGGATAGGACATCGGCGTAATAATCGCCTCTATCGATGCTACAAATATTTCCCATTACGTTTGAGTGCATTTCCGGGGTGATTTGTTCAATTTCTTTAAGAATGTTTTTCTTAAGCTGTTGAATCGTCGTTGTTAATTTAGATTCATTCCTTTAAGTAATCTTAAAAAAAATATTACTAGATTAAATCAGGGAAGCGAGGGGCCAATCGGCATCACCAGATTTTGACATTATTTGTTCAGGAAATGCATACTTAAAAATGCGCATGGTTGTACATAGTATGATTGTAGCTAAATGACATGTTCCTTCATTTCATTGAAACCACATGTGCTGTAAATCTTTTGTTGATATATATATGACAGAACAAAATTTGTAACATTGCACAATATCGTTCACGATTGATAGTTACAACATTTCCATTACAACTTCGGAAAAAGGTCCAATAATTATTGGAGTAGAGACATTATAATGCCTCTACTCCAAATTGCAAACCAGGCAATTGCTCTATGGGATGAAGAGGTCATCCGTGAATTAACCTTGGATTTTCCGATACCTAATAACGACTGTCCTGTTGAATTAAGTATCCATTGATGTCGAAATGACTCAAGAAGAAATTGAACAAAGGGCGTGATTAAAAGAGCCCGTATTTGTAGCGCGACCAGAGGTAGTTATCTGACTGATGTCATATTTCATAACTTGTCAGTAGCCCTCCTGGTGGTTGTCTCGACTTAAGTATCTTGTCATTAGCAAAACTGACCAGGTCTTGATGGACGAGATATCTTTTCATTCGAAAAAATGACCTGAATCTTGGTCCAGGATCCAGTCATAATCAAACATTGGCAATGATGAGGAGTTACTACCGATTTTGAAAATGCCGATATGTCTTCATTAGCAAAATTAGTCAGATCCTGATGTACGAGATATCTCTTCGAAACTACTTGAAGGGTTAATTGAGTAAACAGAATTAATAAAAAACTGTTTTATCTAAAAGTCATTCCAAAATATGGCGCCCTTACGTAAAAAATGCCCTATACTTAGAAACTCTGGAAATTAATCAATCGGAAAGAATGATTTCTCGTTTGAGAAAGCATTTTAAAATGCACAATCCCAACATGAGCTGCAAAGTAGTTTAATTTATAGCTCACTCAATGCGTTCTAGTCTTACAATAAAAGTAAATAATGTAACCTATCGTAAATTATCCTTGGGCAGTTTCGTTTTTCGAAACGACTTACCCTAGACTCCTTTCCCGAGAACGATACAAAGCTCCAATCTTTTGTTTTAACATTTCTCTGGATTTTGTTGTGTCGAAAAGATGTTTCCCCAGAGAAGGTTTCAGAGGCATCCTGTTTCTTTTACAGATTGTTTTGGGAGAAGTATTTCTTTTTCCTTTAGTTGTAAGGTGGTACATTTAAAAAAAAATTATTTATGGTAGATTGGATGTTGAACATGGACGTTGCGTATAATTTAAAACCCAAGGGAACAAATGTTTTTAGGAATAAGCTCATTGGACAGAAGCAGAGGGACATCTTAAATACTCCTTGCAAACGTGAGAACGAGGTTTTGGAACAGTTTTTGCTTTTTCCTTTACGAATGGCAATAATTTGGCAAAAAAAATTAAAATAATAAATGAATAAAGATAATGTGATTACAAGAAAAAGCAGTTCATAAAAGAAAATTTCTTTTCGTACCACCTTTTAGGCAATGATGGGATTTTAAAGAGTAATTCCTTTCTCATAAAAAATCTAAGAACTCTTTTCGTTGGTAGAAAAACGGAAGAGGTATACTTATGCAGAGATTTACTTAGTTTTATGTCACAATTTCAGAGACAATAGTTTTATGTACGATGCTCAAAGGGTATAACAAATGAAGTATAGTAAAGTAGTACAACTGATATTGTTATGCGTAAATGGAAACTATAAAACTACGATACATTAAAAATACGAATTTAATAAAAATCTTGATTATTAGGTTAAGCGAACCATTGAATGTAACGGTAGGCAGGTAGCTGAATTAACGTCACACTGGAGCAACACAACGGGCTATTGGCAGAGGTCCTGGATCAATCCCAAAGGGAAAGGTCCGAGGACAACACTTCGTAATTTTGAACCACGGTCAGATGACGAGGTCAACACCTGAGCTGGCACCCCACTCTCCAAATTTCCACACCATGCCAGCTTGAGGATATTTGAAGCCAAGACAAATTTAACGTTCGCCAGTCCCAATGTACACTACGGTCTTAGGTTGGATAGATTTTCGAACTCGCAACCGAACTGGTCCGCTACTCTACCAAATGGGCTACCGTGGCCCACTAGTTCGTGTAATACAGCAAGGTGAAAATCGTCTGGCTTCGTGAGTGTTTGAGAAATTTCATATAGTACCGAATGAAAAAAATTGTTCTGGGCAATGATTTTTCGCCAACCATTATCTTGCCAACCTTGAATTGCCAAAGCAAAGAACCATTTTATGTAATTTCATTTGCCCTCCATATTCTTTCGCATTCATTCATGCTCTACTGTTGGCAAATGAAATTTTTTTAAATGTCGATGATTTGGCGATTCAGGATTGGTAAGCTAGAGGTTGGCGAGAAATCATTGCCTAGAACAATTCTCATTCGATACAATAAGAAATTTCTCAACCACTCACCAAGCCAGACGATTTTCACCTTGCTGCGTACTCTTAGCTAGTCTGAAACCCTGTTTGAAGATCGTTGATCATAACGAACTTTAAAACTAAGAAACAAATGTAGCAGTGAAATATATCAGAGACAGCTCTTTGTCATCTACTTATCTTTATAGTCATCTACTTATAAAGGATTCATCCGTCCCTTTCATATCCAATCTCACACTTCACTACTGATCTCACTTAAGTCTTCAGTCCACTCCTTCATCCGCATAGAAGACAGGAACGCTTAGAATCGAACACCTCACTTATTTTTATAGTCATCTACTTATAAAGGATTCATCCGCCCCTTTCATATCCAATCTCACACTTCACTACTGATCTTACTTAAGTCTTCAGTCCACTCCTTCATCCGCATAGAAGACAAGAACGCTTAGAATCGAACACCTCACTTATTTTTATAGTCATCTACTTATAAAAGATTCATCCGTCCCTTTTATATCCAATCTCACACTTCACTACTGATCTCACTTAAGTCTTCAGTCCACTCCTTCATCCGCATAGAAGACAGGAACGCTTAGAATCGAACACCTCACTTATTTTTATAGTCATCTACTTATAAAGGATTCATCCGCCCCTTTCATATCCAATCTCACACTTCACTACTGATCTTACTTAAGTCTTCAGTCCACTCCTTCATCCGCATAGAAGACAAGAACGCTTAGAATCGAACACCTCACTTATTTTTATAGTCATCTACTTATAAAGGATTCATCCGTCCCTTTCATATCCAATCTCACACTTCACTACTGATCTCACTTAAGTCTTCAGTCCACTCCTTCATCCGCATAGAAGACAGGAACGCTTAGAATCGAACACCTCACTTATTTTTATAGTCATCTACTTATAAAGGATTCATCCGCCCCTTTCATATCCAATCTCACACTTCACTACTGATCTTACTTAAGTCTTCAGTCCACTCCTTCATCCGCATAGAAGACAGGAACGCTTAGAATCGAACACCTCACTTATTTTTATAGTCATCTACTTATAAAGGATTCATCCGCCCCTTTCATATCCGATCTCACACTTCACTACTGATCCCACTTAAGTCTTCAGTCCATTCCTTCATCCGCATAGAAGACAGGAACGCTTAGAATCGAACACCTCACTTTGTCACGTTAAATACAAACGAGAAAAAAGACGCGAAAACGAGAAGAAAGTAATACACCGGCTAAAGGAAACGAAAGAAAGCCTAAAGAACTAAAATAAATAAAAAAGACGTTTCAAAAGATACACAAGAAATGAGTACCTTATAGTGCAAATGTCTTAACTTTAAGAGCTTTCTAAATTTTGAATTTTTTCAGCAACTTTTAATCTTCTTAATACAATAAAGAAATCAATCCCAATCGGATTTCATTTAATATATAAAAACGAGTAACCTTATAGTTCTTAGGAAGAGTAAATAAACGTATTTTTAACACGTTCCCCTCCGTTGGTACTCCCAGGTTCTGTACACACTCTAACTCCTTTACACGTTAAGTTATATATGATTTTGTATACTTTTATCATGAAATAAACATGTTTGTTTATATTGTGCATTTTATACTTTAGATATTTACTCTACTTATAAATAAGTATCCAGCTCACATAAAACAAAAAGATAGATAATGTTTATTAAAGTCCCTTAAAGTTTACTGTTTTCTGTAAACAAAGCCTGAAAATCATACTTATATAGAAAACTTGGCTGGGCAGGGAATTTGTCAACACAACTATATCCGATACTTTTCGGTCAAAAAAGTATGTTGTTTTATGGTATTAATATTATTTTTCATTCCATTCACTCAAGTCAATTTCTTAAATTAGTTGTATGAATTGTAAAAGGAAATCATAGTGAAACAAAAAGACAATTCTTGTAACAAAGGTAATATTTACCTAATTCATGCAGCTTGATCAAGTTTTTCTTTCAAGTTCATATAAATGTGGAAACCACTCAATAAGTCTTTTTACAATTGCTGGAGAAATCACGCTATTTAATTTTTTTCCGAAAAATTTTACTCTCCTTCGAACTTTAAAATTAGACAATTAACTCGACTTATTTAGAAGTTTCCCTTTATCTTTTGAAGTTACATTTATCGACCATGAATAGAGTAAACTAACATAGTGTCGATAAGCACCGAAAAAAAGACAGTAGGAACGCTGAAAAGTGGATACTACATTTAAGAAATAAAATACACAATTTTCAGCCCTCTTGGATGTATTGTTTTACTTTTACTCGCATCTCCCATCCAGTTGAGGCATTGTTTGAACACAAATTTAATATTTGCTTCAGTGCTTTTATGCTTTGAAAAAATCCGAGCAATGACTGCATGAGAGCATTTCGGCTTAAGTTAGTAGAGGCAAAGAAAATGTACCGCCTTCTGAAAAAGAAACTTAAATGCGTGGATTTCTGCTTTTGAAAAATTCAAGAAATTATCACATTAACTTTAGCGTTATCATTAAGCCTAGAATGTATTTGCTACTGGTATACAGCAATTAAAACGCAGTACTTTCTTCATTTAAAAATATTTTAAGACGCTTTGAAAGTTTACTGAAAAAGTTCGCTCTTATGTTCATTTATCGTTCATTAGATGATTTCCTAAGCTAATCCTAGAATGAAATTCGTGTTCCGTGATCAAGATAAATATATCCAAGTTCATTAGAAGTTTTTATTATTTTCAATTTACAAGCAAAGAGAAAACACTACAGTTCTTGTCAAATAAAAAGAATGTTAATTATAAGGAAAAATAAGTTTTAATTACGTAAAGTGATTCTGACACAGAAATAAATGTTTTGGCAAATAAATTAATGTAAACTTAAAAAAATTATATATAGCATTAATTAACTATAATTAATTACTTATAATTACCTACAGTATTTATGTAAATAATTAGCTTAATCTTACCTCGAGCACTGGGTTTTGCCATTAGGTTTTGCACAATGTTGTCGTAATACGAATCCTCGGCTACACCTGAATCCTTTGTCAGCCGTTCCTTTACAGCAATACAGATTTCGTTTTTGGATAGTAACTCTTCCAGAACTGTGAATGCCTACAGTAAAGGATCTCTGTCATTTTAGTATTCTAATATAGCAGAGAAAATTTTTATAATCCTCTCTTTAAATTCATCCACGAAATGCTCAAAAGTTTGTCAGAAATAATAAAATTTCGAGCATCACTTATTATATTTGAAATGCAATACACGAGTATGTACAGGGGACTTAATACTGTCTTATTTGTTACATGTTGATGTATTTATTTTGTGAGTTTATCCGTTACAGATGCCGAAAAGGCAATACACCTTTATTACGTGAATTCGGAGCTATAAAGCCACTTTCTCGGTGTCCAAATGAAACTGGTTATCAAGTTATTTTTTAATCGAACGTCCGTCTTCAGCCTTTTCTCTATAAGTATCTGTCTGGCAACCCAGTATAGTCTCGAAACCGAAATAAAATCTGTAACTATCAGCAGTATTATTTATTGAGACGTCAGTAAGATCAGGGCAGCTCTTGAGGTTTGTTCGTATTAGGTCTGAAAGGCCACACAGACGGAAAGTTGGAGAGTTTGACAAGCCAATTTGATATAAATGATTTCGTAGATACTCGTAGTCGTATCCAGTGGGAACCCGAAAATAAGCGAATTCTGTAGTTTTCGGTAGATCCTATGGCAACTGAGACCTTATCAAGGAGTTCTAGTATTTCTGTTTAGCTATATCTTTGTAAGTATTAAGTCGAGGATGTTTTAGTTTTGCTTTTTTAATCCTTTTACTTCATGATATTCAATTCAATGACATGGTTGGGGTTATTCAGAACCGGTTTAAGCTAAGCATCCACCAATTCTTTGCATTAACAACACAGTGACTTAGGTCGTCCATCGAAACCTATAAAAGTCGTGTCAAAGTTCTCTAAAAGAGTTCTCTCCCGTTCAGAAAAATAAGGTATGTTTTAATGTCTCCTCTTCGGTCGAATAAACAAGACACCTTCCCTAGTCTACAAGATTGTGAAAACCTACACAAATTAACTTGATTAGCAATGTGACCCAATCTTACCAAGTTGAAAAAGAAAGAATTTGAAAATGGCGAATGGACTCGGCACACTTTAAAAAAAAATTTTTTTTTAATTATGGTAAAAGAAAAAAATTAAATTGAACATTTTATAAAATATTACTCGTTGATGGACTATAATTTAGGTCAATTTCAATAGTAGTATACTCGGTTCTCACTAAAACGTTTCTGGTTTTTCGGGATAAAAACAAATGTTTGAAACACTTCAGTGTTTATAAGCATTTTCAAAGAAAATGTTGTCAATGTATAATTATCATATTATTGGGCATGTGAGATCAGTTAAATGATTTAAACTGTATGCTTTAAAAAGTCTCATGAGATTTGGAATAAAATTTTTGTAGATATATCATCAGTTTCTGATATAGAGTTGTGCTTTATGTACCCGATTAAAATAAAATACTTACGTTTTTGTTTACTTGAATAAAAAATAAAAATATTTAATTTATTCCTTTAACATTTGAAGAGTAAATTAAGTATCCGCAGTGCAATGAATATTCATTATTGTTTCACCTCAAATTTCTGAAATACTGTAAAAAGAAAGTACCAAAAGCCATCAGATTAAAAAAGTTTTGCAAACTATGTTGAAAAATAAATTAGAGTGTAGCAGTTTAGTGTATTGACAAGCTATAAAAGTTTTCTAACTCTAAAATGGAGAATGCAAACTTTTATGACCTCATAAACTTGATTTAAACTCGCATCAAAATGCTTCAACCACTCAATATAATTGCAGTTTTTACTAAAATCTCTAAGCATACTCGAACATCACATCTTTAGAAGTTTATTCGATAATTGCAATTACATCATATTGGATGAAATGAAGTACTACTCATTTTACCTCTCTAATATCTGGATAGCTCTTAAGATGTGCTTCGACAAGACTTTTCGATTGCTGTAAAAGTCCCTGTTTGTTTTTATGGGTTCAACGATATCCCGTATTTCCTTTCTTCTCAATGAAATGTACACAAATGTTTTTATTCAACAGAAAATGGATTTGGCTTCATTTGCTTGAGCTGTAATGCATATAAGCTTTGATCTTTATGCTATCTTTGTTTTGGAATACATTTTAACAAGACTTTGGAATATATTTTAAGATAACTAAGATTGAAAGGTAGTGTAACTTTGTCTACCAAAAAATACTTCATGTTGGAGTTGGGTTACGATGCTAGAGATAATATTGTAGTGTAAATTATTTTTAGCAGTGTTGGCTAAGTTCACCACAATACTCCCCCACCAGAAGTGGTAGTATCTATCACATTAGAATAGCTGAATTTGATGGATACTACCACTAGTGGATACATGCCAATTGGGAGAGACTGTGAAAGAGATATTAAGATCACGGGAGTACTTCCGTATGCGTGGTCATGCAATGAATGACCGTCGACTGTTCTGTGCTACCGTGTGAAGAGAAGGCTAAGGGGCAACAAAGAGTGAAGCCGTGATAGGAATAGGAGCGGAGTCTATTATCACAGAGCTGCAGAGTTATTCCTCGTGGACCATCCATCGAAGTGCGCCACGATTGAGGCAAGTTACATCCAGCTTTTTTCTTTAAAGTGCAAGTGCTAAAATCACATCCGAGTCACCCTATTAGTAAGACGCGTGAACGACAGTACAACTTTTTCTATTAAAAAGTATTTCATAATAGAGGTGGATTACACCGCTATATATACTATTGTATTGCAAGTTATATTTGTAGTGGTGGCTAGTGCACTACAACACTCCCCGTTCAGAATTTAGCAGTGGCGGAATTCGATAGACGTTACCACTACTTATGTTACCACTAAAACTGTACTGATTATTGTCACATATAAATGAAAATAAGTACTTAATATTACAGGACATTAAACTCACTCACTTTGGCTACTGTAAAGATAAGTGGAAGAAGAAACTATTTAGAAAAAAAATCAAACCAAGAAATATTTTAAGTCAGTTCTTGAAATTGGAACATTTTTCTACAAAGCATAATTTTATTTATTTAATAAGGTAACTTGAAAGCTTACAAATTGAAAGAGTAGGCACAAACCCTTCCAACACAGACGTCAATAAGTACACTTCAAAAGGTTTGCCTCACTTTTAAGAGTCGTATAACGCTCTGAACTGTTAGAAATTTTTGTTTGATTAAAAAACTTATGTAAATATAAAACTCAATTTTATGTTCCTTCGGGTAAATTTGGGAATTTCAGAGTGAAAATGGATCAAGATATTAATTTATAAAATCTATCAAGATGTCACTTGGTGAGATCAAGGTATCACTGTTAAATAAGTGGAAATGCATTGCATTTAAAAGAATTAGTAATAATATATTTTACTTGCCTGGATTCCGTAGTTCGACTCTTCGTAGAGAATAGATACGTATGTCCAATTCAACTTCTGTATGATTTGAACCATTGCATCTGCTTGATTTGTATCAGACGGTACAGTCCTCAGAAAGTATTCAAATCTCTGTTTGTTACTCAGTTCAGGGCTGGTTGAAAAGAAGCTAATCTATAAAGAAAGTTTATAAAGAAAAACGATAAGCAAAGGGAAAATATCCAAATGTAATTTCAGCTTGAAGTGGGTTTGTTTTGTATCTATTCAAACCACGTGATCTATTTCAGTGCGATGGACTTTAAAGTATTTGTTTGTGGAACCCGTCTATGATAGGCTGTTACAAACATTGTCATACAAAATTTGCTTGAGAAATATAAAGATATCTATCGTAAGTGATAGATATCTTTATAAATATCTAATATAAAAGATATCTTTATAAATAAAATATGCTTTTAAACTTCTAAATAATCACTAAGTATGTAAAAATATCTGCTTTCCCTTACAGAAATATATTTTGTTTCCAAGATATATCCGTTTTATATTAATTTTATAATATTCACTACGTTGGAAAAATCATATGATGAATAAACAATCCAATTAATCTCTTTGAAACTTAATTGTCCCGTTAATTTATAATTTGACTCTAAATTTTCAAATTACGTAACTTAATTTCAGATGCTGATAAACTTAAAATATGCACTAAAATACTACGTTTATTAATCTACAATCCCACAAGTTTTTCCTCGTCAAAATTACATGAGTACGGTTGGGTAAAAATTAACTAACTTTTAGTAATATTACATTAACTATGTATAAATACTAAAAAAACACATATTCAAATACATTATTCAGAAACTACAGAGTGTCCTAAAAGTTCCCGTACTCCCACTTTAAAAAATCATGTGCCCGTGCTTTTTTAATTATTGAATTTTATGGTCTGCTTATAATTTTATGGGTTATTTAATTTTTATCGTTTGGTTTTCTTCTCGCTCAAGTTGTGCGATAATAAAGTTCTATGTCATTTTGTTCTTCATTGCAAAATGAGAGTTTATCACGCATTCAGATAATTGCTCTGCTTGAGGCTTATTTTGAATGTCAATCAAATGAAAGAGGTAAAGAATTTTGGCGACATAAATATCCAGATGATGCAATACCGAGTAAATACGCTATATCAACTCGTTCCGCGATTTCGTGAGACAGGTTCGGTGGAAGACAAACACAGGAGAGGAAGACCAAAAGTCGTTACACCAGACTGTGCAAGAAACTCAACGAATGATATTGCAATCTCCTCATCAATTCGGCAGTCATCGACGGCTAAATATACACTGCTGGCCACCGTAAATGCAACACCCTGAAGGAAGCATGCAAATAATATCAAATTTATAACATGCATTAGCGGAGGTGAGATATGCAAATGATTAGAATTTCAGCGCAGACGCACATCACGCGCGCCTGTGGCGCCACTTCAAAGCGCTATTTAAGGCTTGAAGATTTCGACGATTTCAAGT
Source organism: Meta bourneti (assembly GCA_933210815.1). Taxonomy (NCBI): domain Eukaryota; kingdom Metazoa; phylum Arthropoda; class Arachnida; order Araneae; family Tetragnathidae; genus Meta; species Meta bourneti. The sequence continues at coordinate 29,030,360 of OW119923.1, read as the reverse complement.
ACGGCAATTGTGTTTTTCTTGTGGTTTTTTCAAAAAAACGATCAATTATGCCTCGTAGAAAACAGCGATCATCTTTTGATCAAGTATCCGAGTTCGACAGAGGAAGGATAGTGGCCTACCGAGATTGTGGATTATCTTTCAGGGAAATCGGTAGTCGTGTTGGACGAAACCAAACAACTGTAATGCGGATATGTGATCGTTGGATGCAGGAGGGTACGACGGACCGACGTGTTCGATCGCATCCACCTCAGTGCACCACTTCACGTGATGACAGGCATATTGTGCGTATGGCAGTGACGGATCGCTCAGCCACATCACGAACCATCACATTCAGTCTGTACCGCATCATCCAGTGTCTGCGCGTACCATTCGACGCCGTTTACAGCAGAGTGGTCTGTCCGCAAGACGTCCATTGCTTCGTCTACCCTTGACGCAGAACCACAGACGTTTCCGCCGCCAATGGTGCGATGAAAGAAGGATGTGGACGGCAGAATGGAATAAAATTGTCTTTACTGACGAGTCACGCTTCTGTCTGCAACACCACGATGGTCGAATTCGAGTCTGGAGACACCGTGGAGGGAGGATGCTGAACAGCTGCGTTATGCACCGCCACACTGGTCCTGCACCGGGTATTATGGTATGGGGCGGTATTGGATATCACTCTCGCACTCCTCTAGTACGCATTGCCGGTACTTTAAACAGCCAGCGCTACATCTCCGAGGTTTTGGAGCCAGTTGTCCTTCCTTACCTTCAGGGCTTGCCCACAGCCATATTTCAACAGGATAATGCGCGACCACACGTGGCACGCATTGTCCAAGGGTTCTTCGTCAATCGCCAGATTGAATTGCTTCCCTGGCCAGCTCGCTCTCCGGATCTTTCGCCGATAGAAAACATGTGGTCCATGGTTACTCAACGATTGACCCAGAATACATCCCCAGCTGTCACACCAGATCAACTTTGGCAACGTGTGGAAGCTGCTTCGTCTGCTGTACCCCAAGAACACATCCAAAGTCTCTTTGAATCAATATATATACATATATATATATATATATACTTATATACACACTACCTGACATTGAAAATGCAACACCAAGAAGGAGTTGGCAGAAAGTGATGAAATTTGGCAAACAGAGAGAGACAGCAACGAGCAATAAGTGATCTTTATTGCAACATTATACACCTTGCCACTGAGCAGCAAGAACGTCTGACCACCGCGAGCGGCGATACAGGCAGCAACACGTCTAGGTACAGACGCAATGAGCGTGCGGATGGTGTCCTGAGGGATGGCTGCCCATTCCCTGTCAACCATTTGCCAGAGTTCGTCTTCTGAACGTGCCGGTGGCAACGCATGCAAGCGACGTCCAATGACGTCCAAGAAATGTTCGATAGGTGAGAGATCACGGGAGACGGCTGGCCAGGGAAGCACCTGGGTATCTTGCAGGGCATGTTGGCTGATGCGTGCCATGTGCGGTCGGGCGTTATCCTGCTGGAAAATGGCATTGGGCACCCCCTGAAGGAAAGGTAGTGTCACCCGCTGCAGCACGTCATCCACGTATAGGGCCGTCATAGTGCCCTGAATACGGACCAGAAGTGACCTGCTATCGTAGGCGATGGCGCCCCAAACCATTATACCGCGTTTTCTCGCGGTATGGCGTTCCACAGATGCGGCCGGATTGGCCCTGTCCCCACGTCGGCGCCAGACTCGTACACGGCGACTGTCATTGCTAAACAGAAGCGTGACTCGTCTGAGAACACCACCCTGTGCCATTCCGTCGTCCACGTGGCTCTATCCCGACACCATTGCAAACGGAGACGTCTGTGCTGTTGGGTCAATGGTAGTCGTATCAAAGGGCGCCATGAGTGCAGGCCGCCAGCGATCAATCGGCGGATAATGGTCCTGGACGATATGGGAGCATCAAGGGTGTCCTGCACATGCTGCAATAGGGCGACAGACGTGGCTTGCGGGGCCGCCGATGCTTGCCGGCAGATGCGTCGGTCCACGCGTGCTGATGTCACTCTGGCTGCACCGGAACCCTTCAAACGTGCCACATTCCCTTGGTCCAACCATCTGTGCCACAACCGGTGCACCGTGGATGCGTGTAGGTGGGTATCTGCTGAGATTTGACGTATGGACCAACCTGCCCTTCTGAGGCCAATCAGCATACCCCTCGCGAAGTCGTCTGTTTGCTGGAACTCTTGATTGGCGGCGTCCTGGCATTCTCCTCTACTAGACGTTTCCTCTGAGATACAAAAACAAATTGCAACTTGATTTACCTGGCAAACAGAGCGGCGCGAAACTGACCACTTTTGCATGTTCCTTCCCTGGTTCTTCACTCGCCGTGCGCGAGACAGCTGCGCAGTTTGCATCAATTACATATCTTGGTGAGCTACGTCTACCCTGTAAATTTCATATGTAAATAAATAAATATATATATATATATATATATATATATATATTTATTTATTTATTTATTTACATAAGTAATTAGACTATCGCTGAATTTGTTTAAAAGACTACTGTTTCCTGTTATGACAACAATTGCACTATAGAAAGTTATTCCATAATTTTCTATTGAGCAACGCTTTGTTGGCAGCGCTGATAACCTGCCCATTCATAAACATCTATCGCCTTGAGGGTTTTCCGTCCGTCACCGTTACGTCATTTGTATCCCTAATAGTCCCATAGACAAGATAAAGTTAAGTCACCAGTTGAATGCAGGTAGCCGTCTAGCCGTGTACGTTTTCTGTAGTCTGTCCCGGAGAAGAATTTTAGCTCAGTGCTGTTCGATTCCTGAAAACGTCATTGAAGGTTTAGAAATACAACTCTCTTCATCAAGTATGACCCAAGGCGTAGATTTTGAAAACCTTGATGGGAATGAAAGTCAGGAAGAACTTGTTCATGAAACTGAATTAGGACATGGAGAGGTAGAATCATGTAGCACTCCATCTGCTGAAAGACCTTCAGTTTCCATTCAACAAGAGAAAACTCTAACAACTGAAGATTCTTCTGTTGATAGATTGAAAAACCCAAGATATGCAGCATCATATGCCAAAATCAAAATGTCAGTTGAGGAACAACACAACGGGCTTTTGGCGACAGTCCGGGATCAATCCCCTAGGGAAAGATCCAAGGACAACCCCACGTAACTGGCACCCCACTCTTCAAACTCCCACACCAAGCCAACATTAGGACATTTGAAGCTGTGATAGATTTAACATGCATTAGACCTCGTGTACACTATGGTCTTTTGTTAGACCGAGTTTCGAACTTGCAACCCTCCAATTGTTTATACATTACTCTTCCAACAGGGCTACCGTGACCCCCGAAAGCAAGGCGGAAAGCAAAATCTTTGCTTTCTGTCTTGTTTTATGTTTACATTGAAAATCCCTATCCTAGAGGAAACATTCGTTATTACTCATGTCTGAGAAAAGTATATCTTGAAGCATGAAAACTAAACATAGACATCTCATAAAATTGTAACAAAATTCAAATATAGGTAAAAAAAGAGTACTACATATCGAGGCATTTTTTATTATTTATATTAGCATACAGATATAAAATGAAGTTCGTCTCCGAAGTTCTCGAAGTTAGAATTTGTGCTGATTAAAAGGTTTTCTAATTGCTGTGTACATTCCAGTTTATTCCAAATTGAAAGGTTGACTTTGAAAAGTAGTCTGTGTTAATGCAATCGATCAGTACAAGATAAAAGAAGTTTCCATCTGTTTATTGGATCATCCAAAATTGTTAAATAGAACTCGTATAATTTCATCGTATATACTTCACTTACTAATATTTCTGAAATTCGTTAATGTTGCTAATCTCGTACTAAAATTTATATAACACTTGATTTGATTATTTCTTTGGAGTTCTTCAAGAAAACAATCGTTATCATTTCAATGATTATTTTCTAAAATCATCCTCACTCCTCACAACATATTAAGAATGTACGCTTCAATAAATAATCAAATCCATACATAATGCAAGCATCAATTATAAACCCTCTTAGAAAAGCTTTATTGAATTACTTTTCAAATATTTATGATGGTTCAAAAATATTTTAAGGAACAATAGAATTGGGCATGCATCAAGTGGGATTAAAACTATCCTCATTACTGCCGTCTCAACTTTTGTTAATTAAAATTCAATTCATACACGGATCATTTCTGTAACTTTAAAATATTTACGCATTTATAATGCTTCTATAATCTTTCATTTCAACTATTCGACAGAGTATTTAAAAGTACTATTACAATCCTTTTAATTCCTTTCAACTGAATTATTTATGACCGCCATGCGAGATAATTAAATAAGCTTCTCACCAAAGATTTTCAATTTGATCATGAAATATGATAGAAGTTTTAATGTTTTACCAAGTTGAGGACAATTAAACTCTTCATTAGTAAATCCACGGTGCTCAGACACGAAAATCTTTTTAATGTCTACATTGGAAACTGCAGAGATCATTTCTAGTTTTACGAAAAAAGTTTCGTTAGTCTTAATACCATGATACCAAGTTTAATGTTATTTTACGCTGTAGGTTTATTGAGGCTTTAATTTGGGTAAACTCGTGGGAGAACAATCAACCTGATTAAAGCCAAACATTTAGAAAAGATTATGGAGCTGAAGTGGGTTCTCCCGATGTGCTCAATCGTATGACTTAGTATTTCCTATGATAATATCATGAATAAAATACACAGTGGATATTGTAAATGATTATTTATTGTAATTTTTTGTATTCACGTGACTAGTTCACTATGTTATACTACTGTCCACTATTACATGCAATAACAATGTTTAATTGTCTTTAGTTTAGAAGTATTCAAAACGAACAGAAAAGTATATAAATACTGGCGGCGTTACATTACTCTTTTGCTCTGGGTTTTTATGCTAGTTACAGCTAAAATTAAAACAAATCATACATAGATCATTAAATATGTTATTTAAAAAGTAAATTACAAGGAATGTTTCATGAAGAACAAGGAAACTTTAGACCAATTACAGTGTTATAAAATAAAAATTAAGATTAAAGAGAAAATGTTTTCTCACATTAATTTAAGAATCCGTATTGTCTTTTGTAACTCAGGATGAATATTTATATTTCTAAACTAAAGTATAATTCAGTTACTTTTTTCAATTGCAAAAATTGATAAATAATGCTTTCGTATGGAAAACATACATTTCTGAATCATTTTTTGGAGTTTTGTAGCATTTATGCAATCGTATAAGACAAATACTAAGTTTTCCCCTGACTGATAAATTCTGATAAAAGACTTTCCCTGACTGATAAATTCATAACAAATACCAAGCTAGATGGAAACAATTTTCGCATAAAGTTTATCTGAATTTAAAAAGTTATTTTTCCACGATATCAGTATTTTTCAACTTGGCTCCTTTTGTTGTACGTAGAGCATTTGCTATAGAGCCCGGTTAGGAAAGTAACTGATTAGCAACCGAAGTGTTGTGATTTTGAATTCAACCAAAGGCCGACATGTACACGGGGGCCTCCACGCGTTAAATATGTCGTGGCCTCAAATGTCTTCACGTTGACGTGGTGCGGAAGTTTGGAGAATGGGGTGCCAGCTCAGGCGTTGACATCGTCATCTGACCGTGGTTCAAAATCATATGGTGTTGTCCTCGGTTCTTTCCCTTCGGGTTTGATCTCGGACCATCACGAATATCCCGTTGTGTTGCACTAATGAGACGTTAATTAACTGCCAACTTCCTGCCCAAATGTTTTGTCCAACATGCTTTGTCCAATCGCTAAAGCATGATTATCGTTTCTTTCGAAATTTTAATATCAGGAACCGATATCACATACACTTTATCTTTCGTATTGTAAATATAACTAGTTTACGTTATTTACGATCTTTCTTAAATTCCCTGCATGTTAAATTAATAATGCAAAGTTTCATTATTTCTAACACTAACCATTTTTTCTTTTGTTCCAAGTGCTCAGTTTAGCTTTTGTAGCGACGCTTTTTTATTTCTCCAACTTGCAAAACAGTTTACAATTTAAATTATAATAATGCAATGATAAATCACTTACCATACTGTCCCTTGCCATTTTATAAGGTTTGTCACTTTTCAAACCTTAAAAAACAAATTTAGTGATTCTTTTCATTTAGTAACTTTGAACTAATTGTTATTGATAAAAAGTAAGCAATTGAAACATTTAGATCACTTTTTTCCGGTTGACGAATTTCTAATTTTGAACTCATTCTATTGAAGTATGCGTGTTTGTCAGAATTAATGGTTTGAGCGATGCGCTTTTAAATTAAAACCTTTAATATTAAAAATCACCTACGATGGGATAAAGAAGTATCTTTTTACAAACCTTAGGAATAAATTTACTGATAACTTTTCGATAGACCACATTTATTTCTACAACTTACAGTTATAGAAATAAAAGCGGTTACGCGGTTTCATTAAAAGGGGTTTATCCAGTTTACATTTAAATTATAATATTTACTACAATAAATCATCTATCATCTATATATTAGAAGGTTCTTCAGTATTCAAACTAAGGAACTGAATTTAATTACTAGTCGTTATTGATATAAAGAATGGCAATTGAAACGAATTTAGATGATTTTTGTCCAGCTCACGAATTTCTAATTTTGAACTAATTCTATTGGAGCATGCGTATTTCTCAGATAAATTAACGACTTGAACGACGCGCTTTTATCTATGCAACTTGCAAAACAGTTTACATTTCAATTAGAACTTTTAATTACCTACCATAAGATATAAGAAGGTATCAATTTACAAACCTTAGTAGGTAGCTATTTAATTAACGTCATACTGGAGCAACACAATGGGCTATTAGTGACGATCCGGGATCAAACCAGAAGGGAAAGGTTCGAGGACAACGTAATTTTGCACCATGGTCAGACAACGAGGTCACACCTGATCTGGCACCCTACTCTCCAAACTTTCGCACCACCACACCAACGTGAGGACATTTGAGGCCACGACAGATTGAACGTGCACCAACCCCCTCTGCACACGACGGTCTTTAGTTGTATTCGAACTAGCAACCCTCCGGTTGCTAGTTCGAAACCTTAGGAATAAGTTTAGATTATTTTTGCATTTAGGGACTTAAAATTATAGTAATTATTGAAGAAGGAATAGTAATTGAAACAATTTGGATTACTTTTAGTTCGCCCCATGAGTTCCTAATTTTTAACTCATTATATTAGTGTCGTCATCTGACCGTGGTTTAAAATTACGTGGTTTTGTTCTCGGATCTTTCTGTTCGGGGTTTGATCCCGGACCGTCGCCAATAGCCTTTAGTGTTGCTCCAGTGTGACGTTAATTAAAATACCTACCTACCATTATATTAGTGGTCTCAGATAAATCAAATTAATATTTTCTCCTATATTGATTATTACAAATATTCTCATCACTTTTGACAATTTTTTGAAGAAGAAATATCTTTCACCCTACTCTCCAAACTTCCACGTTTATTCTGAAATTTATTCACATGCATTTCCATTTTCTCTTATATAGAAGAGATCAGAACAAAGCAGAAAAAATTATTTTAATGAATGTTTTTCATACATTAGATAAAACAGTTGAAGATACCTTTTGTAATACCTTGCAACCCTTGATACCTTTTGTAAATGTCCCTCTTTTAATCCTCAAGCATTTTCCAAGGTATTTTGTAAATCAAGCTAAAAGTGTCAACATTGAAGGAAATGGTTTTAAAATTGTTCATTATCATTTGTAAAAGTAATTGGCATGCCTTAAAATCATCTTAAATATTTTTAAACGAAAATAATTAGTTTTCTCCCTCTAAGCACATAAAAAGTTAATCTAGAAACTTTATTTTTACTACTGTTTTCGTATCTTAAAAAAAGTTAGAAAAGATGTTGAAAGAATTAGACTTTGTGTCTATTGTACTGACTTGCTCAAAATGTTAATTACCATCACAAGGAATACTCCCTTTTTGGTTTAAACCATTTTAATGAACTCACAGACACAGTACGAACACGACACACAACATAAAATAGAAAAGGTAGTATATATCAAAATCCAAACATCTCAGTCTCGATCACTCTCAAAAAAACACAACCCACACGTCTCCAGCCACACTCGTTCAACTCTTTCCTTTCTCAAAGTCCTTCTGGGCATGCGCAAGAGCGCCATCTATCTTAGTCTGAAGTCTTTACAGACTTATAAACTCCTCCCCTCAAGGTGGAAACTTTTCTCGAAGAATGAGGGAAAAGTTTTGAGGACTCCACTGCCTGAAAAAGTCTCCAGATAGATGCAGTCATTGGAAAAGTTCAAGAGTTCAAGTACACAAATACACTGCACATGTACCAGATTATAGCAATCAGTGCCTTGAACTCAAAAATATTATACAAAAAATTATATACTTATTAAAAATTTAGGAAATCAATTTACACTAATGATAAGAAAAATTTAAAATTTTCACACATAATACAAATATCAAAATAAACAATAAACTTACTAATATAAAATAAAAGGATATGAGGTTTATGGGATGCGACTTAATGAATCAGCATTTTGATGCTGTTTCCCCCTCTTATGGACAACCTCATAATTGAATGGCTGCAGGATCAAAGCTCAACGTAAAAGTCTAGGGTTGGTTTCCGTATTTTTGTCCAGCCAAACAAGGGGATTATGGTCCGTCTGGAGGATGAACTTCTGGTGTCCATCCAAATAACATCGCAGCTTTTGGATGGCGGACACGATAGCTGAGCACTCTCTCTCGATGGTGCTGTACTTTTGTTCTGCATTTGAGAACTTCCGACTCAAGTACATGACAGGATGTTCCTCACCGTTATCATTAATTTGGGACAAAACGATGCCAATCCCAAGATTTGACGCGTCACATTGGACGAGAAACTGTCTCGAGAAATCTGGACTGTACAACACCGGATTTTCCGACAACCGTTTCTTTAACTTGTCAAACGGCTCTTGACAAGCATCAGTCCATATGACAGCAGAACGACGATTTTTTCCTTTCAGCAGATCTGTAATTGGTGCTGAGAGGACGGAAAAGTCAAGGATGTATTTTCGATAATACCCCGCAAGTCCTAAGAAAGATCGGATCTGCGTCTTAGTCGCAGGGGTCGGAAAGTCCTTTACAGTTTGGATCTTCAATTCTCCAGGTGTTCTCTGGCCCTGACCAACCAAGTGCCCAAGATACTTTACGTACGCACGGGCAAACTGGCACTTAGAAGGCTTGATGTGCAGATGAGCCGCATTCATCTTTTCTAAGACGGTTTCCAAATGTTGTAAATGATCTTCCCAACTTAGGGAATAGATGGCTACATCATCCAAGTAAGGGCATGCAAATTCTCCACAGTCTTTCAACAGTTCGGCCATCAAACGACTAAAGTCATAAGGGGCATTTTTCAAACCGAATGGCAACCTCATCGGTCGAAATGTCCCAAAACTGGTTACAAAGGCTGAATATCTTTGGGCTCGTTTGCTCAGAGGTATTTGCCAATAACCTCGGGTCAAATCAAGAACGGTGATATACTTGGCAGCTGACACTTTTTCAACAAGCTGCTCAATGTTTGGCAGAGGAAAGTACTGGGTTTTAGTGACCTTGTTGAGTCTTCGATAGTCGATGCACGGTCTTGCATCCTTTCCTGGTACTTCTACCAGAATAAGAGGAGAAGTAAAATCAGATTCTCCTGGCTCAATGACTTTGAGCGACAGCATCTTCTCCACCTCCATCTTCAAAATTTCTGTTTGGCGTGGAGACATCTTGTAAGGTTTGGCACAGATGGGCCTCTCAGATTCAAGTTCAATGTCATGTTCAGTAAGATCAGTACACCCCGGCTGGTTTGAGAATGAGCTAGAGTATTTTGATAGCAACTCTCCCAGCTGCTCCTGATCTTCTGACAAGCGACCATTTTGTTCAATGTCTTGCCAAATTTGTGTCATTTCCGAGACTTCAGGCTTCTGCTCGAGACTTGGAATGTCCTCCTCGTTGTCACAGTTCCTAATCTCTTTTAGACAGATTAAATTCACATTTTCGGGTCTCTGGAAATATGGCTTGAGCATGTTCACATGGGATTTGTCCTTTTCTGGAAACTGCACAATGTAGTTGGTTTCGGAAAGCTGTTTAACGACTTTCCCTGGGCCGATCCAATGAACTGCCATTTTGTTAGGCCTAGATGTAGCGACAACCAGCACAAGGTCGCCTTCACAAAATTTACGCTTCACAGCCTTGCGATCATACCATAGTTTTTGTTTGTCTTTGGCGTTCTCCATGTTTTGGACGGCTAATTCTTGGCACCTTTTCATGCGGTTTAGTAGCTTGAAGACATATGATACTACGCTAGTCTTCTCTTCCTCGCTTTCCGTCAAGTTCTCGTACAGTAGAGTCATGGGAGTCCTCAAATTCTGTCCATGAACCAGCTCAGATGGAGTATAACCAGTACTGTCATGAGTAACAACTCGTAGAGCAAACAGGGCATGAGGCAAGATTTTCTCCCAATCAGGTCCTGACTCCAGACACAGGACTCGAAGGACTCTCTTCAAAGTTCTATGTAGTCTCTCCACAGGATTGCTCTGGGGATGATGTACGGAACTTCGCACTACTTTAACTCCAAATTTCTCCAGGAACTCCATTGTGAGTGCACTTGTAAACGACGTTCCTTGATCGCTTTGCAGCTCCTTCGGGAAACCCATCCGACTAAAGATTTGCAGGAAACTATCGACCACGGTTGAAGAACTAAGATTTGGGACAGGAACCGCATCGGGATATTTGGAAGACATGCAAATTGCAGTGATGAGATACCGGTTTCCAGATGGTGTAGTAGGTAAAGGACCACAAGCATCCACATTAATCTTTGTGAAGATCTCCGAGATGACAGGAACGATCTTCATGGGTGCCTTCTTCTTATCCTGAGGTTTCCCGACTCGCTGACATTGGTCACAAGTTCTGACAAATTCTTCAACATCTTTGTAACAATTCGGCCAAAAAAAGTTTTAAAAAGAGCATCTTTAGTCTTTGTCACTCCTAAGTGAGCCGCTGTTCCTTCATGAGACAGTTTCTTTAATTGGTCCCGAAACTTCTCTGGAGCAATCAGCAGTTTTCTCTGCGTACCATCCTTGTCATTTTTCAGATAGAACAGCATTTTATTAACGACTGCATACTTGGATTCTTTTTCTAACTCCTTCTCAGCTTCTAGGAAAAGTGGTTTCAACTCTTTACTCCTGCGCTGCTCTTCGACAAAATCATTCCGTGAGGCTTTAATCAGATCTGGAAGTGAGGCTTCTTCTGCCAAAGGCAATACCTCTCCGTCTTCCTCTGTTAACACGGTACTGTCATTCTCTTCTCCAGGACTCGACTCAACTGGATACTCTTCAACTTCGGCTGTCAAAAGACTTTTCTGAGCTCTCGTCTGAACTGCATTAATAACTTGGAGCTCCAGCTCCTTTTTCATACTCTCGATCAGAGCAACGGTTTTGTTACTTAGTAGGTAATGCTCTTGATCCAGAAAACTGTCTCTTACAGCAGCTTTCGTAAGGACATGTCCCAATTCGCAGTTCAAATCAACTTCTGCAATGGGCAAGCAGACCGGGCTGTCTACTAATGGAGAAGCGAGCCACGCATGCTCACCTGTGTACATATGTGGTTTGATAAATTTTCTGGGAATAAGATCGATGCTGGCACCAGTATCTCTCAAGATAGACATTTGGGCTCCATTTACTGTCCCAGCACTAGTATAAGGAGACATCAACTCAGGCACGTGTCTTCCAAAGACTTCATTGGCAGCTACTACTTCAGATCTCTTGAGCTTTGGGCATTGGGGTCTCAGATGTGATAACGAACCGCATTCATAGCATCGGAGCTGTCTTCTCTTTTCAAACTCTCTTTCACGGTTTTCATTGCTTGCGGGTTCGGTTTTGACCGGATGTTTGTTCTTGTCATCCTTGAATGGTACTTTGGGTCTACTTCCACCAAAATGTCCCTTTGAACCTTGATAGCCATACTTCTTTGGAAATTCCTTCTTCCTGAAACTCTGCCTGATGGTTTCGTACTCCTCGATCACTTCTGCCAATTCAAAAGGTGTCTTCAACTTCATCCATTTGTCAAGAAAATGCTCCTTGATTTGATCTGGTACACGATACTTCAATTGCTCGGCAACGATCAAATCTTTTAGTTGCTGAAAGGTTTCAATTTCCAATTCAGCAAGCCATTCAGTGAAGTACCTGTACAGTTCATGAGCATAATTTCTCCATGTTTTCTCTGTTGTTTTCTGATGTCTGTAGAAACACTGTTTCAATTTTTCAGCGTTCATTTTGTATCGTTTCAGAATGAGATCTTTCACATCATCATAATTGTTGGCCACTTCAGGAGGTTCTCGGGCAAGCATGTTAGATAACTCGGCTGGCAAAACGGCCAGCAAATAAGCCACCCAGTCCTCCTTCGGCACTCGAGTCATCTCTGCTTTCCGCTCGAAATTGATCAAATATAATCCCATTTCATCCCCTTTTTCGTCGAATTTGGGAGTGATTTGGGTAAGTTGGATTTTTCTGTTTCTATCCGCCCCATTTTCAGACCGGCGAAATTCCTTCTGAGCCACTACTAGTTTTTTAATTTCGAGCTCATGTTGTCTGACCCTTTGCCGCTCTTGTCGTTCTTCTTCACGAATTTTTTCTTGTCTAGCTAATTCTTCCTCACGAATTTTTTCTTGCCTAGCTAATTCTTCCTCACGAATTTTTTCTTGCTTAGCTAATTCTTCCTCTTCCAGTCTGTCTTTTATGATTCGCTCCATGATTATCGTTACCTCCTCCCGATCGAAATTTGGGCTTTTTAAAATTAGTTGTTTAATATCCGCAACCTTGCACGAAGCTGGTACCTTCTCACCAATTTCTTCCGCAACAGCAATTAAATCCTGCCTTCTACCAATTGCAAGAAATGCCATGATTAAGGGCCAGGGGAAGCACTATCAAAAATCTCTATTAAGGTATTTAATTCCAACAGAATTCAATACCTTATTTATTAAAGAATTAAATTCGCAAATTCTACTTTACAACTTTCTAACCGAAGAACCAAAAATCGATAGAAATAATTTTTGAACACATAAACAAATTAAAATTTTCATTCATTAAAACAATATCTTTTTTTTAAGATGTTTTCAAATTGAGAAGAAAATAAACAGTTACAGAAAAGTTCAACTAAAGAACAGCTGTTTTGAAAATAATACAATTAAAATACAATTCAGAATATAAACTCAACTTTCCTATCTAATCAAGAAAAGATATTGCAGTTCAAAAGAATTCCCTTTTCTCTATGAGCAATTGATTCATACTCAGAAGCATAAATGCACACACAAAAATATAAAACAGAATATCATTCTTTTCCTTTTCTTTTTTGTCAACGAACACAGGAAGTGAATAATTCAAATCCACACTTTCGGATTTTTTTTTTCCGAGTTCTTTTTCCGAACACAAAATGGTCTCATATTTGCCAAATTAGTTACACAAAGCAATTTCAAATTACTAACAAAAATTTCCTTAAGTACACAAGTTAGACATTGAAAATTCCGCAAAATAAATAAACAATTCTAAGGGGTTTTTAGTCATTTAAATGAGCAACAAATGAAAATGACAATTTCAAAATACTCCAAAACTCTTTTAAATGAATTTCCGATTCATTCAGAAATATAACAAAATATTTTCCAAAGCAAAATAACCCAAGACGCACTAAATATTGAAAATTCTAGGCATTTGGTGCTGTTGACAACACTCATCAAAAAGAATTATACTTGTAATTCAAACTATATACTTCTACACCAAATTTTTAATTCTATTTTGAATCATACAACAGAATCAAATCAAATTTTAACAACACTTCAATTGTCATCAGATAGCATCATACAAAAGAACACAAAACAAACTAGGCTATCTCAATTTAAAATTTTAAAATCATTCTCTTTTCTCAGAAAACAAAACTCAAACTGACCATTTGAATAGTTCTAATTTTAACCATTCAGAACAGAAATTTCTTTTTTTTATGTACCGCATGAGTGTCCTAAACTTTTTTTTACAATCAAACAAAATTTTAACTATATCAGTCTAGCTAAAATAAGAATAGTTTTGCAAATCAACAGAATAAATTTGCCTTTCAAAATCAGACAAAATTTTAACTATATCAACCTAGTTAAAATAAGAACACTTTTTCAAAATTACTACTCCATTTTACCAAACAAAATTTTAACTATATCAGCCTAGTTAAAATAAGAACCCACTTGCAAAATTACAACTACCTTTCACCAAACAAAATTTTAACTATATCAGCCTAGTTAAAATAAAAGCACTTTTGCATATTACAACTGTCTTTTACAAAACAAAACTGCATGAAACCAAAACAACGATTCTTCAATGAACCAAAACTCAACATGCAAAACTTTACAAATTACAATTAAAAAGGCACTGTTGCTAATGAAATCTGGTACTCACCCAATAATTTGCACTGGAGATATCAGCAATACCAGGATCGTATCCAAACGGCTGCCACCATTTCTTCGTCGTCTGTACTGACTTGCTCAAAATGTTAATTACCATCACAAGGAATACTCCCTTTTTGGTTTAAACCATTTTAATGAACTCACAGACACAGTACAAACACGACACACAACATAAAATAGAAAAGGTAGTATATATCAAAATCCAAACATCTCAGTCTCGATCACTCTCAAAAAAACACAACCCACACGTCTCCCGCCACACTCGTTCAACTCTTTCCTTTCTCAAAGTCCTTCTGGGCATGCGCAAGAGCGCCATCTATCTTAGTCTGAAGTCTTTACACTATTAATTATTCAGTTTTGATATGTCAACACTAAAACCACTAATTGTTCTTCTTTAATAGGTCTGCCTTAATTTCAATGACAGATATAACAGAACCTCTTTGAACCTCGTTTCGGTGTTGTAAGAAAATTTTCTCAATATTTTAATTATTTTCCTATGCTTTGTCACTGTTTGGGGTTATGTGTATGAATAAAATATAATTTAACATCACCTTAAAATTTATGAATGATTTATTTCAAATGCCAGGCTTTAAAAATTAGCCCAAGTGCTTTCCAACATTTCTGTAAATATCACTTCACATCGGCATACTCCCTTGCTCCCAGTATTTTCTGAACTTTCAGTCATTTTGATAGACATAGCCCATTTGAATAGACATAGCCCATTTGAATAGACATAAGTGGCATTGCTGATAAGCTTGTACTCCTCTTGCATACCACCCACTCTTAAGTCGGGAGCACCTTAAGTCGGAGCACATTCAACGGCTATTTTCCCTACACTCTTTGACTGGTTTATGAAACTTAATCGGCTTTATAGCTCATGCTTTATCAAAGCTCATAAATTGAGATTTCAACTCTGTGTCACAAGATTTCGAGTATAGTAGTATTACTTTTAACCCACAACAGCACATGATGAGTAAATAACCACATCTATTGATTGGAAGAATCCAAGTTCATAAGAAAGATTCTATTGGTCAAGAAGGGCAGAATTGGTAGAAGTCATGCAGGGAAGACTGCAGGTTGCAGAGCGGTTTTATGTTCATTACCACCTCAGATGACTAAAGTACGAAATAACCCTCCTGGTGGTTGTCTCGACGTGGTATCTCATCATTAGCAAAACTGACCAGATCTTGATGGACAGATATCTCATCATTAAAAGATAACACAACAAATATTGGTTTCGTCATCATCATAAAAAAATCGGCACTATCTTGATGACGAGATATATCGTCATTAGTAAAATTAGACAGATCGTGATGGACAAGATATCCCATTGAAATCACTTGGAGGGCATTACGTAAAGCTTACTCTTGCGTGATATGAACACCGTATGTGAGTCTACAACACCCAAATAATCGCCATACGCCTTATTATCCCTTATTGGAAGTACAATATTGAAGAAATAAATATTCTCAAACTCTTTCCTTCTCATGCACCAGAAGAATATTAAATCTATGCTCTAGTAGCATTTAACCTTTTTGGGTTTACCTGCTGATCTCATTTCGGTACTCTCAATGCCTAAAAACACATGAAGTTGCATTTATGTAATGCACTATCTCTGGAAGATGCTATTGATAATTCTACGTCCTCTGAATAATCCTGAGGATCACACAAGATCTTAAAGATATAATCAACTATTTTCTTCATCTCTTCGGCACTCTCGGATAAAAGAGCATCGTCTGGGTATCCCGCGTGTCTTGGAATAAAATACTTCCCAAGGTTTTGCATTTCATCATTGACTTAGGAGCTACCATTTTGTCACAAAGCTGTTGATCAAGACACACAATATTCAGTTATTACCCAAATACAGAAATTCAATCGAATGTATCGTAAAATACAAGCTTCGGCATTTTAAAATTTTAAATAAAGAGAAGTTTTAGTGCCACAAGATAATATTAATAAATAAATATACGAATATCTCGCAATAGTTAAAAATTAAGGGTCCCTTTCAGTTTATTAACTTAAATTAACGCTAGTAATTGAAAGAACATTGGAATATGAAACTGGCTGATAGTGCAAAACGTAAAGAAGGCCCTTGGATTAAAAAGATCAGAGTAGTAAAACGATAATTTAATGAAAAGATAAAAAGTGATCAGTATGTTATTATAAGTATGTAAAAGACAAAATACGTAGATATCCATAGTTTAGGAACAGTCATTTATATAAATATTTAGCACTTGTTTGATAAAAATTTGATCTTTAATAATAATTCTCATACAAGAGCCCACGTTTCTCCAAATTTATTTCAAGTAGAAATGTCAAATAAAATGGTGATATAATTACACCCAGCCGAATGTTACATCAAATCTTTCATCGCAGTATAAAACATCTACTTATCAATTAATTCATAAGTCCCTGTTGAAGTTCGTGCTTCAATGATCAAAAAACCATATTAAAAATAATTCTACAGCTTAATATAGTACCGATAGCAAAAAATGGTACATCTGTACAGTTCTTATCTATATAGTTATGCTATACTCTGACGGAACAGTTAATAAAAGAAAATAACACACAAGTGATGCAGTATTATACCTGAGGGATCTTAAACAATCTCAGAAGATTGGCAACTTGGATGGATGTGACACTTGAAGCAGCACCTAAAACTCCCGAGATTCTCTTGTGCCGAATTGTTGGAGATGATCCATCAGGACATCGATATGTTCCATCATCAATGTTGCTAATGGAACCTGATAAATTAAAAAATACTTCAATTTAATTTCAAAGCTAGTTAATTAGTTGACACTATGGCAAAGGATTTCATTCAGTTTATTTTTCTAATTGAATGCAGTACAATCTACCCATATTAGACTGTTGGCTATCTAAAGTGCAGCACCATGGAGGATTCACGATGCGTTGATAGGATATGCAAATTATTAGAATTGAAGCATATATGCAAATCATGTGCGTCCTTAATCCCTCTCCTGTAAGCAGTATGAAAAGGGAAAACAGAAAGCCGGTTTTGAATATTGCAAATGTGTTTTCTCTCTATTCATGTATAAAGGAAGTTTAAGTATGTCTTGTCAAAAAATACGGCAGTCATGTTTCTGAGTTTGACTAAGGAATAATTGTACCTTACTAAGAATGCAAATTATGCTTCCGAGAAATCTGTACTTGTGTTGAACGATCAAGCCACAGTGATGCGAATATGGAATCAGTGGATGCGGAGGGACGAACCGACCGCGTGAACGATTGCAGCAGCCTCTTCATACTATCGAACGAGAGGATAAACATCTTGAGCGCAGGGCTATTACGGATCGTGCTGCAACATCAAGAACCCTAGCATAAGAGTATGGATGTATTGCACAACCTGGTGTCAGTACGTATAATTCGATGCCGTTTGCAGCAGCGGGGAATTTTTTGAAGGTGTCTACTGCTGCGACTACTTTTTACTCTGCATCACAAGCGTCTGCGATTGCAATGATAGACAGAACGCAGCACATATAAAAACAAATGGCATGACATCATCTTTTCAGGTAATGATGATTTTGTCTACAGTACGACGATGGTCATATCCAATTCTGGCAGCATCGTGGTGAATGATTGCATGACTCGCCATACTTGTCAGTCACCTGGCGTTATGGTATGGGACGGACGCCAGTGGATTCTATTACCTCAGAACCTGCTTGTGGTCAGTATTTAACAGGACAATTTCCTCACGTGGCATACAATGTGCATTAATTTCTCAATATCCACTAGGTTTCAATTTTTCCATGTACGCTCGTTCACCATATCTGTCGCCCATCAAACACGTCTGGTCGAAGATTGTCTAATACTGGTACCCCACAGATCACCCGTGGCTACGTCAGATGAACTAGCAACGTGTGGAAGCTGTATGGATTGAGATATCTTAAACACACAATCAAAGCCTCTTTTTTTCAATGCTTGTAGCAGCAACTAATGCCGCCCATGGCGGTTACTCAAAATACTAGTTTTTTCGCGTTCAGAAAGTCAAACAGAGCTGTAGTTGCAATCATTTCACCCCGTGTGCCTGTTGTTATTTGTATAATAAATATGGCTTTAATATCTTGTCTTTCATGGTGCTGCATTTTTCAGTAGTATAATTAAGACAGACTGACGTCAATCCTTTAAATTTCAAAAAGAAAACCCAATGTATTTGAGATCGTGAAGCGAGTAATCAAGGAATATCTGCTTCAAGATGTGAAATGCTTTACTCGATTAGAGTGCGTAAAATCTTTAATTTTAAAAAAATAGAATTTTTTCAAAGTGAAAGTCTTCCTACATTAAGAGATGGGATATCAAATTATACAGCAGGGACTGATCAAATCTCAAGTACTTTGAACGTGTTAGTAATTTGGAGCATTATTCAGTTTAAAAATTGCATTGATAAACTCAAAATGCCAATTTAACTTGTTCAAATAAAGATAAGTTTATTTATAATCGAATAGAAAATTTAAAATCGGATTATTTTAAATGGTATATTACGCTTAGTTACCAAAACAACTTGTTCACTAACACTTATAAATGTAATACTTCTCGATACATACAGGAAGAATCAAAAAGATGTTATTACTCATATGGAATTGGTGTGTTTTTATTAGTTAAATAATAAATCATTTTAATTGTTTATTCAATGAAAACTGTCATTTTCAACAGATCTTGTGCGATATAGTAAATTCAATGGATAGTTAAAAGACTTGGTGGAACTTTGTTATATCGTTCATGAAATTTATTCTCTACTAATGTGACAGAATGACTGCCATCCAAGCTCCAATTTCTTTTTTCTTCCAAACTAAGTCATGTCGCATTATTTAGAATAACGCTTACACGATGTTGTCTTGTCCTTATGAGAGACATTGTTTGTTTACCGAAATGTATGTGGCGATACTGTTTCTGTGGCGATGCATATTTCCGGTACGTATTCTGAACGTCAGTTCACGTTTCTCACGTCAGTACGTCAGTTGGCACGTTTTTCTGATACGATTTCAGTACTTTGCGAATACAAATTCTAAAGAATAAATTCCGAATTGATATATGATATGATAGTAGATTGGTCAACGCTAGTTAGATTAAATGTCAAATTTTGCCAAAACAGCTTTAAATTACATAAATAACCCCTAAATGTAAGAGAGGATATAGCATTTGGACAACAGGAAATAAAATCTTCACAGACTATCTGGTTTTCTACATTAAAAATAGTCATAAATGGTAGCATCTTTTTAACTTACCCTATAGGATGAGAGACATGTTTATTCATATCTTCACACTAAATATATTTCATTTGTCTAAAAGGTAAATTTAAATAGATTCCTAACTTTTTCCTTCGTTGATTTTTCTGATGAAATCTGACATATTTGCTTCAAAAAATAATAATTGAGATTGCAAGTACATTTTGCGTCCACTGGATAATGAACCTTCATAGACACATAAATATAACATTGCCTTATTACTTTAGATAATATTTCAATTCAAGACAATACGTCTAACATTCTTTTCAGCTCTCATATATAGATATAAGTATTTTACATACATTATATTAGAGAACGAATAGCAGAAACCGTATTTAATAAGACATAGACATACCTACTACGAATGTTTGGAATGTGGAATATTTAGAAAAAAATGCCATATTTGCATGTAAATCCGGTGGAAGTCTAATTTAAATAATTTAAAATAGGTGAAAAATATAGTTTGTAAATAATTTTTCATTTCATTAATTTATTCGAGGCTTTCGATAGTGCCGTTTACAATGGTTTATTTAAACTCAAATGGTTTTTCTTATTCTTCTATGCTGTTGAACTGCATTTCAATTTAAATCTCCTTTCGTGATATGCACTTGTTAAAACACATTAGCCATTTGGTCTTTATTAACATCGCAAGCAAGTTAATCGATCATAGAAATAAACTTTATTCCAAACAAATTTATCTAAATAAGCCTTTGATACATTAGCAAAGAAAATAAGAGAATAATATGAATCCTTTCCTAAAATATTTATTTCTGCATTGTTTAAAACACCATATAAATCCCAAGAAAATCACGTCCGGCAATATCTCGAAAAAGCAATAAATTGTCTTACTGCATAACACGTTGAACTCTCATCGCAAAATACAAACGAAGATGCATTTATTTCTTAAATAAAGCTGTAATTTCTATTCCAAAGGAAATGTGTCAAATCGATCTCGGGCTTAAAGCCGTCGGGTGAATTAAATTCAGATAAACACAATAGATAAATTAAATCTAGATAAACACCCTGGTGACAACAGGATATTAAATTTGCGATACAACTGAGAATCGAAGTACTCTCGGTGGAAAATTCAAGACATTCCTTTCTCTTGTTATGTATTTATTTAAAGACAAAGGATAAGCACAAAATGCGTTCACTTTTCTGCATTGGAGTAAGAAAGTTATTCATATACGCTTAAATAATGTTACTAGTATAAAAGTGTCATAGAGGTGCAAAGGCGTTGTGAAAAATTGAAGGTTGATTTTCATTTATTGATTGCAAAACTATACAAATTAGTAAAATTATCAATGATATTAAGAAAAATCTCTTGTACGCTAATTGACGTTCAGTAGAACTCTAACAGTGAACAACAGTCGTTAATTCCAACAACAGTCCATATTGCATGTCATTAATTTCACAATAACAGCATGACAGAGTGGATATCTTTGTGAGTGGGTCAGAGATAAATTTATGTCGAGTAGTAGTGATCACTAACTCTGGTCTCTATAAAAAATAGTGCATATCTCTGAAGAGGGATTCCATTTCAAGTCTTATTAGCAATTCAAGAGGTCATCAAGAAGCAACTTGGTCGTACTAGTCTTATTTTCAAGGTATTGTTTCTTATTTATAAACACAACCTATTACTAACCACACATTCAGTGCCTTTTCTGGTGATAAAGATGAGATGTTATTCACCTATATACATCAATGAAAAATTATAGTCTAGTAAATCTATATGACATACATTATTTGCCACTTGAGAATGCTAAGAATGACTCATTAAAATGTAGGGTGTACCTCTTAGGATTATAATAAAAGAAATTATAGTCATAATTTCTTTACTTAACATGATTTATTTTCAACGTTTCTTACGTACACACATAAACTCAGAAATTTCTTTTATAAATCTATTACATTTCAACATGTACACCATGTACTTTTCGTCATTCGAATCCATTGTTCGTACGTTACAAACTTTTCTTTTACTATAGTCCTAAGCGGAATAACCTATATATGCATCTTAGCATTAATTTGCAATATTATGATGAGAATGATTTTAGCCATGTTTCACTCGGGAAAATTTGTGTATAAGAAATGCGGGTGAATACTGAAATTGTTGACTTAACATGGCGTTTCTCTACATGCAATTAAACAAAAATTGACCAAAAAGTGATCATTGCTTCCAGCCATCCATGCTGTATGTGAGGAGATAACACAAGTAAGGTACCACAAAAAATTATTTTTTAATATTACATAAAGTGTATATCTTAAAAACTTTGGCGTGTCTCCTGATTGGGAAAAGAGAAAAGAATTCAGCTAGCAGAATAAGCGATTCAGTTCTTGTGAAAAAGGTGAGTTTGAAAATTTAGATTAACTGCGATCGTGGGTGTGCCATCATGGGGAAAACACAAGCATAGATTTTCAAAAGAAGTAGTATCAAGAGACATCATTGAGATCATATATATTACTACACCTACTTTCAACATCATTGCATTGATGGCACGTTTGTTTTCCTAAACCTTAGTTAATTCGTCTTTGAAGTGAAAGAAAATTGTTTGGTATTTCTAGGTAACTTTCAGATTCTAGTGACTACCAGGGCTGTATCTTTGCAAAATATGCATAGCCCTTATGAATATGCAAGGAAAATGAGGTTACTCGAAACTTTTTTTTGCTAGTGTAGGATGTAAAGTGATAGCATACTACTCGCAGAAATCCTTTTCCTACAGGGGCCGCGATATCCCAGTTGGAAGAGTAAAGGATCAGCAACCGGAGGGTTGCGAATTCGTAACTCGGATCAAAGATCGTCGTGTACCCGCTCGTGCACATTAAATCTGTCTTGACCTGAAATGTCCTCACGTTGGCTTTGTGTGGAAGTTTGAAGAGAGGGTGCCAGCTCAAGTGTGATCTTGTCATCTGACCTTGGCTCCTCGGATCTTTCCATTCGGGATCGTCGTCAATAGTTCGTTGTGGTGCTCCAATGAGCCATTAATTAACAACCTACCTACTCTAATATATTTGCAAGACGATGGCATTTTGTGAAAATACAGTTTTGTGGCAACATTATATAAATTTTTTCATTACAAAATGCCAAAAACCTTGGACTCGATAAAAAAATAATTGCAGCTAAAACCCAAAATAAGTTACAAAACTGTTTCGATAAATAACTGCCATTTATTGACCTAATTTTTATAGAAATAAAGCCAATATATTAACAAAAACGCTACGAGTTTCTTATTAGGCAGCCACCACCTTTGATGACGTCAGAATAACAAAATATATTGTAGAGCAACTATCCATACAAGAAAAGTCAAAATGCTTAATACGATCTCTAAGAAACACTTCTGAAAGATTTCAAGAAAATCTGTCGATTATTAGTAGGATCGAGTGGCACCATCTTGGATGCCGTCATATCTGTGAAACGTCCACAATGGCAGTAGATAGGTAGGTAGTTGAACTTACGTCGCATTGGTGCAACAGAGCGGGCTATTGGCGACTGTTCAGAATCATTCCCGAAGGGAAAGATCAGAGAACATCATCTCGTAACTCTAAGCCACGGTCAAATGTGAGGTCAACACCTCAGCTGACACCCCACTCTCCAAACTTCTAGACCATGCCAAAGTTAGGACATTTGAGGTCACGACAGATTTAACGCGCATCAGCCCCTACGAACACGACGGTGTTTGGTTGGGTTGCGAGTTTCGAACTCGCAACTCAACGATTGCTGATTCGCGACTCGACCAACTGGGCTACCACGGCTCCTTCAGGATGGTAGATGTCCACAAGAGTCACAAATTCGTACCAAGGCACCTCTTCAGCATTTCTGAAAAACAATTATCCCTACTCGAACCTTCTTACGGGAACTTAATCAGGTCCAGGACTAAAAAACGTCCTGTTCCTCATCGTAAATAACAATATCTTTGACAATATCTTAATGCTATTATTTAAAATAGCAGAAAAACTTAAAACAGCACACACAAAATTTATCTTTAAACTTGTGCGTCTTAAAGCCCAAAATTATGAGCTGTAAAAGAAAATTGCAAGAAGAAAAACTTGAGAAAATAACACAAGTAGTTAAGAATGTAGGGAGAAAGTATGAATTATTTATCAGTATAACGTATTTGGAGGGAGCATTAGCAAATGAGATGCTATTACTGCATCTAGTCACTGGTCATTACGCGCCCGTATCTCCTTCATATAGAAATTCAGAAAAAAAATCATAGTTTCAGTATTAATAAAAACGATCTTGAGATTGTAACCTGAATTTTTCCAATATTATTTCAGCATTTTGAGTACACTTATGAACAATAGAGAAAAGAAAGCCAACCGTGTAAATACATAATTAAAATTCCGCCAAAACTTTTTCTAAAGTTACTAATTTTCGATTATTCCTGTCTGTTGTTCTTAAGTTCTGTGGTATTTTAATTCTCAGAATCCTTTCAGAATTTAAATTTCTTACAAAAATGTATTTTTTCTTAATTCGTAATAGAGGAAAATACGGAAATGGAATTATTTTTGCTTAAACACTCAGCTTCAAGGTTACCCCACCTTTTCAATAATCTCATATAGATCTTTGGTTTTTAAAAGAGATAATTTAAGATCTTCAAGAGAATCTTCTTTTACTTCCTCAAAGAGATCGTTTTGAAAGTAAACAATTTTTTTGAGTTTTAGAAAAATTCTCACTTTATATACTGCAAAGAATGTCTGAAAGTCAGTAATTTCGTTAGAAGTACTAATCTTAATTAAATTTAGTGTTGAAGTAAATTAACTTTTCAACTGTGCGCTCGTTAGTTTTACGGTATTAGTGTGAGAAATAAGTTTCACTTTTTTTAATAATCCTATGAAAAGCGTAAAATTCTTAAATTCTGAATTTATTGTACGTACCATTTATAGGACGAGTATTAAATATTTCCACAAAAAATGCTTGATCTTATATTGCTAAATCTCCAAAAGCATTGCATTAAATAATATGTTTTCCACGTGACACAAGGCTGTATTGAATTTTAATAAACTGTACAGTTTCCATCTAGATGCATTTTTTACTTTTAATTATTCATAATTGTTCAATTTATTTACCACTCACTTTATTATGCACTTGAACGTTAAGTTGAAAATCTCATTATGTCTTAAGTGATCAACGTGCCATATACTACTAAGCTATGTATCTATTATTTATAAAGTAGGGGATAAATAATTCATAGTGAATCCTTCATAAGATGCAAAAATTTAAATTGCATAACTTTTATAATGAGTTTTGCGAATATTGTTCGCCAAGTATACATATATTCACAATGTGTTAAGAAAACATTGATTTTCAAATATACGTATAAATATGGTTTATTTTTCTTTTTTTTATATTTTTCTTATCACTCCATTTCTAAATAAAGCAGGAGCAATTTTTAAATAAAAATATGAAAGAAACTCCTATTAAACTAACATTCCCCCAACCTTTTTACAATTTAAAATTTAAATCTATCAAACTCATTTCCAGTACAGTTTTCAACAGATATTGCCATTGAAATCTCATTTTATTCATGCTATGTGATTATTGGTCTTGTATTTGATACAGCTTGCCTCATTTTGGTTCTCACGTTGGCGTGGTGGGGAAGTTTGGAGAGTTCGGTGCCAGCTCACGTACGACCTCGTCATCTGACCGTGGTTCAAAAGTACGTGGTGGTGTCCTCAGAACTTTCCCTTTGGATTTTATCCCGCACCGTCGCCAATAGTCCGTTGTGCTGCTCCAGTGGGACGGTAATTAAAATACTTACCTATTTACCTCCCATTTTGAACCTTGCATCATAAAACAAAAAACAGCTAATCAGCCAGCTATGTGGTTATAAAGGGTTATTCGAAATTCTCTTGGTCAAACAATGAAAGGATTGTTGGTTTGTGCACCAAAGAATACAAGAATGAAGCTAGAGAGTGCTGCAAATCGTACCTTTTTTCTAATAGAGCATTACATGAATTCCATCTAATGTATGGGGTTCAATGCAACCGGAAGAGCTTCTTAGATATTAGACCGTGAAAGCCCGGATTTCTCTCAATCTAGAGTACAATGTGTACACTTGATTGACTTCTGCAGAGATCGAACTTCTCAGTCGACCAACATCATGCCTGCTCACATGGAATATTCCGGTTTCACACAACTGGTGGTGCAAACGGTTAAATTTTTGACGATTAGGTGAATACCTAATATACCACATATTATATATATGGATATATTCATCTATCGAGGAAAGATTCACTAAATCTTTGAGCAGCTCTGCTGTTTCAATTGGCATCTCCATACGTTGATGCATGCCAGTCATCACGTGACGTGTGATACGTGCTCCATCAAGTGCAAAATCAACGTTGGGAATTAATAAGTTTTAAGAACAACTTGCAAACAGCGCCATCCAGTAAATACGCGCAATAGTTGTGGTTTATTTTTCTGCATCTGACCACCCTATAAAGCTTGACCAGGGAGTTTCGAATTTTCCTGCATTTAATTGAATACTTTGACAAGAGGTATATTATATCATTGTTATTAAGTCGCTTTTCCTTCGGGATTGAGCTCAGGTGTTGACCTCGTCATCTGACTGTGGTTAAAAATTATGAGGTGTCCACAGATTTTTCCCTTCGGAATTGATCCCAAACCGTTCTCAATAGCCATTGTGTTGCTCCGGTGGCACATTAATTGAACTGCCTACCTTCCGGATTGATCCCGGACTGTCACCATTTCCCAATTGTATTGCTCCAATGCGACGTAAATTCAACTACCTACCTCTACTAAAAAATAAAGACATTATAATTTTATTGCATATATTACAAGCATTTGTATCACCATTACAAATTTGTTTGAACCTTGAACATAAAACCTCAATCACCAGCCAACCATTATTCAAATTCATAAAATAGTCATAAAGTATTATAAGCAAAACCTATGTTGAAGAAAAATATGAAATTTTCTAAGTGGCCCAAAAAATTGAAAACAATACTTTGAAATATCAAGGACAAATCTTATTACAGGGTGCATTACATTTGTTCACAATTCATAACTATTCACCGCCTTTCTAAATTATGTTTTAATAATTTTATGAAATTAAAAATAATATATTCATATTTCCTTTCGTAGAAAAAAATGTTTTTAAGTAGTTTTCATAAATAAGATTTCGTAGGTTTGCACTTTATAAACATGCTGCAACTACTCCCCTCTAAGGGAACAATGGACAGTTGTGAAATTTTCCCTGTTCCTACTTTTCTTATCTACTATATCTTGGATGTTGTTCGATATGTAACTGAATCAAAAGTTATTGTAATTCAAAAAGTTTTTTGCTCTTTATAGAACTTTATATCAATTATTATGAAATTGATAATTAAAATAACCATAATTATAATTAAAAAAATAGTTTTTCTGATTTTGAAAGTCTACCGTCCGCTCAAGAAATCGAAAGTATAGCATTTCTACAAGTACTAGTATGCTTAGGGAAAAGTGGAACGCTAAAATGTAATCAAAATCAGTTATTAGTTCTGTCTGAAAAGAAAAAGAGGTTTTTGCTTATGAGCTAAGAATATTAAAATATAAAAGTTTTGCGGCTTAAAATATTAGTCATTATTAACAAGAATTTTCTCATTATAAATTATTTACATACAAATAGCCCTACTAAGCTGAATGGGCAAGAAAAGTTTTTCCTTTATTTAGAAAGGAGCAGTTAATTAAGAGCAGTCCAAAATTCTAAAACCAAAAGATGTGAAACAATGAATATAAGGTACTTGATCGAAATTAAGAAACAAGGCCACGTTGATTAATTAGCAATCTCGAAACTTTGTAATTAAATTGTTGTGCTTTGCTAAAAGTACCCAATTCCAAAGAATATTTTTTGTGTCGGAAATTTTATAATAAAGAATAAGACTATCCGATTATTCTTAGATTCCTTCTAATTATTCCTCAGAGATTGTCTTGTCTTCTCACTTTAAGTATTTTAAGAATCAAAAATAGTTACTTTCTTTTAGGTGATGAATTATATAAAAGTCATACAATGGCAAAAATTACTTAGATAATATAAACCCTTGTATCTATTTTAAATTATAATTTTGTAATTCAGAAGTAAAAAGTTAAATAAACCCTAAAACATGTTTTGAAGAATAAACAATCTTTATCTAGAAAAATAAATTCTTAAAAAGAACAGATGATAGTAGTGACTGTAGATACTGATACAAAGTAGACTTCTAATCGAAACGAACTCTTCAATATACCGTACAACGTTTTGGGGAAATTATTTCTTTATTGATGCCATAATAGACATTTATTTTCAGAGTAACTATTTCAAAACAAGAAACAACACACATCAAAATGTTGCTCTCCTTATTTGCATTTCAAACCGGTGTGCCTCTCGGGATAACCAAGAGATCTTTTTCTGCTCTCATTGCTCTATTCTATTCCCCAATCGCTCTTTTTTCCCCTTTCACGACCTTTTTACATGACACAATTTTGTGTTTGGTGCAGCTTGGCCAAATATGCTCTTGCACCATAAATCCCAAAACCAACTAAACCGGCGTGCAGCAACATTTTAGAGTACTCTCATAAAGAGGTGCCGCCAGATTTTGTGGATATAACCATCCACCATCGGAAAGAAAATTTAGTTATATCTGCGCTGATTCCACTCTCAAAGTTAAGTATGCTAAGAGACACCATTGGCTGTTATTTGACTTTAGCAGGGGTGGGTGTTATGGTAGCAAATTGCGTTGGGTTTTTGTGTAAGTGGTAGACAAAACAACCCAATTGAATAGATCGAAATTACTCATTACAAATATAGATTAATTGCTCGCTGAATTACAAGTATACCTGTGCACAATTCTACAGTGATAATTATAATGACGAGGCTCACACTTCCAGATATTTGAGCTCTCCCGTTAATTACCTGAGGGTCAGTGGTAATGATGTCGAGGGTTTTAAAGAAGAATTATACTATACTCACCGGCATTGTCAATCTATTTCTCAGCCGTTGGTTGGTTGATTGGCTTCCATGGCGCAAGGGCCATATTTGGCGATGCTGAGCGAAACAACAAAACTCAATTCAACTCAATCATGGAGTACCGACCTTACAAAGGGTTTGTGGCATAAAAAAATCCCAACGTGTAAGATAAGTAGATGTATATGTTACTGTGAAAGGCCGATATCTGGCAAATGTCGATATTATCCGGTGAATGTCAGCACACATTCCTATAGTCGCTTGGTGTATGTCCGAAATATTTACTAAATATCATTATTTTTCACATACACCGGCAAATATCGACATTCAGCATGCACTGATGATGAATGTTGAATAAAAATATTTTTGTTACGTTAAGACAAAAATGCAACTTTTTAAATCATACTTTATTATTAAAACATATTATGATATATGTCAAAATAGGAGAAAGCTTAAATAACAGCACATGTAAATAAACTGTTGAACCTAAAACGAACAGTACATTCCAAATTAGAAAAGAAAATAATACCAATAATAAACTTACACATAAATTATGTGATTAACGTTATACAATCTTATTTATTGCAACAACTTAAACTGAAGGCGGAGAGGCCTCTCTGGCTGTGGCCTCTCCGCCTTCTCGGCTTCTCGTTTCGACCCCCACCAGAGCTTATCTGTGCTTGTCGACATACACCGGCGATGGTCCAAATGTATAAGAATATAACCAAATATTCGGTCTTTCACCGACGTATTTGGTATGTGTCCACATTCACCGGAGAATATTTACATTCTCTAATTTCGATCTTTCACGGTAACATATACAACGAATAAATGTTTTTGTAATGCAAAGCAGAAATTTTGAGTCATTAAACGCACTCGCAGATACTGTTTTTAAACATTTTTAATCTGAAGGTTTTAGAATAAAGATACTCAATTTAAGTGTCTTTCCTTTAGATGAACAAAATTCAGGCATAAAGAAAATTTTGCATAGGAAAGATGACTGAATTTAAACCGGTTTCTTCAGTTCAAATTCCCTGGAGACCACAAATTTCACGATTTGAATGATTTTCTCGTGCTTTAAGGGGTGAACTTCCATGCGTTTATGCCAGGAATCAAAGTGTTGTGGGGCTGGTTCCTTGATGTGGGTTCCTTGAGTTGCAATGGGACACGTGGTAATATAGTTCTCCGTGTCTTTTTCCACACCACAAAAGCAGAGGTCACTGCAATGAATATTCATTCAAAATAAATATTTCAGGAACGGACCGTGGCCCGTGTAATAGTGTAAGAGCTCTGGGGTGAAGATGAGGAGCTTCATACAGAAATTCATTTTCCCCATACCTTGGGGAAAAACCCGAACTTGAGAATTTCAGCCATTTCTCTTCCTAAACGTCATGTAAATGGACATACACACAAGCAAAAGCTTCGCTGACACAGAAGAGAGAAGTACACCCAAGGACCAATCGAACCTGCGGCTTCTATACTGCTAGCGTGATGGGCAGTTCGCTGAGCCATGATGACCCCTCCTCGGCAGCTGTGCCAGTTTAGATGACATCTTGCCGTGAATCCAGGTCATGGCGATCTCTTCTTTCTCAAAAGAAAAAGAAGAAATATGCTCTCACCAAGCCACAAGAAGACTCCAGAATAATCTTTCTCACCCAAACACCCAAAGAATGAGAAATTCATATTTTTTGTCTGCTTTAGCTTTAAAGTTCCTCCCCAAGTCATCCCCCTGAGTAATTTTTTATATTTTGGCCTATGTCAGCGAGTCCACCACAGTCAAGCGTTTTAAGATTCTTGGCTCTTCATTACCTTCTGGCAGAGTCTTTTTACGATGACTATGACAGTGGTATAACTTTATGAAGAAACAGGCTTACTTTTAACCTTATCAATTTTCTATGACAAGAAACCTCAACTCTGGCGACAGTACTCTTTCCTCTATAATTTTTTTTTCACTTTCAGGACATTTTTACTTGCAGTTGTCAGTCTTGCGTTTGGCGCAGCTTGTTCAGATAGGGCCCTTTGCGCCATAGAACTCAATAACTATCCAGCTCTGGGGACAACTGAATTTGAAGCGAGAAAAGGCTGCTACAATTTGGTGATATGCCTGTTGCTTCATCAAGTACTAGACCTGATATCAGACTTTTGAGCTCCAAACATCCTAATTGGAAGTCTGCTAAATATTTTGCAATATATTACACTGAAGTCTTGCATTGTACTTCTGTATTGCGATTTCTTTTGGGGAATCCAATGTTATGTATTTATGCATTTTATTCCGGTGTTTGCTACTCATATGTTTAAATAGAATCAGCAATATACAGGTAGTTTTTTAATAAAAAATTTACATATTTGTTATATATTCCACTTAATTTTAAATAAAAACAATTGCCCAATTCAGGAATTCTAACAAGGATGTATTGAATCCCAAAATATAAATTTACATACTCATTCTAATGGGTACCACAAAGGAAACATATTTGGAATCTCTGGTTGAAAATAGATTTCCGCGTCTTGGGCATTTAAAAAATTTAAAAATTTTCATTTTCTAAAAAGAACTTTGTTTTACCCATACTACGTTTGTTTAAATACATTTTCTTCATTTAAAACTAGAACTTAATTTTTCAAAACTTTACGTTTATTTCCCGAAAAAGAGTATTTTTCTTTCAAAAAGTATGAGATAATCTCATTTTTACGCCCACCTTAATTTTAAAACCACTGTCTTTTCTGAACTAGACTTCCTTGTTTTGCTACCTTAACGAGCAAGAAAATAGTTTCATAAGGTACTTTCTCATTTTGCCTCAAAACTTCACCACCACAAGAGTGAAAGTAATCAAGAAAGTTTTGGCTGAGTGATTCTAGTCTGGATATCGTCTACAATAAATTACCGCAAATCGGTTGTACCATGGGTAAAAACCAAGAAAATTTATCAAAAATGGTTTTCCTTTCCGAATCAAAAACATGCTTCCAAAGCCACTCATGACATGAAATTTCCCCATCGAAATCATTAGAGCAATGAATAAAGAAATCATTCAAGTAAATCTGTTTTTGTTATTTATGATTTTTCAGTACTTTACATTCAACTCCGGTTATCAATTTATATTTAAGAAAAATGTATTGTTCGGCTTTTTACTTAACTGTCTAGTAAAGTGATTTTGATGAGAAAGCATAAAACAAATTTAATTTAATCAGAATAGTTCGTCCAAATAAAATTTTAAAAAAGATAGAAAGTTAAATAATTTGATTTAACTTCTTGACGTCTTGGTACATTAGTGAGACATAAGTTGGTATATTTAATTAAAGTCATTGAAGAAATGGACTTAATTAATATTAAGTGGCAATATGGCATTCAATAGTTGTTTCCCCTTATTTTTTTATTAGTACTTGTAACCACATTGAAATTGATATTTCCCATCAGGTTTCCAAAATTACAGCTGGAGGATAACATTGAGATTGATAGCCCTCCACTTAAGATATTTCTATTAAGCTAACAAACATGGACTGCATTGAAGATTGATATTTCCACATTATATTTTATAAAATAAGGATCGCATTGGAGTTTATGTTTCTTTTGGTAGTAGAAAGATTACATTGAGATTGATGTTTACAGTTTAGATTTCTTTTAATTATGAACTAGAACGGCATCAAGATTAATGTCTCCGCATGTTAAATAATAGTGAGATGAAGTAAGTCCGATTGAAATTCATGGTTCTAGTTTAAATATTTTGTCAAAATAAGTCCATGGTACTTATGACCAATTTCTATGGTCGGAATGCAATGGAAGCGGCATGCATTGGCCTGACTAGACTAGTGTGTCCCTACTACACACCAGATCTCGTATATCTGTCCTGCGTAGTTTATCAGATTGAGGATATCGCTACTTAAGATTACTCAAGATGTATAATGTTAATTTTAAATTTCCATGAAATTGAATCGCAAGTTTCCAAATTTATACTTCCAATATACCACTTTCGTGATTTAAATATTTATATCTCCGACTTAAAATTCACAACTTTACAGATTTTACTCTGTAAAAATAAAATATCATAATTTATCATAATATCATAAATAATATCGTAAAATTTTTAATATAATAATTATCAGAATATTATGTATAAAATATCATAATTTATGATATTTTATACATAATATTCTGAAATACTTAAAACACTTGTTGTCTTCTTATTTTACTTTTTCCACATCAAATCTATTTCGTATTAACAATGAAAATACGGTCTATCAGTTCAGTTCATACATATGAAGCACGCGCACAATGTAGAACAAAAGATTTTCAACATGCTATCACACCCAGATTCGATGAGGGTATTATCCTCTCTAGAAACACCTCTGCCTTCGATTCAAATAATTATATGAATTAAACATGGGATGTATCGGCTGAAAACTTCCTATTGTCACCCATACCTATCAAAGAAAGTATCATCAGTGTAGGTAAATAAGATCTCCAAGGAACTGGGATCATTTATCAACGTCCAAAGTCCTAACGTTACGGTAATTTGAGTGCCCATCGATGCTGCGATTTTTAAATAATTCTTGTCTTTTTTTCAAAAACTGTACTCTCCCTCTTATACTTGATATTTTCAGCGTATATGCGTAGATGGATTTGAAAGAATAAGACACTTGTATGCATTACTTGATGTTGTCTGCTTTGTGTTTGGCGAAGCATGACCAAATTTGACCCTTGCACCGTAAACCAACCAACTTTATTTGCCCTCGAATCTCTTTTAGCTAAAAAATATTATAAAATCCCTCTTGATTCATAATATTATTGAGTGTTGTGGTGGCTCAGTGGTTTTGCCCTCTGCCCTAGAAACCTGAGGGTTTTAGGCTTCGCAGATTCGATTCCTTCCTGGGTGTATTTGTCCGTCCTGAGTCGGTGAAGCTTTCCTTTTGTGTGCATGTCCATTTACTTGATGTTGTTTAGCGCAACTTAGCCAAATATGGCCCTTGCGCCATAAAACTCAAAAGCAACCATCCATGATATTATTGTATGATTTATCGAATGTAACTTAAAATACTACTTTTACTAAATGTATCTATAAGTCATTTCCTTTATAAAAAAATGGCTACATTTTCCGAAGCATTCCCAAATACAATAAAACTTTCTACACTTTTAATAACATGACAGTCCCGACTTCATTTCAACGGTAAATTCTAAACTTCCTGGTTGAAGATAAATGAGAACTTTAGGAATCCACATATATCCAGAATTCGAAAGCTCCTTTCCGGGAATAATGATCATAAAACCCATGGGGGAAAATGTTATATGTTCGTCTCCAATATGGACCATTACGAATACCCTAACATTTCCAGCGGAATTGGGCGTATCTTTCTTGAAATGCATCCACAGGTTGCAAGGAATGGATTGTAAGCAAAGTCAAAGGATTGAAATATTTCTATTTTATGCGTGATTTGCTGCAAACCACATGCAGCGATATCCTATCCAGTTTTGAAATGTGCTTGACATTATAACCTAAGGAAGTAAGGATGAATGGATAGCATCGATTTGTGTCTTAGGATATATGATGCGGAGAAATGAGACGAGGCGATAAACGATGCAATTTCCATTTCCATCGGATTCGAATCTGCATGCAGTGTTCCATCAAGGAATAACTTCCGAGAAAAGTTTTCAATTTGAATTTTGTCGGAATATATTTATGCTAGAAGACCCGCGCATAGCATCTTCACTGAAATATCTACTTATATTAACTGATGGCAGTGTCGTTACTCATTTTTAATGCCTTATTTAACTCTCTTGGTGGTTGGTCTCGACGAGGTATCTCGTCATTAGAAGAAAACTGACCTGACCATGACGGACGAGATATCTCGTCATGAGAAGGAAATTGATTAGATCTTGATGGACGAGATATCTCGTCATGAGAGGGAAGCTAACTACATCTTGATCTCGTCATCATCAAAAAATCGGCAATGTCTTGATGTGGAGATATCTCGTCAATTGTGTCAAAAAATGTGATAAGATGTGTCAAAAAATAATAAACAGCACTTCGTGTATTGGAGTTAAATTTTATTTAGAATGGTGGCAAATAGTTTATACCTTAGTCATGTTACCACAATTGGCTTATGGACATCCAATTCAATTGTATTCCATTTACTTGAAAGGCTTTTCGGTAAATTTTGTCATTTAAATAATTTTTCTCATTCACTCACATTTTCTTTCCTGCGTTAATTTCCAAATTTTAATTACCTTCTGTCATCAGACGGATGAAGAATTAAAGAGGAGAGCTTTTCCCAGTATGTACTTTTTAGCAGTTTTTTATGGCTCCATAGTTGAGATCAAGAGCAATGAATCAGCAATATTGGTAATGGTTAATTTTATATGATTCATATCCGTTTGTTACCATTCGTTAATATACAAATAATATTGATTTCTATGCCACGTACGCTAATGAAATATACATATAGATCTTTGAAATGTGTTGAGCGAGTAACCGTGGCATTGGGAATTTGTGGAAATAAGATTGCAAATTATTTCTTCCGGATTGATAAATTATATATGTATCACAAAGCTTGTGTGCGTTTTTTCATAATTAAAATTTCATAGATGATACATGTTTCGAGTTTAATAATTGGATAATTCATAGACCGCAAGATTTTGGTATTTTATGATTAAGCAATTAATAGCTATAGAACACTTTGTAAGTGAACTTTTGTGTTTGAAAATAGAAATACGAGAAAAGCATCGACTTAAACTTACGATGAAGTTAGTTATCCATAGAGAAGTATTTTGTTAAGTAGATAAAAAGGAAATCAATATAGTAGCACGATTTTACACCTTTTTTTATCTAAATTCAAATCTATAATTAACTGTGGCTAACGAAAACAAGACCACTGGGTAACTATGATGGTCTCGTGATCTAATGTCTCTTGCCATCGACCGATAGATATTTTTATGTTTTGAATTTCTTCCGGGGGTTTTCCTTTAAATTCTCTCACAAAGGACATTTATGTGTTTTCATTCCTTGAAAAAGAATCTTAAAAACTCAAACTTCGGATTGAAAAGCTCCACGATAAGATTTTATTACTGGAAAACTATTTGTAGCCCAGAAAAAAATTTATAACATACTATTTTATCAACTGCAATTATCTATTTGAAAGGTGTGTATAGAAGATACAAAGAAAAATTCGAAACAAGAAAATTGCTTCTCGAAGAATTCTGTGAAAAGTGACGAACTTAAGCACCTTTTTCTCTCCCATTTACTGTCGTGTACGTGGGGTCTATTGCACGTTAAATCTGTCGTAGCCTCAAATATCCTCACGTTAGTGTGGTGTGATAGTTTGGAGAGTGGGGTGCCAGCTCATATGCTGTTCTCGTCATCTGACCATGATTCAAAATTAGGTGGTGTTGTCCTCGGATCTCTCAGTTAAGGATTGATCCCAGACAGTCGCCAATAGCCAGCTGTGCTGCTCCAGTGCGATGTTAATTAATTACCATAACCATAGTAATATTTTCATTTTGGGTATTCATTAAATCTTCACGTACGTGTAGTTTGTTACGAGAACGAAAAAATAACATCATTGCCTTCTTAAAATGTTGTTAATTTTCAGGAATGCCAATTTCACTATTTCCTGAATCAATTTCATACTACCTTTGAAATTCTTCCAAAATCTTTTAATGAGAGAGACTATTTCTTTTATTTTAAAACTTATAAACTTGATTTTAACTTCTTAAGTACAGTGTACAGTCAGATGAACTATTAAGTCCCTTATGAGTCCTCCATGAACAACCCTCACTCCTTCAAGTGGAAGAGTTGAAACGATTTCATAGACTTAGGAATCAAATACGGAGCAGATGAGGTGAAAGCAAACCTCCAAATCTAGAGCACCAAACAGTTAGACGTCAGCGAAATTAAATACTCATCTTTAGATCATGCTTTGTAATGAATTTTTTGTGTAATAAACTTTCGTTGTAATAAACTTTTTGTGTTAAAACGTCTCTCTTAAACACAATATCCCTTTCCTTTTGAATGCGGGAACGAAAGGAAGGTGACTTACAGAAGCGTGCTTTCGTGTAAACAAACGTAGCATAAAAACATATCTATTTATGAACTCGTACTTAAATTTCTATTCTCAACTTTGTCTTGATTTTGGACTTTTTTTTTTGTTTTCCTTCCTTAAACTTAGTTCTCATAACATCTGATAAGGATGTGTTAAAATGTGTATTAGATGAACACGTCTACTGGGAATTGTGATTACTTGAATAGTTTCAGTGACCCAAATACATTCATCGAAAACTGTCTTTCGAATTAGTTAATTAAAATAAAAGTGTTTGAAATCTGCGAGTTTATCTAAAGTCATATCATATTCTGTGTGTTTATTGTTTAAATAATTTGTACAAAAAACTTCTGAACTAAAGTGCATTTCGTTACTGCATCCTGAATCGTGTGGACAACGAAAGTCACATTTCGATTCCATTTTGAGAAAACGTTTCATAGCAACCATACAATAAAAATACGTAAATTTATAACTTTGGACAGTGAGAAATCGAAAAAGTAATCATATTCTTTGAAGCGACAGATGTGTTAAAACCAATCATCACTTCGCAAAAACTATTTGCCCCTCTTCTGACAGTTAACATTGTGGAAGAACGGGAGAATGACACCGAACTGTGAACGAAAGGTACTAATTTCGCCCGCACCCATTACTCTTTCATATAAAAAATACACCGGGACGTGAGCATAATGGATGGCACTACCCTTTTTGGTTCTCTATAATGTTATTAAACTTTATAATGCTATTAAACTTTTCACTGAATGTTATTAAACTATATAAATTTATTGCTGGTGCAAGCTATTTTATAGAAGAATTAAACGAAGTGTTTCTTGTTCCTCAACTACATGCTCAAGTCTTTATGCAGAGTTATTGGCAGTTAATGCTGCTTTAACGCGTCCTCTCTCCTTGAATGATCGTCCTATTTGTATTCTTACAGATTCCATGGCTGCCCTTCACTGTCTTTACCGGCATAGACCAGGTAACTATATAGAATTTAGGAATTCAGACAGCTTCTTGTCGAATTACAAGACAAAGATATTACTTAGCAGTGGGTTCCTATGCATTGCGAAGTGTACAGCTATAAAATGGCTGATAAGTTAGCTAAATTGTCAACCACAATAGGCCCAACTCCATTGTCAGCAACTTCCCTTTCTAGGTGTCTGGGTTGGGTCAGGAGAGATACTTGATTAATTTGGTGTACTTTATGAAGAAACACTAGAACGAATTGTCATCTTCTTTAATTCCTTAGTGAGCGTAATAACCTCCATTACTTCAAAAAGATCCCCAGAGCAGTTTCATTTTTCTGCTAAAGCCAGAATAGGCCACATCGTAACTCAGGCCTAATTGAATTGTTTTCACCTGGATAACTCCAACAAGTGCCTTATTTTCCTTGATGGTTGGTTGGTTGGCTGGTTTGAGGGTTCTATGGCGCAAGGGCCATATTTCGCCATGCTGCACCAGACACAAGACATACAACATCAACACACACAATGAAAGTTTTACTGACACAGAAGAGAGAAATACACCCAGGGAGAAATGCACCTGACAGGAATCGAAACTGTGCCGCCTACAACTCGAAGGTTGCTAGCGCAGTGGACATACCCACTGAGCCACGACGGCCCCTATTTGCTGTGATGAGGAAGATATTTTGGAGCATATCTTGCTCGACTGCACTGGTTCGGCTGCAAAACATTTTTAGAATTATCTTAAAGAAAATTTGTGATTCATCTTCTATTCTTACTGTTTTTTCTAAAGTTTATTTTATGTATATTGCTTCTCAGGTTTATACAGGACATCGTGATACGCCTTGACTCATGTATCAAGATGTGATGTAATCGTCAGAACCCGAACATGGAAAATATTCCCATTCGGGAATAAAACCGAGCTGATGTTCTGATATCTACAAGCTCATTCGCTGTGGCAATCATAAAAGTATGATCAAACGATTTCTTTTAATATTTATGGAAAAACACAATAACTGTTAGACGTTTTGTCTTTGCACGCAGGACGACTACAATTTTTATTTGATCCCCTTAAATAAATGTTTGTTCGTTTCAATGTGTACTTATTTTATTTTGAATGATTGATACGATATTGAAAAGAATATGGTTGGAAAAACATTTCACAAATACTTTATTAAACACTAGGAAATTCTGTACTGAAGAATAAAATTGCAACATTTTCTCTAAGCTTGAATTTTAAAAGAATTAAATCCTTGGTAATTTTCACATTTAAGGGTACTTAATACCAAATTATGCTATCGTTAAGTTCGCTTGTTGCCGACCATCAAGTGCACTATGTTATACACTTAGATAACTTCGTCTTAAAAAACGTTTCAGTTAAAAGCTGCAGAAATGAAAATAATTGCTTCCAACGAACAACATACTAATATGCACAGAAGAAGCTGAGAGCAAGTGAATGAAAAGCAATAAAAGGAAACCAAGAAGCAAAGTGAAACTATCGTTGAAAGCTGAAATCTCTGACTCAGGCTGTGACGTCAAAAAAGCTTCAAGTGCTTCTTGTTATCATTGGCCACGAATTAACCCTTTGAGCGTCAAGAGATTTCTCAGTAGATTAGTACAGATTTTACCTCAATTAATAACTAAATTTAACATAATGACTTAATGACTAAATAATCACATATATTCGTTGAAACAATCATACGAAGGATTCTATTGATAAAAAAATAATAACTGGATAGAGGGGGGGGGGTATTTCAATTAACGTCACACTGGAGCAACACAATGGGCTATTGGTGACGGTCCGGGATCAATCCCAAAGGGAAAGATCCGAGGACAACACCACGTAATTTTGAACCATGGTCAGATGACGATAACTGGATAGAAGTCATGCAAGTAAGACTTCAGGTTGCAGAACGAATGTATGTGTGTCAACCCATCAGAGGGCTAAACGAAAAAATACTTCATTACTCCGTTTTGAAATTTATATAAAAAAAGTATCTCTATATATAGTCGGCTTACAGCAGAAACTCATTAATTGACAAAAAGTTAAATTTTATTGCACAGCCGATTAAAGACTATAAATTTTTAGGCAAAATTAAAAATTATAAACAGTTTGATAGATGTATGTTTTCTTTCAAACCGAATACAATTTGACAATTTATTTCCCAAATAATGAAAATAATCAGAGTGTCAAACAGTGCATTTCCTAAAAATGTCAGTTAATGAGTTTCTGCTCTAAGCCGACGATATATCCCAGTGAATAAAATCCTTGATTATTTTTGGCTTAATTTGGAACTTTTCTCATTCATTTAAGGGGTCTGTGAACTTTAAAAATAAACTTCTGCAGTTCAAAATAAAGTTTTGTATATTGTTATGAAATTTGCAGACTTGGGGTTTTCTACTGAAAAGCCCATATGTAGTTTGTTTCGTCTAAAATGTTATGTTATTAGGAAGTTATTACATAAAAAGTGGTAAAAACTTTTGATAAATTAACAAAAATTGATAGATCCCATGAGCATTAATTTTCCTTGTATAATCAAAACTTTAATTCACATTACAGTCTGTGTACATATAAATGAAACCAACTCCATTTGTTTGGTGTATTGCTCAATTATAAAGTAATCACGTGACGCTCAGTTTTATAATATACATATACTACACTGTTCATCCCTTATTTCACAGAGTTAAAATTTTATCCTATGTGACCTCTCATCAAAACATCAATTATAAATATGAGCAAACGCATTTTAAATCATATATCATACAATGAGCAAAATATATTCTTAACTTCCATATGCTGGAGCAATTGCGCACAGTAAATATAAGCAGTTCCTTTTATTAGTAATAAATGGGCTACATATAAAATGATTAAAATATAGGGAAATATAACTCCAAGAACACACAAAGCAGATAATATGAAAAGTTCTAGTGACCAGTTTGAATAACAATAAACTAAATCAATCTACATTTTCCAATCCCTTTCCCAACTGTTGTTCTCACTGTCGCTTTCCCAACTGAAACGTAATATTTACTTTACTAGAATTTTCAAATGCGTATGCACAGAATGTCCTCTGAATATAAATAGACTTTTGAATAGAAATTTAAATAAAACTAATTGTCTTTTAAACCATACATAATGCGATGAGCATGACATGTTCTTAACTTCCATATGCTCGAACAATTGCAAGCATCAAACATAAACAGCTCTTTTCTTTTGTGATAAACGAGCTATATATAAAATGATTAAAATAGGGAGAAATATAACTCCCAGAACACACAAAGAATATAATATGAGTTGGAATTTCTAACGACGAAGTTTGAATGACAATAACCTAAATCAATCAGCATTTTCCGATTCCTCTCTGTCTACCGTTATTCTCACTTTCGCCTTTCCAACTATACCGTAATAATATTTGCTTTGGGAGAATCTTGAACAACATATACGCAGAATGTCATCTGAATGCAAATAGATTTCCGCGATCAGATTTACATGAATAAGGTTCTTCAAACAGAAAATGTTTATTAACTTGAAATGTTGCACTAATATAACTAATGCGTTCGGTTTGAAAGTGAAATAACTGAGAGTGACATTCTCAGCATGTTACGCTAGATATTTCCTAAGTGCAATATTAATCGTAGCTTGATTTCCAACTCAGTATGTTTGCTCTTTTTGACAATTTATTTGCATACCGTTTAATTAACGAGCTAAAATTTACTTTTGTCCAATTTACCGATTTTCAGTTACTGTTTTCTTCAAATTGCACCGCTTTTAATTTACTGTATGAATATGTGTAATAAGAATTGTGAGAAACAACAATCATGGCAAGTGACGATTAGATTGATTTTGGTAGTAGGTATTTTAATTAACATCACACT
This sequence comes from Meta bourneti, assembly GCA_933210815.1. NCBI lineage: Eukaryota > Metazoa > Arthropoda > Arachnida > Araneae > Tetragnathidae > Meta > Meta bourneti. Next base: position 28,988,852 of record OW119923.1, on the reverse strand, counting down.
GGAGCAACCCAACGAGCTATTGGTGATAATCCCAAAGGGAAAGATCCGAGGACAACACCACGTAATTTTGAACCACGGTCAGATGACTAGACACCACCTAAGCTGGAACCCCACTCTCCAATCTTCCACGCCAGGCCATAAATTGTTTTTGTAAAAATACCTGCAAGTATAGAATGGCTGTTGAAACCTAAGGTCGGGTGAGCAAAATGTAATACCTCCATGTTTTGTCAAAATTTTGATAGAAATTTCTTCTTTGTACACCTAAAGGAAATCTGTAAATGTTGCATGTTCATGACCATATAGTTCAGTATAAAGGATGGATTGCAATAGCAGTTTTAGCAAGTAATTTTTCATAGCTGAAAAATATATAAAATTGCATTACTCAAAAATTTGAAAAACTGGACGAAGAATGTTTAATCATCTGACCGCAGAAATTAAGTTCATATATGTTGAACCAAATATGAATATACTAATGAGTTACTGGAGGAAAAAATTATTTCCAATACAGGCGCCAATGGACAAACGTCTTACAAATTACACAACTATACAACAAAATAAAATTCAATTACAATACAAATAAGTCCATTACAACGAATACAAATTGTCTCTTACTTCCCTGTAATGGAGAAATGGTATTACTAAATAAAGCAGGGTGTACAGGCTTATATATAAGAAACATGACAGCGGTACTTCCGCAGAGATATGTTTCACAAATATGAAAATAGCAAAACACTGTATAGAACATGTAATATCCTTTCAAAAAATTTCTCATATTGAAAACGAAATAAATTTTCTAGAAAATGTTTTTAAACTTTTACTTGAAATATATTTTGCGTCAAAATATTACTTTTACTAGAAAAACATATGAACTGATTAATTTTGCAAAAGTAATGCTGAAAATATCCTTGCTCTCTCAAATGTTTTAGCACAGTACGAAATTGATTACAAATGCGACTTAGAAAATAAAAATCTTATCAATGGAAACAAGTATTATTATTGGCCGTGAATGATTTCCTTATTCCAATTCGTAGTTGAACGTTAGACTATATTGTTGCATAAAAATAAAAGTACAGGAAATTCAATCTTATTCAGAACTTATTCCAGAATTCAATTTTTGAATAGTTTAGAGTCTGAAATAGTAACAGTAAAATACCAATTGAATTTTCATCATTTTGAAATCACTGAATAAATTTCAGTTTATCTAGAAACATAATTGAGATTTGAATTTTAAAATGAATTGGGAATACTTTTGGTAGGGAAAAACTGTAAACTAAATTGATATAAAGTGAAAAGATAAATATATTTATATTACAGTGGTCTGTATAAAAACTGCATATAAGAAAAATTATCGCTACGAAATTAAATAGTGACATTATCGTTTCCCACACACAAATTTAATATTCATTTTTCATTTCATATTATCAGGGGAAGAATCTTTTTTTCATTCGAATTAAACAATAAGTATTTATTAATAATAGTAATTCCCTAGTATAGAAATATTAATTTATTTTTACTAAATCTTAAAAAGAATGTATGTAACCATTTTCTTATAAATAGATATTTTTAAACTGTATAAATCTTTCTATAATAGTAATCCCCTGGTATATCACCAGAAATATTAATTTATTTTTACTAAATCTAAAAAAGAATGCATGTAACCATTTTCTTATAAATAGATTTTTAAACTGTATAAATCTTTCTATAAGGTTGATTTATTTTAATGATTTTAATTTAATTAGGAATCTGCTTCAATGTAAGGTTTTGTTTGACTTCTTACCTATATATATTTGTGTATGTCTTTTTTCCTGCATTTTTGGATCATATATATTTTTGTTCTCTGTAATTCAATGTTTTAGAGAAATGACAAATAAATACATAAATAAATTTAATGTCCCGTGAAATAGGGTAAAATCCTAAGATCTACCATTCTTATTCGTTTTGTAACGTTTTACGAGGAAAAGTGGATCATCGCTTATGTAGGCATTTCTATATATTTAACTGAAGAAGATAATCTCTAAATATTAGAGTACAAAATATGTCAGTTCAATTTCGTGTACGAAATACTTTCCAAATTCAATTTCAAATCTTCCCAAATAATCAGTATTTCGGTTTTTAAAATTACAACAAAGATATGAATTTAAATAGTGAAATAAAAATAAATTCGATCAATTTCAAAAAAACGAAACGAATGCTGCAAAAATAAAATGGGCCTTTGATATCAATCTGCTTTTTTTGGTTGCGTAACTCGAAATAGAAAAACTTGACACTAATAGATATATTTAATCACGGATCTTCTCACAAGGTTAACATACGTAAAAGTTTTTCTTCGATCTTTATAGAATTAGAGGAAATGCAATTTTGTGAAACCTTTTCCATTGGCCCATGCTCCTCTTCTACTTCTATTGATTTTCCAGTGAGTACAAGAAAAGCTATGGGGTTCTCCCCATTAATGAATAAACAGCACAATTCATTCTAATTCACAGTTGGTTTTCTTCCCAAATACAAATTATGAGAGTGGTTTTGGAGTAATAGAATTATGATCCTGTTTAAAAAATACTGATATTTCTTATTTATCGAATGCTTTGCATTAACATCAGGATGCATCCGAAAAAATACATCTGAGTAATGAATACTAATTTAGGGTATTAGATTAAAAATCATAAACTTTTTTATGAGGTCACTGTCGGGCTTTCCTTATTAAATATATTCGAAATTTTACCTAGACCGAGACTAGACCTAGTAGGTCACGGATTCGAATCCCGGTTTGTAATCTGATGGATGTTAGTGATTGTCTCTGTTAGGAGTAGTGGCAGCTCACCCATTTGGTGCTTCTTCATAAGTAGGCTTCACTTCGCCCCTTATTGTGCCAAAGGCCGAGTGGTCAGTAGTTGCCCTTGGAAAAAAATTACAATCACGTGTGAGAGACAGTTCAACTTGGTTTCCCAAAAAGGGCTTCATAGTAGAGTTGGGTTATACTGTTATTTTTACTATTACATTGCAAGTTAATTTTTGTATGGGTAATTTTTGTATATTCCCCCAATGAGTTATGCGCAGAAAAAAAAGTTCATCTTTTATATAATCGAGTCATCGCAATTTTGGATGTCTCAACATTGCGCTGCTGCAACCACACTAATAAAAAGGTGGAACTCTAATATCGACTCTATTATTAAAGAGCCAAAATAAAATAGCTACAAAGGTTTTGTTCTTCAGTAAAGTTTATTCATCCAATTAATGACGCAGTTCAAGCGATGCGATAAACTTTGACAGTTATTTTCCGACACATCTTATCTTATACAAACATTAATCATTCTGAGTGTATAGCTGCACTTGACGATTTAATTTCCGAGAGAGATAATTATATCTACAGCTGAGTGTGTATAACCGCGAGCTGTTTTATTAGGAAAAAAGGCTTTTTAAAGATCTTCAGTGTATAAAATACAAACTGAACGAGATGAACAGGATATCCGAAATGTGGTCAAAGCTAATAACCTTTTAGCGTAACATTTTGATAGCTAAAAAACACTGTCAAATAAAAGACTTTTTATCAGCAACGTTTATCTCCGCTGTGTGTGAACTACACTTGGTGTTTCAAATACTCCGTAAACGCTGCAAGCTTCTCACACAATCCTTTTGCCCATTTTTCAATTCGTGAAGTGATTTTTCTAAAACCTGTATCCCGCGTAAAATATATTTTCTGTAAGTCATTTTAAACCGAATTCTCTTTCTCAAAAGTCTCATTTTTGAACATTGTACAAAATATTAGCTTAGGATACAAAAGTATTGCATAAATCAATTTTGCCTCTCTTTCAATTTCAATCATGAATTTGTTCACAAAATCAGGAGTCTATTCTGTATGCGATTGAAAAAGCACCTTTGTATTTCTTTGTAAATAGACAAAATGCTTTCATGTACGTACTTATCGAATATGGTTTTTAAGCAACTAACCCGCATTTATAGGTTTTATTCGGCTAATATAAGGGTCTATACTTAAGTTATGATTCGATACCTTAACTATAACCTTTCTTAACCTATAAAAGCCATTATTAAATACATAAACTGATGTAAGATTGAATAATATTGAAACACATTGTTAAAGCTCTGCCTGAAGTTGACGCTGTTTGTAGCTGGAGCTACGTAGTTGAATAGAAGCGAAAGCTGACAGTGATATCGAAGTGATAAATCTCAATGCATACAATCTTCAAGGACTGTGGTTGACTTCGCGACCACGAGAGTGTTTTGAACTTGCTAAATGAAAAATGAGAGAGTATAGCTCGATTCTTTTAAAATAGGAAAATAAGTTGAAAATAAAGTTTGGTTTCATTTCTCATTTCTTATGGTATCTACAGTTCACTTTTTGAAAATGAAATGTTTAAATAATAGAGTTTACCCAGTACACATTCTTTATAAATATGATACTTGAGTTTTAGTACATGCCAGAGGATTGGTGTTTTTGTTGTCCAATCTCTTGTATTATCTGTCATACTTACGTTATATAACGTTTGTCTCACTACGATTGACACGAAGGAATGAACTTTGGGTTTAATTTACTTGTATATTGACCTCAAAGGGCATTCTCACAATCTGTTATAGAGGTCTGTTTAACCCATCTAGTGATTGTCTTGAAGAGGTATCTCATCAAAATTCAATTATTAACAACATTAACCAGATCTTGACCTAGTCATAATCAAAGAATCGGTTTGATGACGAGATATCTCGCTATTAGCAAAATTGGTCATATTTCGATGGACGATATATCTCGTCGAAACCACTTGGAGGGTTAAAGCAATCCATTCGCAGATAAGGGATATGTTTTCATACATGCTCTCAGATATAAAAGATTGTATAGTCCATTTCCGAGAGATGAGTTGGTATTTGAGTCACATGGTTTTGGGCGAGTTTACTTGTTAGATTAGAGAGAAGGTTAAACATAAACATTCCCATAACTGACACGTCCCAATCTAATTGCTGTGCAAACTGTGTCCATAGAGCTGTAACCAAAACTTAATATCGTTGAAGAAGTAGTCAAACAAGTGAAGTTGTATGTTCAAATATCTGTGATAATTTTGATTAGTGAAATATGAAGATTCGCTTCTCTCAGGCATATCCAATAGCGGCATTGCAATCAGCAACCTACCAAATTAAATAAGGTACAGTCGTGGGAAAAAACCTTCATTCGAGCAATTTTTACAGTAGAGAAAATTCGAAGATGGCATTCGACAGCAACTAACGTCTTCTATAAATTCAAATTCATAATATTTGCATAAGGGGCCGTCTTTATATTAAATTGAGCACGAACTTCATAATTTTCAATAAAAACCAACTATTTTGACACACAATTTCAAATCTATATCAAACTTTAACTTCAGATACCAAATTTCATGTCATTACATCTTACCGTTTCGAAGTTATGAATACAGAAAGATTGGAGTTCATAATGTTAAATCAGTTTCTTAGACTTCCTAAATAATATTTCTATAGCTCTGATATTTTGTACCATGTTATTGTTAAACAATCCAAACAAAATCCGCATATTATTTTATTTTGATAATAATTTTTAGTATGCAATAATAATTATTAAATTAATGTTTGAAAAAATTGTGAATTGGAACCTTACTAAATTTTGATGAGACTCGATTCAGAAGGACTTCTAATATGATCATGCAAAATTTCAGCTCATTCCAATCGTTAGTCTTTGAGTTAACATTAAATTTTCCTCATTATTGCGTTTTCACGGGGCAAACAAAGGTTTAAAAAACGTCTGACAAAACTCGGATAATAATTCTAGAATCGTTTGCACTGGTAATTCTCCAATCGTTTTCACTTGCATAATAAATATAATAATTCTCGGATTGTTTGCACGCGCTGACAAATACGTTTGACATAGTATTCAAATTTGAAATTCCGGTAACTATAACTACAATTAATCTCAATCTACGAATACCGATTTTCAAAGTGGAGATGAACCCTGAAATTGACAGCAATTTTTACATTGAATATCTCCGGATATTAAGATAGTAGAATCATAAAATTTCACACTTAGACTAATTTAATGATGCTGAATCTGATTAAGACAAAACATGGCGTTTCTATCGGAAATTTTGTTCGTGCAAAATTTGATATGAAAATGGCTGGCCCCTAGTGCATTTTTTGCATTTGAATTTGTAGAGGACGTTATTCCCTATTGAATGATACCTTTGAATTTGCTCTACTATGAATAGTGCTTGAAATAAAGGGGTAGTTCGCTTTTTTCCGCGACTGTAGACTCGCATTCATGAACTGAAGAAATATGGCCCTTGCGCCATAAATCCTCAAAACCAACCAACCAATCATCAACTGAAGGGCTTCGGATAATTCAATGAAAAGCCAATTTCAAGGTTTCAGGCTAGTAATTTTCCAAATTTTAAAATTTCCTAAATTATGTTTAACCCTATTCATATAGGTCATATTATCTTAAACTTTCAAGTAATACACACTCATTCAAACAATCAAAAATTCTTTTGATCATTTTGAATATTTTCTTCTTAATTTTTTATTACCTAATATTATTCTGTGCCCTTCAATTCTTGATGCAATAGATGACCAGAAACTTAATAAAAGCGTTAACATCTAGTTTACCTCCTAACTTTATTACGCGTAATGGGTATATATGCTTATAAATAAAAATAATAAACTCTGTGAGTAACAATTATGTTACCCAACTTACTCGAGTAAATAGAGCAGGAAAGAAACAAGAGTAATAATTTGATTTACTCAGTGATCTTAATGACCGCTGTAACATTTCTTTAACGCAGAAGAAAATCGAAATTATCTGAAAAATAAATATTGGATACCAGTGTTTAAAGGTTGTTATCAGTTAGTAGAGCTTCTGTTGTACTTTAAAGGAAAGAAAATTAAATCATCGATACCAAATCCAAATGATAAAACGTCGCTTACATGTATGTACTTTTAACAAGACGTGTGAAAGACGGTGCAACTACGCCTACCAAAAAGTGCATCATGCTGAAGATGCAAAAAAAAACAGTATTATAAGTTAATTTTTGTATCTCGTCCAAGATATGGTTAATTTTGCTAAAGACTTGATATTTCGTCCATTTACATCTGGGCAGAATTGCTTGTGACGAGATACATAGTCCAGACAAAATTGCTCTATTATGCCAAGGTGGAATGGAGATCCAAGTTAGAAAAACAAATTGCCCCTTGCCCAAAACTTTGGAATCGGTTTTCGCACGAAAACCCATTCACTTCAGGGCAGTTTTTTAAGAGAAAAGAAACCACCAGGGTTAATATCACGGGTGTACTTCCGTATGCAAAGTTGTGCAATGTGTGATAGCAATCGTTTTACTGTCCTGTGTTGCCTTTAGCAGCTGCGTGTGGGTGCAGCTCAAAGTTTGTGGAAATGGGGCTGAGCGGCATCGAATAAGAGTGGAAGTAGTGGCTACTATCATAAAGCTGCTTCGGACAGTTGTTGGAAGTGATATGCATCACATTGGTAATTCAACTACTACTCATCGTGGACCATCCATCGAAGTGTGCACCGACTGAAGCGAAAGTCATCTGGAATTAGTCAGAAACACTATGCGGCATGTTTTTGAAATTGCACGTGTTCACATCACGTCTACCAGTCACCAATTTAGCAAAACATGAAAGACAGTGCAACTTTCTCTACCAAAAGTACATCATGATGAAGATGCTATATATATATACTGTATTGTAAATTAATTTTTGTACTTGTGGATAAGTTCACAATAGTTCCCCTCCAGAATTTAGAATGGCTGAATTTGATAGATTCTACCGCTAGTTGCCAATCGCGGGAGACCGTGAAACTTCTATTAACTCTCGAAGTGTTCCGACGAGATATCTCGTCCAACTACATCTGGTCAGGTTTGCTTGTGACGAGATATTTAGTCGAGACAAAATCGTCCTATTACTCTAAGGAGTAGTGGAGATCCAAGTGTGAAGAACAAATTGTCTCTTGCACGGTGACAGTTTGAAATATTTTTTACACCGGAGCCTATCCACATCAGGACAGTTTTCGGTAAAAAACCACCAGGATTTAGATCACGGGTGTACTTCCGTATGCAAAGTCATGCAATGGGTGATTGTAACCGTTTGACTGTCTTGTGGTGCCTTAAGAAACTGAGTGTGAGTTCAGCCCGAAGTTTGTGGAAATGAGTGAGCTGCAAACGAATAGAAGTGGAAGTAGTGGCTGCTATCACAGAGCTTCAGATAGTTGTTTGAAGTGATATGCATCACATTGGCAATTCAGTTACTACTCATCGTGAACCATCCATCAAAGGGTGCACCGAGTGAAGCGAGAGCCATCTGGGATATACTATATACTGTACTTAGGTATAGTTTTGTTCTAGTGGATACGTTAACCACACATTTTTGTTCTTAGTTCACCAACTTTCACAAAAAGAACTGTTATGCCTAAATATATTGGTTATCAGAAAAACATTCCATACAATGTTTATATGACACGAGTTATAAATTCTGATCATCTATATTTTATGTACCCAAACCAAGCAGCACAAAATAGTATAGAAAAATCTTTCTTATGGGTTTTTGTCATGGCATCGCTGTTTCGAAAAGCATTTTCAGAAATAAATAAGGTGAGACTTCTTCATAGGGATGCTCATAAGATACATGCATTATTGGAATTCTGAGTACTTGGTAACATGTTGACGCTGTTTTGTTGAAACCATCAGTTGATTTATGTTACTCTTGCACGTTTTTAGAATATTTATATTCCAATATATATTTCGAAAAATATAAAAATTAAATTATTATAATGATTATTATAGACCACTTCTATAAGCGACTGCTTATATGCAATTATAAGCGACTGCTTATTTGTAAAAGAATAGGTATGGTATGGTATGGAATTTTTAATTAACGTAGCACTGGAGCAACACAACGGGCTACTAGTAAAATAATAGGATAAGAACATCTCTTCACATAGTTATACGTCATTCTTACATAGTATAATTTCTCATGGGTTTTTTTGCTAATTATCACTTTTTAAATGGCAGTGATTATATGTAATAAACTCAAGATTTCTTTCTTTCTGTACATATTATTTATTATTCTGGTAATTATTTAATTATTCTTTAGGGATAATGTAAACTAAAATCAAAACAATATTAATTTAATTTACAAATATGACTCACAAATATAGTCACGGAAAAAACAAGTCACCCCTCCTTTATTACGAACACTATTTCTATTAGAGCATATTCAAAGATATCATTCAATTCGGAATACCGTCCTCTACAAATTCAAATGCAAAAACATTGTATAAACGGCCGTCTTCATATCAAATTTTACATAAATAAAATTTCCAATGACAACACCATGTTTTTGTGCCTTTTAATCAGACTCTACATCGTCAAATTAGTCTAATTATGAAATTTCATGCATATACGTATGATTGTTATATCCAGAGGTATTCAATGCTAAATCCGCTTTCCATTTCAGGGATCATCTCCACATTGAGAATCGTTATTCGTAGATCAAAATTATTTATAATTAATCAGGAACTATTCATTTGTTTCTTGACTAAAAGAAGATTACAAAGAACCTTAACCCTCCTGGTGGTTTTCTCAACGAGGTTTTTCGTCATTAGTAAAATTGACCACATCTTGATGAACGAGATATTTGGAAAGAATGATAATCTATACTTACTGTAATCACGGTGTGATTTTTTCGTCAACTTCAATTTTTAACAGTTAATGACAGCTGTTAAACTTATTATTAACTGTTATTTTGAGGAACTATTAAATAAACTTTTCACAATAACAGTTAATAATAACTGTTAGCAATAGCCGTTAAGACTGTTATCGCAAAAACGCAGTTTTTCCCATCTGTACTATTACATTGATCATTGTTGAACTACATCACACATGACAGGTAGAAGAAAATCTCCGTTAGATTACATAAACGATATCTCCAAACATTTTTCAAAAATTTACATTCCTCAGGTTTTTCAACTTTTGGATGCTCCCTAAAATCACCGTATTGATGAAAATTTACGAGTACCGCAAAACCTATCCACAGAAAAGAGCAGAAATTTTGTGTGGTAATATTAAGTCTTTCTGAATGGATTTCTGTCAAAACATATCAAGATTCCTATTCATAACCTTTTAGAATATTAATTTAATAATTAATATTGCAAACTAAAAATTACTTAAAAATTAAGACATTATATATATTTTGTTTGGATTACCAACATGCTACAAAATGACAGCGCTATAGGTAGGTATTTTAATTAACGTCGCACTGGAGCAACACAACAGGCTATTGCCGACGGTCCGCGATCAAACCCAAAAGGAAAGATTAGAAGACACCACGTAATTTTGAACAACGGTCAGTTGACGAGGTCACACCTGAGCTGGCCCCCCACTCTCCAAACTTCCACACCAAAGCCAACGTGAGGACATTTGAGGCCACGACAGATTTAACGTGCACCAGCCCCCTTTGGACACGGCGGTCTTTGGCTTGATTCGAACTCTCAACCCTCCAGTTGCTAATCTGTTACTCTTCCAACCGGGCTACCGAAGCCCCAATATTATTATTTAGGAAGATATCCATAAAAATCTGGGAAACTGATTTAACATTAGGAGCTCCAAACTTTCTGTGCCCATAATTCCGAACGGTTTTACCGAATAAACTTGGTTTATGATAAATGATAAAAATTCGAAATTTTGTGTCGAAATGGAGGGTTACTATTTGAAATTATGAAGTTGGTGCTCAATTTAATATGAAGATGGCTCCTTAAGTAAATTTTATGGATATGAATTTATAGAAGACATTATTTCCTGTCGAATGGCCATCTTTGAATTTGCTCTACTCTTAAAATGGAGAGGTGGTTCGTTTTTCTCCTCGACTGTACTTCTCGATTTTAATAAAGGAATTTTGAATCCGTTTTGATTGAAACGTATCATAACTTCTCTTAACATCACTTGCAAATAAAATGTGTAGTATCAATCATAATTGAAAGTTTGTGTAGAAAATTCCACGAATTTATGAGCATAGCATTTTAAGTCATAGCTTCTATAAAAATTAATAAAAACATTCTTGCAATTATGAAAAGATAGGGGATATTAAAATTGTTCTTGTTTGTGCTTGTCGTAACTTATTTCTTAAATCTGGTCATTGCATTCAGTTTTAAGCTATTTCGTAAAGTGCTATGAATAGCATTTAGAATTGAGTCGGATATACGTACATTAAATTGGAATCAAAATGGTATATAGATGTATGTACGTTCTCAATTTATGCAGTTCCACTTATGCTTGAATTTTAAAGATCTATTATAAAATAGATTGATTGAATGCGGTGATATATATACAGAACCAAAATAATCACTTTTTCTCAACCATCGGTTGGTTGGAGGTTTTATTGCTCAAGAACTATATTTGACCGAGATGCCCCAAACACACGACAGATAAGTGGATGGACATACACAAGGAAAGTTTTACTGACACATAAAAGAGAAATATACCCATGGTGGAATCAAGCTTGACAGATATCGAACCAACCATCATCAGGAAACAATGATTTGATGCATAAAATATTATGAAAATTAAAAGTAAACTCTCATAAATTAAGTAGATGAAATTAATCAATCAATAACAGCGTGGTGTGTAGCTAAAGAAAATATTTTGTGACACTCATTTCCATGAATATATTTCAATTACTTATTAAATCCATAATTAAATATTTGTATTATAGCAGTGAACTCTCTTTTTGTCTTAGTGTGTCTTGATATTATTTTGTACTTACATAAAATCTGTCATAAAACTTTCCATCACATACAGTGGGGCATGATGCGTATGAAATAGCTATAGATTATGAGCACAGTTTTTAGCTTATATTCATGAATTTCACTCGAAATCCGTGAATATACAGATAAATTACTTAACACAATTTTTAATCTGATGCAATTTGATAAACATACAATATAATGCCACTTAGTGCATAATATCTCTAAACTATAGTAAGAATTTAAATATTTTTACATTGTGCGATGCTATAGAGACTTTAACCTTCACTCTTAAAAGAAATTTACATCGAGAATGTATATTATTAATAACGAGCCATTACTAAGGAAACGCAATTTATTTGAAAAAGGTATGTATTATAATTCGGGTTTTACCTTCAACTACCACAAAAAAATTTATCATAAAATCTGTATACTGCAAAATTGGTAATAGAATGGCGAGAAACAAAAAATTTTGGTAATCCCAATACTAATTTTATTATTTAATGTTTATATTAAATGGGGATTAGAATATGGATCTGTTATTTGGAATTAGCTTAACGAATTATGAATGCCTATCATGGATATTGAAAGATTACCAAATACATTTTTGAAATGTATTTATTTTTAGAATTATAAATCTCCAGGAGTACATTCTGATGAATTGCGAATCATTTTGAATTCATTACTTTGAAGATCCGCAGAGACGTTGCTTTAACAAAAACTTTTTACAACCTTCCACATAGCAAAAAATTGATTCGCTCTTTTTAGTTTCGTGTATTGATTTTAACATCCCCCGGTATATCACCAGAAACTGTATATTATTTTTGGCTAAACCATTTAAAACAATTACGCTACAAATAGATTTTTAAACTGTATAGTTCTTTCACGGGTTTTGATATATTTTTTAATAATTTCAATTCAATAAGTAATCTGCTTCAATGAAATGTGGTCATCTGACCGTGATTCAAAATTACGTGGTGCTGTCCTCAGATCTTTCCCTTCGGGATTATTCCAGTACCGTCGTCAATAGCCCATTGTGTTGCTCTAGTGCGACGTTAATTAACTACCATTACCACCATTACCATCAATGAAATGTGTTTTGTTTTATCTCTTATCTAACTGCATTTGTGTACGTCTTTTTTCTTGTGCTTTTTTATTCAAATATTTTTTCGTTCTCTACCATTGAATATTTTTCTAAAGAGAAACATTAATTAAATATGTTGCACATCAAGAATTCAGAAAATCAGGTGATATATATATATATATATATATATATATATTATACGTTTTTATATACGTTTATATATAATATACGTTTTTAACTGTAGCTGTCAGTTACTTTCGTCGTTGAATCTGATGAAATTATCTTAAGTTAAATGCACCATCGTTATATCTTTTACATTAATCAATTGATTTTAAATCACTTTTAGAATGACAGACAAGTTTTCAAAAAATAAAATGCATAATAAATCAGATCAGATGCTAGTGTTTCTGAATAACTGAATAAAATAAAGAAATCCATTACACTACTGACTTCAAATGAAGGCTAAAATAACGTCCTAGATCAGCTTTAACGATCGCATGAGCATAACAAAATATTTAATTATTTATCAAATAAACAAACAGTATAAATGTTAATCTTGATAATTGACATTATTAATTAAACAAACCAATCATTAAGATTACAAGTCATTTTTAAAAATTAATGTCATTGAAGCTTTATTTTTCATTTTCTGTACGATTATACATCATTTTACCCCAACATATCACGTTTATAATCAAATAACTCCATCACAGTCAATATGAGAACAGTATCACTTTCATCCTTACCTTTAATGAAATCAACCGCTTGTTCCAGCCCATATGTATCTTTGTCGCAATCGTCCAACACGTACACACCCAACGTTATACCTGGCAAAAAGTCTTTTTGTGAATTAATCCAGTCTATGGTGTATAACATGCATTCCAGGGCCTGTATTCCCCCCTGGGGCATGATCGGCCCGCAAATCTGGCGATCCTCTCTCTCGTGGATCATCATGAGTCCCCCCAGTATGACATCCCCGTCTATCTCTGTCACCCTCCTGATAGGCCAAGTATGGTTAAAACCACCCGCAAGAACCCTTCTTTTTCTGAAAGAGGCAGTAACATTTTTCAAAAATGGGATGTGCCCATCAGAAGTATCATTCCTGTTAGTAAACATAACGTCCATAGGTCCCTCAACATCAGTTGAAACTTTACCACGTCCTGACTTGAGGCCAACGTCTACCACGTGGGCGTACCAAGTGGTAGGGTAAGTCACGAACAGGATCACCATCCCAATGAAAATTATAGAGAATCTACTGTCCGAAATGACGGTCACCATTTTCAGGAGAAAGGTTTCGAAAGATTTACGCGTGTGGTATTAGGCTTTCTGCGTGCTGAAGCAACGTGAACGTGGTGGGAAACCTCCAAGAGATTTAGTTCTATCGCGGTGAAGCTGTCCCCCGCATATGATTTCCTGGAAATACTCCCGTTTCATTCAGGAGAATTCGGGAGAGGCCACAGCGCCCTCTAACAATCCTGAGTTTGGGATGATTGGCGTGCCTTTTTTGTTGTCAATTTGATTCTGTTCCACTTCTTCCAATCCTCTTGCCACGTAACATTTCAACATAAAACAACTAAAATTGTATAGCGGTGGTATGTAAACGCGGGTCAAATAAAAAGGACATCTCTTGATTTATCACAAAGGAATGTGGAAGATAACTTTAATCTGAATTCTTTCACATTTGTTTGGGTCATTCACAACTTTCGGAATAACTTATCCAAATATTATACAATTTAAATTCGAATTATAATTAATATGGGATTTATGAATAAATTGCTCTATAAATCACGAATGTTCATGAAAATTACAACGATTCTTGGGTCGTGCATGTAAATTTTACAATGTGTGCATAATTTCTAGAATCTCATGCTTGTGCATCATTTTAAAAACTATACCACTTCAAAAACCGTCTCTGATTTGCAAATTTAAAATGCAAAACTTTAAATCTCCAAATGAATACACAATATATATATCTTTAATAATATATCTTTATAATAATAACAACAAAACAGTTTCTCGCTTTCTTTCAAAGAAATTAATGTAACTACAACACGCTATTCCTTTCCATTACAAACAAAATCATATAAAAGTTCGTTTGGGAAATATTTAAAAAGTTACAATCGTAAATCTTTTATTAAACTTCTCTTATTTTCTTTACATTAAATAATCAAATATTTTTACTTTCCCTGTTCCTATATGTTTTAATTAATATATTATATTCACTACGATGGGTATGCACAATAAATCCAATTAATCTTTTAGTAACTTAATTATTCCGTCAATTTATAATTTAGACATAATTTGACATTCAATGCTTTCAATATACGTAAGTTTTTTAACTTAATTTCAGATGCTGGTATACTTAAAATGAGCCCCAAAGCACTACGTTTATCAATATACAATTCTATTTAAATTATTCCTCGTCAAAATAACATGAGTAGGGTTGATTAAAAATCAACTAATTTTTAGTAGTAACTACAAATGTTGTATCAACTAAAAGCACTTAGAAAACACCTATTTAAACACATTACACAGAAACGATAGTGAATTAAGGTATATTTTTATTCGACTGGTCATCGAAGGCTGAATATTTTACTGAACTTAAAAAATTTTGTGGGTACCGCTTAAGCTTAACTTAAATATTCATTATAAAGTCAGATTACAGGGAATGGATGCTCAACATAAATACAATGCATAATTATAAAAACTAAGTATGCTAAAATACTTAGAGACACGTGAAATAAAAATTAAGTGAGAATAAAAAGTATGGACCAACTTAAGTCTTTTTAGGTTTGCTAGTTTACTGTCACTTACGATATAGTTTTGAGAATATTTTCATTTATAATAAGTTAATTTCTTTGTTAATTATGATTTATTTTGAACTCTTCCACTGTCTATACTTATATCTTGAATGTATAGTATTTGTGTGCGTTTTCGCAGTTTTCAATATTTGTTTCAACTCGTATCAAAAGATGGCAGCACAACAAATATACAGTTGCAAATAACTTTGAATATAATTTTACAACGTAAATCAAAATTAACTTTTAGGTAATCTAAAAATAATTTTCTTGTGTTATTAAATTTTATGAAATTCCCATTTTAATCTTCAATTACTCCACTAACCTTAGGCCTATATTCCAATTTAACAATAATGGTTCCTCATAAAAGAAAACTAAAGGATGTTACAAAAACAAAATGTATTTGGTATCAAAAAATATCTTTTCTCTAGTTTATTAAATTCTTAATTTTTTAAATGGACCAATTGCTACTAAAAGCAATCATATCTATGACATAAAATGTAGAATAAGCAAGGCAATATTTGAATATTCAAAGCACTTTAATCAAACTCAATCTGATAACACTAATAGCTTCGAAAGTAATTTCTTCCAAGCACTCCGTGTCGTTTATTTGGAAATAAATCTGAGTTAAGAGTTTCGAACTAAGTAGTCAGCATAATTCTTATCACACCGCCTCCTGATGTCAGCAAAACTGAAATTAGATTTTCCGTATCCGCTTCTTGGTATTGAAGCTCAACACGACTGCAAGACTTCAGACCTTAAAATTAGAGGAACATAATAAATACTTTGGCATATATAGGTTCAGTAACGTTGAATTTAAGTTCGTTCAATACGTAACTCAAAAATGAAGTCCTGCATGTTGCTTAAGGTAACTTACCTTAAATATTCGAATTTATGGCCAAACAGCGACATTCCGACAAAACAACAATTCAACTTGCAAAGGGGATTTTTAAATGATAAGAACGATTTTGAATTTACATTTTTGGTAGTAGTATTCAGCGAAGGTTTTGGCCTTACTGATATATATTATTCGAAATTCTCCAGAAAAAAATCACTAGATTTAAACTATTGTGTATCTCAAATAAAATACACTCGTGAGCTATTGAGCCGTAAAAGGGATGATGATATTTTTAAAACACTGTTTGAAAACAAGCGCAAATCACATAAATAGTCCAATCTAAATGGCAATATGCCGCTCTATCACTAGAAACAATTTCTCAAAATTATAAACAGCTATATTTTGAAATTTTAGACCACATTCTTATGGAAATAAACACAAGATTTCAAGATTGTAAAAAATTTCAATTTATTTGTCTTGCTGATAGAACGAAATTCGAACAACTTAATTTACATTTTCCATCTCAGGAACTTGAAAATCTTCAACAGTTTTACGGCGATGTGTTTAAAAAAGCTCAGCGCCCTAAAAATAAACTGTCTTATATATGCCGATGGAAAATTCAGGAATATATCGACGCAAGAACTTCTTCGAATGTTTTATGATGATAAAGAAGTTTTCACGGAAGCTTATAGTTTGTTTTCTCTCGTCTTAACAATTCCATCTACAAGTGTATCAGTGAAAGAAGTTTTTCTTGCCTTAAAAGAATAAAAACTTACTCAAGAAATATTATTTCGCAAGAGAGACTTTCTTCTTTAGCAAATATTTCTATTCAAAAAGACGATGACATATCAGACAGATTTGCAGCATTAAAGGATAGAAGAATTGATTTAATTTACAGAAAATAGGTGAATCCTCATTAACTAATTTTCGGAATTGCTATCTTTTCATATCACTTGCATAGCCAGGATTCAATTTCTGGGGGGGATTCTGGGGAGGCCCTTCTATTTTTCCAACCACGAGCCGCCGCTGCCTAGAAGGAGGCCTTTTTAAATGAAAATGACGCACATATGCCCTTTGTGTGAGAACAAGGAAACCTTTATTTGCATAGTAACATTGGATAATTTTTACAAGTTGCTCAGTTGTGTATTTTTCCATAATTCAAATACCAAGCCTTGTTTTTCAGATTCTGAAAGCAAACCAAAAAAAAATTAATTTTCACAAAAGTTATTCACATTTTAAATTGTAAAGTGACTTTTGGCCCACCCTGTATTATCTTTCAACTATGATTTATCTTCTTAGTGGAAACAATATAGAAACATTACCAGAAGATTTGTTCTCGAATATGCCAGATCTTGGATATATTCGCTTTTCAGACAATTTGCTGTCTACAGTAAATGAAAACACCTACGGACCCACATTCATCAGTTTAAATCATCTATATCTAGACTGTGTTACATCTTAATTATACTTACATAATTACAAATGCTTCACTTTTACTTGCTTTGAAACTTGAGAGACAGAGAGAATATACAGAAAGCTTTATACAGAAAAAAATCATTGCGAAACATTTATTATTAAATTATCCAAATTATGCAACTAACTTTTTATCATCATCCTTGGTAAACAATCGTTTATGTCATTATTCATAGGTAACATGAAATCCGTTTTGTACATTTTACACTTCCCTAAAATAGGCTTAAATATAACGAACTAAAAATATATTTAAAAGTAAATATTCATGCAAATCCGATATCTGTTGGTAGGTATCTAATTCCATAATATTCATGCTTGCTAGACTAAGCTCTACTCATTGTAGATTATTATGAGTACTTAATAAATTTGATTTCATATGAAAGCTTTCGCTGTATCAACAACAGAAACCATATCTATAAAAAGGTTTAAAATGATGCTATAAGATTGATTACGTTACATTTTAACTCAAACTGTTAGTTTTACTTTAAAATATAACATTTTGAAAATTTGCTATGCAGAGTTGATTTTTTGCCCTATAATAATAGAGTAAAAACAAATGTTCGTATCGATTTCTTATTTCTCGAGTATAAATCCTCTCCCAAAATGACGCCAAGAGATGATGAAGATAAGGAATGTATAGAATCTTAATGCAAATATAAAATGATGTATTTTGAAAATATTTTTAAATAACATTTCAAGCCATACTTGGGGGGGGGGGGGTATTTCAATTAACGTCACACTGGAGCAACACAATGGGCTATTGGTGACGGTCCGGGATCAATCCCAAAGGGAGAGATCCGAGGACAACACCACGTAATTTTGAACCACGGTCAGATGACGAGGCAACACCTGAGCTGGCACCCCACTCTCCAAACTTCCACACCACAGCCATACTTGGGATTCATATTTTAAACTTTTTTAAAATTTTCACTGTTTCATAACGATAGATCTACCTAGAATGACTAAAATATAGGCATAAATGCATACTATTTATATTACGTCAAGCAAATCTATACTGATAAAAAAGTATCCATTAACACACATCTTTCTTATCCCATTTTTTACATGGGTGAAATGCGTCTGCTATTGATCCTAAGATCCGAGAGCCATCTCTGTAGCAGTCCGACTAAGCCACATACATATCAAGACATACAATATCAAGTAACAGACACACACACAATGAAAGTTTTTACTGACACATAAGATAGAGAAATACAAACCAGGGAGGAATGGATCTGACAGGAATCGAACCTGCGCCGCCTACAAATCGAAAGTTGATAGCCCAGTGGACATACCCACTAAGCCACGACGGACCCTTAACGCACATGAATCGCCATTACTTGTAAATTGGCGTATGACAACAAATAGATATAAGCAACATAAAATCAGCCGTTATAGGATTCATTCGCCAATTTTGAAGATTCGTTATAATGTGCTTGATTTGAGTTATGGAGCTTAAATTTTGCTAAAAAAGATAATCGGAAGAGCTCTAATGGAATTCTTCAGCAGTCTGGTGGCAGAAAGCTATGAGAAATCTAGGAGATAAAAGAGCTAGAACAGAAAAGAAAACGTAACGAACGCAAAGAGACTTCAACATCAACGAATAATTATTTGAACTAGTGAATGTGATGTAATTGAAAGTTCTGAAGCTGATATGGGTAACAAAACTGAAGTGTACACTTTTTCCATGCGTTGCATTGGAAATTAGCATTAACAGTAAAAGGTACTCGAAATACTCTTTTTAATATTTCGAGCAATTTTATTTCTTTTGTATATACCAATGCTTATATTCAGGATAAACGAATTTAAATAATGTATGGGAAATGTGCGTAAAGATACTATCATTTAAAATTAGCATTAAAGATAAACTAATTTTAGAGCAGATACTTTTGAGTGAATCTATTAGATATAATTTATTTTACCTACTGAACGAGATAATCGAGCTATTTCTTATGGGGAAAAGTAAAAATTTGAGTGCATTGCAACCAATTAAATTAATTGTTTATAACGAAACAAGCAATCATTGGCATACATTGGGCGGCAAATTAATCTTTCTCGTCATTATACATTTTGAAATTATTTAAATTCCAGAGGTATGCGCGTTGAAAAGAATACGAATGGAAGTCCTGAAGCATTGAATCACGTGTTTTGAGTGTGACCCAATCTGTTTTAAGTATTTGAGCTGTGAAGAGATATTACAGCTTCCAACTCTACTATTTAACCAGCTGAGAACAAATGTCACTTCATTTTTACCAGATAATGAAGTCACTTTCTTTTTTAACCAACAGACATAAGGAAAAGGAGTTAGAATACGCGTTTCCAGGCAATACGATCAAACAAGAACTGTCTGAAATGACTAGAAAAAAGTTTATTTTGATAACCAAACGGTTAAAAATTTTATTGTAAGGATTTTTGGAAAGTGATGTGACCTTCTCCAAGAGTCTGCAAGGAATTGATAGTATGATTGCATGTGAAGCTTTTAGTAACATCGGGGGAAAAAACGTTGGCCAACTATATGCATGACTACTAAAAGTCATCAAGAGCTCTTGCTTTATCACCTCTTTCTTGACATTGATATTTTGGACACATTAAAGTAAGAATTTCGACAGGACAATCCTTCCATACATGATGCTATCCTAATTTGGGAGTTGACTTTAGATTAAAAAGTTCCTGTTGTGGATTGGCCCTAATGTAAATACTTGGGGAAATATTTAGATAATAATCAGAGCCTGATCTACTTACAAGTTAGTCGTCAATATAACCTCTTCTTGCATAGTTGTGCTTTAACTAGCCATTGTTAATTCATAAGAGTCTGTGTAGCACAGTATAAGAAACTTGTAAACATTATTTATAACTTTAATGTATACTGAAATATATTATAAAAATTCAGCATTATATAAATTTAACATTTTCTGTAACTTAAGGAAGATCTATCAGTTTGGGACACGTCTGATTCCAGAAATCATGGAGTAATTTTTTTAGGTAAGAAAAGTAAAAAAAACTTAATTTTATACTTTTCTGTTAATAAATTCAATCAGGAAAAATTCACTGGAAAAATCACATTTCGGATGGTTATGTCTTTTATGGCGCAAGAACCAGATCTGGTCAAGCTGCAAAAAGTAATGTTTTTTCCGTCAATTAAATAGACATACACACAAGGAATGTTTTTACTGACACAGAAGAGAGAAACACCATCCCCAGGGTAGTTGCGGGAACCGAATCTACACCGTCTACAGCTCGCAGGTTGATAGCGCATTGGGCAACCTACTGTTCCCCCTACAATTTTGAAACACCCTTTAAATAAACCCTTGATGTTCTTAAATCAATCAACAGATTATAGGATGCTCTTTTAAGTTATTCTTAAAATATTATAATTCCAAAAATAATGTTTCTGAATTTTTAGTTATGACAGATTCTATAACTTTAAAGCACAAGAATCCTCAACATAACCAGATAAATAAATTAGATGACCCGAGGTGAAAAAATATGAATTACTTTTTTTCACTAAACGTTTTGTGGTTTCCAAACCTACCCAAAAGTAAGTGTAGAAATGCTGATTCGAAGTAACGAGTAATGTCATTGAACTGATAAATTCCATCTTCTATTTTAGTAAACCGGATAAAATGCAGTTGCAACATACGTTGGACCACTACTATTGCGAGACGACCCGAATATATTCGAGGAAAGTGTCAATAACCCCAATAATTAGCTGGCAGAAATATAAATTACCTGAATTCCCAAGATTTTATTCTCTGCAAGGGATCAACTAATCATTTCGAAAATAATTTGATTGGACTCTCATGCGAGATACGTTGAACAATATTAAAAAATTAAGAAACAAAATGTTTTTATCTATTCAAGAATTCTTTGTATTTTTTATTATATAATGCCTTTTAAGCAATTTTAAATTTTCAAGAAGAAAAATTTTGCAAGAAAAATCGTAATAAATTTGAAATATCTTGGTTTTTTCTATAACTACAACTTATAAAGTCAGTACATACATAAATTATCAAAAGTAAAGTTGATTGAGTGATAAATGTTGCTTTACAACTCTTTAATTGTATTAATACAGTCACACATTCTCAGGACATTAAATTAGCAACTGCGAAAAATCGGTTTGATGACGAGATATCTCATCATTAGAAAAATTAGTCTGATATCGATGAACGAGAATATCACGTCGAAACCATGGAGGGTTACAATCTCAGTAATCGAAAACTTGATGGAATTTATTGTCCTTTTAATTTATGTCGTGGCGTCATCTGCCGGAAGAAATCGCAACTTTATGAAAGTTTATCCCTGAAAATAAATAAATCTAAATAGAACTCGGTAGTGAAAAGATATTGAGAAAGAATATTTTCGAAAGCATTAAAAAATATTATTACTATCAAATCATTAAAATATACTTACTAACAAATTTAATCGTAATGTAAATCCGATTGCAATTTACATTACGACTAAATTTGTTTCCTCATAAGTATTTACTTCATTTATATCCTTGTTTTTTTATTTAGAATACACACTGGATTGTTCTTTGGCATAAATTTCATTGTAAGATAATAGGTTAATATACGATGGAGACATTAAACATTTCAAACATTAAAAAAGTATATTTGTCTTCATTTTATAATAAAAGAAAAGTAAATTTTCAGTAATCCACAAGTCATTTTATCTATGTTTGGTATTTATGCAATAATTAACAAACAAATAATAATTAAACCTAAATAAAAATCACAAGGTTGGCAGTTAATTAACGTTTCACTGGAGCAACACAATGGGCTATTGGTGACACACAAGGATTATTTGTGTCATGGAATTTCTGTTATTAAATTTCAGTTCGATATTATGAACAATATTGATTTAAAATATAATAATCATAGTAACACTTCATTGACTTTTAGAACGTACAGTTTCCATGTTTTAAAGTTTTTTGAGTGATTTTATTTTACAGGTATAAGCTTACATTCTTCTCTTTTTTCAGGTATTTCTCTGCACTAAAATTTTAGAGGATCTCCGATAGGTAGCAGGTTGCAAGCGTAGTAGGCAAACCCAATAAGTCACGAAGGTCCAATGAATAAAAAGAATATACACAAGTTAATTTAAAAAGAAGACTAACATAAATGCACATGGGAGAGTGCTGGCGCACCACAATAAAGAGGCCTCGTTGCCAGAGACCGATTTAAATTATTCTTTCTCTCTTAAAAAAGGGCTCATCTGCATGCATCCCGAACCAGCCAAGTATGTGTCAAAAAATTACTTTTACTTGAAACGTAAGACCTAATTAATTTAGCTCAAGAGTGTAATACTGAAAATCTCTTTCTTTTCTTAAATCTTTTAACACAATACAAAATTAATTACAAGTATGAACGAGAAAATAGAAATTTTATCAATGGAAACAAGTATAATTTTAAATCAAAATGGCTACTTTTTATAATCTTAAGTTGTCACTTTCTTACAAATATTCAGGAAAAAAAGAAGCATGTCATAATACAAATAACTGCTATTTAGATTCGTAGTTTCATTTAGTTTTGATTTATAATGGTGCACTTGACTCCTTCGGTCCCATCAAAAGTCAGACTTAACCCCTTTTGCTGTCACACAGAAGATATATGAACGATTAAGAAACTAACGCAGATCCAAGTCTGATAGTTTCTTAAATATGTTTATATGCCAATTATTTTATTACAACAAAGGATCGTAAAATACAACTGATTTTTCAGTGAATTTTATTAAAAACTGTGTATATGCTAAATAGAAAATTGACTATACCAATGTTATGTTTGGCCGTAATAAAACTATATATGGCGTTAACTATTATCTTTCAACCACGATTTCTTAGCATAAAGAAGATAGAAACTCTGCCCGAAGACTTATTCTCGGATATGCCAGACCTCACCAATATTCTCTTTTCAAACAATTTTCTGTCTATAATAAGTGAAAGCAACTTCGGGGCCACATTCGTCAGATCAAGTTATCTATATTTAGGCAGTAAGTAACATCTTATATGCATTTACATAATCACCAGTATTTCGCTTTTACTTGCTTTGAATTTGAGAGACAGAATAAAACCTTCCGAAAAGAATTCTTGCTCAACCTTCATTATTTAATTATCCTTATTACACATTTAACTTATTACTGTCATTCTTGGTAAACAGAGGTTTATCTCATTAATTCATAATTTGAAATTTGGTCCGTACATTGTATACATCTCCGAAATAGGTTTATATATTACGGACTATAATATTTAAAAGTAAATATTTATGCAAATCAGTAATCTGTTGATAAGTATCTAATTGGTTAATATGCATGTTTGTTACACTAAGTCTTATTCATAGTAAATTATGAGTACGTAATAAATATGATTTTATACTACTCACTAAATCAACAGTAGAAACAATATCTATAAAAAGGCTCAAATGGATGTTATAAAATCGTTTACGTATAATTTAACACAAAATGTGAGTTCCACTTGAAAAAACTGCAATTTGAAAACTTTCCTAGCATAGTTGATATTTTGCCTTATAAGGGAATATTGTAAAAACAGTGTAATGAAAGTATCCCATTTCATATTTCTCGCATATAAATCCTATCCCAAAAATTTTTGGAAAAATAAAAACTATCAAATTCTGGAATAGCACTATTTTATTTTTCCGATTTCACTCTGGGTCTACCATTTTCGGATGGTTGTGTTTTTTATGGCTCAAGAACCAGATTTGGCCAAGTTGCAATAAGCAATTTTTTTTCCCGCCAATTGAATAAACACACACAAAGAAAGTTCCTACTGATACAGAAGAGAGAAATAGCTTTCAGGTTAATTTAAGGAATCTGCGCCGCCTACAGCTGGCAAGTAGATAGCGCAGAGGTAAAACATCGGAGTCACATACCATTTTAGGACACAGCTAAAATAAACCCCTGATGTTCTTGCATAACCAACACAATATAGAATATGCTTTTAAGTTATTGTTTTCTTTTAAAATGATAGGAAAGTTAAGATAAATTAGTTTTAACTCCAATACATTATACTATTAACTATTTGATTGTATATAAAGCGTAATAATGTTTAAAATTTCAGTTAATCACGAAAATAATACCGTGGTTCATACATTTCACAAAATATCTAAATATTGGTTTTAAAGTGTTCCCCATGGCTTTGTTACTATACAAAAAATAATGAAAAGTCTGAATATATAGTTATAAGATCTGTAACTTTAAATTGCAATAATCCTTAACATAACCAGATAAATAAATTAGTTAGATGACCCAAAGTGAAAAAATGCAGTCTTTGGAAGGATTGTGTGTGTGTTTTGTAGCAATAGAATGCGAGTAAACTGCAGCATAAATCTTAAGCTTAAAATCGCAGTAATTGAAAATTTGATGGATTCTGTTGTCTTTTCCATTTGTTGTCGTGGCGCCATCTGCTGGAAGTATTCGTAACTTTATTTAAGCTATTCTGACCCTGAAAACAAATAAATCTAAATAGAACTCGATAGTAAGAAGATATTGAGAATGAATATTTTTCGAAAATGTTACAATAATATTTCTCTGTATCCATCTGCAATTAACATCGCGATTAAAATTTTTTCCTCAGAAGTGTGCTTACTTCATTCATAATAGTGTTTTTATTCAGAACACACACTGGATTGCTCATTGGTGTAAAATTCTCTGATGCATAATCAGTTAGTATTCGAGAGAGACATTAAGAATGCAAATTTAAAGAAAAGTACATTTTGTTCTTATTTGCAAATTAAAAAAGGAATAACAATGGATAGACAAATGAATAAAAAAGACGAAGATGAACTTCCTTTATCCTACGCTAGACCTCAGCCTTATCATAGTTCTGGCTTTGAGTAACTTTTTAGACAAACTTATTACCAATTTTTAAAAGCATAATTTTATTTTAGCTCCTACCTTTTAAAAAACTTTTGTGACCAAATATATTTTACAAAACATGCAGTAAATTCCAAATTGTTTATACAAATTGTAAAACTTAAGGGAAATACCCATGTGGGAGAAACTCATTGAAAGGATTATAAACTCTGAGCTCAGTTTAAGTAACGGTGAAATTAATATTATGAATATCCACGTTCAAAACGTGTTATATTCCTTATGCGATAAGTAGTTTTGGAATAGAGTGGTTTTGGTGCAGAGAGAATGATATTGAGGTAGGAAAAAGGGATTTTTAATACATATATATACACATTTTATACACATATTTATATACAGGAAGTCTTAAATTTTAAAATGCTCATAAAGAAAAATATTTCTCACGCGAAGAGTAATAGTTTTAAATCTAGTGTCATTGTCATTGCATGGTCATATTCTGAGTTTAATGAATGTCAGTCTTAAGTATTAAGGAAACAAAAATGCTAGACGTGTAGATTTCAATTTCTTAATACATCTACACTATCAAAAACAATCTTATACATTAAACTTTGGATTAATATTTCATCATCAGCTTAATTACAACCAAAATAATCAATCTTCCGAAAGAATCTGATAAAAAGATATCAATACTTGTATCATGCTTAAAAACTAGTGACAAAATTTAAACAAATATCTCATTTTATTTCAGAGATTATTTTAAAACTGTGAATCGAATAGTGGATCCACTCCCCGAGAAGGAAGCTCGATTTTGTTCAAAGTGAGTATTTGCAATTAGCGCTAAGGTAGCAATATTCAAATGAGAAGGTTAAAGTGGAGCGTGAGAAAGAGGAAACGAAAGGCGAAAATAATATAATACTAAATGAATAACGCTGAAATAAAAGAGGAAATTTTTAAGGTCACACTTACATGGAGGTAGTACTTACCATAAATACGGTTTGTGAAAATACATTTGCCTCAATGATTTAAATGTTTATTACATCTAATGTAGCAAATATGTATTTATGAATAGGCCTAAAAAGTAAAGTGTGAGGATTGCTTCATTACATGAGCAATTACATTTTCAAAACTACCACTATTCTGAAAATTGATAAATTCCGATTTGAACCATATTTTTCTTTAAAGTAGGTAGCTGTGTGGTTAGTGCACTGGTTCTGGTTCAACATGCTCTGGATTCGAATCAATCCCAATCTGGCATGGGTGTTCGTAGTGGTTTAGAGTCCAGTTTAACCTTTTGAGGTGCTCACAAGCATAATTCCACCTTGCAACTTATAGTCTTCCCTGCATAACATCTAACGAGTTTTACTCTTCTTGACCAATAATCTTTCCAAAGGATTCTATTCCTAGTAAAGGACCCATAGAAAATCTTTCCGACCGATTCTATTTTAAGCTAAGGACCAATAGAATCGTTTCAAATGATTATATTCTAAAGAAAGGGCAAACAGAATCCTCCCAAATATTCTATTCTGACGAAAAGACCATGACCAATGAAAATGACCCATCCTGACAAAGGATTCTATTCAAAGGAAAGGAGCAATAGAATCGTTCCAAAGGATTCTATTCAAAGGAAAAGACGAATAGAATAGTTCCAAATGATTATATTCAATAGAATGTACATATAGAATCCTTCCAAATTATATATTCTTAGAAATAGAATCCTTCCAAATTATATATTCTTAGAAATAGAATCCTTCCAAATTATATATTCTTAGAAATAGAATCCTTCTAAAGTATTCTATTCTACCAAAGTATTATATTCTAAGGAAAGGAGCAGTATAATCGTTGCAAAGGATAATATTCTAAGGAAAAGACAAATAAAATCTCTTTAAAGGTTGAGAGAACCCTTAGATTCTTTCACCCAATAGATGTGGTTATTTAGCCAATATGTGTGTTGTGGGGTCAAAGCAATATAATATTGCTCAGAAATCTCGCGACGCTCAGTGGGTTAAACCTTAGGTTCCCTCTAAACATCCATCCTGTAACAAAACAGACCTTATAGGGACAAATCAAACTAGAATTAAGGGTAATCATTGTTAAAAATGTAACTGTATAGCACTTAGTTTTCCAGTAACACTGCAAAGAATAGTTTATTCCAAAAAAAGGACTTTGTTCTTCAACGAATGCAATATGAAACCTAACTAAAATAAGTAATTCTGAGAAACAGGTTTTATTCAAAATTCTTCTTGTGGAAATTTTTAATTTTTGAAAACAAAGTTAACAAAAGCTTTCCGTTTTTCTAGAAAACAAAACAGAATTTCACACATTTGCTGTTCCAGTGTAGCCTACATACGTTAAACTATCATACAATCCGTGAAAATAAAAATGTTTCTAATTTACATGCTGCATAAAAGTAAATTAAATTCTAAAAATTCAGCCCACGATCTTACGCAACTCAAAACAACATTTCGCCTTAATTGTTTCACAATGCGTTGTGCAAGCGTTGTTATGTGTATTTATTACAAGGAAGAACTACAATCGACGAATCCTTGACTACATTCCATAATTTGAAAATAAAAAATTCTAGATAGTGAGTGTCTACAAATTAACGCATTCGATAAGTTTTATTCTTAATTTTTGCTTTGCTTGAACATTCGATTTAAGAATGAGGTTTAAGATTATTGGTCTCCAACTTGTGCTCTTTTTTCTCAACGTTGAAGCAGTATTTCGTACATTGGAATGCATTGGATGTCGTAAGTATTAGAAATGGTAATCATAATCAAATTTATATTTTAGAGCAGCAGAATTACTCCGCGTTACTCGAGTTGAATTGGTTTGCAACTGTACATCTTAAAAAATTGTTATTGTGAATGGGTCCCCTCTTGATTCGTTTCCTGTATAACGTTGTAATTTAAATTTAAAAAATGCCGAATCAACGGAGAATTGTCTATTCCTCAGTTTTAAAACCAATATTTTGTAGTTGCAGCACTTTTACACAACTAGCATCCCTTGCACAACAAAAGATGCTACATTTTAAAATTTCATCATCATTAAGGGAAAGGGGACAAGTGAATTTCATAAAATATTTATAAGTGATTTGTTAAAGTAAATACATTTTTCTTGAAAATTCTATTAATAGGACAATTATAAAGAACTTGTTTTAAAATTGAATGTCTTCAGAGGAAGCATAGATAACCGATTACAGGTATTCAAAAAACTGTAGGTTGATTTCATAGCGTTTTTTTTTAAAGTAAATCGCTGTTTTCAACAAACTTTCAACGGGTATTACGAGTTTGCTTACGAGTAGCTCCAACTGTACGACGAATCACTACGACGAAATTTTTATATTTGAAAAGTGTAATTAGGATGTTTTCTATAACATCAATATTCTTTCGATATTGGTATACTTCAAATACTTAAAATTTGTTCACTAACTTACATGCTGTTGGAAATCGAATCGTCAAAGTACTTTTTCAATTCAGGTAATCAGTTTCTGAATGGTTTCCATGTATCTGTTCAGAATGAGAAAGATATTATTTGCGTATTGAGTACAGCTTTCAATAAAATGAAGTAATTTAGTTTGAAATATGGGTAAAATGTACATTTTAATTTGTATTTCTCGCTTTGTAAAGGAAACCTGTCAAAAAAATGTAAAATACCTTCAATATCTTTTTCTTACAAAACAATGAGGTAATAATAATTGTGAACGCTGAAGCAGAACTGAATTGTGATAAAATATTATTGTTATACGTCTTTAAAATTAATTTCCAACGCTATCAAGGTTCTAGTGGCCTTGCATCTGAGTTTCAACCACAATCGCAATGCTCAATTTATTCTGCGGTGCCAGAAAAACTGGTACAGACAATCCTATGTAAAATCCATAGAATTTCCTGCAATGCACGTCATTGGTTGAGTCTGCCATTGCATATATAAAGAGATAGACACCTGAAGAAGTATCTTAAGCTATTCAACAGTGAGAACAGAGTTATCACGATTTAAGCAATTTTCACCCAGGTAAAATAGTTGGAGCTCGTAAGATGGGTCATAGCGTTTCAGAAATAGATGAGTACTTTGTATTTCACATACAAGTATTTCAAAAGTTTAATGGGACTATAAGAATTCTGAAAAACCTGTAACTTACTACAGCAGTGTGATTGCAAAGGGATGAACGTGACCAGCGTAGACTGGTAATAATCGATAAGCGTTCAACACTTCCTTAAATAACATCGGAATTCAATGTTGGGCCCTCAACGAACATCAGCAGGAATACTGCACAACGTTCCCACAAAGCTATAGGCCTTAGGAGCCGACGCCCGATTCTACTACCCTTGAAGACTATTCGACGCACAACTATGCACCTCTCCTGGGCTCGGGAACACAGCCACTGGACACCTGTTTGGGGAATATGGAAGGATCCTTGCAAGGAGAAAACTCCATTAAGCCATGGATTCCGCATGTCAACATGGGGACAGGTTTGTGATGGCTCCGTATAGTGTGGGATTTGATTAGCTGGTATTCAATGGGACCCCTGTAGGCCTCAAAACGTTTCTCGTCCTGGTACGCCTCTTTGACGAGTTACACCCGTTCATGTCCTGCGTTCATTCCGATGGGTTTGGTCTCTTCCAATAGGACAATGCGCCGCCACACAAGTTCAGACACCAAATTATTGTTAGAACACTTACTATACCTCAACATTAGCGAACAAATCTGGGATGCCATGCAACGCGCTGTGGAATACAGAAGTATTTCACATGGGAATACAACTGAATTGTGAACATCTTTGCAGGAAGTAAGGTGTTCATTGCCTACAAATTACTTCCGCAAGCTCGTTAAGTACATGCCCGGTCGTATTTCTGCAATTCTACGCTCCCGTGGGAGGCCTACCAAGTATTAGACTGATGGACCAGCTTTCCTGGAACTCCTATGCATAACTCAGCTTCTCTAACAGTGCAAGTTGAGGTATGTTAAGGTTTAATGTATATAACAATTTAATATAAAATTTCACATAAAAACAATGTAATACATTTTCATGAAATGCTGTTTTATAAAACATGTAGCATTTCATGAAAATGTATTAAATTGTTTTTATGTGATACTTGCACAATCGAACAAACACATAAACAGACTTGAAACATGAAGACAGAAAGACTGGCGCTATGAAATTCAATATCTAAGTTGCTGTAAGTACTCAAAGTTTTAAAAAAGTTCATGAAAATGCATCCAGCCATTTGATCTAACTGTAGGTACGAACATACAGACAGACAAGAAATGCGGAAGCCCTACTTTTGTATTAAAATGTCTCAAAACATCCTTTTAATGAAATTTTCAACTATAAGCCACTATTCATCAAGGGGTTTTTTATGAAAAATAAACTAATGAATGTCAAAATGTTGAATTTTAATTTTTGAATATCAATGAGTTTTCTTTCTATAAAACATTTATTAGGAAAACCATTCCTCTTTTACTCGGGCTAATTTCTTTCATATCGAAAAATGACTCTTCGACATTAGATCAACAGCTTAAAAGTAAAATATTTATTCAGGTTTTCCATAATCAGTTCCTTTCTGAAAGATAAAATAATTTTTGAATATAGGGTATTAAATTTTATTTATTTTTCAGACACTGATACATCCCTTGCATACAAGTACTTCTCAAAATGTCACAACAAATTACCTGCTAGGGTAAGTGATAGCACTTACATATTTTGGAAAGTACTAAAAATTCTGAATTAAATTTTAATTGTTCTTAAATAATACAAACAATTTAATTGTTTGTAAATAATGTTTTCTCGAAAGCGCAGTCTCAATAAGCCACAATTTTTCCTCTCAATTTCAGAAACGTGATCGTTTGACTGCCGTATTTTTCGACGAGGCAGAATTAAGCTTCTATACACACAATAAGAAAACACAATTCCAATACTTAAAACCGGTTCTCTGTTCTCTCTTTTTATACTGCGTTACTGGCGCATATGACTTGTAGATTGCAGTGCTAATTATTTGTATATCCTTCCATGATCTACACATTGTGCAAATTTCAAGGTTATTATATGCTTCCTTCATGGTGTTGCATTTTCGATGACCAGCAATGCATATCGTAAAGCAAAAAATTTTATCTAGTTTATACTGCCATCTATACGTTCAGGTAAAAATAGTTTTTAGGCCATAGTTTGTAATAAAGCAAGATAGTAACTTTAAATACTGTACGAGTCTCGGTAACCTTGCTTTATTGTGTTTGACATTCTTCAATTGGTAATTTTTAAAAACTTCTTTAAATTCTTTTAATGCTGATGAATGAAAAAAATTAAGTCCAGAGCTTTTTAAAAAATAAACTTTAATATGAGTTGTGAGTTTTAAATGTCAACGTTGTTTCAAAATTTCAGGTACAAATTTTAAGGGGTGGTAGGGAACACAAAATTAATTTTAAGGGGAGGTAGGGAATACGAAAGTAAACCGTTTTCATAAGTGGTATATGTTTGCAGGCGTCACCCGGATGTGTTAGAGGTCATACTAAGGTTAGAAATGAAAGGCAGCAAGTATTTCAACATTTTTTACTATCCCTAATTTTACAGTTTGGCAGCAGTTTTTACAATATTCCGTGAAATCTTCCGATTCCCCACAAAGTCTGGCACAAAAGCTAATACGTTTGGTAATTTAGCACGCTTTTCGGGGATACCGTTCACGGCACAAACTTCCAGCTGTCCGTTAGTTTCTTTTAACCTTCCTATATGCAAGGTGCATGTGACAACCATCTCAATATTCGTAAAATGATACATGTTACTCGTGCGAATACAACGTCTAAAATGACAATCGCCCAAATTGGCCTCGAGGAATTGCTAAAAGTATAGGACGAATAAAAAATAAAATAATATAAGTAAGATATAACAATACGCGGCACATTCTCGCAAAAACCAACGTACGAATTCACCCCGCTGGTGATAATCGCTTGATTCCAATGATTGGATCCATTGAATGTGAAACCAGTGTAACGATTCCCCCTGTAATACACGCCACAAGTTGGAATGAAGTACACCAATATGGTGGGAAGTAGTCCTTGTACTTGTACTTGGATTCAGTTCATTTCCTATACGACCGCATCTTCCATGGCAGGGGTGCGCGCCGTTCGCCCGACCACAATGGCTGCTTACTGCGAATGATCCCCTTTTACACAATCTGGTGCAAACGTTCGATGATGGGGGAACCTGTTTGGGAACCGTTCACGGTACAATCGCAATGCGACACCTGTTTCCATTAGTTGCCCCAAACTCTAAGTGCATATCTGCCATCTCAGAATTACTGTAACGATGCATCCTGCTCCTGCAATGTCAACGACTCGAATGGCGATGGCTCGCGCTGCCCAGCTCAATTTTTGTCAAATAATTCCATATAGCACACTCGCAACACAGAAAAAAAATGTTGGCGAATGAGGAAATAGCTTTTAGATGTTCAAATATACCAAATCACCTTTCAAGCACATGGGACTCAATTGAAGTGGGCGTTCAGAATCGAATTTTGGTAACAGACTGGGGTATGAACTATGAGGTCACGCACTGCATTAGAAATAAGGATTAACCTCAGTTCACAAAATGCTGTTTGGTGTTTTTTGACTAATCTCTTCCAGTTGGAGGAACTAAATGTGCACATCAATGCTTGTATAGATTTTAAAGGAATTTAAATAAGGCATGAAAAGAGAGACTACACTATCAATTGAAATAAGGAGAAATTTCAGCTTAGATCTTTGCGTGGGTCTTCTAATTTACAATATTGAACAGAAAAAATTTCTATTTTTACTATAACTTCTATTTCTACTACTACTCAATTATGCAGGGAAGGAGTTGAGACCCTACTGCATTGTATTACAAAAATAGTGCACGCCATACATTTATTGTTGCTCTTTTTTATTGTACATTAATATTCTTCCTGAAAATTACATTTGACGTCCTTATTATTCTGTACACTGCTATAAACTAATATTCTATGCCTGAACATTAGGATATAAGTGCATATGGTG
Organism: Meta bourneti; assembly: GCA_933210815.1. Taxonomy (NCBI): domain Eukaryota; kingdom Metazoa; phylum Arthropoda; class Arachnida; order Araneae; family Tetragnathidae; genus Meta; species Meta bourneti. The sequence continues at coordinate 28,955,073 of OW119923.1, read as the reverse complement.
AGAAAAATCAATTTATGTTTTCTCTACAACAAAATATCTTGAATCATATAATTTCAATGTACGTATATCTTAAGATTTTAAATTCCTTTGAATGGTTTAAAAATTGTAAATATAGTTCACTGAGGACAAACAAAGGCTGAATCATTTGAGGCACATGTCCAGTTTCATACGGAATCTCAACAAGCACCAAATTCCTTTTAAATTTGTTTTAGATTCGAAGCAATGGAGAAAAATGCATACAAAGCGTAACCAGATCAGGAGAATTAGAAACTCAATGGAGAAAAATTTGTGAAAATCGAGAATTAGTGCATCAAGTATGTTTTTCCCTCTTTTTTATAATATCGGTATTGGTATTGGTATTGGTATTTTCAATTTTTTTTTTTTTTATAATATCAAACAACACATACCTTTCCTTGTTTTATTATTACTGTGGTTTTCGGGGCCACGGTAGCCCAGTTGGAAGAGCAACGGATTTGCAACAGGAGGGTTATGAATCGTCGTGTCACGGGGGCTGGTGCAGGTTAAGTCTGTCGTAGCCTCAAATTTCCTCACGTTGGCGTGGTGTGGAAATTTGGAGAGTGGTGCCAGCTCAAGTATTACCTCGTCATCTGATCGTGGTTCAAATTTACGTGGTGTTGTCTTCGGATCTTTCACTTGGGGAGTGATCCTGGACCGCCGCCAATAGCCCGTTGTGCTTCTTCAGTGTGACGTTAATTAACTACCCTACCTTACCTAACCGTGATTTGCAGTGCTGCCATAGAAGACGACTTTTTACTTTTATTTTTCAAGCAAAGCGACTTGGAATATCTTTTAAAGCAAAGTAGTCTAAAGCTCTTATTTTCAAAACTTTGACGACTTTTTGAAAATTTTGGCGACTTTTGAAAATTCACCCAAGGTTAACGAAAGGTTGGTCCCTTTTTTTAACTAGCTGGTGGAAAAATATTTTTCAGATTTTTCTTCAAAGAAAGTTATACGAGACTCCAATTTCGAAGTTTCGGCACCAGTCGTGGTAAACGTGAAAGAAACATCGGAATTTGTGGTTGCTTGATTGTCATGAAAACATTAAGAAAATATTTAGTTTTTAATTTTATATTAATATTTCTTGGCGAGATTTTTAGTGTCTATTTCACACTTAATTAGCGCATTTTTGTGCTTAGCCTATTTATTTTAAAGCAACTAAAATTACTACTAAAATAGGGTTTAAAAGGAGACTTTGCTATTTTTAAAAAGTTATGCTACTAATGCTACTGTTTCACTTTGGATGTGACGGCCTTGGATTTGTAATTATTCACAGTTAAATTTGTGAGTCGTAGAGATAAGATACTAAAGAGATCTTAACCACTCTTAAGTGGAATTTCTGAGAGGGAAACAATTTAAAACGATCAGAGGCGAAGGAAGACATGGGTTTTATTTATCCTTTTCACCAAACGCTGAACTTTATGACAGAAAACTTTTAAGACTTTGAAAAAAAGTTTTAAAACATTTTAATTTTTATTTCAGTGTTTTCGAAACCTAAGGAACCTGATATTAAAGAAATCAATTTAAATTTCTCAATTCACTAATTTGACGAATTCAGAAGTACAGAGTATCAGTAATTCATTCGCTCAATGTTTTATATTCATGCAACAAATAAATAATAATTAGATCTAAATAAAAATCACAAGGACTACTTGGTCATGGAATTTCTGTTATTAAATTGCAGTAAGTATATTGTGAACAATATTGATTTAAAATATAATGTGGAATCATTGTACCACTTCATTGACTTTTTGATCAAGCAGTTTCCACGTTTTAAAGTTTTGAGTAATTTAATTTTGCATGTGTAAGCTGATAGTTCTTCTATTTTCAGATATTTCTCTGCACTAAAATCTCAGAGGGATCTCCGGTAGGTCGAATATTCTTATGTATTTTGCAAACGAATGCTCTCTTCCTTTACAATTTTCACAAAAGTTAATTGCGTTAATTATACTAAAACACTGTATAAAGACTAATGTTTCAAATTACACAAAAATAAAATTTGGATATCGTTAGCATACATTCCTCATGTGTTTTCGTTATACAGGGAGTAAAGGCCTTATACATCCACTGAACTCTCCAATTGGTTTTGATGAGGTATCTCATACATCAAGATCTGACCAATTTTGATGACAAGATATCTCATACATCAAGATCTGAACAATTTTGATGACAAGATATCTCGTCGTCAATACATTACCGATTTTTTTATGGTGATAAGATCTGGTCAGGTTTTTTCCTAAAGACGAGATATTTCGTCTATCAAGATCTGGTCAGTTTTGCTAATGACAAGAGATACGCCGTCGAGACAACCACCAGGAGAGTTAACTGTCAAACGCAGTTAGCTTCAGTTATGAAAGGGAAGTATAGGTATAGTATAGGACAGTGCGCTATAAGATGATACCGTTTGCAGCGCCTCTAGAGGTAAAAATTAGAAATTATCATGTCTATCTCAAAAATTATACAAGATATAGAAAAAAGTTATTCACAAAGTTGTCGATTTTGAGTTTTGGAGTGATTATGATTGCCAATTAAGTTCATTTTCAGTAAAAATGAGGAACTTTCAGCGTATAGTCTTGTACTAATCAATATTTATTATTTGTGGTACCCTTGCACCATGGATTCGATGTTTTTGAATTACATTATCATTGTGAGAGGACGGCATATTAAACTGTTACGGCATTCGTAGTTAATTTATTTTGAAGCACATTTTTTTCTTAAGAATTTTATTCAGCCGCACGTGAAATAACGGAGTTTGTTTTTAAAACAAATATAATCAGCGTAGAAAAAGCAAACTCAATCGATTACACTTTTTACAAAATCACTGCTTTCAATGAATGTTTCACAGGTACCTAAGTTGGATACGAACAGTTTCAACTTCAAGTAAGCAACCTCGACATTCTGCAACTTAAGACGAAAAAATTTCTATTTTTCAACAGTCCTAGTTTACATACTTTTTTATTATGATATTATTCCAAGATCAGCAAAGTCGTATTTAAAATTCGCTTTCCTCCAACAGAAAAATCTAGTTTTAAATCGAATCCTTAAGGTACTTTTTTCAATTGAGACTCGGTTTCTATATGAAAACCACGTACCTATTTAGAATGATAGATGTAGTTACTTGAATATGGAGTACAGCTTTCAATAATACCCATGAAACATGAAAAACAAATGTAAATTAAATTGATTTTAATCGTCTTGTAATGAAAATATGCCAAAATTTAGAAATATCTTTGAACTACAACGTATGGCTACCCGTTTTGATATAACGCAACATATCTTATTTTAGAATAACTTTATTTTAACTTTACCAGTTATTTTAAAATAAGAAGTTATACATCTTACTTAAAAAAGTTTCCATTTATTTTTATGAAACAGGACTCTACAAACTATAACGTATGTAACCAGACTTAAGGAAATTTCGTCGAAATATATATAGACAACCAAGAAATTACCCATGTCTAGTGGTATTTGGCAGAAAATAAAATAATACTATAATAATATAATAATATAATAATAATAGAATAATTACAATTTAACTCCTAAATAATATATCTGTAATATGGAAAATAATAGAACACATAAATACAAACAGAAACGAAATTCTGGTCATTGAAAAATGTAGAATTCTGAAAAACGAAAGATCTGAGCAAGCGTGTCGAATTTCGACGTCATGAGAATATTCTGAAATAGAGAAATTCGAAAAAGACGCTTGAAAAATATTGAAAGACAATAATGAATTATTTACAAAAGAACACAAATTTACAAAACTTAGAAATGCTAAAATATGACCACAACATTTCTGTCTTAACTCAAATAAACAAACACGGAATTCTAAATCTAATTTTAAAAATAAAACATTAATTCTGGCGCTGCCAGATCCGCATTGCAAAATTACGCTTTTATGATCAATGAGCTTTTTTTTTGGCTTTTCGTGTTCCATTACAAAATGCAAGTTGTGTATAATTAAGTATTTTAAATATCCATTTTTCATCATTAAAATATTCTTAAATTATTTATATTGTGGAAAGAAATAAAAAATCAGTTCAAACATAATTAGAATTTTAAATTGTTTAAATATAACGTTTCGGAAAAAATTGTTTTTCGAGCAATACTGGTTAAACAATTTTATTAGAAAATTTGATTTTCGATCAATACTGGTAAAACAAACTGACTTGCGTACCGCAATCGTTTTATGCTCAATGTTTTTCCTATGGCAATTTCGAATTGATTTAGCCCCCTCTGCACACCTAGATTAAAGAGAACGGGGTTAATATGTTGCTTGAGTTACTCGCAGGGTTCCAAAGTATAAGTGTACCAAATTTGGTGTGGATTGGTCAAACGGTGTAAATTTCTATAGAGAACATACAGACAGAGACAGACGCCAACTCTGCCTTATATGTATATAAGATTAGCAGAACAATACTAATCAAATTCACCAACTCAATATCTGGAATTTGCTTTTTGAAGCCTTTTTGAATATCTTCCGTGTAGCATTTCAGCCTGTATAGCAAACTACTCCTATTTGTATACTGAACTGAGATTTTGCCAAGTTAAATTACCAGTCTGCAAATTTCCGGACAATCCAACGACTCATTTTTGGAGTTGTATTTGCACAGTGAACAAGAATGTACATTCCAAGAGTTTTTGTAATATAGAGTATCTAACTGAACATAATATCTAAAAATTTCTTAGGTAATTTATCGAATGGTAGGAACGATTCCAGGAAAATTAAACTCAAAAGTTTTTTTAAATATGAATTAAGAAATATCTCTTCCAGACGAAAAATGCGTGAAAGATTATTTAACAAATTTTCATGAGCAAATAAGAATTCATTTATTTCAATCCTCCTAGTGTTTTATCTTCTCTTCGAAAACTATCCTGTAGTGTCTAGCCTCTGGTTCAAAAACCTGTTCCAAACTGTCACGAGTTCTGGGTAAGAGATTATTTGTTTTTCGTACTTGTATCTTCAGTCTCCTTGGAGTAATAGGGTAATTTTGTACGAGATATCTCGTCGAAACAGTTCGTCGGAGGTCAACAAATATATAACAAGGTGATATTTTATATTCGTTTCTCTAAACTTGTCAAATTAGAAATAATTGTTTGAAATAAAATAACATATCCTGCCATGAACATACACATGTTAAATAAAAATGATTTTATTTTTCTGTTCTATATACATTCGCTAACATTATGTATTCATTTTATAGGGTGGTGAAAAAGAGAAGGTAGGTCAGAAAAATCCTAAAATTGTATTGGTCTTTTGTATATTATTATGAGACATTATTCTTTTTCTTGTCTTGTTTTTCGATCCATTTCTTCTTTCTTCTGTTATGGATGTCATAAAGAATGCTGGTGCTGGGGTGTATATGAGGCACTTCACGATGTTGGAATGGCTTCGAAGTGCTGCTGTTTCCATGGGCCTAGAGGCTATCGGAGAAAGAAACGAATTTGCTATTGTCACTTTTGTTGACTCTCAATCCACAATAAAGACGATTACATCTTTCTCTCACAGTTACTCAGCATCCATTCATTACTGCCTCCACAATTACTCATCATCCATCGATTACTGCCTCACAGTTGCTAAGAATCTATTGATTACTGTATCCACAGTTAGCATCCACTGATTACTGCCTCCCCAGTAACTCAATTGTCCCAGGATCCACCCATATATGTGAAATATAAGTAGACTAAACATTGCTATTGATAAGAGCTTCAAAAAGCGTGACCAACGTGTCGACTACTAGTCACTTGACTGTTCTGTGAAAAATGTACTTGTTTGACCGATTTGGTATCTTATCTCCTCGCTTGGTGGTGTAACATTGTATGACAGGGTAGGTGTGTGAATATGCGTTTCTATAGAGTGACGACAAAAGTGGCAAAATCGCAAAGTCTACTGCAATCAGATGATCAATCAATGGACCAATCAGATGATGAATGAATGGATGGGCGTCTTCTCCCGTCCCATGGAAAAATCAGATGATTAATGATAGTTTCCACCCAGCAGACAAAGTAGTCTAAGGGTCACGTTACTACTAGTTTTGGTCACATCATCCTAGGCATACAAAAAGGTTATCATTGCTCACTCTACTTTTATACTTTCTTTATGGATCCACCAAGAAATATAGGAATCGCTTGTTTTTGTGTTTGCTCTTGACACTACCCATAAAATCATGTATACCGAATTGGCTTGTCAAAATCTCCAACTTGCCATCTGCCTCTCTCTGTGTGTAGCCTTTCAGACGTGACAGGAATCCACCTCAGCAGTTTCCCTGATCTTTGGCTTCGAACTGAATAATACTTCTCTGATAGAGTTACATATTTTATTTCTGTTTCTGGACTATATCGGGTCTGCAAGACACAAAATCATGGTGGAGAGTCTGAGGTCTGGCATAGGATAAAGGAAATTTTCATCCTCTTTCTATCTTCTGCTTCGATTTCTACCTCTTCTTTATTTCTATCTGGTTGTATGTTTTGTGACGAACTTAGCTACCACTACAAAAAATTAACTTGCGATACAATAGTATATATAGCAGTGTAACCCAAATTTACCATAGAGTATTTTTTAGTAGACAAAGTTGCACTGTTTCACACGAGCTCACTAAATTGGTGACCGACGAACGTGATTTGAACGCGCAAACTTTATAAACTTCGATGGATGGTCTACGATGAGTTGTTGAATTTGCCAATGCGATGCTAATCACTTTCTGTGATAGAAGACACTGATCATATTCCTGTCACAGCTTTACTCCATTCGTTGCTGCTCAACCTTCTCTCTACAAGGTGACTCTCACTCGGCTGCTAAAGGAAACACAGAAACTTGACTACTCATGCGAAAGTACACCAGTGATCTTAATACAGCTCTCACGGTCCCACGCAAATGGCAATCACTCAAATGGTGGCATCTATCGCATTCGGCTACCGCTAAATTTTGGAGAAGTATTGTGGCGCACTTAGCGACCACTACAAAAAAATTAACTTACGATACAATAGTATATATAGCAGTGCAACCCAACTCAACCATGGAGTACTTTTTGTAGACAAAGTTGCACTGTTTCACACGAGCTCACTAAAGTTTCTTTGTTAAATGATAAAAGACATTTCTACTTTCAAATATGTAAATCACATAAATGTATTTTCTTATTTGAATTTACAGATAGAACAAAAGGCTATGCTGGATTACCTGGTAAGTGTTTTTTAATACACCTAACACTATTTTTTATCATTCAAATATTTTAAACTCTTAAATATTAAATCAAATTTTTTGAAATATTTCTATTTAAACTTTTCCATAGCATGTATTTTCCATGAAACGTTCCTTAAAATGTAATGTGAAGTTTAAATAGCTGCACGGAAACATTAATTAATAGAGTTGAGAAACTTTTAAGAAATGAAGCATACGATATCGTACTATTAAGGTTTATTTTCTAGGTATGCATTTACGCCATTAAACAAGATGATTGTATTGGTCCTATACAGAAAAAGATAGAAGAGTAAGTACTTAATCCTATTTTGAAGAATAAACTTTCTAATTTAAAATTCACCTTTTTTATAGCTTCCTTAACTAACAATTAGGTTAGTAAAATCAATAATGGAAAATTTTCATTTGCTTTATATTTGCTTAAGAATAAAACAGTTTTGAACTCTTAAAAATGTTTTAAATTATCTTATTTAACCCTTTGAATGGGCGCACACGCATATATACTCTCAGCAACTCAGTCTTCACGGATGACTTCTAATCAGTTTCGACCTTCTTGACCAATAGAATGTTTCCTAGGACTAGGAATGTTTCCTAGGTTGATGTGGCTATTTAGTCATCAAATGTGATATAGGATAGAAGGAATACTACATTACTCAGAAATCTCGTGAATCTCAGAGGGTTAACTTGAATAAATAGGAACAAAAGCTCAAAAGATAAAACTTAAGTTTCAAGGTAGGTAGGTATTTAATAAACGTCGCAATGAGCAAAACAACGGGCTATTCGCGACGTTCCGGGTTCAAACCCGAAGGGAAAGATCTGAGGACAATAACAAGTAATTTTAAGCCACGGTCAGATGATGAAGTCACACCTGAACTGGCACCCCAAACTTCCACACCACGCCAACGTGAGGACATTTGAGGCCACGACAAATTTAAAGTGCACCAGCCCCCACCCCATGTACATGACTGTCTTTGGTTGGATTTGAACTCGCAACCCGTTACTTTTCAAACCGGCCAACCGCGGCCCTAAATTTTAAGTGAAATACATTGAATTTATTTCCCTGGTGAATTATTTTATCCTTAAACTCCACACGCATTGACTGTTTCGGTTGATAAAATCATCGCAGAATCTTTTTATACTCGTAGTACAATATTACACAGATTCCACGTTTCTTACTGTTAACAAAATTAAACAACTATTATGGTGTCGAATAAAAAGGTTTCCAAACACAAGAGACCGCTATTTTTGTATGCATAAATGACGACAATGCGCCCCACCATTGGCCGAGAGGCTAAAGGCGTCACTCTTAACCCTCCAAGTGGTTTCGACGGTATCTTGTCCATCAAGATCTGACAAATTTCGCTAATAACGAGATATCTCATCATCGAGATATTATCGTTTTTTAGTACGGGATCTGGTCAGTTTTCAGTTTTCTTTAGAGACGGCGAGATCTTGATGAACGAGGTCTCTCGTCCTTCAAGATCTGGTTAATTTTGATTATGACGAGATACCTCGTCGAGACAACCACCTGGAGGATTAAGAAACCGGTAAACTGAAATGCTTGGTTGAGTTCGAATCTCACAGTTAGTTAGTTTGGGGTTTTATGGTCCAAGGGTCATATATGGCCAAGCTATACGAAAAAAAGTGAGGTAAATGGGCGTACAGATAGGAAAGCTTTACTGACACAGAATAGAGAAATGCACCCAGGGAGAAATTCGAATATAGTATGAGACGAAGTTGGGTTGGCTGCTTGAAGTGTCCTGGTTTTTTCAAGGCTATAAGTAAATGCAAGGATAAAAACTCCAGGATAACTTATATCCTTTTCCAGTGAGTACGATGTGATTGCATCTCCCATGATGCTACGAGGGTAACGCAGAAACTGTCTCGTTCTCGCCAACTAATGCTTCAAGGGTCATAGATCCATAAGCTAGCATCGAAACAAAATATGTCTTAACAACGTTATAAAACACGTTCTTCTCAACTAATGCTTGAAAGATCATAAATCCATAAGCTGGCATCGGAAAAAGTGACATAACGTTATAAACCACGTTCTTGCCAACTAATGCTTGAAGGGTTGTAGATCCATAAGCTGGCAGGAAAAAATGTGTTTTAACAACGTTATAAACCACGTTTACATCATTGAATATTGTATTAGATATCCAAATTGTAGAATATATATAATCAAAATATTTTTCTAAATATTATATGTATAACACTGCCCAACATATACTTTGGTGCCGGGTTTTTTAACTGATTTTATGTGTATTTCATGTGCCTAAAACAAATATGACGTTAGTTTTTGACGGTCACCTCTTGTTTGTGAGATATGACAGTAGCATTATTTACGTTAACACATTAAATTGGGCTTAGGGTATAGGATTTAAATTAAAAAACCTTTTCCTTAATAAATTTTGTAAAACATTTTAATTAATTGAAAAAATTAGAAATGAGAAGAATCAAATAAAACAAAAGGAATATCTAATTTGTTCCACTCCGAGAGCTGCTTTTGTTTAAAATTCTTGCGTGAACTTTGTTTAGTCTCTTTGCAGATTCCAACAGTAATCTGCCATCATATGAGTATCCCATCTGCCCTGGTATTGGTCCTCCATTGTCTTTATGTCCTGGTGAAATCGTTCACCTTGTTCTTCACTAGTATCGCTAAGATTTTCAGGAAAACGGTCCAGATGGCTGTGCAAGTAATGACCCTTTATGCTCATTACAACCAAGGTCTCTGAAGTTGTTAAGCATGCTTTTAACTAGTTCAACATAGTTTTCAGCCTTGTGGTTGCCCAGAAAGTTCTTGACAACAAGGACAAATGAGATCCACGCTTTTTGCTCTGTCTCATTCATGGAATCCATGAAATGCGGATCGTTTATGAGCTGTCTGATTTGAGGACCATCAAAAGTTCCAGCTTTAAGTTTTTCTATACTTATTCCAGACATTTTTTGTCCTGTGTATGCAAAGCAAGGGCTATCCTGATCAAGAGCTTTCATGAACTGTTTCATTAACCCTAGCTTTATATGCAACGGAGGCAAGATGATTCTGTCTCGTCCGAATAAGGGTTCACGAATGACATTTCTTTCTCCAACAACCATGTTCTCTCTCGTAGGCCACTCTTTTCTTATCCAGTGGTATTTTTGGCTCTGCTATCCCATAGACACAAGCAGCAAGGATATTTCGTGTAGCCCCCTTGCTGACTAAGAAGAAAGTTAACCATTTTTAAGTCCACACAAACTACCTATTGATGTTCGTGAAATTTAATCTTCTGCATGACCAAAGCCATGGTAACATATTCTTCTTTCATTTTCGTTGAGTGAGCAATGGGTATTGACCCGTATTTGTTGCCACTGTGTAAAAGTACACACTTCAAACTCCGCTTAGAGCTGTAAATAAACAGTCGCCAATCAATTGGGAAATATTCAGGGAGATCAATTTTTATCAGTCCTCTAACATCTTGACAAAACACAAGATCGTTTTCATGAGAAAAGAAAGATAGCAAATCATTTCCCTAGTACGGTGGAATGTAATTTTGTTCCACTACAAGCAGATTCTTATCATTTAATCTAGAAGCAAGTAATTCAGATGATTCTTTTGAGAGACTCAGATCCCTTATCAGGTCACTTAACTCGTTTTGATTGAAACGTTGAGGACTTGATGCTCCTTCATAATCGCTCCCTCGGTCCGTATTACAAGGAACATCAGAAAGATGAAATTCATCCTCAGAGATCTCTGGAAACTGAAGGAATAGGGATTTCGTCTGAGTGAGGAACAGTCCGTCTTGCAGAGGCTAAATCATGATATGTCCACTTGCTGCGGTTACTTCGGTTTATGCCGGTAATATTCACGATACAAAAATAACAGTCATCAAAGGGGTTTATGGGTTCCCTCCAAACTGTTGGGACACCAAATTTTAAACTCCTTCTCTTCCCATTAGTCCACTGTCGTAGGTGTTCTGTACAAGTTTTACACACAGTGTGTGGAGCCCAAACTTTATCTTGGTCACCAAGCCTAGCGCCAAAGTACCCAAGGTAAACTCTTTTAACAAAATCAGAAATGGCATTTCTGTTCTCTTTTAGGGTGTACTCACCACATGTGTAGCAAAATACATCAGGATGATTAATACAACTTCTTCGACTGGATGCCTTTCTTTCTTTTCATCAATCCGCAAAACAAGAACTTCATAAGTTATGTTAGATGTAAACACTAGGTTATGTCAATAAATATGGCTTCATACAATCAGCTGATAGCGGTACAGAGAAGAAGGAAGAAAAAAGCAGAAACCACAATCCACATAAAAACCACTGCTCAATGAGTTGTATAATAAAGTATTTTATAATTTAGCTACGCTGATTCTAAAAAAGTAGAGCTGATAGAGAAAAACTGTTTTCATATTTGAAACTAGCACACCAAATATAGTCAAAATCAGTTTAAAAAAATATCAGGCACCAAACAAAATATTTTTTGTAAGGCTGTGTAATTGTTTATAAAAATAATGTAAATACTGTTCACTAGAAATTCTAGTGTAATGAAAATGAACGAATTTCGTTGAGAATTGTCATTTGTGAAAACTGTATGAAATTTTTTCTCTTGTTCTACATAAACGATGTACTCAAAATTACGTTGTTTTATTCTAGGGAAAGAAAAAAGAAAATTATCCCTTGGATCAAATGAAATTTATGAGTAAAGGAATTCCAAACCGAAATTTAACTCATTCTTGGTATCATATAACCATGTACTTTAAAATAAAATAAAAGTTCCGCTTTTGTATTTAAACATTTAGTTTCTCATCAAATCATCTGAAGGTAATCTTATTTCACTATCACATGCAATTAAAATCCTGTGTCTAGAAATCAACACAGATTTTGGTTAAAAGTTTTTAACCACCAGACTTTATATGGCACTGCAAATCTACAAACAACTATGGGTAATCATTCAGTCACTTGATATATTAACTGAAAGGAGATTGGAAGTTTTTATATACAGATGTTACTTGCAATTTTTATCCTAGGGTGGGTAGGTAGGTAGGTATTTTAAGTAACATCGCACTGGAGCAACACAACGGGCTATTGGTGACGATCCAGGATCAATCCCGGAGGGAAAGTAAAGATCCGAGGGCAACACCTCGAAATTTCGAACCACGGTCAGATGACGTGGTCAACACCTGAGCCGGCACTCCACTCGCCAAACATCCCCACTGCGTCATCCTTAAGGACATTTGAGGTCACGACATATTTAACGTGCACCATCCCCCACGTAGTAAACATTAGTTATCTTTATTATTGTGATTTAAATAATTTAAATGTTTCTTTCATTTGTCTATTTTTAATGCCTTTATTTTATTTTTTAAAATTTACGAAAATTTGGTTTGAGAATTCAGCATTTGCTTGATATATACACAGTGCGTCAAATAAGTTTTAAGACTGGGTCTGTAAAAAGAAATGGAAACAAGAAATTAATACCTGTTTTGGTTTTTTATTCAAAATAGGACCCTCCGGCTTTAATGCACTTTTTACAGCGATTTATTAATGAATCGAACGCCTGTTGTAAATCACTTTGTGGAATGGCCTGCAAAGCACGCGTCGAAGCTTCTTGTATGGTCGAAATACCCTCAAAATAACACCCTTTTAACTTCATTTTAAGTTTTGGGAATAAGGAGTAGTCACAGGGTGCTAAATCAGGTGAATACGGTGGACTTCAAGAAGTTTGGATCGTTTTCAGCGGCTGAAATGATGTCTGCAATGTGCACTTCTCATTGCTTTTTGTTCAGGGATTAAAGTGTGTGGAACAAATTTAGCACACACTTTTGTTTTGCCCAAATCTTCATGCAGGATGGTTCGAATTGTTTCTTTGTCGATGTTTAAAGAGTCTTCCATCATTCTCAGTGACGCACAGCGATCGTTTGTTACGAAATTTCGTACTTTTTCAATAATTTCAGGTGTCCTAGATGAAATTGGTCTTCCACTACGCTGATCATCTTCTACCGTATCTCTTCCGTCCAAAAAACGTTTGTGCCACACAAAAACATTTGATCTACTTAAACAACAGTCACCGTAAACTTGTTTCATGGGTTGGTATGTTTCCGAAGCACTTTTACCAAGTTTTGCGTTAAATTTAATTACAGCTCTTTGCTCCATCTTAAAAAAATCAACATGAAAAAAATTCACTTCTGAAATGAACGCTCGCCTTCTCTCAGCTATTTAACGAAATGCGCACAACTTGTTGGCAATGTGCCAGTAGACGATGGACGTTATGACGCATGCGCATTTACACTCACAGCGCCATTACAACGAGCGCTCTGGGACGAGTCTTAAAACTTATTTGACGCACTGTGTATATATCAAGTTATATAGTTTCAAGTTAGGAAAATTAATAATAGTATTTTTTTTATTCACGCCATTCCTTAAATTAACGAAGAGCCCATTGCGTAGCTCCAGTGCGACGTTAATTAAAATACATACCTACCTACCTTAACACAAGACAAACGGAAGGGGCCCCTCGCGTTGTTTCCCGCCCTGTAAATCCCTTGCCATGAATTGAATCAGTTAATATTTAATGAATTTTAATTATTTAGCTCTACTTAATGTGTATTTAATCACTTTGGCCTAGCTGTCATAGAAGACGAGATATTGAACCCTATACCTTGAAAGACGGGGAGGGGCTAATATGGGCCCTATCACATTTTGCAGTGATAGCGTGAAATTTTCCTTGATTGTTGACTGGGTGAATCCATTCAAATCCAGATAAGGCTGTTTACCTCAGCATCTTCGAATCGAATGATATTTTGGATACAGGTACATTTTGGGCCACCTTGAATCAAAATATTTTTTATAATCTCGAAAAACTTTTTCTTTGAGATACAGGGCTGTGAGAGGGACGTCACAAATTAAAATTTATTATTCTTAGCGTACAACACCTAGTTAAAAATCTTATATCTCCTAAAGTATTTAAGATAATCCAATTTTGCTTTTTTTTAATCTAAGACTTAATCAGCTGTTGATACTAATTTCATTAGTAGTACGTAAACACTATTGGAAAGAAATATTTAATACATAACCCGAAATATGTAAATTAAAACCAAGCAGTTTAAATTTATAATTTTAATGTTATTTCAACTTGATGCAAGCCATAGACGTGAAATATAAGTAGACTGAGCACTGCTATTGAGAGGATCTTCAAAAGTGTAAGCAGCATGTCGACTAGTATTCACGGGACTGTTCTGTGAAAAATGGATTTGCTTAGCCGATTTGGTATCTTATCTCCTCGTTTGGCGATATAACATCGTATTACAGTTCCGTGCTTAAATCTTTTATTGTCGCTAGAAACATACGCAACGCTATTATCGAAATCTATGTAGTCATAATCAGCGGTAGCCCAATTGGTAGGGTCGCGGATTAGCAAATGGAGGGTTGCGATTTCAAAACTCGATCCAACCAAAGACCTTCGTGTACGTTAAATCTATCGTGGCCTTAAATGTGCTAATGTTGTCAGGGAAGTTTGGAGAGTGGGCTGCCAGATTAGCTATGATCCGGTCCCCTTAGCCTCTTTATTCCTGGAATGCTAGTTAATAATAAGGTTTGTTTAGTAAATAATATTTTATTCCTCTTTACATTAAATTTCTTTTTGTATTTCGTGTAGGTTCTGTTTTGTTTTACTACGTCTGTATTATCCAAGTTTCTTGTTGTCCAAAGTGGCCTTGGTACACATTACATCGGATAATCAAGGTTCTCTCTCTTTCTCTCTCTCTCTTTCTACTGCAGTTCATTTGTCTTCAAAGCGTTAACCCCTTCCGCGATTCTTGAGTAGTGTAGTTTTTCTTTTACTCCACGACACACATAATGACTTTAAAACCCCATCTATTGGTTGAGAGAATCCTTGGAAAGATTTTATCAGTCAGAAAGGTGGAAAATGGTTACGTCATGGTACAAGACCACAGATTGCAAACCGGATATATGCCATACAGAGGGTTTATATTTATTAATTCCTTCTTCCCCATTCAAATGCATCCTGATGCTCTAACTCCATGAAGGTAATGTTCCCAAATAGGTAAATCACCCATTTGGGAACAGTACTCTCATAAGTAATGTTCACGAACCCTTATAGGTAAAGTTCCTAAACCATCAAGGATGAAATTCGCAAACTCTCAATAGTGATAAACCGTCATGAGTAAAGTTCCCACATCCTCAAGGGTAAATTTCCCAAGCCCCCATGGTTAATGATCCCAAATCTTCTTGGGTAAAGTACCCAAACTCTCATGGATAAAATTCCCAAACACTCATGGATATTGTTCCCTAACCCTAATGGGTAATGTTTCCTAGCTCTCGTAATAAATACTTCCACACACTCATGGGTAAAGTTACCAAATCCTCTGGGGTAATGTACCCTAACACTCATGGGGAACCTTCCCTTAAAAGTACATTGCCCATTTGGCAGCACTTATCCCCATGGAACGTTTTTTTTCACGAAAAAATATAACTTTTTTAATCATTTATCAGCACAAAATATCGTAATAACATAAAAAAATTATTTGTTTGTGAGAAGAGGAATTTTTCTCGTGATAAAGTTAAATAAATTCTTGCGTGACAATATAAAAACTATGTGATTAAAATGAATATAAAAAATTATTGAACTCGTTATGGATTTTTACATTGACAGTGCTTCAGACTACAAGATGAGTGTATCAATACAAGCTTAGAGGAATATATCAACTTCTCCAAGGAGCGCTGGGAAGCCATGTGTAAAGTTAGTGATGCCGTCGACAAGGTCTGAAATGATGAGATAAAATGAAATTGAAGCTAGTTACTACTTTAGCTATATATAGATAATTGCATGTGCTTTCCTGTAATTCAAGTTGAAGTAGTTATCAGGTTTTTCGGTAGGCTTTTAGGTTTAAAATGGTAAAGTGTACCAATGAAAAGTTTATTGATCTTAAGAACTTTTGTATGTTTTACTATTAGCAATAATTAATTTAAAATATCAGTTTCTGAAATTTTTAATTTGTAAATATAGTTGCATATACAGTTCTTTGAAAAATTATTACAAATTCCACTTCCATTTTTCTTATTTTGCGATTGATTGTATGGGCACACCATACCTACTAGAAAACAAATTAGTTTTCTTACTTGAACAAAGTTATAATATATTTTTACATATAAAATCATTACTGTTGTTTTTCTGTTTCTATTCTTGCATTCCTTTATTTCTAAATAAAATATGTTTCCAAGGAATCTTGTAGGGCTGTACATTTTATAATTTTTCCATTAACTTATAGATTACTAGCATAATTACCTGATCTTACTCGGGTTGAATTGGTTAATTATAGATTGAAGAAATTTTCAGAATACATAATCACTTTTGTCTCTCTTAGTATAAAATAATATTTTAACACCTTTTCGACATCTGTATAATTTCTACAACTTACTTTGGACAGAAATCCTATACATGCATATCCATCCATGTCATACATTTCACATACTTCACACCCCTGTTAAAGCTACAACCTGACGAAGGGTGAACACTAAGAAAACAACTACAAAAGACGATTTTGAGGAGGATTAAAAATTCCATTTCTTAAGTTCTTTTCCAGGAACATTGCTGAATTCGTAAAAATGACGAATCTATGGCGAATACTCTTGCACTCATAATTTACCTACCAATATTTTTTGACTTGTGGCACTCTTGCTCCAAGAATGGTAGTATTGAATTTAGCCATCGTTAAGGGGAATTATGAAAAATTATTTTGAGAAGATATTCATCAGCACAAGTTTGTTTAAGCAAATACATTTTTTCTTGAAGATTCCATTGTTTTAAAATTGATTGTCTTCAGTACAGACCTACACAGGTAACCCATTACCACTTTTTTAATGGTAAATCGATTTGACAGCTTTTTTTTAAAGAAAATCATTGTTTTCAATAAACTTTTAACATTTGTAATAAGTTGCTTAAATATAACTCTAAGAATATAATAGCTGTTACATTTGTTGGACACAATGGAAGTTGTTGGGGAACATGGAGATTGTGTCAGACCAGATACGACCATTATGAGTGTTTACAGCACCATTGAAATGTAAATGAGCCCCGTCACTCCTCAATATTCATCAAGGATATGAATCATCCAGCGTTATCTGAGCGATGAGTATCAAAGCAAATGTTTTCCGTGTACCATAATCACACCAGAAAGCAATTCTTAAGTGTAGGATATCTTATCTTATAAAAGTAAAACTTCACGACATTTATCAGAACTCTCTCCACTCTGTCATATACGGCACTTTCAATTCCCGTGATATTACACTTGCACTACTACTACCATGTGTATTTGCTATTTCCTGCTCCATTACACCAGTTGAAACTTCTGCTGTCTTCAGTCCAGTTGGCTTGCATCCTGGTTTTAAAGGAAAGTTCCTGTCTGTTCAAAACGCAAGATTCCGAAGATTAGGAATCGTCAGTGGATCTCTACGTAAGCCTTTTAACTGCCGAAATTCCTTAAGTGCAACAGAAGCATTGCTGTTTCGTTGATAGAAGAGTTTACAATTAACACGCGATCCGATAAGGTGAGCTTCACAACACTAAGCTAGAGTCATCGATTAGTGGAAAATGGTGTGACTATTTATATGGGCGGAGGATGTGTTAGATAAGTTCGACAATATACAAATTACGTGAACAGCAGCGCCAAATTTCCTCCTAGAGGCCCAAATTTGAACTATTTTTTCCTTCAGAAGTTAAAACCTCATACTCTGGAAAGTATGCGAACAAAATTCGGTTGCGATTCGCCTAGTAGTTTTTCCTACAGAGAGATCTAAACACCTGTTCAGTTTAAATCATCCTATATTTAAATTAAAGGGGAACAAATTCGCAATGGAAAAATAATTTATCCGTTATTGAGTAAACTGCATGTTGTAAAAACATACCCCACTTAAAAAATATTGAAATCATGAGTAAATGTTTAACATGGGATTTCAACTACAAGGGCTTCTGTTGTAACAAAGTATTGAGTTCTAGTTCTTATGCGGATCTTCCACTAAGAACCTTTCAATTTGAAAAATGTTATAATCTGACATTCATTTTAGTTTTGAGAGGAACTGTTGTCTCTCTCAAGAAAGATCTAAGAAACGCATTCATATGTGGATAATGAACTTAGCTGTTCTAAAAGAATTATGTCAAATAAATTTTGTAATTGAAACTAAGTACGACTCGGTATGTGTATGCTTGTAATACAAGTTTAATTGAGAAAGAAAAGTATTTATCATTAGCATTTAATGATTTTAAATAGTCTGGTGAATTCAGAAATGAGATTAATAATTACTGTTCTCTCTGGATTGAAACTTCAGATTGCAAACTTCATTTTTTCCGACCGTTTTTGCTTTCCCAGGACATCCAAGAGTTTTAAAAGACCTGTCAACTGTACCAAGATAACTTTGAAACAAGAAGATGATGTCCCTGAAAGTGTTAAAATATTTAACCTCGAGATTCCTAAAATCGTCTATCCTAAATATATATATATACGTATATATATGTATGTATATATATATGACTTTTATGAGCACTTTTGGTGAACTGCCGCTCACACGCAGAAGACACCATATTGTGTTGACTGGGTGGGGTTCCTCCCTGACGACGCCCAGATACACCAACACTTCTTTATTCTTTTCGAAATTTTCTTGGTATTCTTAAGCTTAAATTCCTAAATTATATATATATATATATATATATAATTCAATATTTCAATATTACAAAACAAATCAAAGAAAAATTTAGTAATATTAGAAATTTAGACTTTTAGAAATTTTGTAAGTTGATACGTATATATATATATGTATCAACTTACAAAGTATTAAAAAATCAAACATACAAACATTAAAACGTATAGTGCCAGAAATACAAACCAGCAAAAAGCCAGAAGGAAAAAAATTCAGACAAGCAAAAAGACAAAAGGCTAAAAAGCCAAAATACCGGGGTATAAACACAGTCAAACAGAAGCCAGAAAACAGTAGTGTCCATGTATGAGCGCTGAAGCCGCGGACATAGCATGGTTAGCAATGTAATTCAATAATACAAAACAAAGAGAAATTTAGGAATTTAAATTTAAGACTACCAAGAAAAAATGAAGAAGTATTCGTGGATCAGGGCGTCATCAGGGAGCCTGATCCAGTCAACACAATATAGAGTTTTCTGCATGTGGGCTGCAGTTCGCCGAAATTAGCCCACACACCCCTCCAGACACCGCAAGTAGAAAGGCAAAATTAGAAAAGCAAAACTGGCAAAAGGTCAAACAGGAAGAGAAGTCTAGGCAATACGGAATAACTAAGGACACACACTAAAGACAAGGACAACACAATATCATACAAAACTATAGAATAGAGTATAAACTTACCCACATTAACAAACTTCAGATCGATCGGGGGTTGATTTTAAAAATCTAATTACTACTGATTTTGAAGATTGGGAATTTTTGGTTAACTATTGTATCTTTAATAACTTTATTTTTAACGGTGAATATTTATTTATTCAACTTAAGAGTATTATACCCCAGTGTATCCATTTGTATATTTTCATCCATTCTTGCAAATTTATTTCTACATTATTATGAAAAACATTTTTGCCTACAAATTAATTCTGCCTTTAGATATATTGATGATTTGATTGTTTTTAATGATAGTAATTTTGATAACCTATGAAAATCAATATACCCAGATGAATTACATTTATTAAAAACTAAATCAGATAATAATAAAGCCGTCTTTCTAGACTTGAATATAACTATCTTAAATAATGAAACTGATATTAATATTTATGATTAAAGATATTATTTTAAATTTCCGGTTTCTAAATTAATATATTGGGATTCAAATTTTTCTAAAATATATATTATAATACAATTGCTACTCAGCTGGTACGTTTCAATAAAATTTGTAATTCTAAATCTAACTTTCTTTTACAATGTAATAATCTTTTTAACACACTTCTTAATAATAAATATCCTCACTCTTTTAATAGGATTATTTTTGAAAGATTTAAAAATACTAATATTTATTTAACTGACAATTTACCATATGGCTTAATATATTGGGGACGTGCCTGTTGACTATCAGTTCTATTAATTCTTTTAACAAAAGAATCGAACTCTGTTAATTTATAAAAAGGCTGGAATTGAACACTATCGTTTCGTTTTCCGAATCAGAATTCCAGTTCCGGTTGTTACATAATATAATTTTTGTGGGCGTTATAAATATTATTTGTTGACGCTCCTCATGCGAGTTGCGGCGTGTTGTCGAATTCAAACATGTAAAACATTTAAAAAGCTAAGGAGCTAAACAGCCCAAAAGCCAGTGTAAACATTAGTCAAACAGAAGCCAAAAGTCAGAACTGTCCAAGCATGCGTGCCGAAGCCGCAGACATAGCATGATAAGCAAATATAATTCAATTAAAGAAAACTAAATGAAAATTTTAAGAATACTTCAAAAATCAAGTAGTGTTGGTGGATCACAGGAAGGAGCCTTACCCAGACCCAAGATGGTGTTTTCTGCCTTTAGGTAGCGGTACGGCAAAAGTATCCCCCAACACCATAGTGAACAAAAGTAAAAAGGCAATTTAGGCCCTAAGTCAAATCAAGCAAAAAGTCCAGGCATGAGTTAAAATCAAAATATCAAAGGACATCACAAATTCAAAACAAGCACAAACACAATACTGGACCGTAAAGAACTATAAAAAAAGAATAAGAATGTATTAGCTTACTAATATCAGCAAAGAAACATCAGTTAGAATAGTCAGTCACATTTCGCACATAGATCGTCATCAAATGCCATTTAAAACGTCCACAAAAAAATTTTAATACTATGGGACAGTTATTAATCATAAATTTAGTATATTAATAGTATGTTTAAAGTGCGCGATGAGAGTGTTCAATTACATAAAAAATAATAGTGTTCCATTACTGCTTTAAAATTAAAAATCAAATACATAAAAGATAGTGTTCAATTCTTGCTATTAGAATGTCCACTTCCATGGAATTCTCCTGAAGTGCCAATGTCTACGAAAATTTCGAGGAAAGGGAAAATTTTGAAAATCGCGGTAATACTAATAAATACACTAATAAGGTAGTGTAGTGACAGAACCTAACCATAGTAAAGTATTTTTTGCACGCTGTATTCAAAATCAGGTGTTTGAAACTTGCAAAATGGACATGCTGTGATAAATTAATATGCCTTCATAAGAAGTAAACTATAATATAAAATCTGCATTACTAGTTACAAAATTTTGCATTTGCAGATACTGCTTACAATAAAAGTTTTATAATTAAAATAATGCTACAATATTTAATAATTACCAAATATCTCTTTCCTCTAATGAAATGAGCAGTCACTAAAGGTGCTCAACAAAATGAAAATGATTCTCTAAATCAATCAGCAGAAAAAGAATTTGATACCAATTCTTTTTAAGGAAGTGATAGAATCGAGTACATTAAATTCAACAGGACCAAATGTTGTTTATAAAATGTTAATTTAAGAAAGTCTTAACAGGAAAAATGACTTGGATGAATAATAAAAACAAAGTAACAGAAGTTGGTAAAATGTAACTTGTAAATATTTATTACTTGCACACGAAAAATTTATTAAAATTATTGTATCAAGTGAATTTCTCATTCAAAAATAGTAAGCTATCTATATTATTTTCAAATACTATATTTTTCTAGATTCAGTTATTTATTAAGTAACTAATATCAATCACATGAAAATTATTTACTGAATATCAGCACTTAATTCTGCTTTTAAACTTAATTCTGCTTATTGCATTTGTGGTTGACATTGATTTATTTTAACGTTCAGTGAATATGCTTATCTCCTTTTCCTTAGCGTGTGAGAGTAGAGTTGAGATTATAAATTTCTGCCTTTCCGGGTAAGTTATAAGCGATTCTACAATTATTCGTTGAATTTTCTTTCTACCAGAGAAGGTCACGCACGTGTGCTTTTGGGAAAATTTAAATTTGCATGTCTGAAATCTTTCTCTTGCGTGAACCTCAAAAAATATACGAAAAGACGTCTCTAAAAACATTTTGATGCTAGACTAAATTATAAGCTACAGATGAATGATTGGAATAATTAATTAGGCTTATAGTTGTAACTACTTTGAAAGGCTTTTTCGGTCTAGCCAAATTAAGGTGGCTGTAGTGTTTTTGTGGCGGAACGTTTCCGTATTTCTTATGTGTTGTCACTTGGCTTGTTATTCGAATACAATTTCAGCATGTAGTCTATAAAAATTCCAAATTTGAATTCCGAATTAATTTTTTATAGTTAATTGGGCAACATCAATTACATTAAATGTCGAAAAGGCGATAAACTACATTTTAAAGTAGCCCGGATATGTATCATGCGAAATAATTTGGGTAACAGGAAGTAAAATCTCTATCTTCCGACTAGTTTGTTTGCACAGAAAATCGCCCTCATATTAAACCCAACGAAAATGTATTCCCTAATTCATGATTATCGTTTCGAACCGTTTATCATGTTTCTAAACTTTTAAATATCATCAAGTTTTATTTTTTTACAACATACGCTGATATCTAAAATGAAGAATGTGCTTAGCAAATATTAATAGAACATACAAGTCATAATAATTTAGAAAAATTAATTTGTGAAAGTTTGTAATTTTCCTTCTCTACATATTGACAATGAACTTTAATCAAAAATTGGCATACGATTTTTAAGTCTGTTCATATCTCACTTCGAACACCGTCATTCATTTGAAAATGCTTCCATTTTATTAAACTTTTGCAAGCATGAAATTTCATTGGATCACTTTTCCTTCCTTACGCTTAATTTGGTAAATTATCCCATAAAAGTTTGGACACCAGTGTAGCGTAACTATTAAGAAACAGATGATAAAAATAGCATACGAGGGTCATTTCGTAAGTAATGCACAGGTTGGCAACGATCGTGATAATTACACCAGTACTTCAGTAATACAGTTCAAGGCTTGTGGATGAAACACGTGTTTTTGTTTCACCGATAGCGTAATTTTTTTCAGTAACACGAGTTAAAAATGGAGCCTGCACCAATCTCGGGTACTGTGACTGTTGAGGATCAAAGATCGTACGTTAAGATCGAAATTTTACGTGGCAAAAACCCGACAGAAATTCACAGTGTTTTAAGTGGTTTGCGGTGAATTAACAGTGGACCGTAGTAGTTTCTCATTGGACTAATCGTTTTCGTGAAGGTCGTGTAAGCATAAACGTCGACCCAAGACCAGGACGACCGAAAACATCAACAGATGAACGAAGTGTGAAACTTGTGACAGATCTACTGGAAGAAGATCGTAGTGCGACATGTGGGGAAGTTTCTGAAGTCACAGGGGTTTCACCAACATCAGTATTCCGAATTCTGACAGATGATTTGAACAAGAGAAAAATTTCTGCGTGATGGGTCCCTCACTGCTTGAATGCTGAACAAAAGCAGAAACGCCTGGACATCGCGACCTTGCTGAAACGAAGATTTGACGTTGAAGGTCAAGCATTCTTGTATCGAATTGTCGCTATTGATGAAACGTGGGTTAGAGACTTTGAGCCGGAGTTGAAATCACAGTCCAACGAGTGGAGAGGTCAAAGTTTCCCACAACCAAAAAAATTTTGACAAGCTCAATCAAAGGTGAAACAAATTATGATCTTTGCTTACGATCACCACGGAATCATCATGACAGACAGAGTTCCATGTGGACAAAGTGCCACAGTGTTATCGTGAATTCATTCAAAAACTAGACACAAAAATGCACAAAACCAGACTTCAGTTGCTCGAGGCTAGACAGCAGTGTATTATCGTGAATTCATTCAAAAACTGAACGCAAAAATGCACAAAAAAAGACTTCAGTTGCTCGAGGCTAGGCCACTCATTCTCCATGACAACGCTTGAACGCACATCGCCAATGTAGCAAATGAAAAGCTGCGCGAATACGGATGAGAAGTGTTACCTCATGTATTCTACAGTCCGGACATGAGTCTACCACACTTTGACTTATTCCCAAAGTTGAAAAAACCTATGCGTGTGGACGTCGTTTTTCTTCTCTGGAAGAGCTTTCTGTCACCGTTACCCGAGTCATTCGCCAGATGAACAGAGATGGTGTATTAGATGGAATAGTAAAACTTCCCAGACGTTGGGACTCGGTCATTGCGAAGCAGGGAGACTATATTGAAGGATTGTAAATAGACAGTATAAAAAAATAAACATAAGTAAACAAAAAATTTGTGTGCATTACTTATGAAATGATCCTCGTAGAATGATTTGTGTAATCTGTATCGAGAATATCGAGATAATTTTTTAATTTTTTAATCTGAAATAGGATAGGATTCCGTCAGATAGGATTTATGATATTAAAAAAAAATTTCGAAAAAGATCCTCCCACCTTAAAAATCCTCGGAAAATATTATTCATTCTCACTAGAAAGAACTTAAATTTTAATGAAACGTTATGCGTCATTTTTAACTCGAATTCATACAAATCTAGTAAACTTTTGTCAAAATAGCATTACTTAATCAGCTTTGATTTAAGATATGATTTGATTTTTTTAATATAAATGTAATTGTGTACTCAAAATTTGTTTTCCAACTAATAATTTAATTTTATATTTTCAGAAATGTCTCGTAGAGTTTGAAAAATCTTATTGCAAACATGTACCTTATCCTTCACCTTAATAATATTCTATAAAATGGATGCTACACTAATGAAGAAGGTACACCTTTCTAAGTATTGACAATGATGTAACTTATTACTACCAATTTTGTATTAATTCAATTAAGAAATTGTAACTGATAGGTAAAAAAATATTTGTTTCAAAATCAAACTTCAATAAAAAATTATTGATAAAATTTCCGTTGTCCTTTCTTATCAAGCGACTTTGATCAAATCATTTCTTATCAATTTGAATTTACTGTAATCGGATTTAAGATTTTACACCTGGAGTAAAAACGAGAATTTCAGAAAGTTCTATACCCTACAAACTAATTTAGCTGAGTAGCAGAGTGTAAAATATATCTTCCAAACGTTTAACCATTATCAAACAATAACTTTACCGAAGAACTTACTTAGAAAATATAATAAATCTGATACCGAAACAGTATCAGCGGGAAATCTGTTTGAAGCAACAACTCTCGAACGTTACTCTCTGGCACCATGAAATTTACGCGGCTTATTTTACATGGAATTTCTAGTCAACGCAATTATTTTTAGCTCGCTCTACATAATTCTTTTATAACCATAGAAGTAGAATTTTTATAGAGAACACTACACAACTTGGTTTGTCTGAAGCAGAAAACACTCGAAAACCGCTGAGGAAACCTTCTTCCCACATACTTTAATAATATGTAAATCAACAAGTTTTTCATAGAATCAATTAAAATATTTCATTTAGGGTCTTTTTAATTCTTGAAGGAAATTTTGAAAACTGGAGTCCTTTCTAATGTTTTTGTTAACGATAGGTAAAATTGGCTTTGCATTATTTTTGAACCCATGTAATTCTAAAACTTTTAAAATATAGCATTCGTATATGAATTTTTGAAATACTTCTAGGAGTAAACCAAATAACCAAACTAAAGAAAATACCCCACCACCAATAAAATATTTCAAATATTTATATACATGTATAACCAACAAAATAGCATTTTTCACCAAAAAAAATATTTGAAGTTTGCTTCGAGATTTTTTTATTAAATGACACATGAACGAAATTAAAATAGTTACAGTTTAAAATATAAACCTGTTAACAGTTTGGTATCGTAGATGTGCAGAACTTAAAAAGTTACCTTAGTTTAGAAATCACAGAGAGGGGATATTAGAGTTTTTTATTTCTTAGAATAACTCTTAACGTATTTAAATATAGTGCGTGCAAATTACTCTTAATGGTTTAGGTTATCATATTTGCCTTTGTAATATGACAAGTACACTACTCGGAAAGTTCCTAACACTAACTTTGAGTATAATGAAATTTCCGAGTAGTGTAGTTTTGCTTTTAATGAATCACATCTTTTGGAGGATTCTTTCAGTCTTCAGAAAGATTCTCTTGGTCCTTTCTTTAGAATAGAATTCTTTGGAAAAATTCCATTGCTCCGTTCCTTATAAAAGAATACTTTGGGAAGATTCTATTTCTCACAAAGGTCAATATTTATTAGAAGCAATGGCAGGGGTCAGGTTTCAAGTTGGAATTATGCTTGTGAACCTCTTAGAAGGTTAATAAAAGAAACATGAAATCAGAAAATAAATGAAGATTCCAAACTAAAATAATACATTCTTAGTTTGTGGAATCTCCATTTGATTGAATCTTCATTCAATAATTGTTTCAATATAATAGAGTAAAATATATTTTACTCGATTAATTTAGAAGCAATTTTTTTAAATCAAATAATTGCAAATGAGTAAATTTCAAATTTTATTGAAACTTTGAATCATACAAACTTCAATGCATGCAATTAAATACGAATAAAATATTTAATCAAAGGCTACTCTTCCTCTCCCAACTACATTAAATGCTTTTATTTTTACTCAGTGATGAAATCAATTTCCTTAAGAAAAATAACCGGAAATATTACTGAAAGTTTCTTTTATTTATTTGTGCTTTGAACTTTTGAATTTCACATCTTAAATTATCTTCCAAGAAATAAGTACATCGTTGATCACAATGCAATGGCCATTATAAAGGCGTTTTATTAAAACAAGGTCGTGACCTATTACAGAGAAGAAAACAAAGATCTGTTAATATCTCTATGAAGCATGTTGTGTGTTATTTCCTCTTACAAAATTCCTCCAGATTTGTTAGCCTAGATTTGAACAATAATGATATGGTAATATCCCTTGCTATATCCTCTTATTTCCTGTCCGTTAATTTATACAAAAGAACAATAGATCAACCTTTTCTGTTGGAAAAGTAATATAAATATTTAATGCATGAGAAATATAATGGTTCAACTTTTGTTATTCTAACTGCAAATCCAAAGCAATGGTGGATAAATCGATTTTGAATATTTGCATCATACTCATAAGTATAAACTTAATTATCTCCGGAAATATTTCTGATGTCCCAGTTAGAATGTCACACATTACAGATTCACCAATAACAGCTGTTCAAACTTTTGTATCCTGCATCGCTTGTGGTAAGTATTTTTTTCATTCATTTTAGCTTAAACTACGTACTGCGGATCAATTGGCATTTTAAACAAAATGTATTAATGGCAGGCAGGTAGTTGAATTTACGTCGCACTGGAGCAACACAACGACTATTGGCAACTGTCTGGGATCAATACCGAAGGTAAAGATCCGAAAACATCTCGTGATTTTGAACCACGGTCAGATGACGATATCAACACCTGATTCAAATTTTGTTAATTTAAATAAACCTCTTTTTTATAAACTTTAAAAATAACTTTTTATTATCTCCAATTTCACGGTTTCTTAGCTAAAGTTTTCTATCAAATCAAAAAAATTCGTATATTTTAAAAGAAATCCAACCAAAATTAGTATGCAATGAATGAAACTATCTTATTGTTGTTTTATGAGTGATTAAATTGACATTTTTAGTTCATGTTTTAATCTTTCGTGTTTACTAAAGAAAATGAACTGCATCATTTATTTGTTTATTGACGTTTTGCTCCAAATTTCCTTAATTAACCCAGATAGAAATATAACATTTTGTTTTCTCGAATGATTC
This sequence comes from Meta bourneti, assembly GCA_933210815.1. Taxonomy (NCBI): domain Eukaryota; kingdom Metazoa; phylum Arthropoda; class Arachnida; order Araneae; family Tetragnathidae; genus Meta; species Meta bourneti. The sequence continues at coordinate 28,927,177 of OW119923.1, read as the reverse complement.
ATACATTGTAAACTACTCCAACACATTACAGATGTTTCCTACATTTTTCACACTGCCACAAAGTCTAATCAAATTCATTTTGATATTAAAGAGACATCCTTTATTATGGTAGGTAAGAAGTTGAATTTACTTCAGACTAGGAGCAACACAACAAGCAATTGGCGACGGTCCGGGATCTATCCCGAAAGGAAAGATCCAAGGACACCTCGCAATTTTGACCACCGTCAGATAACGGTCAAAACCTGATTTTCCAAACTTCCACACCACGCCAACGTGAGGACATTTAAAGTCATTACAGATTTAACGTGCATCCCCCACTTTATTAAGTAAACACATCCTTCTTGCATCATATTATAAGATTTTAAGCTCCATTTTTCTTAAGTTAGAACACTCAACACAGAAAGTGACTATCCTATGCATGAAAAAGTGAGATTGTTAGGCGTAGTATAATTTCATTGAGTACTTATTCACTTTTATTGTTTTGCCTTTGGAGGCTACTTTAATAGAGTAATTGAATTTAATTTTGAGTCAAATAGTAGTGGCTTACTGCGGATATAGTGTATTTTTACTTGTTTGGTTTTATAACGTAGGATTTGTGGATTGTATTTTCAAATTCAATGAAACTATCATTGTGCAGATCTACGGTTAAAGTAAAATATTAGCAATTAAATACACGACAGCAACAAAACAAAACGCCCATGGCGTTAAGCTACTAGAAGAAGGAATATAATATCACTGCTGTTTAACAATCTAAAAACAAACATCGGAACTTACAAGACAAACCATGTTCGCCGTACCAAAATTTCTCAATAAATTCTATCACATAAGTAATCTGTACCAGAGTGACTATCTCTTAAGTTGTAACAAGTTCATTAAAACTAATAAGGATGAATGATTCCCAGAATTTCAGAGTAGGACGAAATTATAATATAAACATTACACTTTAGTATGTAGAAGACAAAAACGAATGATGCATTATCTTCTTAAATACATGTGCAATTTCTTTTAAATTGGGAAGACAAATAAATATTTGAAAACATAATAAAACAAATGAAGATAAATTCTATACCACAAATTTCTTATGACCGCAGACGAACATCAAAATTGAACGTTTTAAATCTACTCCACTTAAATATAGAGTTTTTCATGATATTATGTAAATAATATAGCTTAAATAAGTGTTTTAAAAAATTAATTATTTTCATTTTACAGCGGAGGATGACAACCTTCAATATGAGTTTATAACTTGCTTGCTAATGCTACCAAATAAAGTAAGTAGGTTTTAAGTAATCCTTATTTTTGATATAGTCCACAAAACCACCTTTTTCTACCTTTAGCTATATGCAACAAAACAAAATGTGAACTCTATGTGGGATTTAAATAACAATAATTAACTTAATGTCAGCTTTAATATTCGTAACAACTATTCAACAAAAGATGCAAACTAAACATAATTTTTTAATATAATTCTTAATACAGTAAATTTAACTAAAACATTCTCTTATTCTCAAACTGTTCTTGTTTTTTAAAGCGAAAGGATTGTTTTATGTGTGTATATTTAAAAACAATTTAATAACAAAATAACTAATGTACAAGGTGATCTTTATGTAAAGTCGCCATTTTTGTTTCGGAATAACTTTTAAACAAAATTTTTTTGTTAATTTTTTGTAGATAGTGTTTACTCAATTTATGAAACTCTATATGGAATACGACATTCGCCAAATGTCCACCCCTGGCAGCGCTACAAATATGGGCTCTTTCAACAACGTTTTCCAATACGTTTGTGCACATTTCCAGAGTGAATTGTTCAAATTCGGGGGCCGCGGTAGCCAAGTCGGAAGAGAATTAACAACCGGAGGGTTGAGAGTTCCAAGCTCGGTCGAAGACCGTTCTGTTCGTGAGGGCTGGTGCACATTAAATTTATCGTGGCCTCAAATATTCTCACGTTGGTGTGGTGAGGAAGCTTGAAGAGTGGGATGCCAGCTCAGGTATTGAACTCGTCGTCCGACCGTGGTTCAAAATTACGAGGTATTCTCCTCGGATCTTTCCCTTCGGGATTGATCCCGAACGTCGACAATAGTCCGTTGTGTTGCACCAGTGCGACGTTAATTTTCTACTTAGCTACCTTATTCGCGAATGTTTGCTTGAGTTGTCGGCTTGTTAGTGTAGATACGCTGCTTTTAGTAGCCCTATGGAAAAATTCCGACCCAGTCAAATCAGGCGGCCGTTAGAATTCATCAAGGGTTGCTCGAGCTGTATGACATGTTCTTCATTTCGTTGAAACATCATGGGCTTTTAACCTTTATCGATAAATTTCCAACAGAAAGAAATTTTGTAACATCGCACAATGTCGTTCATAGTTGATGGCAACCACATTTTCATTAGCATCCGCGAAAAAAAGTGGTCCAATAATGCTTTTACACCAAATTTCACACCAAACAGTTGCTCACAACGGGGATGAAAGGGTCGATCGTGATTTAATCTTGGATTTTCTAATCGTAATTAACGGTTGTTCTATTTAGTTATGTATCCACTGATTTCGAAATGAAACGCGAAGTAATTGAATAAATCATGTGATTGAGAGTGCCTTTATTTGCAACTCGATGAGATCTTGATCTCGACCGATGTCATATTCCATAAATTGTCATACAATATGAACAAAAAAACTGATAGAAACGTTTTACTTAACCCTCCAAATGGTGTTTCGACGAGATATCTCGTCCATCAAGATCTGATCAATTTTGCTGATGACGAGATACATTGTCATCAAGATATTGCCGATTTTTTTTATGATGACGAGATCATGATCTGGTCAGTTTTCTTCTAATGAAGAGATACCTCTTCATTAGAAGAAAAACCTCGTCGGGACAACCACCAGGAGAGTTAAAAGTTGTTCTGAAACAAAATGGTGCCTTTTCATGTCTTTACATCAGAATGATAGACTATGTTAACACACTTTTTACTTCAAACATATTCTGAGACATGCAATAACATGCATTCTCCTTTCTTTCCAACATTTAGTGCCAAGAATGGATCAAGCATTGCATTAAGCGGCACATTAACGACTACAAGGAAAACACCCGGAAAGAGATGTTTAATAAGCTATGCAAAGATAAAGTACTACTCGAATCGGTAACTATTCTTGCAATATAATGTTGTAGAATTGATTAATCAATTAGTAAAAGAATTCTGTGTTTTTATTTCCTTGATTGTATATAATTGTATAAACAATACATTTTCCTGTGTTAGATAAACTTAGAACGTATCTTTTTTTTTCAATTGATATAGACCTCATACTCTCTCAGTTAGGCCTCTATTAAAGGATTTGCACAAATCATCTATCTAAAGCAATTTTTTTCCAATTGAGATTATCTCCTGAGTATAGTAAATATTATTATGCAAATTAGATAATTCTGCTGAGTATAGAATGTTTTTATATCAATATGAAACTATTTGTACTTATCAAAGATTAAAAATTAATTTCTTTTGTAAAGGTGACGAAATGCGCAACTCCTCCAAATGATTTTTGTAGATCAGTCAAAACTCTCACTGTAAGTATACGCCTTTTTCGTGTTTTAATTAGCTCTTTCTGTCTTAAAGTTTTAAGCGAATGAAAATTATTTTCATTATTATTACTATTTTCGTAAGTTATTTTTATAGTATGGTTCCATTATACAATGTTAATTAATGTGTAAGTTATTGCAATACCAAGACGAAATTCTCTTTTTTTATTATTTGACTTCTGAAAGGATTGTTTTAAATTTAATTTTGAAAGCTAGAATTTAGATCATAGGGAAGATGTTTGGTATTATCGTATTACGCATCTTTAAAACCACTGTTATATTGCCATATAAAAATGTGTTACTAAAAAGAATATCAATCTTATGAAAAGCAATCTAAGCATTTCTAAGTGGTAAAATATTTTAACACTGAGTATTTATTCATTTATGCACAAAACACTTTTGCATTTTTAAAAGGATTTTTACATGGATATTTTTATTACAACTATTATGATGTAATATAAAGTAAAAAGATATAATATTCCGAGTAAATTTAATTACATGTAAACTACAGGGAATAAAGCATTGCTTTAACTTTGGTCAACGTTTTGTAATTCTTCTCTGTCTTCAACAACTATTAAAACCGTTGGTGTCTAAAACATACTACAAGTTCAAAAAGTACTAAGTAGAATACTTCAAAGCCCAATTTACAATTCTAGTAGTAGCTGCTACCATTATAGATTGAGAAAAGTTAATTTCATGCTTAAGTGTAGAATTTTCTTCTCTTATTCCATATACAATCATGTAGACACTCAGGTTACTAATTGAACTTTTTACATTTACCTAAAATAACAGTTTAATTTTTCTAAAACATTAACAAATGCTGAAACATTTTTTCAGCTCCTTTTCATTTTCTACTCTTCAATCAGTGAAAGGATATAATACTTATTACTTGATATATACTTTATAGCTTATACCTTCTCTCTCTAGCTGCAGTTCCTTATCTTGAAATCGGTGAAATAATCATTAAGCAACTCAATTTCGAACCGATGTCAAAAAGCAATCCCATTTTTTTTTTAAATTTAGCTGTAATACGTTCTACTTTTGTATTTCTAAAGCACTGTTTTTTAACGCAAAAAATAACTCAATAACAATATTTAATCTTTCAGGAAATTTATTCCAAAAGCGAGAAACAAAGTATGATAAATTATCAGGTAAGATATACCATTTAAAACCATTGAATTTCATTAAACGTTCTTATAAAGTAAGTAATATTTACAGATTCAAAAGAGCCCAAGCCAGTATAGAAACTTGAGGTAAGAAAATGTTTATGAATAAACACGAAAATTCAATGAGGAGTTTAGACTATTAGATTAAAATTTCTATGCAGGAAAATAAGTAACATTTTCGGCACACATTATCAGCTCTTTGTTTTACAATGAAACGTATATAATCAAAAGAAAAAAAGAAATTCAAAACTTATTAGACAAATATCGGTAATCAGTTTTTCTGAAGATTATAAAAATGCCAAAATAATTTACACAATTAGTGTATTGAAATTTAAAATAACGCTATGGTGTGTGCGTTACTATGGTCCTGTATCTCATTCAATTCTATTTCAATCAAAGGTCGGAGCTATAAAATTGTGGATATGTCTTTCATTTCTTCTAAATTGCAGTATTCAGAAGAAAACAGTATTAATTACAATAGAATTACAGTATTCAGTATTCTTGCGTGCGACTGGTATCAAAGACATCGTCCCGATGCGACCCTCGATTTCGGCGATTCGAAGGCGATTTGATCCACCCTCTGGAGACAGGGTGGATCAAATCGCCTTTTCAAGGTTCTGATTCGGGCTTTGAAGGGCAAAAGAGGTTTATGGTTTGTACTGGGTTTAAAGAATTTTCCACCAAGTGCACTCACTGCGGCTTCAAAGCTTTTGCACCAAGTGCACGTCCACTTTCGCCAGAGCAATCTTCTTTCCAGTATCGTAGTCGCTGAGGAGAATATCAAAAATTCATGTGCTGGGTCTCAATGAATGCAGGGCTAACAGTCTTTTGGAACTGGTCTAGCTCGGACTAGGCCAAATTGGAAAAGTAAGAAGATAGGGAAATAATATTTGTAGCTAAGTATAAGAGAAATTAGTCAAAAATTTACCTTTCCAATAGCGACTGTGTCTATAGGCTATTGTAAATTATGTCAACGTGCAACATTAAACTTTCATTCCAATTTGAAAATGAGCAATCCAAATGTAAACAAGGATCCGAAGGCCGTAACAACAAAGCTCTTAGTGAAAATGACCAAGTCGCAAGCTGTCATGTAAATCAAGTCCTTCTTTTCAATCCTTTCAAGCAAAAATAAATTTTCAGGGTGCAACGAATCTTCGATTCTGAGTTTCTCTATTAAATCGCCGGAAGTAGCTTTTATTTCCAACATACGTTGTGGAACTTTTGCGCAATGAAAGGTTATCGCAATAATTGTCCCACAACCCATCGAAGCACTAATCAACAAGTCTACTGAAGTATCGACTTTAAAATTTATCCCATGTATCAAACAGTTAGCTAGTATTCCGTAAAGACTTGAAAAACTCATAATCAGAAAGAACAAAGATGGTTTTGACACAATGTCTTTCATGAGGTTTATCATGTTCACAATCGTAAAGTATTTCTTCAGCATTTCGGAAGTTTGAGTTGAACGGGTGCTCAAATTATACTGTTTCAGCTCCTTCTTGAAGTTATCAAGAATAGTTCCGCAATGTTTCAGTAGTGCACACATAGACCATAAAGCCATGCACGGCCATTTTATGTTTATTAGAGAAAATCCGTAGCACACCACAAAGTTAATTGCTGCCTCTAACTTTTCATTCTGTATGCGATATCCATACGTAAAAAATTCATTATGATCTTTCTTTACATTGTAATAACATGCTTTGAACGCTGAAAGCGCAAGTGGAAAAATGGATAAAAATACAAAAAGGTATATGTCCAAAGTCACGAATTTTGCGTTCCGAGAATCAATTGACAAATACGAATTCTGGAATTGCATCAGTCTCCATATTTGTTTCTCTTGTAAAAATAACGAGTACCACAAAGCACAGGAGAAAACACTAATTAAAACGAAAGCAAGCACAATTTTCTCTTTTCAATCCAACAGAATGCCGTACAACCTACAGTAAAAGTATACACTAGGTATACATGGAAAATTGCTGCTGAAAAATACGGGAAATACTTGTTAAACGTTTGAATAATTTTGCTCTTTTTTCTGTTGTCGAGTTTCAAAAGTGGCCAAAGAGGAAGATCTACTGCAATCATGTTTGTCAAAGATTTCGAGTACAGCAGTGTTCGTGGAAAAATTAGTCAGTGATTCGTAGAAATGTTCCTTGTTCTTTCCTAAATCTCCGGTTCTACTTCAACTCTTCGGAACGTATCTTTTATCTTCAGAAATATCTTTTAAATATCTCTAACTAATTTTATCTCAATTAAATGTAACATTATTTCTGTACACAGTTCATTGCAGATCTATTCATACAATCACACAAGAAAATGTTCTAAAAATTATGCTGTCATATATTCAAATGAATATTAGGGGTACAAAATTAATTTTAAATGCATCCACAGCCATTGTATACAAAAGAATAATTGCTGTTTCAGTTTAGCTTCTTCACCAAATACTGTTCTCGCCTGACTGGATTTTTGTCTGAAAATAAGTACGCTTCAGAAATTTTCACTCAGCAAAAAAAATTAATGAAAATCACTCGTAAACAAAAGTGAGCTAAAAGACCTTTCCAATAAAGATCATTACTTCAAAAGATCGAATTTTTATTTTTTGCGAAGCTTTTATTAGAGATATATTATATTTACTAGCTATCATACTATTAAATGAAAATCGTTTTTTTTATTCCTTTGAAATACATTTGAGCTAAAATTGTTATACTTTTGTCATGAATTTGAAATTGGATTGATATTCTATTTTGTTAAAATGAGAAACGTCTGCATACGTATTGCAAGTACAATTCAAAAGGAGATACCGATCCTTATGATTCTCATATGAAAGGTGAAAGTAATTTGTATCACGCAAACTGAACAATTGGGTGGTGGTAGCGACGAGCGCAAGTATCTAAAGGAGTGGCATTTAAGAAATATTTCTAAAAAAGTGGTTACCTTGGAAAAAGTTATTTTTACAAATAGAATTTTGTCCTTGTCAAAGAACGATTTTCCAGTGTTATGGAGGTACAATAAATGCTTTCATGCGCTCCATCATTACAACAGTCAATTCTTCCTTCTCTGGAGCTTCCTGCTTTTGTAATACTTTTGAAAGAGAAGAGACAAAACATTAAAATGGTCTCACAAACGACTGGAGAGTACAAAAACAAGATAAGGGGAGCCCTTTCGTCCTGGGAATTCATTAACAGGGACAAGCTTTTTGCTAGTTTTTATGCATACTCATTAATGAATTGAATTAAGATTTAATAATAGACCTTGATTATCCGAGGTAATGGTGACCGAGGTCACCTCGGATAACCGAAAATTTGGATAATGCGGATGAAGTAACACAAAACAGCCTACACGAAATACAGAAAAAATTTACTGTATTACGTAAGGATTTTAAAATATAATATAATTAAAATTTTTGAATCATTCCTTTTCTAAAATTCAAAACTGAACGAAATAGATGGGTCAGCTTTAAAGTGATTATTTTTAAGAACTCTAAAAAATTGTATTATAACTTTAAAGTATAAAGAGAGAAATATTTCACGAGTTAATGGTTCACTCGTACTACGCATGTCTGATGCAATTTTTCATTTAATTGAAAGTTCTATGCATTAGTGTGGTTCCCATTACGAGATATTCGGTAGGTAAGTAGGTATTTTAATTAATGTCACAATGGAACAACACAACGGGCTATTAGGGGCGGTCCGGGATCAATCCCTAAGGGAAAGATCCTAACGTAATTTTGAACCACGGTCAGATGACGAGTTAACAACGGAGCTGGCACCCCACTCTCCAAACTTCAACACCACACCAACGTGAGGACATTTGAGGCCACACAAGGTATTCGGAAAGGTAAATGTAAATTATAGAAAATTTATGGGGGCACAGCAGAAAGTATATACATAGATTTTACTTTTTAGTATAGTATAACCTATCATTTTAAATTTAATTTTAAATAGACCAACAACTTTAATGAAAACCACTTATTTTGAAAAATTATTCGTAACAAAAAAATTCAAATCTAAAGTTTGGTTTGTTGAAGGTAAAGTTTGGATAAACTTCAAAGCTATACTGTCTTATTTGCATAACTATTTTTGTTGCTGTTATTCTTCTCGGCGCCGCGGTGGCCCGATTTGAAGAGTAACGGATTATCAACCGGAGGGTTTCGAGTTCGAATCCAGAGAAACACCGTCGTGTACAAAGGGGGCTGGTGCATGTTAAATCTGTCGTGGCCTCAAATTCCTCACGTTGGAGTGGTATGGAAGTTTGGAGAGGAGTGCCAGTTCAGGTGTTTCCTCGTCATCTGACCATGGTTCAAAATTACGTGGTGTCCTCGGATCTTTCCCTTTGGGATTGATCCCGGACCGTCATCAATAGCCCGTTGTGTTGCCCCAGTGTGACGTTAATTAAAATACCTACCTTCTGTCGAGTTTTAAGGTGAAAAATTGATATCTGTATTGGCTTTCAATTATAATAAAGTAACACTCCAATTTACTCATTTGATAAATGACTTTGATGAATCTCAGAAATAGTAAATCTATTATTAGATGAAAAGAATTTACCAGTTATAAAGGTAGGTAGTTAATTAACGTTGCACTGGAGCAACACAACGGGCTATTGACGATAGTCCGGGATGAATTCCGATAGGAAAGATCCAAGGACAATGCCTTGTAATTTTGAACCACGGTCAGATTATGAGGTCACACCTGAGCTGGAATCCACTCTCCAAACTTCCACACCACACAAAGTGAGGACATTTGATGTCACGACAGATTTAACGTGCACCAGCCGTGTACACGACGGTTAGACCGAGTTACGAACTCGCAACCCCCCCCCCCGGTTGCTAATTCGTTTCTCTTCCGACTGGGCTACCGCGGGTCCCAGTTTATAAAGAAAAATCATAATCACAAGTTCCTTTTATGTTATGATATAATGAATTTGAATAATACTGCATTAAAACGTAGAAGAAAAACTATTAAGGTATAATTTTTATTATTTAGTAAAAAGAACACAAAACAAGATTATTTAAATACTTCTTTACTTAATCAATAATTTATTTTCTAGATCAGTGGGAAACAACATTAATTACAATGGTTATTAATAACAGTGGGATTAATTACAATAAGTTATTCATTAATTAATTTATTTTACCCTTAAAGATTTTCTTTAATAACCTATTCTCAAAGATTTGACAAGTTATTACAGTAAACTGTTAGCTATTTTTTTCCTAGTATATAAACTCCACAAAATTAAATAGTATGTATGATTTTCTAGAGAATAAACTATACTAATTCTAAAATACAAAGTTTATTTACATTTTAGAATTTAATATAGTACCTGAGTTGCATTTTAGAATTATTTTTACTACCCGAAACTTGCAATTCAAAAAAGAAAATCTGTTAGCACAGTTTTATATTGTTGGGTTAAGTTTCAAGCAGAGGTCTACCAGTTATAAGCCCTATACATATTACATTCTTAACCTCTTTTAGAGAATTTCATAAAATAACTTATCTCTGCATCATACATGTAGATTTGAGATTTTGGGGCTCAATTCTATGCTGTTAATTAACCTAACAGTATGTCCAATTTAAATGTATTGACAGTAATTAAATTGTATTTTTGAACTAAGCTGTGTAGACTTTATTATTCACATTTTCTTATAACATTTTAAGTATGAAAACCCTTCGAAAGAATAATTGTAACTTTTCTCGCGTACAAATAATTATCTAATATATTTAACTTATTTAATCAAAAGCGCAAAGTATGATATTAGACAGAATTTAATGTTTTTACTAAAGATTACTACAAATATGTAAAAAGAATTTACAGCAAAATGTGGTGTTAATATTTTCTCTCATTTTATTTAAAGCTAATCGGGATTTGAATCAATTAGTTGAGGAATATTTTAATTCTGTTTAATTTTGACCTTGAGAAGAAATTAATATTTTTGCTCATAGATTTAACCCTTCAGGAGGTTGTCTTGGCGAAGTATCTCGTCATTATCGAAACTGGTCAGATCTTGATGGACGAGATATCTCGTCATTGGAAGAAAACTGACCATATCTCGATATCTTCATCGTCAAAAATATCGGCAATTTCTTGATGACGAGATATCTCTTCATAAGCAAAATTAGTCAGATATTGATGAACGAGATATCTCGTCTAAACTATATTGAGGGTTAACTATGTGGGAAGTGAATCTATCTATATAACAGCGACTCTGTAGTTGGATTTCATATCGCAGACTTCCAAGTGAAACACACTAAGTCTACATTTTCAAGATATGAGTTTTTTAGTTTTTCTAAACCGGAATGGGGTGATTTTTAGACTAGTAAAAAACATAAAGTCATTTTTTTCTTTGCATGAAGGTTTGCTTTCTTTTCGAGAAACACATTTAGTGAGTTTAGCTTAGTGAGTAGAATTTTTCCTTTAGTCGTTTCATAACTATTTTTTGACTTAGTGTGTCACTTGCAAGCAGATAATAACTGACGACTTATGTTAACTTCTCACTTCAAGTTGAAAATAAGCAATCCGAACGTAACCAAAGATCCAAAGCCTGTCAAAACAAAGCTGTTTGTGAAAACGACCAGGTCGCAAGCTGTCATATAAATCAAGTCCTTCTTTTCAATCCTTTTAAGAAGAAATAAATTTTCGGGGTGCAGCGAATCGTTGAATCTAAGTTTCTCTATCAAACATCCGGAAGTACTCTTTATTTCCAACATGCGTTGTGGAATTCTAGCACAAAGAAGGGTTAATAAAATAATTATTCCACAACTTGTCGAAATAGCAACCAACACATCCATTGCGAAATCGGATGTCCATTCAGTATCACCTAGCAAACATTTAGCTGACATAGCGTACAGACTTGAAAAACTCATCATCAGGAGGAACAAAGATGGTTTTGACACAATGTCTTTCATGAGGTTTATCATGTTTACAATAACAAAGTATTTCTTCAGCATTTCAGTAGTTTGAGCTGAATAAGTGCTCAAATGAGACCTTTTCAGCTCTTTGTTGAAGCGATCAAGGATAGTTCCACAACGTTTCAGTAGAACACACAAAGACCATAAAGCCATGCACGGCCATTTAGTGTTAATTAGAGAATATCCGTAGCATGCCATAAAAATAATAGCTGCTTCTAATTTTTCATTCTGTATGCGGTACCCATAGGTGAGGTATGAATTAAAGTGTTTATTTATGGATAAATAATAAGCCTTGTACGCTGAATACGCAAATGGCGAAATGGAAAGGAATACAAAAAGGCAGAGTTCCGAAGCCACGATTTTTTTGTTCTGAGGATCGATTGACAAATACAAATTCTGGAATCGCATCAGCCTCCGTATTCTTTCCTCTTGTAAAAACAAGGAGTACCACAAAGCACAGGATAGAACATTAAGAAAAACGAAAGATAAAACAAGTTTCGGTTCAACCCACTTGAATATAGTACAACCAACTGTAAAAGTATACACTCCACATATATGCAGAACAACTACTGAGAAATACGGGAAATACTTCTTTGTGATTCGAATAGTTTTACTTTTCTTGCCGTCCAATTCTAAAAGTGGCCAAAGAGGTAGATCTACTGTAATCATGTTTTTCAAAGATTCGTGTGCAGCAGTGTTCTTGAAAAATTGTCAATGATTCGAATAAATTCGATTCAAAAACTTCTATTTTCTTTACATCAACTCTTGGGAATGTATCTCTTCTCTGGAGAAATAAATGATTCTCTTCTGATTTTTCAGTTAAAATAACTTAATTAAAATTTTGTATCGTGTGTTGATTGCTATATACATGTAACATGCAATCCAAGTCTTCGATTTAGTATTCATCATTTCAAAATATTAAATACAAGGTAATTTTTTGTCTGAATATTATGCTGTTATGTATTCAAATCAATCGTTGTGTAAAAAAATAATTTTTAAGACATCCACAGAGTTTTAAGCAATATACTGTAGTTGTTATTTCAATTTAGCGTCTTCACAAAACGCTATTCCTCCAACGGGTGCGTTTTCTGAAAATAAGTATGTTACATATGATTCACGCATCAAAAAATCGATGAAATCCATCACCTTAGTCTAAAATGAGTTATACGTTGGTAAACAAAAAGATAGATCTCACAAAAGATCTAATCTTTATTAAGTAGCATCCATTCGATAGAAAATATACTCGCTAATTTTTCTGAAATCCACACATAGAATAGGTTTATCGATACCATCCAATTGAAGTGTTTTCTCTATTTCTTTCAAATGCATTATAAGCTGACATCATTACACTTTTGTAAAGAATTCATAATTGACTGAATGCATCATATTTCGTATGAGAAAAAACTACATGCGTATTGTAAATTTTAAGCGATCATATATCGATATCGATATTTATGTTTCACATACAAAAAGTATTGTATGAATAGGTTTTGCATTAGCGTAAATTAAATATATAGTATATTTTTCGTTGATGTGATCTAAGACAACAATTTAAACATATTGCTCATGAAAGTTAGTTGTTTACCTTGCTACCTGATGTCTAATATTTCAGGAAGAGAAATTATAATTGCTTTCTTTTGTTATTGGTTAAACCTGAAGTTACGTCTACCAGACATTAACCATGCCATACATACCACAGAGGATCGATTTAGCTTGAAAGATTGTGACGCCACTTTTGGACGTAATTTGCAAAATGACAGAAGATTTCTTTCTGTCAGCTTTTTTCGAATATTAGTAGTTTTTCTTCAATATGAAGTGAAGTGTACCAACGAGAACACCATTTGCTAATGATATGAGGCAACCTAAGAATGCTACTAAATTGTTTTTTTTATTGTAAAGAAAGGCTCAACATTGCAAACATGTATGGAAAGTGTAATGATTTTTTAGTGAGCTCATGTGAAACAGTGCAACTTTGTCTACTAAAAGGTACTCCATGGTAGAGTTGGGTTACACTGCTATGTATACTATTGTATCGCAAGTTAATTTTTGTAGTGGTAGCTAAGTTCACCACAATACTCCCCCTCCAGAATTTAGCGGTAACTGAATTCGATACATGCCACCACTAGTTAAGTGATTGCCAATTACGTGGGACCGTGAGAGTTGTATTAAGATCACGGGTGTACTTTCGCATGAGTGGTGTAGCAATTTTAAGATTGCGATCGTAATTGCCCCACGTGTTGCCTTTAGCAACCGAGTGTGAGCCACTTTGTGAAGAGAAGGTTGAGCAGCAATGAATGGTGTGAAGCCATGATAGGAAAATGAGCAGTGTGTGTTATCACAGAGCCTCAGACGGTTGTTGAAAGTAATTAGCATCGCATTGGCAATTCAACTACTCATCGTGGAAGATCCATCGAAGATTTTTTTATAAAGTTTGCATGTTCAAATCACGTCCGTCGTTTACCAGTTTAGCAAGCTCGTGAGAAACAGTGCAACTTTGTCTACTAAAAAGTACTCCATGATAGAGTTGGGTTACACTGATATATATAGTATTGCATCGTAAGTTATTTTTTGTAGGGATAGCTAAGTTCGCCACAATGTTATCTGGAAGTAATACCTACAACATTGTACACATTATGAAAGAAACACTGAACGACGTGAAAATCGCCTTCTAAGTAATGTTAATTGTAATGCAGAAGCTATATTAGAAGCCAAATACTGTCTCAATGAGTAATACCATGTTATAGAAATACACATTTTAATTTACTATTGCATCTTTTTTCCTTTTTTTACAACTGTGATAAAAATTTTGGAATAAAATCCAAGTGTTAAATGTGACACTTATTTTGGGATAGAGGAAGCATTCTATAATCATAATTATATTTTTATTTAGAAACCAAAATAAAGTGCATCCATAACATTTTTTATTTTGCCTTTTCAGATCATATCAAACATACTTTTAACGCAGTGGCAATAAATATTACAAAAATGGCATTTCCTACCATTTTCGCTAATATTTTGCAGGATTGAACTCTAATATTATCTTCTTATAGCACCCATCAGATAGTGGCATTCAGTTCTAGAATTTTTATAAAATAAGAAAATTAATTCTTTATTTTGCATAGATATTAACTTTTGTGAATCAATCTTTCCCAGTAAGTAACATATTTGAAAGTATTCCTAATCTAAAGGCATTTGCAGTGGTTGACATCATAGTAAATTGAATGTAGACTAAATAAAAAATTTACTTATTGTTCACTCTGCATGATGAAGATAGGGAAACTTAATTCAATAGATTTTAAACACCTATCAATGAGCAACATTTGTATTTTTAAGATGAGATTGAAATATATGAAGCTTATAAATAAAAACAATATTATTAATGTTTTCATCCTGTGTAATTATTTTCTGCTTTTCAGAATTGCGCTATTGAGGTTAAGGAATTCCATTGCTAAGGAACTGAAGTAGATACTTTGCGCTAGCATATTTTCTTATGTGACTACAAAAAAGACCAGAATAAAGAGTATATATTGTTTTAATATTCAAATGTATTATGTGTTTGGCATTGATGAAAGATAGGAATTGTGTTTAATAAATATTTCATTCTAAAAGCCTTGCTTATTGAACAGATACATTTGAAAAAAATAAATACATCATGCAATAAGAAAACTTCTTAAATGTTGTCGTTCCTATGGTAAATATAGAGTAAATATCAGCATATCATTTTTGTCGGTTATCCCAATAGAGCTTGGAGAAGTTCAGGGCATGTTGCTGAAAGGATTCCAGACTTGGGCAGGGGACTAGGAGATGATTCCCATCCATGCTGGAATTGGAAGTTTTGCAAATTGGACATTCCCTGGAGGAATATATTCCATTTTTCTCCAGGTGAACGGCAAGACAATCATGTCCAGTTCTAAGTCTGAAAAATCCCACTACTTCTTTTCTTGGTTTGTTTTTGTCGTCTTGTCATGTTTTTTGCATATTGTTTCAATTCTTGTTTTTCGATTTTAGAGTGACGTCTTTATTTATCATCTCGGATGTAATTTATAAATGTATCATTATAAAAATTCATAAAGCCATGCGAAGTTTGGATGAGACAAAGTTTATTGGTCTGCAATCTTATTTGGTGAGGTACTTCCCTTAATAAAATACATTTGATGGTGTTGAAACATTTAGAATCTGACAGTGAACACAAAGGTAGACAACAGTGAACAAACATAGAAAAATGTCTAAGCAAAAATAAGTAATCAAATATGCAAAAGTGATACAGCTATTTATTGATAGTATGTTCAAAAGGATCAATGACCATTTCAATGGGACTACTACTTCTACCATCATTCAAGACAGAAAAGACACAAGCAAAAGTGGAAAATTTAAATTCATTAATCTACATAAATAAGAATGGAGTGTTTGTACATCGAATATTTTCGACCCATTCCAAGTTTTTATCCGTTTCGGGCCTTCCTATGCAAAATACGTCTTGCGCTTTTGGTGTCTGTATGTATGTGTGTGTGCTCGTGCTACGTCCAAACGGTTGAATATATTTTCATGAAACGTTGTATGCTGTGCGTACTTACATTCATTTAGTGATTGAACTTGGTTGCGTTAGTCTGTCTGACCGTCTTCCCGTTCTATGTTCGATTTTGTGTTTGTACAAGTATCACATAAGATCTATTTAACATATTTTAATGCAATATTCTGTATTTGATATCCCATATTTTAGTTAAGTGAATACATTATTTGAAATTTCTTTGCTTTCATATTTAGGTAAGTTTATGTTAAAACATCTGAGCAACTATACTTAAATCAAAAATAATTTGGAAGTTTTAGAGTAGCTAGAAGGTATATTGAACATGCAATTATTTGGATTGTTTTACCAGTACTGCTAAAAAATCAATTACTTTTCTAAAAACTATTTTTACGGAATTTGAATTCTAATACTTTTGTATTTTGTGCCTTATTTATTTTTTTGTGAAACATGAACTATTTTCGATATTTGGGAAAGACGATATTTTGCAACTAAATGGAAACTCGTGTTCGTTTGCCGCGTGCAGTGATATCTTCTGTTTTTTTCGCTCGGAATTAATTTCGTATTTTTAAATTTTGTTGTAAGTTGTGGCAACTGTGCGAGATCGAGAGATAAAAAAGAATCACGAATTTATGTATTTTCTGTTTTAAATATTTATTATTTTAATGAATTGCAATTATTTTTCATCACACGCAATGTACTCTATTTAAAGCGGCATGTAAGTTAGAATAAAGAAATTTAGCGTGGAATTTCGCCATTATTGAAAGAACGTTAATGTTAAAAATATCCGAACTAGGACTTATGAAATATTACAAATTCGTTGTCATAGGAACAGATGGCCAAGGTGGCTTATTTTACGAATTGAAGCTATATTTAAGCAGCTTATACTATAAAGAAAGTTTGTTTCAAACAATGATTTTCTTTAGAGGAAACGCTGTCAAATTGATTTACCATTAAAAAATGGTAATAGGTTACCTTTGCTTTATCTGTACTGAAGACATTCAATTTTAAAACAAGTTCTTTTATTACTGCACGTGCCACAAAACGAAATTTTGAAGAAAAAACGTATTCGCTTTTAAAACAAACAGTGATAAATATCTTATCAAATTAATTTGTCATCTTTCCCTTAATGGTAGCGAAATTCGAAGAGTGCCACAAATAAAAAAATAATGGCGGGTAAATTATAAGTGCGAGAGTATTCTCCATAGATTCGTCATTTTTACGAATTGAGTTGAGCAATTTTACAGGAATAGAACTTGAGAAAGGGAATTCCTAATCCTCCTTCAAAATAGTCTTTGTAGTAGTTACCTTAGTTTTACTTTTCGCCAATTTGTACCTTTATCAGGGGTGCGATATATATGGAATGTACATGGATGGATATGCATGTATAGAATTTGTGCCCAAAGTAGGTTGTAAAAATTATATAAATGTCGAAAAGGTGTTACAAAATAATTTTACTCACACTTAAATGGTTTGGCATTTTTCTATGAAAGAGAAAAGTTAATGGTTTTGGTTACTTTATTATACAGTCAACCAATTCAACCCGAGTGAGGTCGGGCAATTTTGCTAGTCTGTTGTAAGATGTATTTCTGGATTTTCAATTTGAGGTTTTTCGTTCAGTAACTGTAATCACGGTAAGTAATGGGTTAATTATTTTTAAAAACATTTTTAATCATTTTATGATAATTTTGGGAAACGCTTTTGTTTTTAAATGACATACAAGGCATTTATATGCATACTCTGAACTATTCTATGCTTTCTGGGAAACATTGGCACACTCTAGAGACTTTTCTTTCTTACTAAAAATTTAAATTCTACACAAATGTCAAATGTTAAATATGGCATTTATTTACATTTGTCAAATTGTGTATTTTAACAATTGTGTATCTTTATTAGAGTGTGGTAGTTGTTACATATGATGAATAGGAATTACAATTTATTAACCAAAGCGGAATTACTTAACAAATTCAACCCGAGTAACGCTGGGTAATTCTGCTAGTATGAAATAAACTTCATTTATTGATGCAAATACCTAATTTTTTAACAAGGAATTTTAAGGATCTATGCATTCAGAAAATACCACCTATCTCTTTGTACTCTTTTACTCTCAATAATTAGCTGTTATATTTGACGATTTTACATATAAGGGAATGGGATCAAAATTGAAATAAACGTTCAGAATCTAATTGTGTTGACATGACTGAAGTATTCTTCTTGTCATGTAATTTACTGGAAGTGAGAATAAACATCAGTAAAACCAAACAAAAATATGTTATATGTTTATGAATAGTTTTAATTTACTTAGAAGTATAAAATTCATTTATGTGAATATGATGCTATATTCATTATAAATGGATTGAAATGAGGCATGAAATGCGAGTAACGACTGTTTGTCATCAGAAGATATAAACGATTAAGAAAGTTTAGCGCACATACTCCTATTTGAACAAAGAAAATTTAGGTAGGGTAGAAAGTTTCGTCCAAATAATTTTTTGCAATGTCGACACTATAAATTTGTTATTTAATGTTTAGGTTAGACCGCGACTGGAATATGGATCTGTAGTTTGTAATCCCTATTACGATTGCCATATCAATATGTCAATATTGAAAGAATACAGAATAAATTTTTGAGATATAATTATTTTAGTAAATGTGAATCTTCAGGTATACATTCTTCTGAATTTCGAAATCATCTCGGTTTCATTACTTTGAAGCTTCGCAGCGATATTTTGCTTTAAAAAAATCTTTTTACAACTTTCTACATCAAAATTAATTCGCTCTTTATAGTTTCTTGTATTTATTTTAACTTCCCAGATAAATCACCGTAGGTTCGGTCGAAATGACCGAACCTACGGCGAAAAGTCCTGAACTCGGTTTTCTTATCAATATTTTAAGGGCTGCGGTAGGTTGGAAAAGTAGCGGATTAGCAGCCCAAGGTTGCAAGTTCGAAACTCGGTCCAACTAAAAACCGTCGTGTATGCGGGACTGGTGCATGTTAAATCTTTCGGAGACTCAAATGTCTTCACGATGGCGTGGTGTGGAAGTTTGGATAGTGGGGTGTCAGCTGGGGTGTTGACCTCGTCATCTAACTTTGGTTCAAAATTACGATGTGTTGTTCTCAGATCTTTCCCTTCGGGATGGATCCCGAACCGTCACCAATAACCCGTCGTATTGCTCCAGTGTGAAGGTAATTAGCTACCTACCTATCTTTCTGTGACCAACTTTCACAAAAAGACATCCATTTTTTCGAGTTTATCTAAGACTCACAAATCAGAAAATCAAAGCCCAAGGTGCACATTCTCGGTATGAAAGCTATCTTTGTGCAAAATTTCAAGTTACCAAGTTGCGTAGTTTCTCTGTAATGCGAATGACAAGCTCCATACAACTGCGTTTTATTAAAATGGATTAATATTTTATCTCTTTTAGGGGACTTCATTCACAAGACGAATATTTATAACAGGGTCATAACTTCTTAGGAATCCAAAAGCTAATCTCCACCTACTTTACCCCCTTTATTCTCTCCGCCTAATTAGAGAACCAAGTTCTTTACAGCTGTTATGAATATCATCACTGATTTTTCTGAGTTTCAATCATCTTTAACACTTAGCGATCATCTGTGCGTAAGTTTATTTCTGTGGTTACATTAGATGAAGCAATTTGCTGTAGAGCGCAGGTTAAATGAATATAGAAGCAACAAGCGACGACAAAGTTATCACGAAAAGTCACTCAGATGTTAAAGATTGCGTGAAAGATGAGACAGTCACGAAATCGAAAAACTAAATAGTCACTGCAAAATTTCGTGCTATTCTTTCGTTACATCCTTCCTTCATGTGTTGACTTCCTTTAAAGGCGGTTATGTAAATGTAAGAAAGAAAATTGTCTTGCTAAGGACGCTATTATGCAACAAATAATTTGTGTGGCTGAGAGAGAAGTAAAACAGTAGAAAAATGGAGAAAATGCACTTGAAATCTTGTACCTTATAGCCGAATTGTCTTATACGTTAGCTAGAGGCGTTATCTTTACAGAATATAAATTAATTTTACCTCAATTGGTTAAAACTTTTGGTAATCAAACTCAGTTCTTCCCATTCAACTTTCAGGAGTTCGACTATAAATATTAAACAAGAGACACCAATATTAGAATTCAGATTTATTTTTGTATTCTGAACGGCATGTTAAAAGTTAATGGATAACTTTAGAGTATTCGATAAGTATAATGCATTGTTGAATGATGAAATGTTGAAGACATTTCAATTAGAACCGATACCAAAGAAAAGTAAATAGACAATCGTAAATATGCTAGCTGGAACTAAGACGCTAGGTCGAGCCAAATTATAAAATGATTAATCGAAGTATAATGGAACCAGGCTTTTTCAAGTTTGGTATCTACCCACGTGATCATGTAAGGTCAAAGTCCACGAGCATGCGCAATAGCTCGTAGATCACATGACCGTTGACAAGACAGTGAAGTAGCCCGGTTGTGAACTCATGGTGGCTCTATCCGGGAAAATAGTAAGTATAGGGCTGCTGATGCTACGGATAATTTCACATAGTAGCGGCTGGTAAACTATCCCCGTATCTGTAGAGATACTTACCGGCCTACTGATTTAACATGTACACATCCTTTCATCTATAAACTTCTTTAATTTTTAATTTTCTTTTAATTATAAAAATGCGAGAAGAAAAATATTTTGAATTTCCCCTTTCCGTACATCGTTGCTTTACGAAATACAGTATACAAAGCTGCATTTAATTAAGAATAGTTTCCCTTTCCATGGGGTATTTCTATAAGTAATCGAAATTACAAATTTATAAGTAACGCAATTTTTAAGCTCTAATAAAAAATTGTATGCATAATTTCTCTGAATTTAAAGACATAATTAAGGTTTCCAGGATGAATATCAAAATTAGGTATTAAAATCTTCAAAAATTCTATGATGGCATGCAATTTTAAATTTCAAGAAATCCTAATTATTCAATTTTGCTTTATATCGTTGAAGTTTTGCTTTTTTCAATGTCTTGCCAATAAAATAAAGTTAAGAAATTTGCCTTATCCAAAAAATCCCAGATAAATAGGTAGATTTTGTAACCGATTACCAATAAATGAATTGCCGAATGTCAGATCCTGTGATGGATGGATTCCTAACATGTTTAGTAAAATTGCATAGGATACCAAAGATGATTTTTGCCACTTTTAAATTAGTCCTTTGTAAGACAAATGCTAAAGAGACAGACGTTGTGGTAAGCTTGTCATCCTTAAGCTTAAATGTGCGTGTGCTTAAAAACATTCGGAGAAGTCATTTTATTATTTTACATAATAAAAGAGTGTTGCACAAGCTATTGTAAAATGTCATAAAAGTTAGTAAAAAATTCGTGTTAAACTAAGATACCATTCTTCATTCATACATTATGGAAATCACGATAACTTTCTCGAGGTAGATTATGTAGTAAAGATATTTTGAGATACAATGTATGTTTATGAAGTAAATATTTACTGATTAAGGCAAACTGGCATTAACTGGCAAAGTAAAAAGTCTACTTCACCAGAAAAATGTAAATGAATTCTGTAGAATCTAAATAATCAATGTTTAATAAATTTTGGAGAATAAAACCATCTGAACTAGAAGGAGATAGACTTCTCGCTAGATACGTCGAGATTTACGATCTGCGGTCAATGGAAACTTGCAGATGTTGATCCCTGATCCCAAATCGTTACTTTGGATGTTACAGTCAACACGAAGAGGTTTCGTTCTGACGTGGCACTTAAAGGGTCACGTAAAATTGACCATGAGTAAAACTTTCTACAGTTAAGTCAACTCTAGGCACTGTCTCTGCTTTATTTTTGATGTCGGGTCAAAGCAGACTCTTACCTTAAATTGAACTTACTTGAGATTAAACGGCGAATCTGATGTAGCATTCCAAATTTAAGTTATATTAAAATTATTGAGCCTTTTCATTATTCGGTAGCAGTAATCATCCATACAAGACTCCGTTTTATGTAACGGTGCCTCAATGATCAGATTAAGTTGGGAAATATTTATTGAATTTGCACTTTGATGAAATCCAAATACAGCACGTCAATTTAAATTAAAAGCGTGTTAGTACAATTCCAACAACTCTGTATTCTTTTCTACTGTGTTTAAACATTGTCTAGATATTACTTTGGTATTCAACTACTTACAAAACACTGACAGCAATTATTATCGTGTGATCTTACAATGAGCACCATTGGCTTAGCATACATTGAAATCCAGAAGCCCGACATCCCTTAATAAAAGCATTAAAATTCGGTGTTGGTAGGCAGGTAGGTAGTTAATTAACGTCGCACTGGAGCAACACAACGGGCTATTGGCGACGGTTAGGGATCAATCCCTAAGGGAAAGATCCAATAAAATTCGGTGGAATAAAAAGAATAAAAATCGATCAAATCTAAAGCAAAAACGACGATTTTTTTTAACACTCGCATTATGACGTTTTCGGTTTACCTCGAACTACGGAAAGAGGTCATTTTGACCTCTTGCTTGGAGTGAAAGATATAACGCTCAATTTATTAACATTATTCAAAAAATTAACCTATATTTATTTAAGTTATTGTTCAAACATATTTTTCATCCAACAAGTAAAATTATTTTCAGTTTTCTAAAAAAAATTTCAAGATGATAATTTATGTAAACATATTTTATAAAGTGCATTCTATCATAGGAAGTGAAGAAAATTTTTAATTATAATAATTTAAATCAAATCCAGACAAAAGAAGCTCTTGAATGTGATTACTCAAAAGGTTTTGAGGAACTGTGCTCCTTTTGTATATGCTCGAGAATTGGTGCAGCGTCATTGTTTAAGTCATGGAATTCAGCTTCTGGAATACCTCCCCTTAACCCCTCTCCCCATTTTCTTGGGGGGCCGTCGTGGCTCAGTGGGTATGCCCACTGAGCCACTGTTCGATTCCTGTCAGGTGCATTCCCCGTGGATGTATTTCTCTCTTCTGTGTCAGTAAAACTTGTATTGTGTGTGTCTGTCTATTAATTGATGTTGTATGTCTTGTGTCTGGCGCAACATGACCAAATATGGCCCTTGTGCCATAAAACCGACCAAAACCAACCAACCCCATTTTCTTGTTGACTCCCAAGAGGAAGCTTTTGTGCTACACATCGCTTTTGTGATCCCGTTAATGCATTAATCTATTTCGTTTTAACGTAAATATGAGGGAGACGTGTTTCACGTCTTCCTTCGATTCCACAAAATAGAATAGCCACTCGATGTATCTTGGGGTGAAAAAAAAACCGTGATGCATCGAGGGGCGAGAAAAAAATCTGAAATAAAAGGCATAAATTATATTCTAAATTACAAATTTTTTATTCAAAATTGCGTACAAACTAAGCATGAAATCACATTTCTTCTCATCAACGCTTTCGAGCACTCAAATATTTTTTAATTCAATTTAACCTTTTTGCAGGATTTGAGATAAATCTTGTCTCGTAATTAATGTTTGTTCTTTCCAGCTTCTCAAAATACTCTTGGCTACTCAATGGAGGGATTGGTTCTGTATATAGAGGAGCTGATCACTCTATTCAAAGTTGATAATTCATTGAAGTATTTATCCCAGTACTCAAGGTCCGACTTTTCTTTACTTAGCCTGTAATTTACACAAACAACACTGGATTCTGTATATGAATTGTAGACAAAAGGATCAAAGAAACAGCGAATAGAGCTTACTTATAAAGTTGTTTAAAGGTAGAGATAACATTTTTTCGATCGAATCCCGGCATCATCAGTTAGAGATGTTACGCAAAGCTACTGACGAGCACTCCCTTTTTAGCGCTCCTTATTTTTTATATTTTCAATCCAAGATACAAACAGAAGTACAACAGAAACACAAACTACTAAGGTATAAAACTACAACATAGCATATACTAATTCTACACCACATCATAAAAGAGACAACAGAGAAAATATAAACGTGACCCGAGTTATCGCCCTAAAAGTTCTCACGCTCTCCAGTATCGGGAAATCACACTCCCCATGAATTGCTTTGCAGCGAAGCAGGTGGGATTTGTCCATAGGGTCGGGCTGCTTATAAAGCGGTCAAAAAGGTTCGTCAACGATTCCAGTTCTATGCATGGGTGGCAAGGCAATCATGCTCAGTTAAAAGGCGAAAGATCGCCACATATCAAGCCATGGTTTGTCGGGCACCTCTTCGACACAATCATCAGTCCAGTGTTTTGTAGATATTCTGCCTTGCTGTTCTCGTTGGTAGTTAGAAGTCACTAGATACCTCAAGGATAATTTTTCCAACAGGAAGGAAATCTTAGAACCTGAGTGGTGAAGTACGTGGTCTCTCTTTTAGAAATATCGGAATGTCCAAGTATTCATCGAAACACAATGTTTTTATTTTTAGACTTTGAGAGTAATAGGAGCTCCTGGCATTTGTGAACCTAGCGCATCTTATAAAAGAGACAAAAATGTACGAAATTTTTCTTCGATGGAAAAAATTTCTGTATTTCAATATCATTTACAATGTGAACTGATCGTATTGCATTCCCACAATCACAAAGTTCTACTTAAAGTTCTTACAAAGTTCTTATAAAAATTCTTGTATCCCAAATTTTTAGAGCACTTTATAAGTCAATGGCATTTTCTTTTTAAAACAATACTTCGTTTAAATTCTTGTCTTGAAATCAATTATCGGATAAACATTACGCATCAAGTTCATAAATAATTATGTTTCTATACAGAAATTTATTTTCGATTGGACTATCAAAGTAAAATTCATATATTGACAAGGTAAGATAATTAATTTTATATAAAAAAGTTTTAAGATTCCTGAGAATTAGAAACGTTTATATCTTGACACGTAACTATCACTTAAATGCATAAGAGATAATTAAATAAACACAGTACTCAATTTTTACGCTAACACTGTATGAAATACATTCGAAGGAATACATTATTAGGTTCACTGTGTGAGAAAATGTAGTACAATGCATAATAAAGACAAACTCAATTTGGCGTAGATTAAAATTTTTGCTTTTTGTTAAGAAACCAGAAACAGAAAGATAATAATCTTTTGTCACATACAAACTTCTAATTTCAAAAAACCCAAAAGTTTGTTTCAAATAAAAACTAAAAATAGGGAAATCTGTGTTTTGTGGGAAAATGTTTTACTGCGGATTACAAAATCGAACATGTCCTTCGAAAACAATGTTACTTCTAATAAAAGAAAAATATTTTCTCTGTGTAAAACAATTACTCCTTGACACGCATGGACAATTTTTTACCTTTAGAAAACGAAAGGAATACACTTATGCAATCCTAAAAAGAGAAAAATCGACAAATCTCAAAGGAAATTTGTGTAATAGATTACAAGGTAAAACTTTTACTTTGCTTGCGCATTCATACAAATGAGCTATATATATGAAGTCGAAGATAGGGCTAAACACAAATATCTTAATTTCTTGTTCAGTGAATAGGAGTCTCTAACACTTAGACCGAAGTATCAAGTTTAAAATGCATCTTTTATTTGCGTTTGCGATTTCTATTGCCATCTTTGGCTCAGCATTTACAGATGAAGAAGAAAATAATAAGAAAGAAAGAGTCGTTGCTTACTATAAATGCGTAGCTTGTGGTGAGTATTTGTATTTTATTTGAATGTTATTCCTTTTATTAGATGTGTTTTAAGGTTTCCTTGTTTATTTTCTCGACGTATACATCAACATACCAGTTGTAACATTTTTGGATACAGATTAATAGATTCATAAATGATTCTTCCTTAAAGAAATTTATTTTTCAATGGAATAAATAATTTATCTAATAATAACAAATAAATAGCAATGGAATAATTCATAGCTCCGACAAGTTGAGCAAATTGATGCATCACTCAAAGATAGAAACTTCTTGCATTAAATGTAAGGCAATTATTTCTCCTCACTGAAGTAAAAACATTGCTAATTTCATAATGTAGTTTTAAAAACTTTCCTTAAATTTAACTTAACTTCACGAAACACGAAACCAACACGAAATTAAGAAAATTACTGTCTGAAATTATCTTAATTGTTTTAAATACCTCATTATTCGGAAATATTTAATATAAATTTAAATAAACGCAAAAGTTTTATAACTTTATGAAACTTTCGTTTTTATCCTTGTTAAACAATGGAACAACAAGAAAGGAGCATGTTCGATTCCGCCGTGGGTGTATTTCTCTCTTCTGTGTCACTGAAGCCTTCCTTATGTGGGTCCATTTACTTGATGTTTGAGCTTGGCCTTCGCGCCATAAAACCTGATCAACCAACACTATTTAAACCGAACTTTTGAGGGAAGTATTCATACGAAGGTTATCTATCAATATTCGCTCCACGGAAGTATGACTAATGAAATTGATACATTATAATGCTGAATATATTAAAATGAAAATTTAACATTACAACGCATACTTTTGCTGAAAACATTTTCAGATTTGATATAAGATTATTAACGTAAATCCAATGTTTTCTCGAGGAATCGCAGAATATTTTACCATTGTGATCATAAATTTTTATCATTTCTTTCATTCATTCTCGTTTATTTTCTGTGATAAAGGAGATGACGAAACCTTGGCAGCTTATGATAAATGCAACGCACTCAAGCCTGAAAAGGTAAAATTCCATGTTCGATTGAATCTCATAAGTATGTAATACGCAATATATCCAAATGAGGATTTAAAATAAATGAAAAATTCTTTCTCACTTAAGTCGAATGTGAAAAAATAAACCTTAAAAATTACCTTATGTTAATGTATTTTGCACATAACAACAATTCAAGGTGTTTTTTAGAGATAGTGTGCCCCTTATGCTTCACTCCCATTTTGAGCAGTCTTGAGCAGTCGTAGACAGAATATCAAATGAAATAATATTTATATACCATAGCAGCCCTAATATAAATCGAATATTTATGTACTCGCAACCTTATTACACTTAGAACATTTACATACCTAAGTAGCCTTAACGTACTTAGAATATTTATATAATAGGTATATTAAGGTAGCAACCTTAACATATCTAGAATATTTATATACTTTAACAGCCTTAATATACCTATAATATTTATATACCTTAGCAGCCAAATATACCTAGAACATTTATATACCTTAGCAGCCTCGATATACCATGCATTTATATACTTTAACAGTCTTGATATACCTTGAATGCTCTTATGAACTTTAGCAACCTTAATACACCTTGAATATTAATATATCTAACCTGAACCACTTTTCAAGGAAGTGGAACAGCAGAATCCCACCGCCCTTGAAAGAGTTAGTCTTAAAAGAAAATTCGGGATTAAAAATACTTCGTGTGTACCTGTGAGTGGAGAATAAAACAAATTGAAATTGTAAAGTACTTCATAATCCAAATGATGCCTTATAAGAGACATTTTCAGGACTAAAATACCTCTGTTGATCATTGATATATAAGTTCATACATATATTTTTGGAAGTTTTTAGAGTAACAATGACTACTGTAAAGTAAGTACATTTAATGTGTTCTATGCTATTAATCTCTCTGCAAACTGTACAGGCACTCTAAAAATATCATACCAGTGTCAGTATATTTAATTCAACCAAGATGAACTATCTCTTCCATATTTTAGCAATTCAGCTAAGATTAAAGTTAATTACAACAGCTGTTTTACCAGGAAATCATTTATAAATAAATTTAAATCACAGAAAATTTCAAATTGCTTTCGCTGTTTCTAAATCCATGTGGTCATCGACTTATCTTATACCAGGTATATCTAAAATTGTAACAAGTATCATAAATTAAATCCAACTTATTTTTTGTTTACTGGAATAGTGTACATATCACATTTCCAATTAGTTAGTTTTTAAGGCATAAAACTGCGCATGGAAAAAATAATCTTCTCAACTAAAAAGTTAGCTTTCAACCCTTACATTGTTGGAGCAGCATGCGACAAAACATACGATACACATGCGTACTTCGTTTCTGTGCAGAAAACATGCAGGTACGCACGTGTTTTTCACCAAATTTAATGTCGCAGGACACATGTTGGACCAATGTATGGCTTGCCTACATTGGTCCAACATGTGAAACCATGGTCCATTGGTGTGAAACCTTATGCATGTCTGATAAGGATAAGGATAATAAACGTAAATTTTTTATCATTGCCTGAATTTGTTTACTGGTGTACGCTCCATTTGGTATTCCTGAGTTTTAAAATGTAATTAAATAACCATTTTTGTGTATAACTTCTGTCTTTGCACGGCAGGGCCACGAATTTGCTGCTGAGTGCAAGAAAAAGTTGATACCCGAAGAGTTTAGTGAGAAAGCAGACATGAAAAAGTACCTCTGTGAAAACCCAAATGTTATTGGAAAGGTAAGACAGAAATAACTTGGAAAGGGTATTGATGCTTCCAAATTATGTTGAAAACTGAATATTGAAATTCGATTAACGACTGTAAATTAATCTCTTTAATAAGATGGTCTAGTTTAAATTTAGTCATGTCTTGTTAAGCATGATAGTTATGATCCCAACAGTTCTTTATTATTTCTTTTAAGTTTTCAGTATATTTGAATCTTAAAAATAAGAATGTTATTCACAAATTATTTTACAAAACATTTTTTTTCTACTTTTATACATGCAAAAGTTGTTATCAAAGCTTAAGAATACTTAAGGTAGACTAACGTTTGAAATTTTACTATAAAAGAAAATAAATGAAAAAGGAAACTATAAAAAAATTTACAAATGTGACTTCGTTAAATAGCCTTGAGTAAAGAAATATCAGATTACTTATAGGTTGTATGTCAAACAAAATGGCTCGTAGCAAGGAAAGAAAGTCTATGGAAAGATTCTATGGAAGCCTTTTTTTCTCATGGCATTTTAATACTTCTAACAGATGCTGCTTCATAAATTTTCTTACATAGACAAGCTTTAGAATTTCTAGGGAGTTAGTAATAAAGTTACAATACGAAATGGAACTATTACCATTTGTAAGTCCAACAAATATTATAAATCAAGTTATATTTTTCCAGAATAACCTTTAAATGCAATAATCAGAAAAGTGTTCATAATTAATCAAACGTGTAAGTTGCTCTCTAACTAACAAGTTAAATCAAGTTCACGCAAGTTTCAAACATTTTTAATCTTTTTCTAGATCTATGATTGCCTTGCAACAGACGAGCACAAAAAAGCAGTGAGTATATCTTCAGATACTTTTTATTCTAAAAATCTAACATTCCATTCAAAAAAATTTTAGCTTGTAGGAAAGAGTACAAAGATAATGCTACTTCAGTATACTAAAAGCTACTTAGATTCAAATTCGTTGCGCTGATATAAATACAAGTACATCGAAAGTTAATCAATGTAGTTATGGTTAAATTCCCCAAAGTACCATCCATCTAGAATTTAGCAGTAGCTGAATACTATAGATGGTACCACTAACTAATTGTGTGAAACCATGAGTTTCCGTATGCAGAGCTGTGTAATAGATGTTTGTGATCTTAATCCATTCATCGTAGCTCGCCCATCGATGTACATGCAGAATCGATGTACATGCAGATTCGATGTACATGCAGATTCGATGTACATGCATTCGATGTACATGCATTCAGTGCCATCGGGCTTGCTTGAGATTGATCGTATCCGAAATCACATCCAATAGTCACCAATGTAACAAGGCGATTAAAGACTGTAACTTCACCCTCCAAAAAGCACCTCATTGTTGGATAAGTTGCATTGCTATGTATACAATTTTATTGAAAGTTAATTGTTTTAGTGGTCACTAAATAGCCAAAGGCCATGTGCTTAGTATTGATATATTCATACATTGATATAATTCTTGTATTTTATAACGATGTAAACCTCAATACGATGATAATAACATCAAATATAAACTTACTCACTCTAGATCTTTTTCACGCATCAAATTTTCCATAAGAATGCTAGGTAAGAATGGAAAAAGAAATGTCGCATATCAAAAAAGCATGTCAGCTTATACCACAGTAATCCCTAAAATGTATAGATTTATATATTTTAAATGAATGAAATAGAACTTAATTAGAAGTCTTGGATACATTATTTTTCTTTCCTTCCTGAGGCATATTTTTCAGTACAAGTTCTAAGAGTAAAAATTTTGAAAGTCATTCAAAATATTAAGAGACAATATTAATAATTTCTTGTAGAAATAATTTCAAATAACTCTAGCTGAAACGTCAAGCAGTGTATGAATAAAAGCAATTAAACTTGCAGTTAAAAGGTCAGAATATTCATTACTTTTGAAACCCTTGATAAGATAATTTCTAACGAAATCGTATTCGCATTTACATCTACATTTTAAAAATTATGTATAAAAAAGACAATGTGAAAGCAGGCGTTACATTTCCCAAATATTTCATTCCCTTACACAAGCCATTCATTTGATTATGAAAAATAAAATTGTCATATCTGCCAACTCTTACACTAAGACGTGACAACCATGAGAGAAAACATTGGAATTAGTGGTTGCGCGATTGTCAAAAAACTTTGTTTCGCGCGCGCTCATTAATTTTCAAGAAAACCTACAAATACACCTCTGAAACATCTAAGAAAAAGCTTAATTGCGTGTTTTTGCATACATTTAACATAATTGATTGTAAAGTATCGTCAAATCGGTTTCGCTGACTTACTGCAGCCAAGCATAGTAAAGAGCAGGGTTGCTCTTTACTACTTGCAAGTTATTTTAAATTTCTTTAAGGCACAATTGACGCTAATTTGGCGCTTTTAAAAAATTTATATTTTAATTAATTTTAGGCATTTTTCATTTCTGATGTTTGCGTGTTAGTTTTTCTGTCGCATAATCTTCCGGGAGTGTTCTATCATACAGTTTGGCAGATATGAACTATGCAAAAATAGATTATTGTTTCTAGCTATGAGCAAAAACGTCAGATTCTGAGTTCAATAATGTTTAGATGTTTGTAAAACAGGAAATGCAATTATTTTGATTTGTAGTCTGTGAGATTTAATTAAGAATCTTTTCATTCTAACTAGCAATTTTTAACATTTTTACTGCTATTAAAAGCTAATAATATATATTTTAATGTCGTTACAGTTAACAGCTGAAGACATAGCATCTTACATGAAGTTCAAGGTGAGTTTGATGAATCTGACTGCATAACAGATGTCAGTACAGCCTCTAATATTACTTTAATTCATGACATTTTAAACAGATTTTTACTTCTACAAGCATTTTTAAGTACATAAAAGCATTTGTATGTTTTTATGCTCTATTCTGTCATAAGTGTATAATCTCTTTGGGAAACAAAGATGAAAAATAATTTTTAAGTGAGGAAACCTGAAAAACCAACTCACTAAAGATTTAATACACTTCAGCATTAATAAAATGAGAAATGGAAAATTTTCAAAAAATGATCAAGTTGTGCATAAACCTTCTGATTTTTTATAAGCAAGAATAATTTTTTCCATTTCTTCCGTTTCCTAAGGAAACACTTTGAGTTAAGCAATTATTTTTCACTATACATGGTTAACTTCCCATTTAACACTCTACTCTAGATTGGTTACGTGAAAATACAAATAATAAATGTTTATTTTTTATAATTCATATTTCTAAAGTGATAATGCACAATTCATTAAGTTCTTGAACAAAATTAATTTCGATAACAAACATTTTGTATATATTATGAAATGTTTTTCTGAAATTCTGACTAGATGAAAAATGGTGAGAGTATGCTTTCTCTTAAAATATTTATATCTATACAACGTATGTATACAACGTAAGGTAATATTGGTATAAATTATGTACTCATAAATATATACCAATATTACCTTATTGTATCATTTTCAAAAATCTATTAATTCATATACTACTATTTGTCATTTTAGGAATGTGCTAAAAGCATGAGCGACCAGTATTGTAAGCATGCAGAGTAGCTGAACTGAGTACTGAGAAGATTTATATACTAAAAGAATGTTAAGATTTATATAAATAAGAATATATATATATATATATTTATATTAAGATAAATAACTATTTGAAAGTAACTTTAAAAATGTATGTTTGAAATATATTTACAATTTTGTCCTTGTTTTGTATCATGAGTTTCTAAAAAATAAAATATGATTGATTTATACACATGTCAAGTTTTTTTTGCATCCCAAATTTTAAGAGACAAACGTTTACAAACTGAAATCATAAAATGTTCGTCAAAAATAATTTTCAAACAAGCTAATGCAAAAAGCATCATTTGAACGTTAAAGATCAGTCATTGAACTGCCAAACAGATTTCATGTTTGAGGAAGCAAAAAGTAGCAAATTTGTATCAACAATTTTACTTAAACACAATTACACATAATCTTCTTTTCAATATCAAAATAAATACATTTATGTAAATTTGATTGGAATCATGTTTTTTACACAAAATTAAAGGATATAGAGATCCGCAAAAAATAAATGGCAATTCATACACATAAAGCTAAATAAACATATTTTAAGTTTATGAAGCGAAATTGAGATCAAAGCCAAGAATTGTTTTATGGGTATATTTTAAACGCTAAATAATGCCAGGAAAGGACAACTAATAGGGAATTATAAAATTTTTATGCTTTTTCTATTAAAATAATATACTTATAAATTTTGTTTTTAGATATTCTCTACTTTAGCCAATGGAAAAATTGTGGACAGAACACAATCAATGGGTCTCGTGTACCCAGTTTTAAAAACAAATTGTAGATAACCTATTCTATATTATAAAGCGAGCAATTCTAGTATGTTTGTGAATTTTTCTTTCAAACGAGCCTAAGGATTTTGATGAAATGTGGTGATCTATTATCGAGGGCGAGAAAGCGATTTAGCTAGGTCTCGATTTGGGAAAATTTGAGGAGAGCTTTCGACTATTGAAGTAAATCTATACTTGGACTATTGGAGTGAATCTATACTTGGACTATTGGAGTGAATCTTCTACCGTATGCATTTTTAAAAAATTTCAACTACGCGAGCGTTAATTTCTAGCATTTACCGTGCAAACCAACGTATGCATTAGGATTAAAATTCTGCATTTAAAAATTACTGATGTAATGAAATTTCCCCTGGGTGAGTGTCAATATATTCTTTTAAGTCTCGACGCCTGTATCTATTGTGTTTCGTGTTTGTGAAATTAGTAATTATATCCTCAAGATGCCCGTGGACGATCTAGAAAATGTCGAGATTATAATTTTAATAATATCAATACACCGTTGGAAGACAAAGCCAAAGAAATGAATATGGAATAACCTGAACATTCAAGAGCCGGCTGCTTTAAGTTCGGATTCCCGTCTCGTAACATACGGTCTTCCTTTAAATGAAGATCGGCCTACATCTACAAGACCAATCGAAGCAGCCAAGGCAAGAGGCCTGGAAAGAATATCCAACATTGTTATAGTTCTTAATGAATCTCAATCGAAGAGGAAATCGATCAAATGGGCCGAATAGAAAGTGAAAAGAGGCCGAATCGTCCAAAGAACGTTATCAGCGCTTGAAAGAGCAACGTCGTCAAACATCATAACGAATCGCAACCGAAACCGTCGAACATATTCAGTGACTAGTAGACATGCGACAACATGCAGTCAACGACTAGCAAACCAAACCAATGAGCGACATAATCAGCGCTTGTTATGCTAGACGTCAAACAAGAGAGACTTACTAAAGCATGGGACCTTTCAACATCGTGTGCATTTACTACGGAGCAATTAATTTTCCCCCGAAAAACGTATATCCAACCGAATTAACCGCGCCTCTTAGCAAGTGCTGCTTCATGGCCGAATAGAGCTGAAACCATCGCAATTTCGGAATGAATTGGTTTGTCTTTTTTTTACGTCATCTCCTTAGCCGAAGAATTATACAAAAGAATTGGAAACTTGAATGCATGTTTTGCTCGGGCTTTACACGGACGGCAATCGAGTCATCAAGTCATGGCATTTATACCATCGCCGGTGGACACGTTTACAAGATGGCAGCCCATCCGATGTAGAACCCCAAAAGTTAATTCGAACGACAGCAATGTGGCCAGATGTACTTCCTGGACTTCGATTATGCTATTCCCGAGCGACTCGAACATCCTCTCCAACATAGCATCAGTTGAGCTCTAATGGAATTACTGGATCAACTTATTCAATCGCAGAACTATTTCGCGCATTTTTTTTAAGAGTGGCGTAATTTCATGGTCATATTTCTATTCCTTGGTAAAGAGAAAACATTCAAAAAGTAAAATTATGTAAAAATGTGCGATTTTTCAATTTTTTTTAAATATATTCACTCATGTCCAAAATTATCTTTACATGCATAAAATCACGGATTTCTCAGAAACTGTGAACTATAATTTTATGAATTTGTGTGAAATGATACAAAATATCATAACACATAAATACGAAGGGAAAAAATTAGGAGCACCTCATATGATACAAAACTGTAGCATGAAACAATAAAAATGGCAATAATATATGACAAGGAGAGTTCAGAAAAAAAGAATAACTCGGAAAAAAATTAAGGCTTATGAATTTAATATGGAATGTGATCTCCCCTGACGTGTACACACATATCACAACATGTTTTAATGCTGGTAATAATGTTGCTAACCGCAGTTTGGGGAATTAAGTTCCACTCCTCCAGCAATGCGGTCTTCAGGGCATTTATATCTCTAGGAGGATGATGTCTCCGTGAAACTGCTTTTCCAAGGTAGTCCCATAAGTTCTCTATCGGGTTCAGATCAGGAGATTTTGCTGGTCACGGTATTCGCTCAATGGCTTCACTTTCAAGGAATTCGCCAATGAGGTTTGCTCGATTTGGACGAGCATTATCGTCCATAAATAAAAAGTCAGATCCATAAGCACCTCTGAAAAGTCTTACATAAGGTTCTAAGGCATCATCCCGATATCTCTGGCCGGTCACAGATCCGCTGTTGAAAACGTGTAGGGGCATACGTCCATCGATCATTATTCCTCTCCATACCATCACACCTGAACTACCGAAACGGTCACGTTCTATAAGATTCGAAGGAAGATTTCGCGCTCCTGACTACTCCAGATGTAAACATGTTTAGAATCAGATGTTAAACTAAACCTCGAATCATCAGTAAAGAGAACATGGGTCCATTGATGTTCACTCCAGTTCTGATGTTCTTTGTACCAATTAAAGAGATCCCTCTTTTGTTGTGAAGACAGTGAAACACATACCCTTGGCTTTCTGTCATAAAAGCCTTTTTCATTAAGCTTTCTGTATACAGTTTGCCGTGATACAACAGTTCCAGTGGCGGTTGCAACCTCTGAACTTAACTGCCGAGCAGTAGACTTCTTGTTACGACGGGCAGTTATTGCCAGATATTGATCTTGAGAAGCAGTTGTTATTCGTTTACGACCTGTCCAGGCCTCCTTACAACAGTTCCAGAGTTCTGAAATTGTTTCCACAGCGTAGACTGTCTGTCTTGAAATTTTCACACATCTCGGTGCTTCCATGATTGTCTGCCTTGCTTCTAAACGGCCGATAATTCGCCACTTCACAGATTCTTCCAAATGATACTTCGGAACCGTAACAAACCGTTTTGAGTCCTTACACACTGAAATAAACGCTGTATTGCAGAAATTCACTCAGATGTTCACTTTGCGCAAAGCGCTTGATTCACCGTCGGATGACGTAACGCCTTGATTTGCATATCAGAAACCGTTTGATCACTTTTGATTGGATAATGCTAATTAGGCTTGTCTTTCATACATTCCCTGCAAAAATGGATTACATCGATTGGATATTTCATGGAATATCATTATTTTTTGGGTATGTAAAGATAAATTTGGATGAGTGTATTTAACTATGAAGGAAAGCTCCGAAAATATCAGGGCCGCGGTGGCCCGGTTGGAAGAGTAACGGACTTGCAACCGAAGGGTTGCGAGTTCGAATCCAGCCAAACCCCGTCGTGTACAAAGGGGGCTGGTGCACGTTAAATCTGTCGTGGCCTCAAATGTCCTCACGTTGGCGTGGTGTGGAAGTTTGGAGAGTGGGGTGCCAGCTCAGGTGTTGCCTCGTCATCTGACCGTGGTTCAAAATTACGTGGTGTTGTCCTCGGATCTTTCCCTTTGGGATTGATCCCGGACCGTCACCAATAGCCCGTTGTGTTGCTCCAGTGTGACGTTAATTGAAATACCCCCCGAAAACATCAAACTTTTTAACATTATAGACCAAGATGTCTATTATATGTCCTGAGTTTTTATTATTGTATTTTGCTTTATTTTACTTGCCCAGGAACATTTTTTTAATTAAATGTAAATCTGACTTTTTTTATCGCAGATGAAGCTTTTTATTGGTAATTTGATGTTGATTTTATAATTTACTTCTTAAGTTAAAAATAATTTTGTATTTCATTGTTCATTTGGGGTTTCATTGTTTTCATCTCACTGTTTCATTTGGAACGTGCAATATGCATAGAATGGGAAGGGAATGTTATGATTGACGATAGTAAATATCAGCAATTCTGGCGATAGTTTGGGAATATGGTAATCCGTCTTAGTCCTATTCAAATAGGCGTTTGGCGGCGAAACTCAGTCGCTAATTTTGCGTGTTTCCGATTTGGTTACTGTCGCTTTAGAACTCAAAATACAATCCTGAATCTTTTTTTTCAAGTAATAGACATTTAAACTGTCTTTAAAATATAGTTTTCGTCAGCTTTCCTTCATTTGATTTTGCATGCCTACTTTAAGAAACTGTCATTTTATAATTTCTCTTTGCTATGATGAAGAAAAGAAAAGCCGACTTCCAAACCTCAGCAAAATTTTATCATACCTAATACTGTAACTGGCATGAATTTCAAGATTGCCTTTAAATTCCTTAAGGCCATAGAAACCTTTTTAATTTTATCAAAATCGACAATTTTACGTTTTTCGCAGCTACTTTATAGCTTAAATATGTTTAAAATTATTTCCAAACGGATATAAAGAAGTTTTCATAGATTATAAAAATATGAAATATTTTTCTCTATATTAAATAGTTTTGAGAAACATATTTTTAAATATGCAACATTAAGCGATTTCACAACTGCTCTTCAAAGTTGCAAGTTCTTAAAATGCCTAAAACTCCCAAAATATTTCATTTAGAGCCAAAATGGTTTAGATATCGTTATTTATACATAAACTAAACCCCAGTCCCGAATTTCATAAAAATCCGTCACCATACGACCACAGGTTCCCCTGATTTTTGCTCATTTCACTTAGAATGAATGACCCATGTGCTTTATCAACGTCAAGTATGTTGGAAACATCAGCACATCTATAAAGGCCATGATTGCAAAGCAGTATGTAGGTCGGTATGTTATTCCTCAACTGCTACGATTTCCTTTTCCAGGGACGAGTCTCCACGCACGGCAAACACGTGGGTAGTATAGTCCCCAAGAGAAGTTCTAAACGACATTGGACGGTGGTACTGGATTGCAAGTGGATACAAATTTATCATAAAATAACTACAGAACTTTTCAAAAACCTTTGTTATAAAAATTTAGAAGGATAATTAACATTTTTTGCTTTGCTAAATTTCAAAATTTATAAACGCATGTTTGATTTATTTTCATACTTTTAACAAGATTTCTAACAGTGAACAAAATATAACTATAAACAAAATAGCTTCAATAACAAGTATATAAGGCTTCCAAAACTTATATGTATATTAAATAGATGCCCATTATTGTTTCTTCCTATGTGGCAAGTTCTAACTTAGAAGCCCTATAGCTAACCTTCGAAGCTTGTCCAATTTCTTTAACTATTTTAACTTTATACATCAGAACTATACGAAAATGTTTATTGAAACTGTCATTGACAAACATGTCATTTTTCAATATACTTCAACCCATATAAACCCTATAAAATTTTAAAAAGAAATTTTTAAAACCTTTTTAAGGGAACAAATTATGACGTTGGGATAATTTTTAAGAATTATTGGTGTATTGTCTATATTTATTTGTTCATATGTGTATACTAGCAGTACCAGCACGGCGTTGCCAATGACATCATTCTTGTTATGTCCTCACTGATTCTGAAAACATTAAAAAGAAAAAACAATAATTTTAAGAATGAATCCCACCATTACCCAACATGACACTGGCATGTCGCCTCATTCCTTCCACCTCATTGATCCTTGCTTAGAGGGTTTCATGATACAATGTTCTTCCATTTGGAGCTAGGATGTAGAGATTTTCGGCTTTTCCAACTCTTGAACAACCCACGTACAGTTGACCGTGGGAGAAACACGGTTTAATGAGATCGAGTCTTACAACTTTCAGCGATTGTCCTTGTGCCTTGTTGATACTCATAGCGAAACTTAAAGGAACAGGGAACTGAAGTCGTTTAAATTGGAATGGGAGATCCGAATGGATAATTGGGATCCTAGGAATGAATACGTCTTCGCCTGCGGCATGTCCAGTCATGATGGTGGCTTCAATAATATTCGGCATAAGTTTCTTGATAAAGAGTCTTGTTCCACTGCAGAGTGAAGGTGGATGCAGATTTCTAAGAAGCATAATCGGTGCCCCAATCTTCAGCTCTAATATGTGCGAGGGTACTCCAGATGGCTCCAATGTGTTCAAAAACTTTGTTGTGTAGTTCACAGCCTCATCTGTATCACGTGTAGTGTCGATAGATTTGTAAATTTTAACACTGCCGAGCAATTGTAAAAGTTGCTTAGTAATGACATTGACATCTTCGTTTCTTGGGGCAAGAATTGCTCTTCGGTACAGCCATGCGTGATTAGTAAAGTGCTGCGCCACATTTGTAAACACCGCCTCTTTCAGCTCTCCGTTGAGTTTTCACAATCCTTCCAATGCCTTGCATTGATATACATCCATCTTGATTTCTTGATTATCCGAAGTAACGGCACCATTTCCTAGGAGGGATCACCGTTGATATGAAACATGATCATGTTTGTTGATAGTCCATGACTGCCGTTGATCATGTTTGTTGATAGTCCAAGTCTATGACTGCCATTCCAAATGTAAGATGATTTTAAGCAGGCCTGCATTTCATCCGCCCTGGTTCCACGGGAAATAACCGGAAGTATCTGTCGACAGTCGCCAGCCAACACTATAGTGACGCCTCCCATTCTGTCATTGTTACGTCTGATATCTTTCAACGTGACATCAAGTGCTTCGAATGCGGCTTTGTGGGACATAGTACATTCATTCCAGACAATGAGCTTGCAATTCTGTAGAACCTTTGCCTTTCCTAAATTTCTTGAAATGTTACATGTAGGAGTCTCCGCGTTTGCAAGATTTAAGGGTAACTTGAAAGTCGAGTGAGCCGTCCTCCCTCGTGTCAATAGAGTTGCGGTAATGCCTGATGAAGCAACAACCAGGGCAATCTCGTTTCTCTGTTGCACTTTAGCCAAAAGAAGATTGATGAGAAAAGTCTTCCCTGTACCGCCAGGAGCATCAAAAAGGAATATGCCACTGCGCCTATCAAAAACTGCTCTTGTAATCTTGTCAAATGCTTCCT
Source organism: Meta bourneti (assembly GCA_933210815.1). Lineage (NCBI taxonomy): Eukaryota > Metazoa > Arthropoda > Arachnida > Araneae > Tetragnathidae > Meta > Meta bourneti. The sequence goes on along the minus strand of OW119923.1, from coordinate 28,887,532 downwards.
TTTGATCTTGGGCCATTTTTGGCTCATTGTTGCGAGTACATTCACGTCATAGTTTCTTTCCATAAGTTCTTCACTCGGTAGGACTGAATCGCAGTTTCGATTGGGTTGCGGTAGTCCAAAGCTTTTTAGGTCCGATCCACCCAACAATATAATCTTATCCTCAATGTAGATTAGAGCTATGTTGAAGATGTCATCACTAGTCCAGATCCATATTCTGCTGCTGTACGCGTGCTTGGTGCAGTATGTCTTCAGACATGTTCTCCTTGTGGTTCATCCATAACTGATCGGGAGAAGACATGGAACATGTTTTTAGCGTAACAGCAAACAGATTACGTAAAATCTTTGGCAAAAGAGATGCAGCTTCTTCTTCCAATGCTTTGTTCCAATGTTCATCGTTCTCCAGAAGTCCTCTAAGCTGGCATGCCTCTTTGTAAGTTCCGCAGACCCTTCCTTCAAATGTTCTCAAATCTATAAATGATATCGGGTCTCGTACTTCATGCAGTAAGAGTCGCAGGTGAAAGCATTCCGAGTTGATCGGATGGACGGTGTACACAAGGCCTAGTGCATCGCTGGACCTTATTCCTGCTTGTTCTGGTACAACTTGTCCTTGTTTCGGACGGTTCCATGTCTTGATTCCGTTTTTCCAAATGTAGTACTTTGGTACTTGGTTGTACAATAGGATGCGTGCAAACTCATCTTGGGTGCAAAGTCTGAAGAAAGATGTCAGTGATGTTTCCTGAGGTGCTTGGACACGTTGAGCAGCATTTTCTGTCGTGAAGTAGACTCTCTGGCCATTCTCAAGGTGGACGCTTAGATGAATAACTGTGTGGTGGCGCTCGTGAATTGGGAAGTTGAGAGTATTATCCATATATCTTCTCATATGATACTGACGAATTTCATTAAGGTCATTATCTCCACTGGTCAATTCAAACACAGCCATGTCGGATCCTTTGTTAACATACTTACAGACGTACTTTATAGACTTTACAGAATTGCAATACTCTACGTTGATATGCGCATTGAACATTTTTGTTAATAGAGGGCAATACGGAACAATCCACGTATTGTCCACAGACAATTCTGATCCTCTAAAATTGATGTTTGCAGTAAATCCGTGAGGATCTACGACGATAAAGTGGATATCCGTCTTATCCTGTTTGCGTCTCCTTCAAAAAACGGCGTGGGAATCCCTTTGTGCAAATTCCATCCTTCATGCATGGAGAGAGTGGATTTATGCATCCTCAGGGGCCGTGCACCATCTGCTTCGTTACAATGCAAAAAAGTTCTAGGTCATCTTGTGGATTAAGGATTTCTGCACTGATAAAGTCATCCACTCTGAACGTGTAATGAGTCTTTGAGTCATATCAGAATGTGGGCATGAGGAAGTCCTCGCTTCTGCCACTCTATCGTGTACATATGACACTTAACTTCTCCAAAAGTCTTTGCGATGAGACTCATGAGTGTTTTTTGCTTTTGATGAAAGACTCTTGCAACAAATCATGACGATCCTGTGGTTTTTGCCCAACAAATAGTTCTTGCTGTATCTCTGTCCAGTTTGGATTGCATGTAAAGGTGATGAAGAGGTCCGGTCTACCATAGTTTCTCACATAGGTCATGGCATCTTGAGTACGCTCGTACGTGTACCTGGGATCCCCAGTAAAGATGGAAGACAAGATGATCAACTGGCCAATGTCTGCAACATTTCCATCGTTCATGACCGCATCCTTCAAATGTGCATACTGTTCCACTCTTAGCGTCCTCTGATTTAGTCGTATGTACAACAGCTTTTCCGATTCAATCTTGGCATATATATCAACGATAAATTAATGGAACAAGTCTTTGCTTCTCAGTAAAATGTTGAAATTTGAAGAGCGTATCATCATTCTGTGAGCGTAGAACTGCATAGCAGAAATCTTCTTAGTTTGCGGCATTCCTGTAGTTGGGTTTGTCGCAGTTGAAAATTATATCCATCCTCCCCTGCCAAAACATGAGTGGATACTGTAGCGCATCGTAGGACCTGTGCTTACCGGGAATTCTCTTGATGGTGCCACTTCTTTCTTCTAAAACTATGTCTCTTGCTCCATGTTGTTCTCCTACCATGATTAAAGCCACTTCTGTTGTCGGTGCATTGAACCGCCTCTCATGTTCATCATGTGGGGTTTTATCCGCTAAGATTACCACTTTGAATTCAGGGCTGATCTTATCCATGGCCGATTTGAAGCTATGGATGTAAGAGTTGTGATGATCCAGCATATATTGTAACTGAAGTACTATGTTTTGTCTCGTCTGCGGAACGTGTTTGCAACGCTGCTCTGCTTGTTGTGTACCATCTCCAACAAAATATATTTGCAGAAATTTAGGATCTTCGTTTGGTAGTGGGTGTAGACTCCCGATGCGGTGTGATAAACTTGACCCTCAACCTTAAATGTTGGCATGTATCCGGACTCTCTAATTTCTTTTGCCGTGTCGACAGAGGTCATCTGGAAACAAGAAGTGTACCTTCTAATATTTGATTGGAAATGTTTAGCTTCCGCTTATCAGTAAAGTACGCAGGGGCTCGGCTGGATCCATTAACCGTGGCAGTTTCCTCCGTTGCAGCGCATACCTTAGATTTCACCTTTCCACTTCTTTGCTTTACATGTTGACATGTTACAGACATTGATCCAATGAAGCACAAAGGATCAGATACATAAACTGCTGATGGATCGTAATTTAAAGCTGCATTCTCTAAATTTCTACAGATGCGCATTCGACAAGCACTTTTTCCGGTTCTAGCTTGCTGTAGTCTTGTTTTTCTTTCTGGGGTGGATTCAGCTTCTCTTTGATTTCTTTCTCGGTTATCTCGCTGTTGTGTTCGAAGACATTTTTTTTTTCTGGGAGGCTGGGGTTTTCTGGAGGCTTTAAATATAACGCTAAACCAAAATAATGTAGTTATTAAAATTGCAAAAATGATACAAATTCAAAAGTAAGTTATGAAATAACCACTACTGAAATAAAATGTGATTCAATCTTTAAATATAACGCTATACATACTTCTAAAAAGTCTTGACGCTAAACAAAAATAATGTAGTTATTTACCTAAAATAAAAATGAGATTAAAATTGCAAAAATGATACAAATTCAAAAGTTAGGTATGAAATAACCACTATATACTATTTGCGAAAAATATCCGCAGCTGCATAGATACTTAAACGGTTGCTTTATCAGACATAATTTTTAGAAAGTAAACAGAGCCTTGGCTTATTGCCAAGAGCAGAAGCTGTGATCTCTCTCACACTTTCCATTCTTAAAAAACCAAATAATACAAAAATATGCCAATAAATTAATTAAAAAATTTCTAGATTAAATTTTAAAATTCGGAGTTCGAGGTACATTTAATTACCTTTAGGACTAGCTGTGTGCCAAATTTCATGGCTGCAACTGCTATAGATTCGTCTGGACACCACACACACTTCCTTTTATAATAGTAGATATATTGTGTTGTGTACTGCCTTTGCGACAACTTTGAGCGCTTGGTAAGTTTTCTCACTGGTTAGCCGTGAGAAAAAAATATATACAAGGAATTTAATCTTGAATCCCTTGGATGGGAAAAGTACATAATAAAATGTGTAAATAGATAAAGCCCATTTCCGTTGAGGGGAAAGCACTCCTTAGTATTGGCGTATTTGGCAGTTTGGTGATTTCTGGCCCAGTGGCGATGTTTCATCTGGGTTTATCGGCCACTTGCAATAATTCTGACGGCTGACAAAAATACAATGTATCCCAATGTAATTCTACGGAACTCGAAAATGAAGAAAGCAGTTGCAGTTGCTTCGATCACACCCCGAGACATTCAACACTGCAGCCGAATAGATAGAGAATCTGAAGAACCTCATTGTAACATATGCATTCATGTCCAAAAGTTAAGCATAATTCGTAAAATGCGAAAAATCGGAGTAAATATGGATACAATGGTTCAAAATCACTTGTGGAGAATCGTGGGACGAAGGTAAAACATTGTGCATATGCAAAACAGTTCAGTCGACGTCATGTGCAAAGCACCGGTGCAGTTCGAAACAATTATGAAACCGCATCGAGAGGCATGGCCAGTTTAGACAGAAATTTCGCAATTGCTGTGGTAATAAGCGTTATTAACAATCAATAAGGACGAAAGATGTTAACTGGACATGTTTGTAAAGGGACGAATTACTGGATCCTAAACCGATGCGTCTCGAATTCTGAATGCCTGTGTGTGATCTCCAGACTGGCAGATGTTTCAAATCACTGGAGATGTTACCCGACGATCAGTACCAGGTCGGCCAGGGTAACAACTGCTCGGCAAGACCGATATTTGGCGATAACTGCGGAGCATTTCTGCCAGACAACCCCGACAGCCGCCACAGGAGTCATAGTTTTGTAGATGTCGCTGCCTGTTGAATAAAAGACATTAACAGGAATAAAATTTATTTAACTTTAATAGGAACACATCAGAACAGGGGGAGAGTTCTCGTCACTCGGATTACGTTCCTTCTACCCTTTTTACCGCGCGAGCGAGAGATTTGAATTTCCATACGTCAAGGTTGGCCCCGTCTCATTGGACGACGGAGAGGGGAACCGCAGCGCCACTCGCTCCCGTGGCATCCCGCTGACTAGAAGAGGAAAGAGTGGTTGGATTGATTCACTAGTTTCGAAACAAACTGTTTACAAGACTCAGGCACGTCGGTCTCTGCCAGACGACCAGCAGTTTGCATCCCCCTGACGTCTGCACAGAAACGCGCGTTTACAGTGGAGTTTGGAACATCGGCAGTAGAGTCGACAACAGTGGGGCAATGTTATGTTCAGTGACAAGTCCAGATTTAGTCTGCAAACTGATTCTCGTCGTACCAAGATCTGGAGAAAACGTGGAACGCGTTTTCGCCTGGGAACATCACGGAAAAATATCGTTTTCCTTCAGGGGGTCATGGTCTGAGCAGGCATCATGCTGGACGGCCGCACAGACCTCCACATCTTTGACACGGAGTCTGTTACCGGTCAAAGACAGAGACGAAGTCCTTGAGCCTACCGTTCGCCTGTTTCGAGGTGCTATCGGTCCTGGTTTCATATTCACGGATAACGCGCCTCAGCACCGTGCAGCCCTGGTCGATACCTTCCTTTAGTGAAGATATCCACCGCATGCAGTGGCCTGCCAACTCTCCTGATCTGAATCCTACAGAGCATGTGTGGGATATGCTCGGGAAACATTGCAGCCGCCACCCACCAAGCGCCGTTCCGGAATTGAAAACTGCTCTCCGTGAGACTTGGAACTCTAAGCACACAACTCATCCATACCCTCATCGAAGATATGGGAAATCGTTGTGCAGCATGCGTGGATACCAGAGGTTCCCACACATCGTATTAAACTTCAGCATCACATTGTTTTAATCATTCTGTTTCACTAAAGTTGACACTCGTATTGTGAACATTTTTCTTTGGATAAATAAAAGTCATTATTATCCTTGTTTTGCATTTTCTTCTTCTATAACCCTACTACACCCGCATACCATGTTTCCTTCCATTAAGGGGGCCGCGGTGGCCCGGTTGGAAGAGCAACGGACTTGCAACCGAAGGGTTGCGAGTTCGAATCCAGCCAAACACCGTCGTGTACAAAGGGGGCTGGTGCACGTTAAATCTGTCGTGGCCTCAAATGTCCTCACGTTGGCGTGGTGTGGAAGTTTGGAGAGTGGGGTGCCAGCTCAGGTGTTGCCTCGTCATCTGACCGTGGTTCAAAATTACGTGGTGTTGTCCTCGGATCTTTCCCTTTGGGATTGATCCCGGACCGTCACCAATAGCCCATTGTGTTGCTCCAGTGTGACGTTAATTGAAAATTCCCCCCCCTTCCATTAAGATGTAGATTTTCTAAAATATTCACATAAACAGCAATTATGCTTAACTTTTGGATTAATAATTATTTATCAATTAATAATTATATTATGTGTGTTTTATGTTACATATAGAAAAGAATAAAACTTTGTTCAAAAGTTTTACTATAATGCAAACAGAAAAACTGATCATCCATCTTGGTTTTGATGTTGATTCTCAATTTGTCTGATACGTATTGCGTCGCCAATAGCGATGTAAATTCAAAACTACCTACCTGATACATCTTGCATCATTAGATGATTTGTCTTAGTATTACAAAAAATCTTTGGTAATAACAGAGCAAGTTTATCACTGACTCGTTAGAGATTGGTCTTGTATGTAAATGTTACACATTTTTTAAGGCACTTAATCCTGAATTAGTATCATGGACCTTAGTTTTTGATTGCAGGTGAAATAAAATATGCAGGGATTCTTATAAAAACTAGAATGAGATAACAGGCCTTAAGGGGATTTTCTTTTTTCTCACAAAAAATTGCCACTTTTGAGGGATTTTTTTACTGACAAAACAATGCAATCAAATAATTTCAAACTTTGTACATTTATTTATTGCCCGTATTTACAATTTTTTTTTTAAATTATGTTCATGAAAAATCACCTGTTAACCCTCCTCAACCATGACACCACTGGAAGTTCTGTGGTCACTGGTTGGCATGATTTCTCTACTCCAAGTAATCTTTACAAAAATTTGAAGCACGTTTTACAACAAACATGCAGCAATCATTTGTTGAAGCAGAAAAATACCTGGAAATGGTGATCCAATAAAATCCAAATCAGATCCTATCTCCAAAAATTGAGTTTGGGGTTAAGTCGATCAATCCAATAGTCATGAAAAAGCAGTTATGAGAAAAACATGTTTAAAGTTTCAGTATAGTTAATGGAAGCATATTCAGTACTTATAGTATTTTCCAGTTATTTGCTATACCAGTATCATACAGTGCTGTGTATCTTAAGTTTGATAATCCTTCGATAACAAATCATTGTAAATTGGCTTCATAGAATTTACATCTTTATGAAGTGATTACACTCCAAATTCTATAACTGCATGCTGAGTCTGTTGATGGGTTATAACTGGGCCAATTTTGCGAATTTTTACTTGAAATATGGAACACATGTTCTGAAGAATAGAATTATGTAAAAAGTACAAAATTGATTTTTCTGTCAAAAAAGAAAATAGTACATCTCTTACGGACGGACTCCTGTCAAAAGAGTACTCATGAAACACGTTATAAGTAAAACAAAAAAATAATCCTTTACTCACTATTTTAAAGTATATTCTAAGACTTTTATACATATAAATTATACGATTGAAATTGTAACAGGATAGAACTTAACCAAATGTTAAACACATAACATTTTCCATACTTATTATTTAAAATGTTGTGATGTCATGTGATAGTCTAATGAATATTTGAAAGCACATGAAAAACTGCATATGATACATTTGAATGGCTTTTCTCCTGTATGTATTCGCATATGAGCTTTCAAATTAGACTTTTGAGAAAATGATTTTTGACACACATTACATCCAAATTTCTTAACTTTTGTATGCAGGCATTGGTGGGCTTTCATGCGAACTAGGTCATCAGTGATAAATTGGCACAAATCACAGGAAAATCTTCTGGTATTTTGAGTTTGTTCATAGTTTTCAAATGACAAGGCAGTTGCTGAAATTAAAATAAAATATTGTAAGAAACAAGAGTAGCAAATCTTTAAAAAATTATGTCTATTTTGTGAAAAATTAATCCCTGCACATGAGTATGAGAAAGTTTCCTCATAATTCTGTACCTTGGTAGGAAAAGGGTCAAAATCCAAATTTGCTGATACTGAGTTATGGCCTTAAATCATCTCAAGGTAATGAATGTTTTAATAGAAAAAGTGCCAATGTCCTATATATGAAAGTATCAAAATATTAGAAAGTATATTTTGTATGGTATATTAATAAAATAAAAATTATTAAATCAGGTGTTATTGAAAACGTCTAAAATGGATATTGGTCCCTTTTCTATCAAGGTACAGATTTATGCTCCAAATTCAAGAAATTAAGAAATGGAGACAAAGGAAAAACAAATATTTTCAATAGTTTACACAAATAGAAATTATAAGAGAAATGAGAGCAAGATTTTTCTGAGATTGATGGGCAATATAATGAATAAAATTTAAATTCATTAAGAAAAAGTTCATGCAAAAAAGGAAAATGCAAAACTTAGAATAAAATTGCACTGATCAAACACAGATGTCACATTACTCCCAAGTGTGCCATTGCTTTTACCCTATAGCACATTTAATGAATTTTAAGATTTAACCAATTTTTTTAGTCGAAATGAAATTAGTTATATCCAAACTGAAAAACTGTAAGTTGTATATGCATGAAGCATACATGCTCCTCATCAGGTGGTGACACACAAGGGGATTTGTGAAGTGAAACCCAGGTTGGCGTTTCGTCTTTTCGTCACGACGGGGTGGGAAGTTCTGAGCAGTTCAACCAGTCACCTTACATGTCACCCACCTAAGAAAACAAAAGGTTGGTGAGGTGATGAAACTAGTAAAGTGTTGCTGAGTAATAGATGATTCTGCCTCGCTGAATGAAGTTGACCATGTTACACGATTTGATGAGCAGCACAAATGTCTTCAGATGTGACATGGGTTAAGCTACTCAAAAAGGCCTTGTATGCTACCCACCATTATGAGTTAAAACATGAAAGTAAAAATTCTGGGGGGAAATGCTACAGGCTAGTTATATTTCAGAGAAAACAATAAATGTCTGTTCCTATCATTATATCTAATGTTTCTTCTCCCATTATTACTTTTTAATAAAGCACTTACGGTAAAATATTTAAAAGTGCTAATATTTCATTTATATACTAGCCTTATTCCTAATAAAATTTATTTTCACTCCACTACAAAATATAACATCAATACTTTTTGCATTCAGCAAAAAAAGAGAAAGATAAAACAATAAATTTTTTTAAATAACACTTGTCAGTCTTGGAATTCTGCTCTAAGGAATTCATCATTCAAAACATTTCATATTGAAAGCAAGAAAAATTACTTTTAAGACAATGCACACAAATGACTTTATTTTTAAAGCATATTAATAAAATAACCAAGCAATAACACCAACAGAAATAATAATTTTAAAAAGTTATATGAAAGTGTTGATTATGTACACTTCATCTAGAATTTTTCATTTCATAACAGTATTCAGTAAAAATTTGTTTACAAAAATACAGTAATATACAATTGCAGCATTATTACAATTGCAAGTATTTTGTGGAGCATTCAAAGTAGAATAAAACCAGAGTTTTAAAATCATAGACCTAGGAGGTGTAAGAAAGGTAATGATACCATAAAATTAATATAAAATATCAGCAGTACAATAAAAAGAATATATTTTCACTGACAAAAATTAAGTCTCATAATTATAATGCTTTTAAAGATTTTTAACAAATAAAGTTTTAAATGAAGAATGTTTAAAAACAAATGCAAGTAAAAAAATTTAATATCATTTGATGGATACTAAAGCCCACCACTGAAAACAATATTTTCAACTTTATTCCTTTTTGCAATTCAAAAACATTAACTTTGTGACTGATTGATAATATGTAACACTGTTTGATTTTAGTGACAACTAAATAATTTTTTAATTGCTTGTTAAATGTGGTTTGTATGATACAGTTAGATCCAATGAAAGAAACTCATTTCTGACTAGTTGAGGATGATTCTACAATTTTAATGAAATGAAAATATCGTTAGGAAATGGCAAATACATAATGAAATGTTCTATTGACTTTTATCAATAAAAGTTCTCAAGTGTTTGAATTATTAAATTTATAATTTTATGGATACAATTTTATGGAACAATGAGCTTAATATAGTCAGTACTTGTTTGGGAAGTAATAAATTGAACTTAGAAATGCAATCGAATTTAAATCAAAAGACTATACATTTTCCATGAATGTGACTCCTTGTATATTTTTCAATGCTCTAAGCAAACATTTTATCTAAATTTGAAGTAACAATAGAATATCAAATACTATATCAAACAAGTCAACAATCTACTATATACAAAATAATTGCTCCCCTTCCTTTTTCTTAGCTTGTAGTCACAATTACAAAAACAAAATTTTGGATTCCTGATATGAATTATTTTCGAAGAACTTTGAAATTAAAATCGCATTTAACAATGTGGACTAGGCAGGTTTTAAATTTTTCTCTCCAAGTCAAAAATCATCGAGAAAGTCACCATTTTAAACCACTTAGTGGAAACAGGAGGTAATTTTAAGCAATTATCCACAAGCATTGAATATTGTACATTACAACAGAATGTTTTGTTGATGAAATGGTTAATTTTATTTCAAAGTGATTCAAACGAAATTAACTCTATTAAGCAGATATAAAAAGGAACTTTCTCGTTGATATACCAACTGTGTTCCTGATATTCAATACAGTACATTAAAGCAATCTTGACAGCTATTCGACAGAAATGTTATGATATGAAACTAATAAAACCCAAAACACATAAGTTACGAAACAAGATACCTATTTAATAATGAATAAAGTATTTCCAATATTTTAACATACAATTTTGATCACTTTAAACTTTTCATGTGCAACAATTCAATGTAACAAATGGGTCTATCTTATTTAACATTCCATTCTTTAACACAAAAGAAACAAGTAACTAAAGTGTAGTAGGTCATTAGCAATTGTGCTCTTAAACAAATTGTTAGCTTACATTTTAAAATAGCTTTAATCTAACTAAAACAAATTCAGGTTCAAAAGAATTAGTAGTTATAAAATTTCTCGTGTTTAGATAAAATCTCATTGAAATCTATACAGTAAATTTATGGGACAACATATGTCTATCCCTTAAATATTCAGTAGTAAACTGCAACATACAAACGTCACAACGTAGTTTTCTACGTCTATGAGTGTAAATATGACCTGTCAAAGTACTTTTCTGCGTGAAACTTTTAGAACACAAATGGCATCTAAATGGACGCTCTTGGGTATGCACTCGAAGGTGAGCTTTAAAGTTTGAGCATTTATTAGTGGAATAAGAACAATACTGGCATAGGAATCTTTTTAATGGTGTTCTGGCATCTTTTCTGAATATACCTAAAAGTAAAGGTTGAAATGAGAAAGGTTTCTGAATTTAACACAGCAGAATAAAATTTGAAATCATAGAAGTGTCATATCAGGACTAATATATCAGTGTTATAAAAATGAATGTGTGTGACAAAAGAATAGTAAAATATATTAGTGACGAAAACATACTATATATATTTTAATATATCGAATTGCACATCCAAAAATCAGTAGAGTATACATTTCCTGCCTGCTCAAAAGAATTATATAAGTATGCGATTTTGGAAACATTAAGCAACCTAACAAAAATGGGGGAAATGCAAGCCTAGTGGGACTTAGCAAAAAAATATCCACTTGCAAAGCTGCATCTGGACATTAGGAAGCAGAATTTAAATTTAAGAGAAAAATGGAAGTGTTTTGGGGATCACTTATTTTGTATTGTTTTTAAACAAAACTATTTCTTGAAGTCATATTTTAAACTGTCCACAGTATGATTAACCTGAATAAACTTGAAGAGCAATTGGCAGGTTTGAAGACAAACACAGAAAGAGATAGCAAAAACAAATGATACACAAAGAGCAATTTTGCAACTGAGAATATTACAAGATGGGAAGTGATGAAAAGCAAATGAAGATCATCCATGACTGAGAACATATCATATAATAAGTAAAAAATACGAAATCAAAAAACGTAATTCTGAAAAACCGAAGAGGGTTCTCTTCAAATTTTACTCAAAGTGTGTTCAAGAAATCTAATTTCATACAAAGAAAAATTAACTTAGTGAACTTGACCAAAATAAAGATCACCCATTCTGGTTTAAAAAGGTAATAAACTTGTATCTTGAAAATCTTGACTGATGCCCTTTTCCGAGGGAGTCTATAATGTCTGATAGATCAGTAATTCCTAATCTTACTTTTTTGTATGTGCAGGGATCTAAGTATCAAATCCCTTAAATCCCCAAACACATCGTACATAAGTTTTGGGATTTTTGGAAATGTTATTGGAACCCATTACGAATACCTATTTTTAAATCACGATTTCAATCAATCTTTTATCCTCTTTATTAAAGTTTAATAGAAATATTAAAAATAAAATAACTTGGGACTGATTTCATACGACTTTAAACAAATAAGAAATTTGCTGCTACTAAAATTACCTCTTTTTAAGCTGAATAACTAACTGGCTTCCTTTTTTCTTGACACTAGACACAATATTATTGATTAGGAGGGTGCAGTAGAACCTAATTAGAGAAAATATTGGAGGCTTTAATCAAACATTACTTGCTTCACATTTAAGTGTTAATCGGAAATTTATTTTGTTTACATAGATCATTATCAATATTTCGTTATATTTGTAATATCTAACTCCCACAGGCCAGGCCTCTAACTTTAAAAACATAGGTATGAATGTGTTCGGGATTCTAAGAATTCCTACTCTTTCTGATATAGCCACATAATTACTGAGATTGAATTACTCTGCATATTTGGTTATTCATATTATTTTAAAAATTTATTCTTTGTAGTTGTAGGTCTAAGGCCGTTACCACAAGAATTGAAAAACATTCAAATGTTCTCGGTCCCTACGTCATAACTCATTGAATCCATTTTTCTTTCGTTTCTTTTGGAGCGAAATCTAAATATTTCAAATATATAGAAGTTTGCACCCATGTTTTCATGACAATGAAGAGTGATGAACAAATATTTTTCTTTTTGCTCACTAAAAATAAGAGTCACTCGGAAATCTGTTGATCTGCAGAGGTTCAGTTTTATAAGTATGGGATTCAACAAAGTGTTTTGGGTAAATTTTGACATATTCCATTTGAAGGTTGGGTAGACTTGAACTGATGCAATTTCAATAGGGAGTCTACGATGTCTGATAAATCAGTAATTCCTGCATCTTGTTTCTTGCATATTGAAAGGTCACATTATCAAGTCCTTTAATCCCTAAACGTATCCTTACAATTTCTAATGGAGCAAATAAATTAGTGAGAATGAATTACTTTGCATATTTGGTTGTTCGTATTGTTTGAAAGGGCCGCGGTGGCCCGGTTGGAAGAGTAACGAACTTGCAACCGAAGGGTTGCTAGTTCGAATCCAGCCAAACACCGTCGTGTACAAAGGGGGCTGGTGCACGTTAAATCTGTCGTGGCCTCAAATGTCCTCACGTTGGCGTGGTGTGGAAGTTTGGAGAGTGGGGTGCCAGCTCAGGTGTTGCCTCGTCATCTGACCGTGGTTCAAAATTACGTGGTGTTGTCCTCGGATCTTTCCCTTTGGGATTGATCCCGGACCGTCACCAATAGCAATAAGTGTGTTTCGGTTCGGTTGTTTTATGGCAAAAGACCACATTTAGCCAAGCTGAGACAAACACAAGGCAGATAATGTCACATAACGGACATACACGCACAATGAAAGTTTACTGACAAAGACGTAAATACAACTAGAGAGGTTGGTTAGGTTTTATGACGTAAAACCTAACTGCAAGGGCCATATTTGGACAAGCTACACTTAACAAAGTCAAGTAAATGGACATACACACAAAACGAAAGCTATACTGACTCAGAAGAGAGAAACACTCAGGGAGGAATTGAACCTGTGCCCCTACATCTTGCAGGTTCCTAGCAAATTGGGCGAACCCACTGAGCCACAGTGACCCTGTGTTTCACTTGTAAACCAACGATATAAGGGTCCTTGGACACTGGTCAGAGCTGCAGAGTTGATCTGAATATGTCTTTTCTGACAAGTTGAAATTCAGTTGTCTGACAATCAATTTCTTTTATTTGGAGGAATCTCAGATCAAGAAAATCCTGTTTCGTGCAGGAGTTACCCTAATATAGGGATGAAGAATATCGATGCATGAGCAAGTATTAGTAGATAAATGAAGACTTCTGCATCATCATGAAATGCACTTTGATGACCAAGAGAGAGCACAAGAATATAACCCATGCTGAATATATATAGCTCAATTCACGAGATTCTTAGAATCATTACATAATTAGTGGATTTCCAAATATCAAAAATGCAGATTATTTTTTGTATTGCATTACATGTTACAAAAATGCAGTACAAAAAGTCACATCACATCAGTAAAATGTAACAGTTAATTAAATTAATTTAATCACAAAATTCATTTCAATAAAAGGAAAGATAACAATTTTTGACCATAAATACAGCTAAAAAATGTTATATCTAGGGTAATGAATGACTACTGAATGTCAAAAGAAACTAATTCTTCTGTACAAAATTCGAAAAGAAATTTTCTGAAGGCCGTATTTTATTTCAAGGTTTTGCAAAGCTTGTAGTCACAAATGATTCATTTATGATGTTAACTGTTTAGGCTGTGTTGGCTAACACCCAGTGACCTGAAAAAATTAAAATAATGGTAAAATTTCTGAACAAAAGTTGCAAAAACAGTACAATTTTTCAAACCATAAGTTTAAATGAGAAAATATATACCACTATCATTTCAATTTGCATGTAATATTAAACTGTAAAATTATTATAAAACGGAGTTGTAAAATATTAAAAATTCTAGAACCCGAAGTTGGATTTCTTATAACAGTATGTGTGGCTCCTGGGAGAAGGCAGTCGACCTTGGGTCAGTTAATTTCTGAATAGGTATGGAAGAATATTAGGAAAAGGCTGTCATATGCTAAAACATGAATGGGTGATCACTGTGGATGTTTTTCCCAGCCAGCTAGTTACCAATACTATTGCTTTTGGCACCAAACAATAAACTTAAATCCAGAATCTGTGCTAAAAATGACAATTGTGGAAAGGATTTGTTTACATCAACACCAGTCCCCTAACTAAATTAATTCAACTCATCCAAAAGCAGCACAACTCGACTGCTTTCTGCAGGGAATCGCACTATTTTGCAGTTATTTTCAAAAAATGTACATAATAATAGTAACAAATATAATATCAAAGATGATTCTAGGGAAAGAACTGCCAGTCTGAGTCACAAGTTGACTTTAAATGGATCCTGAAATCTTTTAAGGATATGAAGTTGAGCCAGAATGGTTGTCGGACAATGGTTCGCATAAAATACTCACCAAGACACTCCAGCTCTACATTCAATTAAAATAAATTTATGGCACAAAAAATTGCTAAAGTATTGCTATAGTAATATTGCTATCAGTATCCATCTTTCTTTCAAAGCCTTGATAATGCTACTCCCTCTCAAAACTTCATGCATTTGCAAATATGGATTTTTAAAAATTGTTGAAATCAAAACTAATATTGAAATACATTACAATTGTCAAACTCCTATGCCTGAAACTTACATTAATCAAAGCAAGCTTTCTTTATATACTTGTTCTAAATATCTAGATTGCAGTAATAAATGAAGTTTATTTCACTTAAAATAAGAATGTACTTAAGAAAAAAGCCATGTTTTAAAAGGAAATTCCAGAATTTATTACGAATATTGTAATGTACAAAAAAAATGTTAACAGCTTTACAGTAACTATAAGGAAAAATAAATATATTTTTAAAAGCAGTTTGCCAAAGATATTGAGTTAAAATTCCAAATTAACCTTTATATATTCGAATTTACGAGTAATCTGAAAAGGAATTTTCAACAAAATGTTTTTAAAGAGAGTATCATGCATATTGCATCAAATAATTTTGGAAATTGGGATATATTGTAAAAACCTTAGCAATACGTACATGATTAACTTACAATTTAAATAGATTCCCAAGAGAATTTAAATTGCTTTGTCTTTTTAATGTATGATTTCATTTATGTGTTGAACTTCATACATATACAGAAACAACTTTAAACAATATTCATCTTAACATCGTTAGAAAATTATAATGAAAGTAATAAATGGATTAGTTCACTGATATTTATACTTTGCTCATGAGATTTTGATGAATTTTTAATCATAATCATAAAATTATAGCAGCAACATTTAACTTTTTAGGCCTTATTTATACATCATAAAATCAAATCAGGGTTTCACAACAGAATCCAAAGAGATCATGAACAAAATTCAGTGCAAGCTACAACCTAAAAATATGTTTAAGACTACGGAACCTTTTTCAGATGGAACATTTATAACAAAAAATTAAGGGTACAATAAACAATAAAAGATAATAAAAATGTATGAAGTTGCTTAAACAGTATTGTAAAGTAAGTGAAGTACTATAAAATTCCAGACAGGATAAACTAGCTAAAAGCAGTTAACATATTGGTCTTTAACTGACATCTTTAAATATCTGAAGAGGGTATTATAGCTCTTTGAATTGTAATATTACTTGGTTAGTTTTCCAAGAAAGATTGAGTAGCATAAGTATCATTTACAGAATAGTTACATTTTATTAAGAAATTTATTCCAAAACTAAATAATTTCTTTGATAATTTTCACTTCTATCAGAATTGAAATGTCATTACTTGTGGATATTTCTTACAAGAAACATTACATTTTTTGTGAGAATGTTGAGAAATGTTATTTAACTGTAAATGTTCCAGTGTGCAATAGGAATAAATTATTTAAGATAAATCGTTAGAGAAAGCAGGTTCAATCCTTCACACCATACTTTGCACAACTGACTCATTTATTGTTTGAAAATCAATAATTGGAAAAGACAGATAAAGCAAATCATGCAATGCACATAACTTATAAATGTAGAACTCTTATCTGTAGTAAAAGGGATATAAGACATTGTTTCAATTAAAGATGTTTATTTACAATAGATAGGAGGAAACTATTTACAAATTAATCACATCTTGACATACTGTGTGGCTTACTCCTTAGTCCTGTCTGAGATCTCTGAGAACTTAGATCGCCAGGGGATCTGTCTAGATAACATGATGCTTGTTCACTTCCTGGATCACAGGGAATGACACGTGTTCTTGTCCTTCTTGATACTATATCCCACATAGATATTTCATTGATTAACAATATTACATTTCAGAATATATTTAAGATTCTGTGATGCATCACAATTTAAAAACTGGTTTTTGTTCTCAGTTTAGTTGATACAATTTAAATATCTAGAATTTTAAGTGTAAAATCTGGTTTTTCTCAAAATATTGGTTTCCATATAAAATCGTTTTTAAAAAAACTTTTCATTAAAATTCTAATAATTAGCAAAATTTTATTTTTACAAATTTATTAAAAGTAACATTTACAATGATTCATAAAGATATTTTTACAAGTTTCCCAAATTAGACAGATCTGAAAAATTCCATTTAAAGAAATTAATTAAAAGTTATTAATTCAGAATTTCTATTGACAAACTTTATAATACTAACAAAGAAAAGTAAGTAGACTGTGCCTGCCATATGAACTGCTCCAGATAGAAAGTCTGCCCATGTCTGTTGCCGTAGAAATGGCCCTATCCTATTTTCCACAGGGGATGCTTGAAGTAATGCATTAAACTTGTCACATTGGCAAATTTAATGACCGATTGGAAACATATTTGTTAACATTTTTACAGTTCTCCAAGATCTATATTAGTAAAATACCTCTTTCCGCCACCTGCATCCCCGACAAATTAAATAAAATTAAGTCAATCTAGAGTGATGCCTACTCAAAATGAATGAACTTTGTTTCTATAGCGACCATTCCAGAATTGGTGTCTGGAGAAATTCTCATGGTAGACACAGTACTGTCTGTCTACCTTGAGAACTGCTCCAGACAGAAAGTCTTTACCTATGTTGCCATGGGAATGAGACATCCCATTTTTTACAGGGGAATCTTGATGCATTTGAGTTATTGGCACACTTCACAACAGTTGGCTCTCCAAATGTTAGTGGGATAAGAGAACCCATTGCCAAACCACCCACCACCAAATTTTATATTAGTAAATTACCCCTTTCAATGCCAATAATTGTGAAAAACAAAATAAAAGTAAGTCATCCCTACTCAAAATGAACGAGCCCTGTTTCTATAGCGACTGCCACTACCCAGACTTGGTGTCAGGAGTTCTCATGGCAGATAGACAATACAAGACATACTGACACAAGGTTAAAATCACATTTCAGAAAAAATAAGTAATATTCATGCATATTTTGAAACTTTCAAAACCCAATCAAGAAAATTTTAAATAGTAAGAATGCAATGCTACAGGCATTTAACTTAAAAAGTGCAAATTATGCTCCTTTAACATATGGTTCTCTAATTCTTGAATTGATGCAGAAGGTATGCCACAAGTTATGCACTTAAATTTAACCACTCCTGGATGTTTCAGCATATGCCATTTCAAGGACATTTTACGAGAAAAGGCTTTCAGGCATATTTCACATACATAAGGCCGTTCATGAGTATGAGCTCTAACATGGCGCTTGAAATTTGATGAATCATGAGTTTGATAAGGACAAACTTCGCAGAAAAAAAATTTGGGTATGCCTTTTAATGAGTTAGGATATCCTGGAAAGAATAAAACACAAAATAATTAGAATTAAAAACAACTGAAAATAAATACAACTATCGCAATGCATTTAAACTTGTTCTTAAAAACTTAGGCTTATGAAAATATTTTTTTCAATAAAGATCACTTTGAACTATCACATTAAAAAATCATCACTAAAAAACTCATTTTTTTTTATTATATGTCAAGTTTATTTAAGCCAATTAAAAAATTCCTGTTTGTGAAAATTACACAAAATATTTCCATAAAATGCAATATTACTGTCAATACTTCCCCATCACTGCAAATAATCAATATCTGTTGAGTTCAAATGGATTTTCCCAACAACATTAGTTGTAACAAGGTACTTATTCTATATTGTGTGAATACATTGATTAACACAGTAAATATTTTTTATAAACTGAATTCAATGTATTTCTGCAACTGCAAAGCAGGCGATAGGCAGAGTGGCCTTGTAAGTAAATACATATCTACTACTGTCACATAGGGTAGAGCTGTTCACCAAATCGATGGTCGACCATCTGCAACTTACAAGTCACACCACATTGTCAACCTAGTTTCTTAGATGGGGTGACCTGGGCAGTGACCCAGGTTCTTTTTCTTCCTAGTCAGACAAGATGATCAAATGAACCACCCAGGTTACAAACCAAGTTGCAATGAAAAGAAATAGCTTGACCAGAGTCATAGCTTGGCCCTGTCTAATCGGGGTAAAGGATAAATTTCACTTCAGTAAGCTTTTTGAAACATTGTTATACCATAATTATGACAATCAGAAGTCAGCTTGTCTATCAACAATAAAATTGCTTAAATTTATTTTCCATTGTAACTAAGTGTGTATTTACTTTTAAAGATAATTATATTAAAAGTAAGGTCATCAAATATACAGTTCCGACGTTTTCGATCAAAAGGTTATATATAGAGGTTTTATAGAAATATCTGAAATTGAAGAGGAAATAACTCTTACCCTAAACATAATTAATCATATTCTATTCTTCACTTTGTTTCGCTTTATATTAAGAAATAGAGGTCAAAGGGCACACTGACAACTTGAGGTGAAAACAGTTTAGAGCAGTTGCCATTTTAAGAATTTTAAATTGTTTCTTGTTCTCAATGTAATTAGAGAAATTCTTCTATTTGCTTTTTTCAGGGAGGTGTAATGATGAATTTCTACAGGAGTCTAACATTGATGAACGAATCGTAAGCAGTAATATCTAGTCTGGAACAGAATAGGTGCTCCATTGACATCGCGGGTGAATCAGTTTAAGAATGAATCATTACTTAACAGAAGGGGGAAGTAGTATGTGTAAAGAATTTAAATTCCCTTTATAAGTGCAGATTTGAATGTACAGAGTGTCCTAAAAGCTCCCGTACTGACAATTCGTGAATTTATTATACAAAAACACTTTAAAACAATTATTTTTATGCTAATGGTGAAAAGCACTTTTAACATAACGTAGAAAAAAATTTGAACTCACATTTATAATAAATGTTCAAAATGTCCGCCAATTTCTTGGAGGCAAAGCTGAAGTCGTTTGCGCATATTTTTAGAAACGCGTTTCAAGATGCTGGGAGTGACTTCTTGTATCCTTTGAGTAATGGCAATTTTCAGATCATCTATTGTTTGGGGATTATCTTCATAAACTTTGTTCTTTAAATATCCCCACAGAAAAAAGTCAGGGATGCTCAGATCAGGGGAACGAGGTGGCCAAAGATTTCTTGAGATGAGTCGATCGACAAAAAAAAATCTTGAAGCATGCCCATGGTTTCATAACTTGTATGGCAGGCTGCACCGTCTTGTTGGAACCAAGAATCTCGTTCATTCACTTCTAATAATGCAACAAATTGTTGGATAAGTTCTCTGTATACAGTGCCATCAACATCAACAGTTGACTCGAAAAACAGAGGCCCAACAATCCTTTTGCGTGATACGGCACACCAAACGCCAATTTTTTTGAGAATGTAAAGATTTTTGCATTAATGAATGAGGATTTGTCGTCGCCCAAATGCGGGAGTTTTGCGCGTTCACATAACCGCTTAAATGAACCCATGCCTCATCGGAGAAAAATGCTTTGTCCAAAATGTTGATGTTGCGAATAAATCTCCGGAGCCATCGGCAATAATAAAGCCGTTTCTCATTGTCCGGTGGCTTTAACTCCTGAAACATTTTTATACGATAAGCACGAAAATGCAAAGCTCTTAAAGCCTTATGTGTCGATCCACGTGATGTACCCATTTGTTGCGACAAACGCCTCACGGATTGATGAGGAGATAGTGCAAGAAACTCAACGAAGGATATTGCAAAGTCTGGAGTAACGACTTTCGGTCTACCACTCCTGTGTTTGTCTTCCACCGAACCTGTCTCACGAAATCGCCGAACGAGTTGATATAACGTATCTTTACTCGGTATTGCATCATCTGGATATTTATGTCGCCAAAATTCTTTACATCTTTCATATGATTTGCATTGAAAATAAGCCTCAAGAAGTGCAATTCTCTGAATGCGTGATACACTCATTTTGCAATGAAGAACAAAATGACATGGAACTTTATTATCGCACAACTTGAGCGAGAAGAAAACCAAACGATAAAAATTAAGGAATACATAAAATTATAAGTAGACGATAAAATTCAATAATTAAAAAAAACACGGGCAAATGATTTTTTAAAAGTTGGAGTACGAGAACTTTTAGGACACTCTGTACTATACCACTTTTCAAGCTACCTATAAGTAAAATCAATTATCAGGATGAGATACAACATTTATTATAATACAGAAAAGAAAATGGTTACATATATATCAATTAACAGAACAACTGCTGTTTCATTTTTAAAATTAGATGCTACCATTTTTAAATGGGGAACAAGCGCATATGAAAACTGATAACAGTATCTTGTTCTGCTTAAGGTAGGTAGGTATTTTAATTAACATCGCACTGGAGCAACACAGGCTATTGGCGACAGTCCGGGATCAAACCTGGAGGGAAAGATTCGAGGACAACACCACGTAATTTTGAACCACGGTCAGATGACTTGTTCTGCTTAAGGAAAGAAAACTAGTTGTGCTACAGAATTAGAGTGGTTTTTTACTTAAACAGAGATCCTATCACTGCACAGATAATGGAATCCTTATCTAAAATGCAATAAAATATCAAATAAACAGGTCTCAGTAAAAAATTCTGAAGCCCATACCTATTTTTGAAAACTGCTGAGTATCACAAACATAGGACTTAAGTTTTGCTCATTTATCGGATAAATATCTTATTTAATCAATGACATGGAAAAACTTTGATAAAGAACTCAAACAATATATACAAATACTGCAATATTAAGAAACTAGAAAATCCAAGAACTGTATGAAAAATGCATCAATCCTTCTGTCCAATAAAACTGCTAAGATAATCGACTCCTTTTGTAAACTACTTATTTTTCTCTTCTAAGATTAACAAATTTTTGTGGCTAAAATGATAACTCATTTCAATTGTAATATGAATGACAATGTATGTTTTTCCACTGTAATATGAATATTATTTCAATTCTTAAATTAATCTATGAAGTAGGAATACCTAGGAATTGTTTAAGATCAGTGGTCAGGTGGAAAAACTTCCTGGTGGAACTGCTCCTATAAACTACATTATTAACACAATCACTCACTAATTAGCAAGTGATGAAAATGTTTCAATTAACATTACTGAATGGTTTTGGTGTGCCACTCATAATCCAAAATTTAAACATTTATCTGACAAACAATTAATAAATTGGATTTTCAAGGAGATATACAATTCAGTGCAGACAGTCAGACCAGAATTCTAAGTTTTGCCCCAAAACAAGAACAATTATGAATTTAAAAAAATTTAGTAGGTAACTTGTATAGATATCAAATGATTAATTTTCAGTAATTTCCAGTTGTTGCACAAAATTTCAGTAATGATTAGGTAGAATTTCCTGATTACATTTTTAAAACTAACACTTAAAAAAATGAAGTTAATTTTGCCTTAACAAACATTGTGTAGACAAAAGAATGACAAAAATATTGTCCTCATTTAAGAAAATCTGCCATCAGTCTTTGTTTTATATTATAAAAGATTCAGTAAATATAAGATTTATCTCCCATTGACATAGAAATACACAATAGTTTCAGTGATCAGTGCTCATGTAAGCTACCTTGCTCCTGACCATAATCAATGTGCAGAAACACAATGCAGAGATGCCAATCTTCAATTTGATGATTCAAGAATCCGTAAAGCGATTTTCAGGAATGTTTCCTGTAATATTGCATTATTAAACTTTTTTATAACTGACATTTTAATCAAGATTAAGTGTACAAGGTAACTTTGTAAACAGTGCATATAATTATATTTTTAGTTTTGCTGCTTTCTTGACTGAATTAATTCTCCTTTAGAGACTAACTATTCTCAAAACAAAATTCAACCATCTAATAAAATTTCAATATTCTTCCCCTACAGTAAACTTTTCTCAATGCAGCTTTTCTGTGGAAAATTCTCCCTTAAACACAAATAGTGAAATCACTACAATTTTTCTATTTAAATGCACTTTTCTGAGAAATATATTTCACTATAACCTCAAATATTTTTAATTGCAAAAAATTTGTAATGCATTTTGTAGTCAAATTCTCACTTTTCCTATAACATTTTGATTACCTAAAACTTTTATTATCTGCATTATTTCTACCACTTGCTGTGGTAGGAAATCACAGTACTCTATTAGTGCAGTTAAATGTTATTGAATGAATTGCTTTAAAAGATATTGAGAAACAGGCTGTTCGGACATTTCTTGAACAATTTTAATGGACTGAAGATAAATTTTTTTACATGAAATTTTTGTGTTTTAAATGTTCTATTTGCCCCAAAGCCCTTATTGTTAACTATCTTTCTACACCATAATTTCCATGAGGATTTTTGTAGTATCAACAGAGGTATATTGTCCCATTCTTGTTTCAGTTTTCCAAAGTCTTTGAATGGTTTTCGGTCGACGTTTCAATAATGCTCTTTTTAAAAGTCCATGGGTGAGACATCTGGAGATTTAGCAGGAATATCAGTAAAGTTTCTTGTTCCATTTTTTTCCAAGAATTTAATAGTGGATTTAGATGTGTGGCTGCTTGCTTTATCCTGATGCAGCTGAATCTACTGATTGTTGGCACTGTGGGTAAAGATATGGTATTTCTTTTTTTAATGTTGGGGATAAAATATGGTCTTGATAGTATGTGTTGATTTTTCCATGCTCTTTACTTTTAATTTTCCATTATTTGCCAAACCGGCAACAATCATAAATCCCTTAAAGTTTCTTTAGATTCTTTTAACCACGGTTTCAGATTTTTTCTTCTCTTTATGATAATAAATTGGTTTTATTTTATTGCAATCATGTAAATACACCGCCTCATCTATTATCACAACATTTTTCCATCTTTATCCAGCTAAATGCTTCTCATACAAAATTCTGTAACGAGTTCTGGGTTCTGCAATATGTCGTGGAGATAGACAATGAACATTGTATTTTTTGGCCTTGTTAAGATTCAAATCACTATTAATTATTTTATTTACAGTTGAAACTGAACATTTTAATGACTTTGCATTCTCTTTTAAAATTAAAGATCTTACCTTACAAATATTCTCAGAAATTCTTTTTTTCTGGATACGTATTTGGAAGTATTTTTTCACTTTTAATAATATTATTTTTTCACTCATTAATAATATTACTTATTGTACTTTTAAATACCAAAAAAACATGACTTTTACAGCGTTTTTTAAATTGAATAAGCATAATTCTCTTCAGAAAGAGTGGAAACATAACCTTCCATCCACTGCTTATTTAAAAGTGCCATTTTGAAAGTAAACAAAACTCTGATTTAGCAGATAAGTTATACTTTAACTATTTAACTTCTGTGAAAATAAAATTCTTTCGTAGCATATACAATTTTTTTTCACAGCTCATCAAAATCGTTCAAAACATGTACGAATAGCCTCTGTACAGTATAAAATTTAAAGTTGGAAATATTTTAAATAAAATATTTCCAACTTTAAATTTTATATTGTACAGAGGCTGTTCATACATTTCTTCACAGCTTATCAAAATCGTTCAAAAAATGTACGAACAGCCTCTGTACAATATAAAATTTAAGGTTGGAAATATTTTATTTGACATGCGATTCCAACCCATATGTTAATCAATTATATTGAAAGAGCAATATATTATATTAAGTACACATATACCATTGAAAATTTGATAATGTATATAAATTTCATCTTTTGTAACAAGTTCAATGAAAGTTCAGTAAAAAGAGGCTATCTAATTTCCTGTAAGACAATTTCAAATACAATTAAATCACTGGCTGTTATCCTGTAATGATTTAACTTTTTAAAGTGTCTTCACAAAACAATTGATAGTTTATAATCAGAATAGTGGTATAAGCTTATCACTGTGAAGTGAATAGAAATTAGAAAATACTCAACAGAACATTCATATCCCAACACTGTTTTGAATATTAGTAGAAACCCCTTTTGTATTTCAAAATAAGAAGTATGTTTTTAAAAGTTTTACAAGTCAAATATATAATACCAATCAATATTTTTAGTTTGCCACCATGGAAAAAAACAACCTTTAACTGAATTAAGTGCTTAAACTCCTTGTCTCTAAATTGCTAACAATACAATCTTTTTGATAGTCTATGTGACTTTCACATAAATGTCAAGTAAAAATGTATTGCATATTTTTTAAAGCAAACACATTGTTAGAATACTAGAAAAAGGTAAATTCTTCATGCAAGGATCAGAAAATAAGACTCACAATGGTACAAAATAAGTGATATGTTTTTATTCTAAACAGATATTTTTTACAATACCATTCCCCTTTTAAAATGTCCAATTAATTCAAATAGTCAGAGTAGGGCAGTGTCTATGATGTATAAGTATCCTATTAATTGCAAAAGTTATAATCCATATAGAAAGTGAAAAGAGAGTGGAAAACTTTTAGTTATAACATACAACAAGAACAGTTTTAGACTAATGAACATAAAGTATAAGATAATTCAAGATCATATAAGATGTTCAAGATAATTGATTATTTATAAAATATAAGTCAGATATAACATTTAATATATGTAAATATTTGTAAACACCTCATGGTGAATATTCAATACAATAATTTTTTTTAAAAGGTACATATGAAAATTTCAACACTTTCAGTTCGATATTGAGCATATATTTGTTATACTAGCTACATAAATTCACTATCTTAATTTAAAACACATTATTTTTATTTAATGAAACAAGTCACTTTAATAGAATGCTATCTTTGTGACTAACAAATTAGTACTTTTAAATCAATTAGTTTAAAAAATATATATAAATTATGACATGAAAGGAAATTAAATTCACAAATAATTCTACATCAAAAAAGGTGAGAAACGATTTTTTTACAAAGCATAAATGGAGTCAATTTAGATATTCTCTCACAACGATGACACCATTTTGCACAAAATAGTTATAACATTAAACAAACTAATCAGAATGACTCCAAATATATAAAAAAACTCCAACTCCTTTTAAAATGAGGTTTGGTAGTTAGTTACTTTTGTTATTAAAATAAAGCACCAAGCCCACTTAAACATCTAAGTAACCATCCTAAGATACATCAGGCAGTGGCTGGGCACAATTCCAAATACAGTTTATACAGGTAAATTTCTACATTATATTTATGCTTCAAGTTGAACTTTTCATTCAGAGTGTTTAATAACGAAGCTGAATTTTCATGTCATATTTTCAGTAATTAAACGGATTTAATAATATTTCAAATCATTTATGGTGTTCTTCATTTAAATAAATTGTAAACAATGCTCTTAAAAAGGATATGATAATTCAAAATTAGAATTAAAATATTATAAGTTGTGATAAACCAAGAAAATCCTATTGCCCAGATTATAATTAATAAAAGTGACTCCAGCTTGTGTCAAATATCATTGCACATGCATTGCATGGTATCGATTAAACCTTGAAATTTATTTATCAAAATCAAAACATCAAATTTAACTGAAAAACTATACATTATTTTGCTGTTTCAACTATAAAGTAAAATCCTTATTAATTACAAAAAATATTAACCTAAAAATGTTTTTGCACAAAAGATTCAAAATAACTATTGTTGACAATTACTAATATGTTATAGCCAAATCTAAACCTCAATGAAAACTGTGTTTTGAACAATAACTTCAATTTTAAATATTTTTATATGTGAAACCCAGATCTAAATACTATTAGATCGCTGTTAATAAGGGAACCAGGAATTAAATTCATACATCTCAATTTTGCAGTAAATATGCTAGCAAGCAAATGTTCAGAAATTTATAATGAGAAAGAAATCAACAGACATTAACTTTAAACTTAAGACTTATAAAAGTATTAGATTGCAATAAAAATGTTAAAAAAGTAGTTTCAAATAACAAATTCCTCTAGATCTCTATATTGGTATACAATTTCTTTACATACATATCATGCACATCATAATTATTTCATTACAAGTATTGATTATTCTCCATTATATTGTAGTTATAAGAAATTAAAACCCGTTTAAAATTTCAAATACTGAATATTTGAAAATGGTTTTTGGTTGTGCATTACTAAAATAAATTTACATACACACTTCTAATGAAACAAACACAAATGTTAATTGTTTCTTCTAAAAATTATAAGCATAATTTCAATTATAAAATGTAATAGCCTAATCCAACTAAATATTTCCACAATTGCATTTTATGACAATGCTTGCTATTTTCCAGGATTTTATGCATTCAGAAAGAGCGAAAGTAAAACATTGTTTATTCACTTAGCCATTTTTAAATGTACTTTTAAGATACTAGACAGCACCCAAGAAATTAATTTGCACAAGTTAAGCACAGTAATAGTGTTGAGACATCTTTTACAAAATCAGGGGTGTTAATCTGTTAAGATATGATTTGAAACACTTTTCAGAGCAGTAATTTTAACAATTTGGAGCAAGAATAATGAATATTTGAACAATCATTTTGTGAATTTGGAGCATAGTCATGAAATATTTTTCCACTATACATCCTTGGATACGTTCTTGTTATGGAAAGTTGAAAATTCATCTAGCAGCAAAAAGTTGCCAGAAATTACACCAAATAAAGCCTTATAATGCAATTTATAGTAGAAAAACAATCCTAGTGACCCCACTGTTTTGCTTGGCTTCTTCACTGCCAATTAGGTGATAATTAATTCAAAGTGGCACCAAACATATGCAAATACTTAAGATTATTTAAGTTACAATTTATTTATGAAGATTTTATTAATAATTCTCAACTAAATTCTAGTAAATTCAACACTTTTCATCAAAACTTAAGATTTAGAGTGCATTTCCTACAAAAATCATTTATGGAGCAGGAAGCATTTGGTGCAGCATGGAGCAAAGGGTACATATTTAACGTACCTGCAAATAATGCGAGTTATTAATTTAGCATTTCAAAAAGAATTTTACAGTATTGTGCCAAAAAGCAGATTATGATTCCCTTCTCTGCGTTCTGATGGAAATTAAATTTATATTTGGCTTGGACATAAAACATGAAGCCATTTCAGCATGAATAGTTAATTGCAGTCCTCATTCTGAATTACAATTAAAATATCTAATAACTGGGACTAAAACATACTAGATCTTCCCAGAAAGTATCCAGTCATTGTTAATATGAGAAAAGTTTGCACAGCATATACGTAACTTGGCAGCCAAGGGGAACATAGTTGTGCATGCGTGAAAAGTCATGAACACATTGGACTAATCAGTTGGGTCAGACACCTTTGAGTGAAAGCATGTTCTGTGAGGCCATCACTTTTAATGATCAAGAGTAGAGCAGTGAATTTGCATAACATTTTGCATTAAACTTGAAAATTTGTCCACAAACTATTCAGATGATTAAGAAAGTTTACGTGCAGAAAGTAATGAGTGCAGTGCAAATAAAAATGTAGTACAGCTGTTTCAAAGATGGCCATGAATCTGTTGAAGGATATCCACATTCTAGAACGTTTTCAACAGGAAGCAAAACATCTGAAAATGTTGGATGTGTATTGAGCTGCAATATAAAGATTGGTAACTGACAGAATGAGAATTAAAGGATCTGGAGATTCCAAAACGAACTGCATTTGATATTTTGATGAAGGATCTTAGCATGAAACGTGCAGCAGCACCCATTCATCAAGTCTCTATGCAGGATGTTTAGATAAAAAATAAAATCACTCAGGTGGCTCAGCCCCCCTAGAACCAGATTTGGCAGCAACTTCTTGCTTTTCCTTAAGCTAAAATCACCTCTGAAAGGGAAGAGATTTTAGACCTTGGGTGTGATTTAGGAGAAAGCAACGAGGCAGTTGATGAAGATTACAACAATGGACTTTGAAGAGTGTTTTGAAAAGAGGAAGAGATGCTGGGCTGGGAGAAGTGTATGTCCCAATGTGTCTACTTTGAAGGAGACAAGGTGCCAAAAGTCATATGTGCAATGAATCTGGTTACATATCACATGGTTGAAAACTTTCCAGACCCTTTTAATTTAGTTCATTTTGTGACTGTTCAATCATTTATTGTTACACAAGGTTAACTACGACCCGAGCTAACAGCTTACATATTTTTTATTGGAATTTCTCACAACAAATAATGAAAGAAAAATAAAAACTAGTTAGAAAATATAGACAAATTCAGAAATTGATAAAAATTCTTAAGTTGCCCAGGAGCATAATTATCAATTTAACAGTTTTATATCAGATTTTTGAATAATTTGTTGTTACCACAATTGGTATTAAAATGAATTGGTTAAAATCAAGCATGTTTTAGAAAAATATACAAATTTTTAATTAAAATATAGGAGGTTGTTTTACTCAACACACCCCAGGATAAAATTCCAAATTAATTTTAAATTGATCAAGACTAAGAGCATAAAACACATGGAATACTCATAAGTGTTTGGCCAAGTGCAGCTTCCAACTGGACCTGGAAGTAAAACGCCGATGACAAACATCACACGCAAAGGGCTTTTCTCCAGTATGCAGTCTAGAATGACATACCAAGGACACTTTATGATTGAAGCTCTTGAAGCATACAGGACACACGTGTGGCCTCTCTTGAGTGTGCACCAATTGGTGCCGTTTCCAGTGCGACCTATACAGCGTAGTGTAAGGGCAGTGCTCACAAGAATGAGTCTTGGGACCATCAGAATGGCTTTTTCTGGGACTCGTTTCAAAGTAAAAAGCTGCAAAAAAGTTTGAATTAGTTGATAGATAAATGGTAAAAGGAGTTGAACAGATTTATTTTTGGAAATTAAAAATAAGCAAAACACAAAACTAACAGGTGTGATATTATTCAAAGTAACCTACACAATTACTTGCATAAAAAATACTTTCAATAATTAACAATTATATAAGCATATTATTTCTAACTACCATCTAATTAAAAAATAAAAATATAAAAAAGAAACCTATAAAATGTACTTCAGTATATACAAAACTAAGCTAATACTTAATTTATGAGAAATGTATACAAAAGTATTGGACTGATGTTATTTACTTTCCACTGATTAAATAAATCATATAAAACATTAAATTTCAAATGTTATAGCAAAGGAGAACGTCATTAAAACATAATAAATAGTAAACATAAAAATGAAATCAATGCAAATAAAGAATTACCATAAAAACAATGCACTTGATACAAATAGAATTCTAAGAATAACGTTTTTAAAAATAAAATTTGTTTTAATCAATTGGTGACAAAGGGTACATAAAACTTTTTTTAAATATAAAATGTTCACAAAGTTATAAAGAAAATAGTTTAAAAAATACTGAAATTAAACTATAGTAAAAGAAAACAAAACAAAACAATGCATAATTACTAATAATAATTAATTGTTCTAACAGAAATATGTAATGTATGAGTTTAAGTAAATAATATCAATCACAAAATAAAAAATATTTTTTTATACATTCCCAGTGTAATTTTCATAAAATATATCTCACACAAAGAACTGAACAATAACTAATACTGTAAGCAAAACCACCTATGGCAAAATGACGTTACATTGTCCCTGATTCATGAAAGATAGCAATTAACACATTGAAACTTTCATTCAAGAAAAGTGAACACACATTTTCAAACAAATAAGAAATATCATTTCCAGATTTGAAAACGCAATAACAGACAACATAATGTAAAAATTAATTCCTCACAATTCATACATCATATTTTCTATTCTAAAGGGTACATATCATTGTTTTACTATTAAAACCTTGTATGTCTTGATATCAAAAAATTTCGGAAATGATGAAAAAACAGATACCAAGCTGTTGACGAGTTATGAGATGAGGTTTAAAAACTGCCTACAGTGGCTTTATGATTGATGTAGACTTAGGATCTTCTGAAGTAAAACTAAGCAAATTTATAACCAAATAATGTTAAAACTTCATAAACTAAAAAAATTGGACTTACGAGGTTTTGATAGTAAAACGACGTTATGCAATAGTACTTAAAAAGTACTAAACAATCAATTTTCATTTATACTGTTCAAGTTTTTCATTAAATACTTTTTACCAAACAAACTGTTTCATTGTGTGTTTTTAGAGTGCCATTTCATATAATGTACTTTCCTATTTGAGGAAGTTATGAAATTCCGAAAGAATATTTTGCAAGTGAACGGCTTTTCACCTGTATGTGTTCACAGATGAACTTTTAAATTACAGTTTCGAGAGAAAGTTTGTGACAGATATGACATGAAAATAGTCGAGAAGCATAGCCACTCAGATTATGCCTCCATTTCATAGGATTATGGTATGAAAATATATCGGAGTCTGCACTGTCCTGGTAACCTAGAAAATAAAATAAATTAATTGGTTTTGGATTTTAAAAGGCAATAATTGAACAAAATATATTTTGCACCGGAAAACAAACTTTAAGTTATGTCATGTCTTAAATATCACTTTTATTTTATGTGTCTAATGAATTATTTAATCGTAGTGAGGATTAAAAACTCTTGTACATCTTTTTAATATGCATAAATTATGCATTACATTATTGAAATCCCATCAAATCAGATGACAAACAGGCATTGGGGCTGTGCAGTAAAAAGGCTATTAAAACACTGAGAAATTCATACTTCATGAAAAACCAAGTTCAATTGAAAAACTACATTGCACACAGAAGACAATTAAGTGTTGCAATAACTTTATATGCACATGTATTAATCTTGTTTGGCATGTGTCTTGCTTGCATGAGGCTGTCTTAGAAACAATTAAATTCAAATTCAAGACTATTTTGAATACTGAAAGGAAGTTTCCAATCAGTTGTAACTATATTAGTCAATGGAACACGAATAATATATGATGGACTGATACAACGAAGTATGACAGACAGCAAATGTTTCCACATAATCTAATAAAGGATTTCATAACAGAACTTTAGTAGTTAAAACACAGTGGAAAACCAATGTTAACCATCATACCTGAAGTTTAACAAAGATTATTCCTCCTTCTTTCCATTAATTATCAAAGTAAAGAGGTTGGAGAATTAAATGAGCAAGGGATATTTTTAACAAGGACTGCAATATGTATGAAATGGTAAGATTGATCAAGATCGCTGAAACCAAGTGATTTCCACATTTAAGGAAGCTGCTGAAATGATGTCATTCAATGGAAAATGTTCTAAGTTATAGGACAGTACCTTAGAAGACAGACCTTGATTAACTAGAAAATTGGATGAGACCTTAAATTTTTTTTAATTTTTTACAATGGTACACAATTCCACTATAAAGAGTATCTGTAAAATCTACGACACATATGCGAAAATGTTGATTAGATATGGATTATTCATGTGAATACTTTTATATGCAACATCCTTAATTGTGTCCATTTTTTAAGTTAGAATTTGACTGCCTTAGATGTTTCATGCAGAGCTTCTGAGTAATTATAATACTCAGCTTTAAAAGTAACGTGGGGTCACATGCGACTTTTAAAATAACCTGCTTCAGAAATAGTACTAGCACCGAAAAGCTCATGCTTTGATAAATATGAACATATTTAACTGTGAATTTACTGTAATATATATATATATATATATATACAACTTACTCACAATGAACATAAATTCAACTTACCTTGTTCCAAATTATGATCTCAATTTTAAAATAAATTTTAATTGCTTTGATGCATGTATACGAAAAAGGTAAAAGTTTGGAGGAAAATTGTAAAAGAAAATTAAAAGCTAAAAATTAATTTAAGGGACAGTGAAAAAGAATTAAACTGATTACTAATTCAACAAATAGAAAATTTTAGTTTAAAAAAATTACATCACAGAACACTCAATTGAAATTTAAAATAACTTATTGTTTGTTTAACTCAATTTTAAAACTTTGAAGCAGCTAGTAGATGAGATGCAAAATCTTTAAGTGCCAATGGAAAAAATCTGAAATTAAAGCTTGAAAAATTAAAAATTTCACTGACTTATTTACTTGAAAACTACATATGCAAAGCAAACTTTATTAATAACAATGTGGAATGTCATGACAATGAAAGATATATTCATAACCATTATTGCTGAAGAAGGTATTAATTTTGAATTATCCTATTTCTAGTACTCAGATGTATTTAGCTCAGTATTTTTTTAAAACAGGGTGTAAAATAATCTTTTAGATTTGAAGACAGCAGTAAATGACAAGATAAACTATAAAATATAAACATTTAGATGTTTGGAAGCATTAAATCTAACTTTGCAAATAATACGAACACTTGCTTTCCTAACTAATTTACTTTAAATCAATTAAACTGTTTTACTTTTTGGCATACTAGATTTCAATTACAAGATTCAGTCACTTAACGTTGTAGTCAGTAAAAGAGAGAAGACAAAGATAAAACATCAGTATTTAACAGAAAACTGATTTTTACATGTATGCAAATGATCCCTTCAGAAAGCAATTTCAATTCATAGTATTAAAATGTCTTACATCATTAGAGATCAGATGACATACCCAAGCCATACTTCAGTTTAGTTACTGACAAGCCATAATTGTATCAATGAAAATTAACAAATCATGGCACAAGTATTGTTTCCGAGACATTTATCAGTAACAATTATACAATTTATTCAACTTATGACCAACAAAAATGTTTCAAAAACAAACCTTTTGTAAGGAATACCGATTTTTTTAAACCTCTGTCAGACAATTGAATACATACATTTTAATTTACCCTACCAATTTATCCAGCAAAGCAGCATTAACATATTTTTTAAAATCTGAATCAAGTAGAACTATTTTTCTTCTAGGCACATTTATTTAATGATGAATACTTTCAAAAGTGTTTTTAAACCTCACAAAAAGACTAACTACTTATAAAAATATATTTATTTATGTAGATTTGCCATCCATTCACACAATTAAAATTTTTTGTTGAAAAAATGTTATTTGGAAATCTACTCTACCTTCAAAACAAATTTTTATAATCTGGAATTCTGTTTTTCATTTCAAGTGGAATGTTCAGCCATTAAGCAAGAATTGAAGAAAAAATCATTGGGACAGAAATTATCCTTTCTACTTCATATTATACTTACATTTGTTTATGCATTTGATGTAAAAACCACTAAGGACTTTTAAAATGATTATTATAATTGAAAATAGAAATCAGACATTTCTAAAAAGGTACTGTCTGTCTACCAGAACAATTCCAGACACAAAGTCTAGGTATTGGAGGTCATAGAAACAGGTCTTGTACATTTTGAGAGGGGATGAGTCGAATGAGGTTAAGACAAATTTGGTGATGGGTGGCTCGATAACGATGGGTGATATCCTTTTATCTGAAAACTCCTGGAGAGCAAATTGTTGCTACATATGTAACAACTTCTAATGTTTCAAGAATCCCCTTTCAAAAATGGGTTAAATCTCATTTCCATGGTAATAGACAAGTAGACTTCCTATCTGGCACAGTTCTCACAGTAGACAGACAGTATAACTTACAGTAGCTGATTCCTATTGGGATTTATCACCCACTGTAATAGGCAGCCAGGAAATAGACAAGCAGTAGTCCCATTCGCCCCTTATCATTTACCAACCAATGTAACAAACTCAAATGTTTCAAGAATCCCCTTTAGAAAATGAGATAAATCTCATTCCCACGGTAACAGACTTTCTATCTGGAGCAGTTTTCAAGGTATACAGACAGTACAACTTACAGTAGCTAATTCCTATTGGGATTTATCACCCATTTGAATAGGATTAGCCACAAAATCCAATTGCCTTCCTGGAGATCTTAGAAGCTAGTGCACATTTACATGTCAACTTGAGGAAACTAGGAAATTTCACACACAAGTGGCCTAGCTCAACATCAACACATACAAGGTCCTACCGCACCACTAAGTGTCACTTCGAAGTTTTCTAACCACCGGGTCAGGTGTCAGTCAAAATATATACTAATCGCAAACTCACCACATTTCCAAGATATTTACGCCTCACAAATAATCTTTAATCAGCAATAAAATAACTGACAATGCAAAAAATTTTCTTGCATATGAATATTCAGAAACCGAATGTTTGATATAACGAAAAATTAATTCTGTAATGTCTTTTGAAGTATAAATTTGCAACCAAAAATAATACACAGAATTACTTTAAAATTACTTCTCCTTTGGTTCCAAGTATTACTTACAAATAATTCAATTTCTATATTTGCTTTTGAATGTTGAAAAATTAATAACTAACTTTTCATTAATTTTGGTCAAAACTCTTTCTAGGAAAGAAAAATTTTGTTTCATACCCAATAAGTATTTACTTAATAGAAGTTGCCGAATCAGCAATATTTTAAGTATAAAGGTATAAATTTAATGTTTTGGAATCTTTTCAATTAAAAGGATAAATTGGGTAAAAATTATTTATTTCAAGTTATGAATGATGTTTACATGACTTGTTTTGCATGTTTTCATAGCATATATCAAATTTGTAAGAATATAAACAAGTATAACATTAGACAATAATATTCACCACTTTCATTTCATGCCAACAAGACAACAGATCTAACTTTTCGGTTGAACAAAAATTATAATAGGAAATGCTGAAATAAAAGATCAAATAAAATTTCAAAAAGTATACAGTTTTAATGAAAAAACAACATCTCAAGGTTCAGTAAGAGAATATTTTAAACAGCAGTTTGAATATTACTATCTAAGAAACTTACGTTCAATTAAAAATATATATATTTGTGCTTTATAAATTAGATAATTTCATTAAAAGATCAACACATTTATGAATTTGAATAGAACATAGTGAACAATAAAATGAAATACAAAATAAGACTGGTTTTGTAAATAAGAAAAATATCACATTAAATGGTTTGCAGGACACTTAACAATTGGGTCTTTCTGTTGGCAAAATACATTAGAAATATTAAGATTCAAATACAGTTGTTTCTTATTGAGATATCTGAACTCCCATAAGTATTGCAACTACCTTTTTGCACAATTATAGTTCCTATACTACATAAATATCGTCATCTGAAAAAATGTTAGTTTCATCTGAGACATCAACTTCACAAAATAAAATGTTTTAGTCACTTTAAGAAATTGAAACAGCATATTTTGATTATACTTGTCTGACTTCAAGAATATGCCAAATCTATGAGAGGAAGGAAATTGTGCAACTGGCAAAAACATAATTAATTTTGGATTGTAATGTTTATAATTGGAAAGTACATTAAGAGCTTTCGATCAAATACAACATCTTTATTTTAATTCGCAAAAAAGCTTTTCTATGAGATAGTCTAAAAAAACTGTAATTATACATCAGTTAAACCATTAAAGATGTATTTCAAATGTTAAAAATTAAGCATTTAAATTATCAGTAACTCACTAGTTGAGTGTTTTCATTACTAATCAACATGCATATTTTTTGTGATGTCAAGAACAAGGTTAAACTAAGGTTTCAAACATAATCATTATTTATCAAATATAAATTACTTGTCAGTCAACTATGTCAAGCACAGCATCTAGATCATAGTCAGCATCAAGTCGTATGTTATGCTGTGTATTTTGAAACTTAAGAATTAGGTTTCCACAGTATTCTATGATAGTCTGAAAACAATTATGAACCAAATCATATATGCAAAATAAAAAAATAGATCAGAAATAATGGTTACACCAACATAAACAAATAATTTAAAATTAAGTTTTACTGCATTTGATGAAAAGCCTTACTGCTTCCTGTGAATAATTTTTTATATAATTATTAAGATCAAGGTCATGAAAAGTAATTAAAATTTCTGCTTATATATGTAAACTAATATGATAAATAACTTTGCACACAAAAATCCTTGAGTAGGCAAAATTTTAAGGTAAAAGTATTTCTATTGGAGATATTTATACGAAATATTTTCCCTGAACAAGCATTTTAATGTTACAATAAAATGATGCAGTAAATGAAATACCTCAAAACTTTAAAGCTACACATTACATAAGCAATCATCTTATATTTTAAACTAGAATTTTTTTAAAAATCAGACGGGTGATGATAAACCATTAGGCTATTTTGAAAGCTGTTATACATAAATGAATGGCCTAGTTTAAATCCTTCTAGTGCATTGCTTATTCAAAAAATTGTATCTAGTATAACAAAAATAAAATTTACTTGTGCCCCATTATACTGATTAAAACATTCTGGGTTATGTATTTGTGTTATACTTATGTAGATATTTACTTGTTTCAGAGAGATTAAAAATTAATTCCATAAGTTTCATTGAAATGGTCAACTTGAAAGCACGCACACATACGAAAATTCTTCTAATACCCATCTGCAGCTTGTCTTTAACTTTGCAAAATCAGGATTTACCAAACAGTTGAAACAATCTTAAGATGTACAAAAAATCTTAAGTCTATTGTCAGTCTTAAAGAGTATTCAAATAGTCTTTAAAGTATTTTACCAAATAGTTAAACACTATAAAGGAAATTTAATTAAAAAAATCTGTCATAAACTGTATAATTAACTGATATAAAATGAAATAAAAAGAACTATTTTTTTACAAATTATTTCTAAGTTTAATAAATGAATCTCAAAACCTCACAAGTAGCCATGTATAATTTTTAAAACTTCTTAATTAAGCACTTTAATTTAAAACTGCCTTTTTGGTCACAATAAAATTCCTTTTACTTTCAATTTATTAACTAAAAGTCACATTCTAACAAACCAAACATGATCAGATGTAAGCAATTAAACATGAGACGACATAAAATATCAATAAAATCATTGATTACTTATCTGTAAAAATCTAGTGACAATGAGACTATTTTAGGAACTACTGAAGATAGGAACACTGTAGCACAATACTTGACGTAGATTAATAACATTAAAATGCAAATGAGTTTCCAGGCAAATAAAATTCAACTTCTTTAAATTTCCAACTAGGGAAAGAGAGCAATTATTTTCAAAGTAAACAAGAATTCTCATATGGATAGGAAACGAATACTCTTATTCCTTTACACCTTAAAATAGTTTATATATTGATTGGAGAGATAGGGAAAAAAGTCATACCAAAAACATACATATTTGAGATCAGATGAAACAGGTTTAACGCAAAGAACACTAAAACAAGTCATCAATTTTTTAAAACATAATAAGGAACGTTTATATATAGCAGCCAGACTGCCTACCCACTAATACTGATCATTCAATACATTAAAAACCACACTGACATACAAATACCTTCAGGATCATTTCAGCAGAGTAACACGATTTCAAGACACCAGTAGCACGACAGATATTTATAGTGACAGGACTCAGTTTGGACCTTAATTCACTTATGTACAAGAAGGTGACGTTTCCAAGATGGACGAAAGTGGAAGCGCTGGTGACATACATCACATTTAAATGGCTTCTCCCCTGTATGTAGACGCATGTGAACTTTAAGGTTGTATCGTTGAGTGAATGGTTTGCAACACACAGAACATGTGTAGACCTCCTTACGATAAAGTCTCTGGTTCTTTATCTTTGATGCTTGACCCATTATATAGGGATTTAATGAATATTTATACCTCTCCTGGGCTAAAACACTCAAATTTTTCAAATGATGTTTGAAAGAAAAATCTGTAAATTAAAATTGAATTCATTATTTATGTACAAAGCTAAAGGACATCTATGAAATAGAGAATAAAATACATCCAAAATTCAATTTATACTAACAATATTTACTTCTGAAACAAGTTTAGTAAATCAAATACATTCTTGGCATGCTATTTTGTTTCAAGTATTTTAATTCAAAATTATAGTTTTGACATTTTACACAAGTTAAGTAAAAATTAGTTTAGCAATAAAATAATTTGGCCTTTAGGATATAATTGAGCAGAAGTTGAACCAATTCAAAAAAATTTATATTAAAATTATATGTAAATATCTTTAATTCAAGTAATACAAAAAATCATTTTTATAAAAACATTCACTTATATAACCCAAAAAGAGATGAATTATTCAAATTGACTTTAACTACATATTATACATAAATTTAAGACAAGTTCCATAAAAACAAAGTTCTGATATAATGGGTAATAATTTAAATTGACATTAAAAGACATTTTAGAAAAATTCAATATTGTTTTCAAACCTGTGCATTATTGGCATTCCTAATTCTAGGTTCAGTAGTTTACAAGATAATAAGATCTAAGAAAGTATTTTAAACCATATATGTATATCATAAAATATATTTTTAAATCAAAATAACTAGAGGATGAAAAGAGATAAATAAAAATTTTATGTATATCATAATTTTTCCCAAAACACATTTTTTGTAAAAAATTAAAACATCAAAACCAATAAAAATTAAAAACCTGTAAAAGATTGTTAATGGCTATTTCGCTGGAGCAAGACGTCCACCAAAATCAGGATAGAAGTCACAAGAGGAAACAAATTAAAATAGGTTGTTCTATAATAGTGTTACCACAACTCACTTATGTTAAAATTACTAAATAGTTAGAAAAGGTAGTTGTGACAACCTTACTCTAGAACAACCTATTTAAACTAATGTTCCTTCTTGTGTGATGTGGCTTCTGTGCTGTTATGGTATACATCTAGCTCCAGAGAAATGGCTATTTATGATCTTTTGCAAGTTTTTAATTTTTATTAATTGTTGTTTTGAAGGTTTTTATCGTTTTTTATAGCAATTGATTTGACTAAGGTGTTTCGTCTTTTTATCTACATAATATATATTTATTAATTAAATGTCTAAAATTTAAACAAAATATTAAATAATTAAAATCAAATACATAATAGGACAAAGATAAACTGGATACAATAAATGCACTTTTTATGCATATTACTATAAACAATGATTGGAAAATATGTATCGATACAAATGGAATAAAGTACAAAAAATGTAGAATATCTTTAAATATAATTACATTAGTTTCAAATTAAAATACAATAAATTAATAAAACAAAACATGTATGTTTATAAAAGAAAATAGCCTACCATAACCATTTAAGTGAAGGGAATAAATATCAAAAACTTAGATAAACACAAAATAACTTATGATTTTATGAAAAAATAAACTACCTTTTCAATAAGAGTGAAAAATATCGATTTTCTGATAAATAATTAATTATTAGGTAATAAAATTAAACAAGTGCTTTAATTGCTTAATGTTATTGAGAGTTAGTTTAAACAAAATTTTGAAAGGAATGTCAACAGCGTTTATTTCACTAATTTACTTTATACTTACTTTTTATTTTTAATTAAAGTGGTATAATTGATATAAGTGATGAGTGATTTCATTAGTTCCTTAACCTGAAAATTAAATTGCTACTCAAATTTTGCTAAGATGAAATCAACATGACTATAATTTTCCAATTTTGCAGCAAAGTAAGCGTTTATATTGCTACACTTTAGATCAGAATAACTATGCATTAAGTACCGTATTATTCTTGAACAGTTTAGATAGCATTGTGTTTTATTAACAAACCATTGATATACTATACTAACTTTGATAAAGGAGTGATCTAGCATGAAACATGAAAATCATAGTATATGTATCTTGTAATCATTGATTACAAAAACTGACAATAGTAAAAAAGATTACAGTTAAATAATTTCTAAAATTCAGTTAAAAAATAAAATATTTACTTTTTTAGTTAAGATAGGTAACAAACAATAATCAATTTCTTCAGTACAATTAATCTGATTTGTATAATGGCATTTGTAAAATATTATAATCTATTGCCTCTAATAACATACAGATGATCTTTGTATTTTAAACAAGATTCATTTGTTTTCAAACACTAGAAAATGAGAAAATAAATTCCATCAGCTTACTTCAAATATGATATCCATATTATTTTGAATATATTGAATAGAAATCACATGTTTATCCTCGTGAATCAAGATGTTTTTACACAAAATGTTTTAAAATATGTCTGATATATTTAAACAAACAGAAATTTTTAATTTATTAAATGTGTAACCTATTAAAATACATTCAAGTACATAAATAGCGTTAGTCACAATTTAACGAAATAATACTAATCCCTATATCATACTAAACATTCTGTTTTTATAATACCAAATATTTATTGTGATCTATGATTCAAATCATGCCTTTTAAGTCTTTCTTTTAATTTCAAAGTAAAAGATTTCAACCATGATAAAATGGAACAAATTACAAGATTCCTTATAGAAAGTCCAAAACATTTTAACACACTAAGTAACTATGAAATATAAACTAATACAATTACAATATATTTACAAATAGACAAACCTAAAATAAAGAAATAAATATTTTCAGTTTTTAAGAAAAGCTAAAAAGTTTAATAAAATTCAATCAAGTAAAATAAGAGTATAAACAAGACTGAAAATTCTATGAAAACTAAGAAAATGAGTACTAGGTTAAATATGTATATGGATGCATATTAATCTATGACATGTATATTAATCTAATATTAATTTTTATTGTACTCTTATTCAAAAGCTAAATTACAATTATAAAGCAACATAAAAAGAATCAATGTTGTTACCAAAATCACTGTTGAAAGAGAAAGGGAAATGAGAATTTACTTGCTATATCTCACAAAGAATGATTTAAGCTGTTAAATCATTGATTATAAAAATACATTCTAAACAAGAAAACTAGATTTTTAATAAAAAGTTAAATTTTGCAAAACAATAGCAGCGATAACCAACTTCACACTTTAAAATAAAGTAAAATTCCCCATGGTTCATATTTTTATAGTAATAAAAGCCAAATAATTAGAACATGTTGTATAAATGATTTAAAACATACATGAGCACATTTATTGTAAAATAAAAATTGACAAACTAAAACTAAGATATCTTAAAAATCTATATCTATTAAAAATCTATCTTAAACCATACTTAATAAATCAAATAACTAGTTATAAAATGATAAACAAAGTAGAAA
Organism: Meta bourneti; assembly: GCA_933210815.1. Taxonomy (NCBI): domain Eukaryota; kingdom Metazoa; phylum Arthropoda; class Arachnida; order Araneae; family Tetragnathidae; genus Meta; species Meta bourneti. The sequence continues at coordinate 28,845,737 of OW119923.1, read as the reverse complement.
TCCTAAGACATTGTGTGTATTATTGGTATATTAAACTGTTATCAATATTCAATGCACAATGCTGTAATTTAAAGAAAGTTTTAAAGCAAAAATTAGAGTAATAAAAAAGTTGTGATCTTAATATCAATAAATCCAGATTTACAATAGTTTTCACCAGAGGTTTATTGCAAGCTTTTAAATTGCAATTACAATTAGGTTATTACACATTAAGTGAACAAATTATGGAAGCTAAAAATTATGTTACATTTCATGGTTTCAAATGCTATCTATAAACTTATTACATAAAATTAATGCTTATATTAAACTTTTACATTATGCAATGTGGATTGAGTTCTGGCAAAAGTTAATTTTAAGATTTCACGAAGAAAAAAATGAAAACAAAAATATGCATATTTTCATGACAATTTGAAAAAAAAATCACATTTTAATGTTTCATAAATTGAAAACAATCATGTGTAAAATATTTATGATTTACCATATTAAAACATAATTTCATTATCTGAAATTTTAAGCACAAATGTAAAATGACACACTTAATCAGAAAACAAAATAAATAATTTGTTACAATCAGAAAAACAGTAAGTCAAAGCTATCACCTCACAGTAGAGTAAAAAACCTTTCAACTGAAGTCAATTTGATGTCTACAGCAAAACTTAACACACAGTAAAACCTAAAAAATCAATTTTCAAATGATAAAGCAAAATTTAATATTTGGAATCAAGAAATTTTAATTTTAATGTTATATTTTTTCAAACTAAATTGAAGATTATGTATAAATGTCATGCAATAAACGTTCCATTTTTCTAAGCATAAATAAATCTTAAGGATAAGGTTTGGAGCTTAAGATAAATTCTGTAAGAAAATTCAAATTTTATAAGAGGAAGAAATGTGCTCATTTCATACATGTATTCAAAAGATAAACTAAATATTTTCAAACTAAAGCCCTGTTTTGAGGGGAAATTTAGTAAATGTAGCAAAATGAAATACCCCATAACATGATGTAGAAGATGCCATAAATTATATTATTCAACACTGATACATTTTGTTTCACAGTACGTGGGATAGTTTCACTAAATGTTGTTCACATGGGATAGTTTGACTGACCATAGTTTGAATAGTAAACAATTATAGCTATAAATTAATTCTAAACTATTGTTGCCTGGTAATTATTGCATTCCTAGATATCGTGAAGCTTAAAATTTTTCTTCATTCTAATGGAGTACTTTAATATCCTGAAGTGCAAAAGGGCATTATAGTGTGGCTCCTGGGAGAAGGCAGTAGACAGGTGGTTTTGAACAAATCTGTTTGTTAAATTATGGGACAGGAAGAGAGGTAAATAAATAACTTCCACAATTGGCGTCTTTAGCCCAGAGAAGGTTTATCGCTCAGTGATGAAAGTGATAACAAATTGGCAGGGGGGTGAATCCAGTGATCGCCATTCATGCTTTTGCATATAGCAGCCTTCTCCTAATACCTATTCACACTAACACTGTTCAGATCTGTTCAGAAATCAACTGACCCAAAGCCTTCTTGTGAAAGATGCACTATACCCTGGTCTTGAGCTAACCTAGAGAATTAAATATATTTTTGTGGTGAGAAAGAACATGGCTCTTTATAGATGACTGAAATGCAAAAGTTTTTGCACAAAATTTGCACTTGTACGGTTTCTCCCCTGTGTGCAGTCGTAAATGTGTTTTCATATTCCACTTTTGAGTAAATTTTTTGTCACAATATGAGCAATGAAATGCCTGTCGATGAAGTAAAGTCACTTCATGGTGCTTCCATTCAGCAGGGTGACTTGTGGCAAAGGAGCAAATACCACATGTAAACTTTTTTTGAACATTCTTCGGAGCAACAATCCATTCTGTAAGAGAAAATTAAACAATAAACAATACTGTAGTCTGTTCAGGAAAAGACACCCAGATACAACAAGACTTACTGCAATATCTCCAAGGCATTCTACTTTAACATATAAATAATTGGATACCTGCCAACCTCCAACAAAAATCAGGAAGATTTTGACTACATAAAAACCAATGCCTAAGACCAATGGTGTCAGAAATTAAAAAAAACTCTCCAACTAATTAAAACAAAAATGATTAAAAGTGCCAAATAAGCAACATTTGAACCAAATTGGAATTTATGAAAACAATGCAAAACAGAAAAAGTAACCCTGCTCTCTACAACTATTATATGCTTGGTGGCAGTTCAAACTCAGTGAAACTGATTTTGCATATATTTGATGATATTTTACATAAAACGGCACCAAATATATGCAAAACTGAGCAATTGAGCTTTTTCTTATTTTAAATGTATATTTTCAAGTTTTTCTTGAAAACTCGTGCCAAAGAAGGTTTTCACAACCTAGCAAACCTCAGATCTTGGTGGCTTTCTTTCATGTCTACAACTTGCTGCCAAAACTTTGAAATTGGTGCCATTTGAAAATTTTCTCCCTAAAGAATCCAGAAAATATTTTTCTTTCCAGAAGACTAGAAAAGCAAGTGTTTATCTCAAAAACTTCTGGAAAAACCAATAAAGTTGGCAAGTATATAGTCGACCCTTACAACTTTTTCATTGTGTTGCACAATATTTGATTTATAATCTTTTAATCTTAGAGACCATTTCATGATTGTCATTGTCTGTGCCAATTCATTTATCCACACAGTTTAGAATCTTAGCAAAAAAACTGTTTGATAGCCAAGGTAAAAGCATAGCCTACGCTTGGCGTTTTCAGCATTTTCATGAACTACCTAGCATGAGATTAACTTTGGCAACTCCTTGCTGTATTTCATCTTTTAGTGAACACAGTATAAAACACCTTAAACAATCACAATCATCCTTAAAAATTATTACAAAAGATAGATTTAGAAAATTTCAACCATTTGGTTTTGAAAAAGTGAACTAAAATACAGAAACACTTTGAGTAAAAGAAAATGGAATCACCGCAAATGTTACTGAACAAATACTTTTTAGTTTATTGCTTTGACACAAGTTGTCATGTTCATATAAGCAATAGGAAACGTTTCTAAGTTTAAACAGATTTGTAAAACAGATCATTATGCCTTATAGATCTGCAATGCCTTACTAAAAATTTCAATTGATTGGAGATACTTCGTTAATGAAATTTGACTCAATACAATCAATAGAAATGCATTATTTATTTCAGATGTATAATATTTTGCATGATTGCAATGTCATTACATTCAACAAGACTGTATGTTGGAGAGTATACTAATTTAAAAATAAATTCCTCCAAGTTTTTCAGATATTTAGATGGAAAAACATGTCTACAGTATAAATATAAACAATTAATGAAATGAAATCAAATTATCTACTTGCTACATAAAGTCGATTTGTTAAAACTAAAAAAATCAAAGAGTTTATAAAGAAATTTAACAAACTTTTTAATGGCATTTTACAAAATTTTGAAATATAAAACAAAACTTCTTGTGAACCAGTGCAAAATAATGTTATTTTCTACACATTTCAGATTTAAAATATCTTAGTATGCCTGATACTAAAGTATTTTTAGTGAAATTTATTTTAACATTTTAAATTTTTTACAGAAAATCAAATGTGTTCCCTTCATATAGTCGATTATTATTCTGTATCATTCCATGTCAAAGCACACAGGAAAGTGCCATTTTCAAACTGAACATCCGATTTTTTTCAACCTTCAAATACATAACTTTACTTTTGATATATTAAATGACCCTGTGAGACATTTTAAATTCAAGGTCATTCATTTTCACAACTGGCCCTAAATTTCAGGAAAAAATAGTTTTTTTATTTATTTCAAAGCAATTATTGTATTTTTAATATACACATACATTGCTTGAAAAACAAAAAATGTTGTGTAACACATCATTAGAAAGGTTATGCATTGGATCTATGAAACAAGGTCTATTTCATATTGATTGAATCATGAGATCAAAAGATACAGTTGTTTATGTGATTATATTTACTTTGAATGAAAACTAACATAATAGTGTACATTTAAAACAAAATTAATTTTACACTTTTAATTTTTTCAAAAAAGAGCATGGAATTGTATGGAATATTGAAACATACATGGAATATTGTAATTCAAGGCCAAATGGAATGACCTTGAAACTAAAAAGGAAAGATCATGTTATGACCATGCTTGCAAGATCGTGTTATACATCGTTAGAAAGGTTAAATATTTATCAATAAAGCAAACTGCAATTTAGTTTAATCAGATCCAGAGATTCGAGTAATTAAGTGAGTTTTGAGAATCATGAAAAATTCACAAATCTTTCAAATTTTATATAAATGGAAGTAAAAAAAACTATTGCAAGAAACTAAAATTTTTCATGTTTTCTTATGTAGCTGGTAACAAAATTATCAAGTTTTAAAAAAATCGGAAGGGTAGGTTGTCATATGGAATGACCCATAAACATTACATATCACACTCAGTAAAATAATTTGTGTAAATAAACCATCATAAAATGCAATTAAAATTGCAAAGGAAACAAAAGAGAAACATTACAACATGGTTTTAATCATTTCAAAAACAATTTTGTTAATTTATTGTTGACTTAAAATATGGAATTGAATAACAAATTAATATACTGTAAGTTAATATACTGTAAACTCTTACATAAGAAATCCTTCATTTAATAATTAAATAATCAACATTTACATGGATTAGACAAAAAATATGGATTGGTGAATAGATATGAAAAAGGATTGAATAATTTCAACTGCATGGAATAAAAGTATTTTTCCAACCAATTTCGATGAAAATTACTTATAATTGAATATAACATTTTCATTAATTTAGTTAGTTTATATTCAAATCCAAATAAAGAGTACAATTTTTTGAGCATCAGCACTTGCAAGAATATTTTTCATACCCAAGACAAAGAAACTGTAATCAAACTGTAAATGTAAAATAATTTTGATACTTTAATAACATGCTGAAAATTCAAAAGCATATAGCTTGAATTTGAAAGATTAATTTTAACAGACCATGCTTTAAACTATAAACAGTAATAACTTTACAATCATCCTAAACTATTGTTGACTTGTGATTATTGTATTTCAAAATTCAGAAAGCATAAAATATTCCAATACCGTCTTTCATTTTGGTATTTCAAAAATATCTTGAAAGCTACTAAAGGCAGGTCATGAGCCTAACCCAGATTTTCAAATAATTTTTTGTGCTGAGCAAGCATATGGCTTTTTACAGATGAGTGGAATGCAAAAACTTTTGGGCAAAATTTGCACTTGCATGGTTTCTCCCCTGTGTGCACTCTTAAATGTGCTTTCATATTCCACTTTTGAGAGAACTTTTTGCCACAATATGAGCACACAAATGCCTGCCCATGAAGGAAGGTCATTTTGTGAAAGTTCCATTCAACAGCACAGTCTGTCATAAAGGGGCAAACGAGACAAATAAACTTTTTCTGAACAATCGTGGGATCCCCAGCAATCCACTCTGTAAGATAAAATTTTTAAATGAGTAACACTAAAATTATTATTTAAATTATAAGACAGTTATTCTCAAAATGATAATACCAGGAACAGAGCCAGAAAAACTAAAACAACAGTTTTGAGTAATCAAAACTACACAAATATTATCAAACAAAATAACTAATTTGACATACAAGGCTTTGACATACAAGGCTATGCTCATTAACAGTATGAATATAAAAGGATTCCAAAGATAAATCAAGTTAAATAGATATCAGCATACCTATTACAGATGTGCAATACCAATCAGATTATTCCAAATTTTTTGGGTATCATCTATCTCACCAAAATTCGTCTCAATTTAATATAAATGAAAATAAGTAACTTAAATTAAATTTATGGTTAATTTGCTTGTTTGGAGTTAGTCTCCCAATTAAATCCACTGAGTTAAACTTATGTTGAAAAGGATTACACTCAAAATGAAACTGTCCCAAATGAAATTCACCAGTTTCCAGAAATATCCGAATAAAATTACTAGATAGTCATTCATTTGCCAGATAGATGCTTTCATTTATGAATGGAAAACAGAATTCTTCTGATGGCAGGTGTTGAAGCATATATGTGAGACAAGATTGTCTGTAGAATGGCAATTTGCTATAAATTGCAAATGTTTTGTTGTTTAATACTCTTTTTTAATTCAGGCCCTGCAGTGTTTGATTGGTAGGATGTCCAAATTCTATAAGCAGTGCCTGCATGAAGTTTGTCAGCAATAAAACTATTATGACCCCACAAGGGGATGAAAAATGCTTGTCTCACCATTCAAAATGTTCATGTCAAGCAACAGTGTGTTCTCCAGTTGACCGTCTATGAGCACAATGCCATGAGACATCAAAAAAGTACACCAAGGCTTCCATGAAAGCTGTCAGTGGTTCGCAGGTGAGATAATAATTAATTATGACATAGGTCACCAAATTATGTTTGATGTTCTCAAAATGCAGTGGATTGCAGCAATGTTAGTGCCTCATGGTTGATCGGAAATAGTATCTACTTGATTTTTGTTCACTGATGAAAGATCAGGCTGCCACCGAAAATATTTCCTCAAACATTCAAGTATGAAAGCTGCATGCCTTATGACACTTAGACAAAGGAACAATCAACTAAGTATAAGAATCAAGATTTACTGAAATTATAAAAGGTCAAGCAGGTGACTACTAATCTCAAGTCAATCCTGGTCTTTTGGGGAATTGTTTCTAAAAAGTTAGTCCTCCAAATCAAATGTAGACTTCTACCTGAAGGTTCTGAGGTGCTAACAGGAGCATATTTAGCAAATAAAACTTATGATATAAAAATAGCTAACTGTTCCACCATGACAACAATTACATAAGAACTCAAAACTCATCAGTTTTCAGCTGTAATCATATCTTTTACTTACTCAAAATTGTAGAATTTCAAACATATACAAATAATTCTAACAATTTTACAGTTCCATCTCAATATACTTTTTTTCACTTTTGAGAACTTATGAATTATAAATTACCAATTTTTCATATAAAATGTAAGTTTTAATAATAAATGCACATCAAAATGTTTAGGATAAAAAGTTTAGTGTTTTCTGGTATTTTGCAATTTTTAAATATAGAACTTTTCAGATGCTCACGAGTTGAATTAAAATTATTTTCAATACATATTCAAGTTTAAAATTCTAAATGTGCTTGACACATAAGTATTTAAGCACATAATTTCTTTTGATTTTAATGGGACTAAATGATGGTTTCCACCAAACAGTGAATTATTTTAATTATGAAATGTCATACCTGACCAAATTTTGACAATATCATAAAATGATATTAAAAGTTAGAAGAGAAACAAAAATAGAAGCCCATAAACATATTCTTCTATATAATTATTATGAAACAAAATGCTTCTCAGTTTATATTAGTTTACTTCAAATGGTTGACAAATTAATATAGTAGCATTTATACAGAAACATTCATAAAAAAGATTTGATATTTACATGAAGATTATACATATACATGAATATTCAAGATAAGAAAAATATTAAATAGCTTTAAACACAGAAGACAAAAATATTTTCTCAGTCAATATTGAATTCAACAGTTTAGAAAAATATGAGAAGTCCATTATTACTGCATATAACAAAAATTTACATGGAAAAGGTATTAAAAAAAGTTGCAGTTTTAAAGTGCAACCACTCAATTTTTGATTTCTATACACAAAGTAATCTAACCATAAACAAGAAATTTAATAAACCCATTGCAAATCAGAATAAAGTTTTGACATAAAATTTGCTCCAACATTAGAAGCCAGTAGTAAATTAAAGTTTTCTGATTCAGCTTTGATATTGTAATTGATAATTAGTTTTCATTCAGCCTTCTCACAAAATTATGTTATCTCCAAATTTATTGAATCAACCATGTAATTTAATTTCCGAAAGTAGTGGAAATAGTTTATACATAGAATGTAATTAGACAACCTGGTAATGTAAAAACATAATATTTTGAAGGCTAATAAGAACGTTGTAATTTTTATGTAAACTTTGATACATTAAAATTTCTAAAATCTTTCGTTACTTAAAATCCCAATTCAAACTTTGTAACAGCCTTGACTAAGATATGTTGTAATTAAATTTTTTTAAATAAACCCATAAGTACTGCAGTTTCGATTTAAAACACTTTTAAAAAGTATTTAAACATCAAAATTTACTAGATAAAGATGCTAAAAATGTTATGATTGAAATATTTTTCATTTTAGACAATAGTTTATTAGTCCATATAAATAATGCATATTTAAAGATGAAATAAAAAAATAGGCATACAAACACAACATGTTAGAAAAAGTTAATAAAAACTGATACTTCTTATTTCTGCATATGATGGATTAGAAGTCTATTCTGAATAAAAAATAATTAAAATGCATTCATATTTTATCATATTTAAAATATAGATAACAATATTCATTTAAATGCAATTACAAAAATTTTAAGCTCTAGATAAGTGCACCTGCCATGTATGTATTTCATAAACTTTGATGCCTGATGATTTGACTAGTATTCTTTCTATTTTATTTTCGAAACTAGGGTTTCCAACAAACATCCCAAAACAGCTTTGGTAGAAAATCATAACGCTTGGTGCATTGACTTATACACATAAATTACATTGACTTTACAACTGATTTGGTCTTGTCAATTAACCTAAAACCCTATCATCTTCTATAACCAAGTAGTGTAATACTTTAAACTTCATGAAAGAGATAGTAAAGATGACATTCCATTCAGAAATGATATATTTTACAGTTAATGGTAATTATTAGATTGGTATGAGTTGGATTTTAAACTCTGGAAGTTTTGCCATGAACTTTGGAATGTTTTCCAGTTGAGTTTATTTTGATATTATTGAATCCCATAAAATGCTTTTTCCTGGCACATAGGTAATTATGTAACATCTTAACTCTGAGGGGTTCACACCCTAAATTCCACCTCACAACCTAGTCTTCTCTGTATGATTTCAAACCATTTTTGACCATCTTGAATCTTTCCACCAATGGATGTAGTTATTTAGTCATTATGTGTGTTGTGTGGTAAAAGTAGTGCTACGCAATTCAGAAATCTCATGATGTTCAGAAAGTAAACAATTTACAACAAATGTGAATGTTAGGAAAAGGAATATTAACATGATACCAAAGGAAGTCACAGTTGAAAAAGTGTCAAGTTCCTTTGTGGTGGGACATAATGTGACTTTTCAAAGCTGCTTGAAATGTAAAACTCTGATTGCAAAATTTGCAGATGAAAGGCTTTTCCCCTGTGTGCAACCTCATGTGAGCATTCAGATTAGGTTTGTGGTTAAATCCTTTAAAACAAATAGGGCACACAAACGAACGTTTCTGAGCATGAGTTTGTTCGTGACTTTTCAAATATGCCTGCTGAAATGTTGTATAGGAGCAAAGATGACACTTGAACGTTTTTGGAGGATTGTGTGCAAAGATCTGTTGAAGCCACTCTGGAAAAGAAAAATATTCAATTTAAGAAATCTTTAAAAACAAGAACTGTTAATTTGAAAGAAAAACTAGATTAATTTTAAGTTTTAGAAAAGGTCAAATTATTTAAAATTCAAAAATTTTAATTAACATCACACTGGAGCAACACAATGGTTTATTGTTTTTTAGAAAAGGAGACAGCTGCTTGTTTGCTTTGATATGTGAAAAAGCAGGCTTGATGGATTATAACATTAAGTTCAAGTAACCTCAAATTTCATGTTTCAAATCAAGTATTACTTGCAACAAAAAATACTTTCCTCATTGTGTGAATGTTTTATTCAATGCAATCTATACCTAAAAGCTACTGAAGATTTATTTGCACTATGTTCTGTTTTGGCAGTTCGTTTATGAAAATTTTACTGTATCTCATTTTTAGGCATAACTTGCTACTTTGCCAATAAATTTTCTAATTGTATAGTAACTCAATCACATAATGATTTTAAAATATTTAGATTTTATAATATAAGTTTCATGCAAACATGAAGAGCAACTCACCTTTTTATTCTTTCAATACAATAAATTTAAAAATACTTAACATTCCAAGCAATTATAGGATTTGGAAGCTAATACAAACACACATAATTCAATCAAAATATTAAAATAATTTGCTTTATTAACTTATAAAGGCTGACAAATTAAATTATCAGCAATGAAAATGTGATTGAACATACCCTTGATTACAATGATCAGTTTCCATTAAAATAATAATGCAAACACAGGTCTGATTGAAAAACAAAGAAATCTTGATCAATCATATATATATTTTTTCATCTTAAAAATAATACATTCACATTACACAAAAAATAAACAAGAGCTGGATTAGCATCTTAGATACATGACACAATTAATGACGAAAACAAAAATGTCTTTATGTTCTACCATGATGTTTCAGCATGTGATTAGATAAAGAACTACAAAAGGTAAAATTTTGATTGCAAAGTTTGCAACTGTAAGGCTTGTCCCCTGTATGCAATCTGGTATGAACATTCAAAGTGGATCTGTGATTAAATCCTTTAAAGCAAACTTGGCAAACAAATGATCGTTTTTGAGCATGGGTTAAATTATGACTTTTCAAATATGCCAGACTGAATGTCGTATAACTGCAAAGTTGACAATTCAATCTTTTTGAGGGATATGGACAGATCTGCTGAACACAGTCTGGAAAATAAAATACAAATGTTAAACAAATATTGAGACTAAAACACAATATGAAAAGATAAAAGCAATCTGGAACATCATATTATGATTTACCATAATCTGGTATTCCAGATTACAATATTAAATTTTGAATATAAATTTGTCGATTGGTTGATGCAATTATGCATCCATCAACCTGTCACAGTAAGAATAAATTGATGACATGAAATCAAAAACAATGACTTTTGGTATAACAATTAAAGATAGAAGTATTATGCAACTATTTGAAAAAGTGTATTGATTTATGCATTCAAAAACAAAGGAACTAGTTAGTTTATTTAAAATACTATTCCTGCAAAGTGCAAAATTAAAGTTATCAAATTACAAAGCATCATAAATATAACAATTCAAAATTTCTTTAATCTCACTACTTCATGAAGTGAATTAACCTTGGAAAGCTGGAATTAATATCTTGTATTTAAGCTAGAAACACATGGTAGCATATTGTATTGCTAAATCACATTTGTTTGTAATTCATTATTTTTTAAATTGTTTTGATACCAAACAATGTTACTAGGCTTTCCTGGGTTGATTAGTATAATTTAGGAAGGATCTGTTTCCAAAAAAAATGTGTACCCTATTTTCCAAAAATTCTTACATAACCCCTCTTGCTTAATCACTTTTAAAACAAATAGGTTTTCAGCAACAAATTTTGTTATTTTAGTTTAAATTGCCATTTTTTCTATCTAAACCACTCCTAGTCTAGGCATGGTTGATCGTTGGGGTTTGGAATCTACTTTAAGCCTTGTGTTCTGGTTTAGTTAGCCCTCATGGAGAAAATGTAACCTTAGTGAGAAAAACAATCTAAACAAATTATTTGTACCCTATTTATTCTTCAATATCATTAGGATATCTAATTGTGTCTGCCTCTGACATGTTAAAGGGATACAAATGGTTTTCGAGGCAGCACTTCTAAAATGAAAATTTAGTTGTTTTTTTCTGTCTTGAAATTTCATTAAAGGAAGATCTTTTTATCAGCAAAAAAAAATCAATTTTTTTTCACATTAATTTTTTTATGGTCTTTAGAACATGCCTGCCAAATTTTAAGCAGAAATTCGCCAAATTGGCCCAGTAATAAGCCTTTAACAGATGAAGGTAGGTGTAGAACATAATTTTATCATCTGATGAACCAGTAAAGTGATGTACGTTTGTATATTTTTAAACAAAAAAATCTGAAAAAACAGATTTTATGATTTTGGATTTGATAACTCACCATTTCCTCAAATATTTTATATCACTTTTTCAGGTTCATCAAATGATAGCTACATATGTATGAAATAAAACAGCTTTCAAATTTTTTTGTTTAAGATCATTGGGAGTTAAGAAATCATGCCAACCAGCGACAAAGGAACTTAACACAGTGTCATGGTGGAGGAGGGTTAGCAGGTGTGATCCTTTATGAAAATTCAAAAAATCTGAGAATATTTGAATATCTGAAATAACAATCAATAAACATAGAAAGTTTGCAATCATTTGATTGTATAGTTCCATCAATATTAAGTCCAAAAAAGGGATAATTTTAGCAGAAAAAGAAAATCTTTCTAAAAGTGCTGTTATATTTCTGCAGCTTGTAAGAAATCTTTCTGGAACGAAAAGCCTTTCTTAAGAGGAGTAAAATGTTAATGCATTGTAAAATAGGAATACATTTTTATCAATTAAACCATAGGAAGTATAGTCTATGTTATATTTGTGTATGAAATACTTAAAATATGCAATGTATAAGGACATACAATCATAAAATCAATCTCAATCAAAATTACAAAATATATAAGATATATGCATAATTCAATAAAAACTGATTTCTTGTATACATTTAATGATCAATAGTACCTGTGAGAAAAGAAACGAGAATTTTCTTTAGACAGTAGAATGTGAAAACAAATGATAAGTAAGGCCTGATTTCTGAATAAAGGCGCTTGAACAAATTTTACAACTGTATGGTTTTTCACCAGTATGTTGCAGCATATGAGTCTTTAAATGTGCCTTTTGGATAAAAGTTTTATGACAAGTATAACACTGAAATGGACGTTCCTTTGTGTGAATTCGAATATGGGTTTTCATATTCCCTTTTGAGGCAGTTTGAAATTTGCACACTTGACAGTGATGCATCCTATAGCCATCTACATACTCTGTCCAAAACACATCTGAAAAGTTTTAAAAAATAAAATTCAGAATAAGAAAGGAAATTTAAGTCATACTGAAAACAAGACTACAATAACTCATTAGAGAATAAAACAAAATCCATATCTTATATTGAACATAAAACAAATCACTGGATCAAATTTAAAAAATAAATGTATCTATGTCACTTCATATCAATTTAATCTACAGTAAACAAAATGTATTTGCAACTCTTTTTCACTGAATCTTAGAATCAATAAAATCAAGAAATGTAGATTGACATTACTTTGAAATATACACACCCCTAAAAAAATTAAAAAAAGAAATCAATCAATATAAAATTTGCTGGTGAGACGTTTCATTTTTTAACACATTCAGTTTTAAAAGTAAATTCCTGTTGTAATAAAAAATCAAAGATAAAAAGAAGTTCAAAACTCCTAGAAAATTGTGAGAGCTAACTGCAAATTATAATAAAGTTAACAATAGTAGTACATTTATCAAAAAACATTTTATAAGGCTTCCTTTAATTAGCATAACAATTGAGAGACCCCAGAAAAAATGGATGAGAATATGGCATTTCATTAAGATATAATTAAGAAAAGTCAAGTATCAGTTTTCTTGGAGCAAGTGATATGATTTCATTCAATTACTCAACAGAATAAAATGAAGGATTTTATTAAATTATGACTTACTTCGTAAGACATTTAAAGAATTTAACAAAACAATTACTTCTTAACACCAGACATCACATTAGCATAAATAATGAAAATATGTGTTTAATGAGCATTATAATAGCATAATTTTCAAAAACTTTAGGTTTCATAATTCTAATATACAAATTGAGTTTAATGTTTAACATACTACCCACTAAAATTTACATGATTTCACTTCATTTGACAAATCTAGTAAATCACAGCATTTTATGAAGCAGAGTAAAATACAGGTTATAGGGACAACAATAAAAGAAGCATTAAACTGAGATGTAAAATTTCATATAAATAGTGGTGTTTAAGAAACTGCATCATCATTAAAATTGAAGGAGTCACAGTGGCTCAGTGGATTTGCTTACAGTGTTAGTACCCTGAGTTGTACGTGGTGCTGGTTTGATTCCTTCCAGGGTATATATTTCTCTTTCCAGGTTATATAAAACTTCCAGGGTATATAAAACTTTTCTTGTGTGTGTATGTTCATTTACTTGATATTGTTAGTCTTGTGTTTGGTGCAGCTAGGTAAAATATGACCCATGAGCCATAAAAACTCAAAACCATTAAAATTGAAATCTTCATGATTGAATGACAAAGAATGCAATAGCTGACAGATGGCGACAAATCCAAAGATAGATGTCCATGATATCCTTTATAATTTGATGATACTGCATCATCAATTCCTTACATCCATAATGTCCTTAAACAAGGGTAAGTCATTTCATGCATCTGTTCAAATAACACTTTAGCTTAAATATTTGTAAAAAATATGTTTTATTTATTTTTTCTGTATGCAATAGTTGTTACTATCCTGTACTTCAATTTAACATTGCATAATATGGGCTACAGTAAGAAATTCATAGGTGATGCACTTTTGTAACACTACTGTATATTATATAAGTATACAGTATAAATTGTTTGTAGGTTGGAAGTGTAAATAAATGTATATAAGAACCAATTTTTTGCATTCCATAATTAATAAAAACTGAAAAAGAAACTGGATTTCCATCAGTCAGATGAATGAGAATACATGTGATATGTAAGGCTTGATTTATGAGTGAATGACTTCGAACACATGTTACAATGGTAAGGTTTTTCACCAGTATGTAAGCGTATATGAGTTTTTAAGTGATCTTTTCGGTTAAAAGTTTTCTGGCATATAGTACACTGGTATGGGCGCTCATCTGTGTGAATTCGAACATGGATTTTTATACTCGATGCAATGGCAGTTTGAAATTTGCATAGATGACATTGGTATATTTTATGGCCTTCTACAAACTTTGCATAAAACAAATCTGAAAGAAAAATGTATATAAATCCCAATACAATTCAGGATAAGATTGACATTACATTTTTAAGTTATACTAAATAAAAGTCAATAACTTATAAAAGAATGACAATCAAAACCTCTTATGTCTTATTTTAAGACATGTAAAATTTGTTATGCCAGGTCAATTTGACAGGCATGCTCAGTTCCAGACTGCTGTATCATCTGTATTAGAATGGATAAAATCTGTAAATTCAAACAGGTATTACTTTGAAACACACCAACCACAACTAAAAATATTTTTAAACGTGATGATAAAATGTTTCATATTTAATTAAAACACGTTTAGTTTTAAAGACTGGATGCTCACCCTGTTGTAATATAAAATTTAAGTTAAAAAGAAATTCAAAAGTTTTGGAAAACAGCCCTAATTGAAATAAAATAAAGTACTGCAGTGGCACAATTACCAGTTAATTAACATAACATTTGAAATACCCTACAAAAATGTGCAAAAACATATCATTTCAGTAACATGTAATCGAAAAAACAGTGAAGTATAATTTACTAATGAAGATTTATCTTACTAGAGAAAGTGTAGTAAGACTTCATTCAATTTTAATCAACAAAATAAAACAAAAAGTTTTTATTTATATATACTAGTGATTTTATAAAAATGACAAACGAACACTAGTTCACAATTATTTCTCAACTTACACCAGATGTTATCAAGGTAACAAATAATAACATTTTGCTATTTCTGAAAATTTTAATTTTTGTGAAAGTTTCAATATAAAATTAAATTCAGTGAAGTCTGAAAATATTAATATAAAAGAAGTATAAATACTGAATTCAGTTGAAGTGTAAATAAGTTCCATTCTGCATCAAACATAATACAGAAAGCAAACTGGTTCAATTATAAATATTTATTACTAAAGGCTACATCAGAAGTTTTAACCTAAACTACTCAGTTCAAAGTTTATGTGAATAAAAATAACGATTTCATCAGCATAAATTTACATTGATTTTAACTATTTTAAAAGTATTAAGATTTTTAGTTAGGGGTTCACATAAAAAATAATTGGGAGTTAAAATTATCTGCAAAGGATAGTGAATGCAGAAAAACTGGAAGAGTTTACAAAACAAATTCAATCTTAACAAAACTTGAAATTAAAACTACCCCTGAAGTAAATTTGAAAGTACCGACAAAAATCAAGTCAAGAAAAATAGTGTAAATTTAAGGGCAAAAACAAACAAAAGTAACAATTGAAATTCAAGTTATTAGAATAGAAATAAATTTTATATAAATACACTTCAGGTAACGAAAATTATTAAAGGAATGCATTCACTAACAAATATAAAAACTAATTTCTTGTATTTAATTATTAATAAAAACTAAAAAACCAAACTCAATTTTTCTTCAGTCAGTTGCATGAGAATACATGATATGTAAGATTTGAATTGCGAGTAAATGCTTTTGAACAGATGTTACAAATGAAAGGTTTTTCATCAGTATGTTGGCGTATACGAGTCTTTAAGCTACACTTTTGTCTAAAAGTTTTCTGGCAAGTAGTACACTGGTACGGGCTCTCATCTGTGTGGATTCGTACATGGATTTTTATACTTGGTGTATTGGCAGTTTGAAATTTGCATTCTTGACATTGGTATATTTATGACCGTCTACAAACTCTGCATGAAATATATCTGAAAGAAATTTATACATAAATACCAAATCCAATTCAGAATTAAATTGAAATTTTTAAATTGTATTGGAAACTACTATGTAGCTACATAACTTAATACATAGTAACATCTAAAATCTTTTCATTTCGTCTTTATTTTAACATATCGTCAGCTTAAAAGTGAAACAGACTAAGTCAAAATATATAGTTCTGAAAAGTGAAGAGGGAAAATTCATCTTCCCAGCTTCAACTCACTCAGTTTTTAAGAAATCTAACTCTTCATGCAAAGTAAATGTACCTTAGTGGACACTTCACATGTCTGAAGATCATGATATCCTGGTCAAGACAAACTAAAAAATGTTGACTTCGTATGTTTCACTTGTAAGCCAACAATATACAACATATATTACATTGGGACAAATTGACAAAATTGAAATATAATATACAATCCTTTTACCTAAACTACAGCAAATAAAATTATTTTCGGTAATAAAATTTTTTAAAGAAAATTGATTTTTAATATTAAGTTAACAAAATTCATTCTTTAATACTCAATTGTAAAGAAATCTATTTTAATCTAACTTTCAATATTCAACTACGACAATCAACTTTTTATATATTCATTCTCTTTATAGTTCATTTTAAAAAACCCAACTGAAATCTAAACCTTGTAGCAAAAGTACTATTTTAAGCAGAAATTCAACAATTTGTCTTGGTCCAGAGTAATTTTGAAATTAAAAAAAGGAAACATTTTAAAACAAAGTACATGATAAAAAGAAAGATAAAATAAGCCAATAAAAACCAAATAAATGAATAAAATATAGAATTAAAATTTTTATTATGCTGCTTAAAATAAATTAAAATGTATACTAATGGAGTATAAATGAATTGTACTTCATTAGTATACATTAATGCACTCCAAATAAATTAACTGCCTCTTTAATTCATGATGCTACTAAACTATTGGATACATACATCAATTAGATTATTTATGAAATTTTGTGTTCAAGGATTAAAAAGAAAATTAAAATGTGGTCAGAATACTTTGAATATATTTAAATAAAATCTGAACAATTATTGAACAGTTATTTAAGCACTTATGTTTTCTGTTTTGAGAAAGGAGTTTAAAATTGTTTTTAATGTGGGGATTTTTGACAAAGGAAGATATACTGCCATGATCAGTTTAAATTTATTATGTTGATATAACAAAGAGGTATGAGTATTACAGGCTATTTCATGATTGGCAGGTCATATTCAGACTTGAATAATGATTGATGGCAACACCCAAACTATTTTTAAACACCTGAAGAGAAAGAAAGACTCATTTATTAAATGAAGTCATAAATCTTTCTGAAATATATAAAAATTATATTTAATTACTATATAAACATGCAGATCTACAAAAGAAAAATCCAGTTTAAAACCATAACACATGAAATATAGATATCTATAAATCCTTCAAAGATAGGGAATCCAAATACAATGAAAAGATATTTTTTGACAAAACAAAATTTTGGAAAGAGAACTTTAAAATTACTTATTTTGTGACTAGTTTAAGAGAAATACAAAAAATATCATGGGGTATGTGGTCATAAAAGTGTATTTTAAATTTTAACAGAAAGTTTAAATTTAAAATACACTTTTAAAATGGTGAAAACATGTTAAAACTTATACTATGCAATCTACTAAACCAGAGCTTCCCAACCTTTTTCACATCATGACACACCTCACAAGCAAAAATAATTTCACGACAAATGAAGGAACATTTTTCTATTAACATGATTAATTTCTATTTCACACTAGGAATTCAATTAATAAGATCATTCTTTCAAATAGTTTTGCATTACAATACATAAACACACACATTCAAGCTAGACATTCGTTTCAGATTAGTCTTCTTATGCAGTCATAAGCACGAAATAACGAAACAAATGGAATGTGAAAATACCTAATCCATACATCCTCAGTGATTGCTATTTTACAGTTTTTATATCGCATCTATGAACTAAATTGTCAGATTTGACTGAGTGAAACTGATTAAATTTTTAGAGAGAACATTTATTTTGTAAAATTATGATGTGAAGATACAAAAGTAAAATTAATTATACATAAAAGTACATATTACTTCTCCACATAGTCACCATGGTTGTCGAAGCATTTGTTCCATTGGTACACCAACGTATCGAAACCAAAGAAATCAGCGTCAAGGTCGTGGAGCCACGTCAAGATGGCTTGCTGAACTTCGGCATCGGTTCTGAAATGCCAACCTCCCAGGTGCTTCTTCAACCTATGGAAGAGATGGAAATCATTTGGTGCGAGGTGCGGGCTGTAGGGAGGGTATTCCAATAACTCCCATCGGAAACGCTGCACCAAATATCACGCATAACTGAGGCCGTATGTGGTCAGGCGTTGTCGTGCAACAACAGGACACCTGTCGAGAGCAGTCCTGGTCGTTTCCGGCGAATTGCCTTGCGCAACCGATCCAGTGTGGCACAATAACTGGTCACTTCACGGGTGAGGAAATCAACCAACAGCACAACCCTGGTGGTCCCAAAAGACTGGCCATAACTTTCTTTGCAGTTAGCATTGTTTTGAACTTCTTACGAGGGGGAGACGGTGTTTCCATGACATTGATGCTTGCTTCTTCTCAGGTGCCCGGACCTCGCACCAAGTGATTTCCATCTCTTCAGACCGTTGAAGAAGCACCTGGGAGGTCGGTATTTCAGAACCGATGCCGAAGTTCAGCGAGCCGTCTTGACATGGCTCCACGACCTTGACGCTGATTTCATCTATGCCGGTTTTGATGTTGGTGTACCGATGGAACAAACGCTTCGACAACCATGGTGACTATGTAGAGAAGTAATATGTACCAGTGCCTTACTACATTGTGTATCTCTTTGAATTCGTGAATAAAGGTTTTCTTTCAGAGGGCTTGTTACCTTACTTTTTGAAACACCCTTGTAGTTATGGCTTATGCCATCAGAGCATCGAGAATACGTTGTGTCAAAGGTACAAGTCTCCCCTCCCATTACTTGATTTTTCAGGAATTCCACTTTGAACATTGCTAACTAGATACTTCATATCTTAAAGAAAACCAATCTATTAGTAATGCTAGGTCATCCTAAGACCAACTCATGATATGTGGTCATTTGTATGGAAAGTGGGCTAAGTTTAGTTTCAATGTTTGATATGAATTTAACTTCCTAAAATGTTTTGAGTTTCTACAATTGAAAACCATTGTTTTGTGTTAGTTTAGCGCTATCCAAATGTGAAAAAATCTTGTCTGAAGCAATTTCAGGCCATGCCAAAATGAGGATATTTGAGGCCACAACAGATTTAACATGCACCAGCCTCATGTATGTGCACGACGGTCTTTGGTTGGACAGTTTCAAACTCGCAACCCTCCGTTTGCTACTCTTCCAACTGAGCTATCACAGCCCTCAATTTAAGTTGGTCAAATATGACCCATGCGACTTAAAACCCCAAACCCAACCAACCCTCAAGTTAGGGTTCAAGTAGGGGTAATTTCCAGTGATACTGCAAACTACACATATTTCTAGACTTCAAAAGTTATGTCACATGTTTAACTGCAACTGTTTTCGTCCTCTGTCTAATTGTAACTACTTGTCCTGGTATAACTGTATCTCACCATCTATGTAGTCTTAGCCACTTAGTGTGTTAGTTAGGCTTGCGTTCCATGTCCTGTTCTTATTGTAAATAAATTATATCTTAATCCAGAAATAGTTGTCTCCTGCCTCTATGCAACACAGCAAACATGGTGTCAGCAAAAACGAATTTTCATGCCTGATTTGAAGCTGCGAATGGATTGATTTGATTTGTGTAAACTTCTAAAAAACTGTTTCTTCCCTCGTATGAACTAAGTGCTCGAAAATTAGAAATGGAAACGTTCAGGCCTCCAGGAGAAATAAAGTTCACCTGCAGTAATTTAGCTGAGACATGGAACAGATGGACTCAGAAGTTTAATAATTATTTAATAGCTTCTGAAAAAGTTGAAAAACTGGATCCTGTGAAAATTACCATTCTGCTCAACCTCCTTGGCGATGAAGGAGTGGAGATATTCAACACTTTCAGACCAGCAGCAGACCAAAGCAAGGAAAAATTTGACGATGTTATGCAAATGTTTTCCGACTACTGCATCCCAAGACGAAATGTGGTTTTCAAAAGGTTCAAGTTTTTCTCGTGTTCCCAGCAAGAAGGCCAACAATTGGACAGTTATTTGACTGAACTTAAAACGTTGGCGGCTACCTGTGCTTTTGGTGAACTGGAAGAAGGGCTGATCCGAGATCATCTGGTCCTGGGTATTCGAGAAACGACTCTACTCGAAAGATTGCTGAGGGAGCCAGATCTTTCCCTAAAGAAAGCGACAGACTTCCTGCAAGCAGCAGAGGCGAGCAAGTTTCAGATAGAAACTGAAATCTGCATCGCATGTTCATGAAGTGAGGAGCAATAGAGAAAAACAGTCCAAGATGTCACCAGTCTGAGCAGACCGTTGCTAGTGCTAATGTGTATGACTGCTACAAGTGTGGAAGAAAACATAAGAAGTATGAATGTCCATCGTATGGAAAATTGTGTGCTAAGTGTAAAGGAAAACATCATTTCGCAGCTATGTGTAAAACGAGTAGAAATTGTAATCTTCGTAAGGTAAATATTATAAAGAGTGATGAAAGTTTAGATTTATACATTGACAGTGTGTCACAACAGGCAGATAATATAAATCATAAAGTATCTATTGATTCACTAGAGAGTGTGGCTAAAAAGAATTAATGTTGAAAATAATGCAATTCAATTTAAACTTGACACGGATGCTGAAACTAATGTGTTACCAAAATCTGTGTAAACGAATATAACTCTCCCACCAAATATCAAATTAAGTAAAACCAATGTTACATTAGTGTCGTATGGCAATTTTAAGTTAAAACCAGAAGGGGAACTGTTATTGAATTGTAGTGTTAATGTTCATGAAAAGGTGTTATTGAAATTTATTGTTGTTGATGTATCTTCCAAGCCTCTCTTAGGTTTAGAAGCTTGTCAAAAGTTAGATTTGATAAGAAAAATTGATGAAATTCATGATATTGTCAGTAAAAAATGATATTATTAGTAAGAACAATGAGGTGTTCAAGGGTTTAAGAATGTTTCCTGGGGATCCATATCACATTGAGCTAAAACCTGAAGTTAAACCTGTGATAAATTCACCAAGACGAGTGCCTTTCTCACTAAAGGAAAAATTAAAAATTATGTTGAATAACTTAGAAACTAATGGTGTAGTGAGAAAAGTCAACAAGAAAACTGATTGGGTTAATAGCATGGTAATTGTGGAAAAGCCTAATGGAAGCTTAAGAATTTGCTTGGATCCTAGAGATCTAAACAAAGCGATAAAAAGAGAGCATCACATAATACCTACTGCCGAGGAGTTAATAAGCAGGCTAGTAGGAAAAAAGTATTTTCTGTCTTAGATTTGAAGAATGGATTTTGGCAAGTGCCCTTAGATGAACATAGTGCAGATTTGTGTACCTTTAATACTCCTTTTGGTAGATACCAGTTTTTGAGAATGTCTTTTGGCATAGCATCAGCTTCTGAGGTATTTCAAAAGCGAAATCTAAATTTATTTGAGGACATAGAAAATGTCAAAGTGTATTTTGATGATGTTATTGTGACTGGCAGTAATGAAAGTGATCATGACCAAACTTTGTCAAAAGTCTTTAAAAGAGCTAAAGAAAACAACATAAAGTTTAACCCTGAAAATTTCCAATATAAAGTACCTGAAGTTAAATATGTAGGCCAGATAATATCTAAGGAGGGAATAAAAGCAGATCCACAGCATATTAGGGCAATTACAGAAATGGAAACTCCCAGTAATAAAGGGGATGTTAGGAGATTCTTGGGTATGGTTAATTATGTATCTAAGTTCATACCAAATGTTTCCACTATTACCTCTCCCTTAAGAAATCTAATTAAAGATAGTATGGACTTTAGTTGGCGTGAAGAGCACAAGGAAGCATTTAAGAAAATACAAAACCTATTGAGTTCCTCAACTGTTTTAAAAGTTTTTAATAGTTCCAAACAAGTGACAGCTCTAAAGATGGATTAGGAGCTTGTCTCATTCAAGAGGGTCCCCCTATATCATATGCATCCAGGAGTCTCACTGAGACTGAGCAAAATTATGCTCAGATTGAAAAAGAAATGCTATCTATGTATTTTGATGCAAAAAGTACAAGTTTTAAAATTATATAGTACAAACATTTCTTAGTTAACAGATTTAAAAATACTCCGAATTTGATCTGAATATATTGTATAACTATATACATCTGTGTCAATTGAAAACATAACACATAAATATAGAAAATACATGAAAAATGGCATCCAAAGAAATCAAAAATATTGAATACCTAAATGGTGAAATGTAGGGCTTTTATATATATAAAAAAGACACAAGAATAAATTCAACAGTTACGAGTACAAAACACAAATGTAGAGAAATTCAAAGGTAAAAAGTTCATGTGTTTCAAGCTTATTTATTGAATATTTTTTAGAAAATGCAACATATTTCAGTCCAAATTCAAATTAATGTTGGTTTAGAAAACATACAAAGAACCATCACATATTAGAAAACTAAAATTTACCAACCTATATCAACAGTAATCAGCAGTACTAGTCAGCTCCATCCTATTCCCACTGCAGGTATTATAAATTCGTTTAGCTTGTTATTTTGGTAATTTTTTGCTACATGAAGACAAAATTCTTTTGAGGTGACTAAATAATGTAGTTTTACAGTGATTATTCAAGTCTTATTCTGTAAAGAAATCAAACAAAAAATAATACAGAAATCTTTAACATGAGATTAACCTTGGTTGTATTGGACAAAACTGGACATTGACAGTTGAAAAGTTTGTATCAGAAGACGAAGATTTTCAATCATCAGATGTAAATGTTAATTGGAAACGGCATAACATTTTAGATCATCTTTCTTAACCTGTATTGTCATCAGTAAGAATAGTGAAAATGGTAATGTATCAGAAATATCGTGTGCAAGACGTGTATAACTAATAGGAAGAAAAAACAAGAAATGTTATGAAATTTGTTTCCATGTCTACATATATGTTTCAAGTATAATACCACACAAAAATTTGGCATTGGGCAATTTTATTGATCTTGCGCCATTCAGACAATGTTTACAATCGGCCCATATTTTATAATTAATGGCAAAAAGCATCTTATTTTACCAAATAAATCTAAACTTCAAAACAAGTAAAACCAAATGTCCGTGAGCCAATGAATTGTTTATTCGGAATTCTGAAATGATTCATAACGAAAAAAGAGAACTGTTTTACCTTTATAAAGAAAGCTCAGTCAAACGAATGGGGGTAGAATTAAAACAAGCTTCATGTCGCGATGGAAGGAACTTGTCACCATACGAAGACGGTTGACAGCAAAAGCGCTTTGATAATTTGCATACACAATTTTTTATTCATTAAATATTTCCTAACAATTATTATTTCATTCAAAATTAAATCATGGGATTAGTAATTCATTCGTAATCGACCCCAGCTACAAGTCATCATTTCATAGCAGCATGTTCAAATTAAGCATGTGCAAAATTGTGCAAATTGCAGTTTTGACATTTCCCAAGGAATGATTCTGAAACGATCCTATCTTTTTTTATTTCGGTAAACATTGCAGAATCGCGAGTTTTTGCCAGGCACAGGGATTAATAAAAATGAAAACATCACAAACACAGAGAAGTAAGCTTATTAGATAACAGGAAATACATATCACACGTGACCGAATAGCAACCACTTAGTTACTCTGTTGGCGTCCAAACACTTGGTTAGCTTCGAAAGGATTCTTGTTTTGGCTACGATTCTTTATGCCAATTAGGACGCCAATGAACAGTCTATCAGATCACGTGGTATTTGCACTTTCCTAAAAGGTATAAATTCTTTCGATGCACCGCTTCCAAATAGACACGGCGTTCATAAATAGCAACCGACGAAGAAATAACTGGAAAATTTCAGATCACGTGACCTGCAGTAACTTCCTCTTCTGTGTAGGGATGGGAAATACTGTTCTTTTAGGTGAACAGTTCTTTGTTGTTCCTGTTCTTTCCAAAAGAACTGTTCTTTAGCCTGTTCCTCTGCTCACTACTGTTCTCGCATTCAACTCGAGACATACGAGCCTTGTTCCTATAGCAACCGCCTTTATGGCGGGAGTTTTCGTGGTAGACTCACAGGGCCCAGATTCTGTATACACCTTACTGTAGGTAATACCGGAAAAAAGGCTAAATACAAAAAAATTATTGCTAGCGTTTTCGCGATCAACGATTTTTTTTCTCTTGTTTTCACAGAAGAAAACGAAAGGTATATATATATATATATATATATATATCGCATAATTTTGGATTTTTGAGTTGATCGAGATGTTTCTTACGTCTACCTGAACCATCTACAGCATGGTTTCTGAAAATGTGATTCGTAGTGTATAGGACAAAAAATACATTTTGAGGAAATTTTTGATCAACAAAATTCCAGCCATTAAAAATTAAGCACTTAAAGATATTTTGATGTTACCACTTTGAAAGTAAAATTAATTTATTTAACGAAGGCCAGATTAATCATTTTATGATATATCTCTGCATGTTCAAAACATGAAGAATGTAAATCAATAGAATTGAAATATACATTACAAAAATATACAATACGTAAAATGTAAACACTACAACAATGAATACTACTTTATAAAAATAGTTGGCAAAATAGTTCAGTTTCGTACACAATTTTCATTACATTTCACATTTTCTCAAAATCAAAAGAAAGTGCATATTATTGTTACAAAAAGCAATAGCCATTTTAATTTCCAAAACAAGAAGTGTATAAATCAAAAGGGATTGAGAATACTTTAAATATCAAATGTGAACACAGTAAATTAAATTTTTATTTACAAATTTGTATGAAATAAAAAATTCACACCTTAGTACAAAATTCTCTAATTTTTTTACTCATATTTTACATATTCCTTTAAAAATCGATACAACTAATTGTTACTATTACAATTAATAAACACAACAATTGTTTTACTTTTTCAACAGACAGCCTAGATCTTTCATTTAGAATTTGTCCCGATTTGGAAAATATTCTTTCACAAGGAACTGAAGTAGCCGTGACAGGAAAGTGTTCTCGGAATAATCTTTTCAAATTCGGATACATGTACCCATTTTCATTCCACCACTTCAATGGGTCCTCATTTCTTGGCAGTAAGTCCTCATCCATGTACGTTTGTACCTCAATGATCGCTTTTGAATCGCTCGATCGGAATTTGAATTTCGAAGCTTTAGCATCAAATGCACCCCAAATAGACCTACTAGTAGTCTCATTGGCATTTCTTGTAGAATCTGAACTTCTTTCGGAAACTCCAGATTTAATGTACCCAGAAACCATTCTTATTATACTTTCTTTTATCTGCGATTGAATATTTTTTTCACAAATAATGTGTTTGAACCTAGGATCGAAAAACATTGCTTGGCGGAGAGTGTTGCTGTTTTCAAAATTTCCTAGGCGATCTTGTAATTGTTTTAAAATTGCGCAAATTAATTCTTTCATATTAGTATCATACTTTTCACTTTCTTTTAACATTTCCTCATATACATTTTGCAGTCCCTTGGACAAAATTATTATTGAGGAGCAAGAAACATACTTTTCTCCACTTACGAGTTTTTGTTACATTTTCCAGGGGTTCTAAGATTTCAACCATACACTCGCAACTTTCCCACTCTGATGTTGTGAGGCAAGGTACATTGCTAGTCAGTTCCGTATTTAAAAGGGCCATGGATGTTTTGACAGCTGTTTGCAGCTCGATCATTCTTACCATGTAGAAAGTCGAGTTCCAGTGTGTCGGAACACTCAATATGAGTTTTTTTGCTATTGTACCCTGCGCTTCTTTTAATTTATGACTCGCAATTGAGCTTCGTCTAAAAAATACAACAATAGTTTTTATTTTTTCAATTAAATTATAAACTTTCTTTAAAGCATCATCAGCAATCAAATTGATAGTATGGGCTAAACAGCCCAAATGTTTCCATCGTAAAATCTCTTTAACGGCTTTTTTAATGTTGGGGGCATTGTCCGATACGGTAAGGATAATCTTTTTTTCTATCTTCCAATCTGAAATTATTCGCTTTAAACAAAAAGAGGGGCCGCGGTGGCCCGGTTGGAAGAGTAACGGACTAGCAACCGAAGGGTTGCGAGTTCGAATCCAGCCAAACACCGTCGTGTACAAAGGGGGCTGGTGCACGTTAAATCTGTCGTGGCCTCAAATGTCCTCACGTTGGCGTGGTGTGGAAGTTTGGAGAGTGGGGTGCCAGCTCAGGTGTAGGGAACAACTCTCTAAAACAAAATGTATTCCCTTTCAATAAAAGTTGTAGGGCCGTTCACGTCAACTTGACGCATAATGATTCTATCAAACGAAAGAACAAGGAGTCTAAAAGATCCACAACCATCCTCCGAGATTGCTATTTCAAATCTAACTTTATTACACAGCACATACATGAACATCAACAAATGCAACATAGAAACAGAAAGCACATAAAAATAACAAACAAGTAAAAAAGCAACGCTCGCACTCGCGAAAGTACGAACTGAAACCAGCAGAGGGGGAGGAGTCAAGAAGTGAGAACTGAAACTACACTTAAAGGAATGAGTCATCCCGCGGCCCATTTCCAACATACTCCCCTCTTTTGAGTCGCTGAAAGGTGACTCAAAATATAACATTCAGATTTAACCTCTCAGGTGCTTTTGAGATTCGACCATATCTGGTGACCTTAGGCACCACAGGTACTTCTACAGGTGGCTCGACCTGTACAACATCCGTAACAGGGACTTCTGTCTGAGCTATTGCATCATTCTCAGAATCACACTTCTTACCCTGTAAAACAGAATCTAAAACATTAGATTGCAACTCTAAGGGAAAAACTCTCTGAACTGGTCTAGTCCAGACCCCAGTCTGAGTTCTTAATTTAACAGTTCGTACCTTTCCATCTTTACCAGGTATCAGTTGGATAA
The DNA here is from genome assembly GCA_933210815.1 of Meta bourneti. Classification (NCBI taxonomy): domain Eukaryota; kingdom Metazoa; phylum Arthropoda; class Arachnida; order Araneae; family Tetragnathidae; genus Meta; species Meta bourneti. The sequence goes on along the minus strand of OW119923.1, from coordinate 28,818,208 downwards.
CCTTAGCAAGTGGCCAGTTCAAACGTTTTTTAAAATCGTCACCTATGAGTACAATTTCACCCACACTCACGATAGAACACTGTTGTTTTTGGTTCTGCACTTGAATCAATTGGCCTAAATATTCCTGTCGAAAACGTTTTCTCAACTCCTTCAATATATTTTGCCGGTATTTCACTCTCTTACGACAGTGCTTAGCATCGACAAGATCTACATCTGTAACCCTAGACTCAGGTTCTTCAAGGAGAAACATGGCGGGAGTGAGGGGCTTAAAATCAGTTGCATCCTCAGACAAGTAGGTGAGAGGACGGGCATTCATTACAGATTCACAGTCACATAACACAGTTTGAAGCTCCTCATATGTCAATACGGCTTTCCCCAAGGTTCGTTTAAAAAGCTCTTTCAGAGTCCTGACAAGGCGTTCCCACCAACCTCCCCACCAGGCAGCTGTGGGAGGATTGAACCTCCAAATGATTCGATGTAATTCGGCTTCATTTAATACTTTGTCCCAGTCAATTTCAGCAAGGCAATTGAATGCACCTTTAAAATTAGTGCCGTTATCCGAGTAGATAATTCGCGGGCGTCCTCTTCTCGCCACAAAGCGGCGAAAGGCAAGTAGAAATGAATCCGTACTTAGAGAGGTAACCCATTCGAGGTGTACTGCGCGGTAAATGGCACAAGTAAATAAAACTACCCATGACTTATCTCCATGTTTGAGGTATAAGGGACCAGCTAAATCGATTCCAACCACTTCAAAACTCGTGGAATCTTTCACACGATCTGCAGGAAGAGACACTGGGTCTGTTTCAACTGCTTTAGCACTGTAACGTCTGCATCTCAAGCAATTTTTAACGATACGTCGGACAGTTCTCCTTCCTCTCACGATCCAGAACTTCTCGCGCAGAGCGCATAACAGTATCTGAGTCCCTGCATGACAATTTATGTTGTGAAAATGTTCAATTAAACGCTCTGTGAAAGGACATTTGTCGGGGAGAAGTACTGGAGAAAGAAAGGAAGGCTTATCAATCCTTTGCGTGATGCGTGTTTTCACTCTAAGTATGCCTTCATCATCTGTAAAAGTGTTACAAACGGGTAAGTTATTGGTTTCAAGAAAACATGTTAACTGAGCTTCTCTTATTAAAAACTTCTCAGCTCTCTCTAATTCTCTTAATGACAACCTTCCGATTTCTCGCTCACCGTTTTCACACCGTGTATTGTTCACAAAACGCAGAACCCAGGCTACCAGTCGAATAATGGATTCAAACTTAGAAAACTTCTCATACCAAAGAGGACTATTTATTTCCAAGTTCAAATTACTTAGTCTAACTTTTCGCCTCTCCGAGTTTACCTCACTCTCACAAAAAATGTCACTTAACGGCCAGTTTTCAGCAGCCTCGTACAACCAGAGTGGTCCTCTCCACCACTGAGATTTAATCAACTGATGAGGACTGCAGCCCCGGGAAACAAGATCAGCTGGATTTCTGTCCCCTGGCACATGCCGCCACTGATCAGGGGATGTGAGTTTATTAATCTCTTTTACACGATTTGATACAAACACTGACCACTCTCCGTGTTCTCTTATCCACCAAAGAGCCGTCATGGAATCACTCCAGAATGTAATCTTCATATCTGGCAGATCAAATGCCAGTCTAATGGAGAGGGCCAGTCTAGCTCCTATACAGCAGGCCATGAGCTCCAATTTGGGAATAGACATGTCCTTCAAAGGAGCAACTCTACATTTAGCTCTGACAAGCTGCACATTAACTTCTTGAGATACTACCGATCGTAAAAAGACACAAGCTCCGTATGCCTTTTTGCTTGCGTCGACAAAAATATGTAATTCGGAAGTTTGGTTACTTTTCAAATATCTGGGAACTTGAAACTCATTAAGGATACACATTTCACTTAAAAAACTGTAAAACTCATTCAGTAACTTGGAGGGCAAAGGGCTATCCCAAGCTAACTTCATTTTCCAAGCCTCCTGCAGTAGTAGTTTGGGTGGCAAAGTAGCAGGAGACAACAAACCAAGAGGATCAAAAAACTGTTGTACCAATGATAAGACACTTCGTTTGGTTTGCTCTAGCTCAATGTCGGTTTTCTTAGGAATATTGCACTTCAAGGAATCCTGATCTAAATTCCAAATCATTCCCAAAAGAGAAGTTTCTCCAGAAGAATTGGAAAGGTAAGGATTAGCAACATTCCCTTCCCACATTCGTAAATTGAAACATGCACTTTTCATTAATTTTTGGGTAAGAGGCACAAACTGTTCCAATTCTTTTACATTATTGACACCCGTGACACAATTATCCACATAAAAATAATGACACAGTTTATGAACTATCTCTGAATACTCTTCAGAGGCATTTTCAAGTAAATGATGTAATGATGCCATTAATAAGTACGGGCTAGTTTTAACACCAAAAACCAAACGACAGTGTCTATAAATTATTGCATCTTCAGTCTCAGAGGGAAAGAAAAAACGCAAAAAATCGCGGTTCTCAGGAGCTATACTTAACTGGAGAAAAGCTTTCTCAATATCAGCAGATAAGCCAATCGGATACAGCCTAAACCGATCAATTATATCCGGAATTAGCTCAATTAAATTTGATCCTTTGATCAAACAATCATTTAGCGAGGGTTTCTTACCCTCATTTGCACTAGCATCAAAGACCGGCCTAATTTTGGTGAATTGGCTAGACTCTTTAATTATCGGCCTGTGAGGCAAATAGTGTCCAAAGTTATCTATCTCATTGGCAGGAACCTTTTCGATTATTTGCATTTCTTCCCACTCTTTAAAAACATTAATATAATCTTTTAAATAATTTTCTCTTGATGCACGTTTACACATATTTTTATATCTCAATAAGGCCAAATTCTTATTACTTGGTAAATCACTTTCACATGTGAATGGTAAAGACAACTCGTACCTTCCATTGGGAAGAATAGTTAAATTGTCCTGAAATTGCTTAAGAGTATCAGAAAAAACAAGTTTCTTTCTAGCATTCTCCCATGGATCGGTAATTCCAATGACATCTAGATCCCACATACGATTTACATCACAGTTCATAGCATGCATAGTTATTACATCAGAAACATTGAAACAAGAAACACTTTTTAAAGTACCCGAACCCGATACAACATCACACCTATCAGGCACATTTTCTTCTTTTCCGATTAAAGTATTACCCAGTTTTGTACATAGCAGAATTAATCCCGACTTTAAATTTTTGTTATTACCAGTCATTATCTGACCAGCAACATCAGCTCCGAGAAGCAAATCAATATCATATTCTTCAGAGCTCAAGTCAGGAACAAACAAATTATTGTCCTGTAATTCCTTTAAAGTCATAACAGTTTTAGCTTTAGGCACAGTACCACAAATCTTATCTTGAGACAAAACATCTAATTTGATAGAAAAACTATTCTTTAAATCACAAATATTCACCTCATAGATATGATGTACTTTGGGTTCTGATTTGCTCCCCCCAAATAGACCATGCACAATATTCAACTTTCCTTTAGATTGTAATTTCAGATTATTGATAACTCTTTTACTTAAATATGACAATTGTGAGCCCGTATCAATAATAGCTCTTACACACATCTCCTTTCTTACACTCTTAATCTTAACAATTAATGACATTAATAGTACAGTATCGACAGTGCAACTATTTGATAAATAACTAGTCGAGTCAAGATTACTTTTACTTTCATCTACACTTTTGTTTTCACTAGTGTTAGCTTCACGGTCTGGACACATCAAAATAAAATGGTTTCGATTACACTGTATACATTTGTTTTTAAACCTACAATTTCTAACAGAATGTCCAAGTTTTAGACAAGAAAAGCAAGCATGACTCTTGGTTACTATTTTCCTTCTGTCATCAAAAGTCAGCTTTCTAGCAACGAAACAATTTTCACTTGGATGTCTTTTCTGACAGAATATACAAACATTTCTCTTACCTGAACTGTCCTGATATGTGCTTACCAAAGCTGCAGCAGAAGGAATGTCCTGTGCACTTTCTCTGACTTGCGGTTTCAGTTTCCTAACAAAGTTCGTCTCAAAACCACTGCGAGCAAGTCCTACCATTTCTTCTCCTATGACTTCTTGCTTCAAGAAACTCATCAAGTTCGGCAATGTCCGCTCATCTGCATTATTTTCCACCTTGTTGCGGCTTCTTTCCCAAGCAATCAAAGTGTCCTCTGGAAGGCAACTCTCCACAAGCGATGTCAAAAAGTCTCCATACTTCTGAGACGTCCGTCCTAGGGATTCCAGGGCTCTCAGCTTTCCTTCAAGCTCGTCATATAGTGACGGTAAATCTGTTTTGACACGTCCGGTTGCGGCGTTACGCATAACCATGGTTAGTAACTCGCGGACGTAAATCTGCACCAACAGGTCTTCTCTTCCGAACCTTTCTTTTAACTGTTCCACAGCTTTCGAGTAATTAGCAGCAGTTGCTGGGAAGCTTTCAACCAATCGAGCCGCACGAGAATTGGGTACGACTGATTGCAGAAGATACTGGAATTTATCCTCGTCCGGAAGACTCTCATCCAAATGAATCTTTTCAAACATTGACCAAAAGGACAAAAAATCCTTGGCATCACCATTAAAACGTTTCAGTTCGATTTTGGGCAACTTAAACTTTCGTTTTCCCATATCCTTTTGCGCTGAGGAATCGAAACACTTAGCATCTAGCTCAGTCAATAAAGCACAGTATTTATCTCGATAAACATCAGCACCTTCGAGATCATCCACGAAGATCTTTTCAGAATCCTCTTCTAAAATTCGATCCGACAAGGATTCTTGACAAGCTTCTAAGCGGGCAAACTTATCATCCAATTGATTCTTTAAAATCAAAAGTTGTTTCACATCACGCGTTTCCTTTAAAAGTTCCTGTTCAACTTTATTTGCACAAGAAGTGAACGAAACGCGTAATCCTTTCCTTTTAATTTTCAATTGCTCCATGCTTTCGGTTTCATCAAAGGGAGAACCACTATTCGCCCCACGTTGGGCGCCAGTAATATGTAGGGAACAACTCTCTAAAACAAAATGTATTCCCTTTCAATAAAAGTTGTAGGGCCGTTCACGTCAACTTGACGCATAATGATTCTATCAAACGAAAGAACAAGGAGTCTAAAAGATCCACAACCATCCTCCGAGATTGCTATTTCAAATCTAACTTTATTACACAGCACATACATGAACATCAACAAATGCAACATAGAAACAGAAAGCACATAAAAATAACAAACAAGTAAAAAAGCAACGCTCGCACTCGCGAAAGTACGAACTGAAACCAGCAGAGGGGGAGGAGTCAAGAAGTGAGAACTGAAACTACACTTAAAGGAATGAGTCATCCCGCGGCCCATTTCCAACATCAGGTGTTGCCTCGTCATCTGACCGCGGTTCAAAATTACGTGGTGTTGTCCTCGGACTTTCCCTCTGGGATTGATCCCGGACCGTCACCAATAGCCCGTTGTGTTGCTCCAGTGTGACGTTAATTGAAAATACCAAATACCAAAATTAAACAAAAAGCTAAGTTTTCACTGGTATGACGCATTGTCATGCAATCACATTCCAATAAAACAGAACGAATTTTAAACCGTTCATCCACAAAATGAGCAGTGACTGCTATGAAGCTGTCGTTGTTTATCGACGTCCAGCAATCGGTTGTTAAAGTAATATAGAATGCTTCTTTCATTAAATTTAAAACATTGTTTTTAACACTTTCATGCATTGCTGGCAATAGGGAATTACATATAGTTTTCCGATCAGGCAATGCATATTGAGAATTTAATGACTTAGTAAAAGATCGAAAACCAATATCCTCGACAATAGTTATTGTTATTTTGTTATTTCAATTAACGTCACACTGGAGCAACACAACGGGCTATTGGTGACGGTCCGGGATCAATCCCAAAGGGAAAGATCCGAGGACAACACCACGTAATTTTGAACCACGGTCAGATGACGAGGCAACACCTGAGCTGGCACCCCACTCTCCAAACTTCCACACCACGCCAACGTGAGGACATTTGAGGCCACGACAGATTTAACGTGCACCAGCCCCCTTTGTACACGACGGTGTTTGGCTGGATTCGAACTCGCAACCCTTCGGTTGCTAGTCCGTTACTCTTCCAACCGGGCCACCGCGGCCCCCTCGACAATAGAAAACGGTTGTAAATCGTGAGTAAATAACTTCATCAATTTTCATCGTCAATCTTTTTACGGTTGCTTAAAGTCATTTTTTTGTTCATAAACTGCACAATATTGGATTGTGCTGCATGTTAAATTGCATTATTGTCAGTAAACATAATATCATCGTTACTTACCGACTGTTTCTTTACTAGTTGAGACGATACGCTTTCAGTGCTGGTTTCCGTCAACTTTCGCTTTTCAACACTTAGTTTTATGGTGGGATGCATCTTTCTGAGATGTCTTTTTAAATTAGAAATAGATGATTTGAAGCAGATCGATTTCCGACATATAGAGCATGACGCCCGATCCGAATCGCCATCTTTCATAGTGAAATATGTCCACACATTTGAAAATTTGCGTTCCATTGTGTGGAAAAATTCGGTTTTAAAAAGAAGTTAAAATAATTACAAATCCTAAGAACGATCAGCGGCAACACCACTAGAGGGAAATCTAGACAACAAAATCTTAATCATTAATATTTTTTAATTTGTTTAAAATTTTCCTCGCCACCCTGTCATTGCCTAATTAAAAAAAATCACAATTATAAGGCTAGTCTTTTGACAAATTCGTCAAACGTCGGGCCTTGGTTCAGTCAAGAACAGTTCTGCGAGAGCAGAGTGAGAACAGTTCCGGGTGCAATCCAGCGAGCGCAGAGCGAGAGCGTTTCACTGAGAACAGCTCCGAGAACGGAGAACAGGGTCAGAACAGTTTGAGAGCAGGAATCATTTTCCGAACCAGGAAGTGGGCCGCGGTGGCCCGGTTGGAAGAGTAACGGACTTGCAACCGAAGGGTTGCGAGTTCGAATCCAGCCAAAACACCGTCGTGTACAAAGGGGGCTGGTGCACGTTAAATCTGTCGTGGCCTCAAATGTCCTCACGTTGGCGTGGTGTGGAAGTTTGGAGAGTAGTGCCAGCTCAGGTGTTGCCTCGTCATCTGACCGTGGTTCAAAATTACGTGGTGTTGTCCTCGGATCTTTCCTTTGGCGTGGTGTGGAAGTTTGGAGAGTGGGGTGCCAGCTCAGGTGTTGCCTCGTCATCTGACCGTGGTTCAAAATTACGTGGTGTTGTCCTCGGATCTTTCCCTCTGGGATTGATCCCGGACCGTCACCAATAGCCCGTTGTGTTGCTCCAGTGTGACGTTAATTGAAAATACCAAAAATACCAATACCGGATCTTTCCCCTTGGGATTGATCCCGGACCGTCACCAATAGCCCGTTGTGTTGCTCCAGTGTGACGTTAATTGAAATACCCCCCCCCCCCCGAACCAGGAAGTAAAACAGCTCCGGGAACGGAGAACAGTGTGGGATCAGTTTGAGAGCAGGAATCGATTCCTTCGGTAAATTTGATTCCTGCTCTCAAGCAGGAAGTAGTCTCGGAGTAGGTTTATGGACAGAGAACGGATGATGAATGAATCAACAGGAAACAGTGAGTCACGAACTGTAGGATGAACATTTATGCTAAGTAGGTTTCTGACTTAGCATAATTTAGAATATACGAAAATTTTTGCGAACTTAGAGAATTCGAGAAAAGAACTTTGCAAAATTCCCACCTGTTTAAAATAGAAGTTTAAAAAAATTGCCATGTTTCTTTTTACGAAAAGAACCGAGAACAGGTTTTTGTGAAAAGTGGGAACAGGCTGTTCCCGTTCTTTTTGAAGAACAGGTGAAAAAGAACAGTTCGCTCTTTTTTCCCCATCCCTACTTCTGTGATAATTATTTTTTAGTGAAAATGGGAAAGATATATTGAAATGAAGAGAAACTATTTCTAATCGGAAACACAAAGATAGCACTATTAGATCAAGACTACATTTTAGAGCCAGTCTTCTCCAAATGCACTATGCATACGCGTGTACTCCGCCGATTTCTTATCGCTTTTGCTGAGATTTCTTGGGACTTAACACAACTTAGGAAACTTTTTGGGGACATGTTAGTATTTCCGCTTTCGCTGGGTCCACATCGCTGTTCGTCCACTCCGATTGGTTCGCCATCGCTTAAGCTATCTTGAACTCGTACGAAAATTGGCATGCTTTCTTTGGCGTTTTTCGGAAGTCTTGTTAGTGACTCGTAACGCTCGGACGCGAGTTTTGTGGAGTGGATGCTGAAACTCGAGTTTTCTTGAAGTGCAAACACTTTACGAACCAGATATTTGAAATTGGAATTACACCGCTAGAAGATATCCTATTACAATATTGAAGAATGAACTTATAGAACATCTTCACGAATTTCCTTATTTTTGCTGTCGGACTTAGCAGCATAGTACGGACGACATTTTTTTTCTTTTTTTCTCCTTCAAGCAACGAAAGTCTCGTTCATTTTTCATATACAACTTTTCCTCATTTCTCACTTTCCTGAAGAGAAGGTAAGTGACTTTATATTACCTAATTTCGAAAAAAAGGGGTCTGGACCCGAATACAACTTTAAAAAGATGTAGCAAGATGACGTCTTCAATATTTAGGGTTACCGAAGAAATGAGTAACCTTATGGAGGAACCCGACGTAGATCCGACAATTTCGTTCAACCCTAAATTCCTAAAAACCAACGATAAAATTGAAAACTCAATAAATTATGCATTTCAAAAAGGAGCCACCTCCTGCAAACTATTTATCAACCCAACTAACACCAATACTATCCCAAGAAACAATCCAAAAAAAATCAAAGAAGAGATTATTTACAAAACTTCAGATTATAAAAAAATCACAGACTTAAACTTCACAAGATCCGGAAAATTATTCATTTCAACAAACGATCCCACAGTAGCAAGTAACCTTGTTAACATAACAGAAATACAAGGAGTACCGGTAATCCCCCAAGTTATATGGGAAAGCCTAACTACGAAATTCTTAATATTCGATATTCACACCTCAACCACATTAGAAGAAATTGCAGAAGAACTCACTATTGAAAATGACATCTCCATTTTGGAACTATGAAGATTTCAAAAAGGTTCCAAAGAAGGAATATATCCAATACTAATAACGTGCTTGGGAACAACTATTCCCAAATCAATTAAAATATTTTTAACAAATCAAAAAATAAATCAATTCATAGACAAACCTCGACAATGCACTTCCTGCTTTAAATTCTCTCACAACTCCACCCATTGTAAAACTGAAAATATATGCGTAACCTGTGGAGAATTAAAACATACCGATCCATGCCAAAAACCGATAAAATGCATAAACTGTGGACAAAACCACAGAGCTGACTATAACAACTGCCCTTACAAAATAAGAGAAGCAGATTTCCTTCAATATAAATCATCAAACAGGTTAACTTACAGCGAAGCCAGAAGAAAATATTTCACCAAAAAAACCACATACTCAACAAAAATAACATCATCAAATCAAAACAATGAAATAAGCCAAATTGAAAAATCCCTTGATCAGCTGACAAGAAAACTTTACGAAACATTCTCAGATAAATTAGACCAAATGCTTAAAAAAATGTCTGATATATTCATGTCAATGGCAGAAATGAACATTAGCAACTTGAAATCTCAAACCAAAGATAAAACAGATACAAGCCCACCAAAGGAGAAGAAAACGGATAATGGATCAAAAAATAAAACAATTACACCCCCATCGATACTCAACAGTGATAATTCCCTGAACTTTAGCAACAAGGAAGGTCGAATAGATAAATCAAAAAGAAAAAGCTAAAAAAAAAAAAAAAAAAAAGCATGCACATCATACAATGGAATGCAAGGGGGATTCAAAATAAAAAATGGGTCCTGGACACAGAAATCTTTAAGACAGCTCAAATAATAGTAATTCAGGAAACCTTTCTAAAACCTCATCAAATTTTCCATATTCCACATAAAATAACTTACAGAAGAGATAGACCACACAAAATTGGAGGAGGTCTAATAATTGCAATATCTGAGAACATTCAATCAAAAATAATTGACATTGACAATTCAACTGATAACAATGAAAATGAATTAATGGCTGTCCAATACATGCAAAAAAATAGACCTTTTATGATCATTAATTTCTACTCCTCTAATGGAAAAATTGAATATAAACCTTTAAACAATATTTCAAATAACATAAAAAATAATAGTTTCCTCCTCGGAGACTTTAACATAAAACATGACCTCTGGGGAGGCAATTCACACTCCACTGCAGGCCAAACCTTGTTCAATTGGGCATTGGAAAAAAACCCTTGCCTTATCAATCACAATAAACCAACCCACATCGCCCCAAACGGAACCTTTACTCTTATCGATCTATCTTTTTGTTCTTCTGAAATATTTCCTATCTGCAATTTACATATCGAAGATGACAATTACGAAAGTGACCACTTCCCAATCATAATAAACATCGAAAATGAAACTTACTCACCAATTAAAAAAATTTTCTACAGATGGAACAGAGTCATAGAACAACTTAATACTAGCATTACCAAAGAAAACTGTAACAACTATGATCAACTACAAAATCTGATAGAAGAGGCCAAATCAAGAAATAGATTCACGAAACTAAATTGCGAAAAGATAACAACACCATGGTGGAACACTAAATGCAATCAATTACTTTTCTTAAAAAAGCATTATCTAAAAAAGGCTAGAATCTCTCTCAAGGATGACCATTGGATCAAATACAAAAAGTTCTCTGCAAAACTCAAACAAGCTATTCGAGACAGCAAAAAAAAATATTGGGATGACGTCTGCAGAATGCAGCAAAACCCTTACTTTCTCTTTCGTATCTTCAACATATTAAATCGAAGAACGAATGAAAATCAGAAATCCAACATCGTTCTACAACTCAACGGCAAAGAAATCTTGTCAATAAAAGAACAAAGTAATACCTTCGCCAAATTCCTTGCTACAAACGAAAATAACAACCCTATTCCTATCGACTATAATAATATAGAAAATTTTGATTTAAACAAACCAATAACATCAACAGAACTAAATAATGCAATAAAAAATACTCGAATTTCAACACCTGGAGAAGATGGCATCTCAGCACAAATTTTCAAAGGATTAAACCAAGAATCAACTACAATAATAAAATCTATTTTTAATGATATCTGGCTTAACTTCAAAATACCAAATAGCTGGAAAACAGCACTAATAATTCCTATTCATAAACCACAGAAACCAAAAAATAATGTCACTTCTTACCGTCCCATATCTCTTACTTCAGTACCTGCAAAAATATTCGAAAGAATTTTATCCCGAAGAATCTCCTCTTTCTTAATTAAACATAATAAAATTGAACCTACTCATCTTGGCTTCTTACCTTTCAGAGATAGTCAAACAGCAATCCAAACACTATTTTCGACAATAAAAAACGCCCATTCTCAAAAAAAATTCTTAATTGCAATATCTCTAGACATAAAATCTGCATATGACTCAATTTATATAGATGGCCTAATAATGAAATGTCTCAATATAGGACTCTCAGGAAATATCTCCAAATGGCTTCATAACTTCCTTCAAGATCGGACAATAAGGGTAAAATGGGAAAACACCATATCAAACTCAATTGAAATGAGAAGAGGAGTTCCTCAGGGTAGTGTTCTCTCCCCAATTCTTTTCACAATATTCATGGCAGATTTTCATGAAACAATACCAATAGGTATAAACTACATAATCTATGCAGACGATATCCTTTTTTATTGTACCCACGACACAATCCAGATTACATAAAAAAAAAATTACAAAACACAATAGAAAATATCAGTAGATGGTGCAACTATTGGAATCTTAAAATATCCCATAATAAATGCTCAATTATAAACCTATAAAAAAAAAGAACTACTTTTGACTGGTGCTTTTCTATGAATGGTAACGTGATCGATTGGACAGATGAACTAAAATTCCTCGGCATCATAATCTCCAAATATGGTAATCTTAACTACTTCATCAAACAACTAAAAATAAAAGCATATAAACGCATAAATATCCTTAAAGCCCTAGCAAATAAAAATTACGGTGCTCGCACACATCACTTAATACACCTAGCAAAAACATCAATTTGTAATCTCTTCCATTATAGCAGTACAATTCTAAACTCATGCAATAAAACAAATATAAATCATTTAGAAATATGTCAAAACATGGCATTGAGAACTGCATGCGGACTCCCCAACTGGACTCCAAATATTATTCTCCACAAAATCACAGACACAATCCAAATTAAAACCCAAATAAAAAAAATAAGTAATAAATTCTGGATAAAGCACATTTCTTTGGGAACTTTCTCCCTCTTGCATTCCATTATTCAAGATAATATTAATTTACTCGAACAAAATATTTCGTCGATTATCTCTTGTTTTGAATTACTTGAAGAAGACTTCAAGACAGATCACCTCATCATGTTCATCTTTCCAGTGGAATCATTCCCACCTAACATCTCGTTTTTTATCGAAAATTTGGATTTCCAAACAAAATCCCTACCAAATAATTGCATCCAAGCTCTTTTTAAAAATGTGACTGATCAACTACTCTATAGCTATCACCTAATAGCAACAGATGCATCTAAAACAAACAATATTACAGCAATTGCAGGATATTCAAACAAATTAATAATCAAATATAGAATCAGCAACATCAACTCCATCTTTACTGCGGAAGCCTTAGCCCTATGTCAAGCATTAGATGAACTTATTGACTTCAACTCTAATAACTGTATCTTCACCGATAGCAAATCTGTCTTACTAGCTCTACAAAACTGTTCCATCAAATCATCGAAAGTAATCCTACGACTTAAAAACAAACTAATCAACACCGCAAAACTCGTTACAAATTTAAAATTAATCTGGGTTCCAGCACATAGAGACATTGAAATAAACGAAAAAGCAGATCAACTCGCCAAATCAGTGAGAGAAGAAGACATCTTTCTTGAATGGTTATCGCCGGAAGATACGACAAAATACATAGGAAACAAGTTGGACCTCACTGATCGATCAATATTCAATCATAGCAAATACTACCAAATCTCAGGCAACCTTCCAAACATATATGATGTAAAAAACACTCTAATGTCAAGAAAAGAAGATGTTTATTTTTCAAGATTCTTATCCCGAATGTTAATCACTCCAGATCTTCTCTTTAGATTCCATCTGGCAGACACAAATCTCTGTGACAGCTGCAAAGTTATCGACTCATTTCAACACATCATCTTCGTATGCAAAAAGTATTCACGCCATAGAAAAAAACTCATCGAAAAAATAAAATTCCAATCTCAAGACTTCACCTTTAAAAATCTCATAAAAAGCATCATAAATAAACCACAACAAGCTAGAGTAATAACTAGATTTCTCATATCAATTGAAAAATTTTAATCTCTTCATACTTTTCTCTTAAATTTAGATCATTTAGGAAGATTGAAGACAAAAGCCTGACTCTGCAGCTAAAAGTCTCAAAAAAAAAAAAACATGTTTTCTCTCCTCAGTGTCAGTAAAGCTTTCACTGTGTGTGTGTGTCAATTACTTGTTATTGTATTGTATCGTTTATTGGATATTCCAATTAGGAAGAATGGAGACAAAAGCCTGATTCTGTAGCTATAAGTCTCAAGGAAATCAACCAACCAACAACGCTCGGACGCAGATGCTTGAATTACTACCTGCACTGCAACCCTGCATTTCTGAGTCTGACTTTCTGTGCATTGCTGATTTTTGTGCTTGCTATAAAGAAAATATTTATTCTTTGATTCTGATAAACTTGCATTGTATCTGATTTACAATTTTATTCTGTCTGTTCGATTCAGATTTGTTGATCACAGTATTTCTTTCTGTTGCCAATAGTTGCTGAAGGACTGCGCACTACGAGTCTTGGTGGAATATTTTTCCTATTTCCGTTGTGAAAAAACGTTGTATTTGTTATACTGCGTTTTGCATTTTCTCCATAATACGATTTATATGTCATCCATTTTGATCTTAAACGTTCTTCACTTTTCCTCATCTTGTCTGTTAGTAGTGTGTTAATAATGAGACTTCTCATAATGGTGATGCAATGGTTAAGTATTTGAATGAATGCTTAATTAGCGAATTGCAGGATCATGAAGTTGATCTCATTTCTTTTCCAGATGCGAAGATAGAAAGGATGTCAAATAAACTTACTAGTTTAGGTAAGTATGAATGGATGCTATTTCATGTATTAATAACCTTGCTGGTGATGTTTCTGAAATTCTTCAGGAATACACCAGCCTTTTTCAGGAGCTTTCTATTTTGTAACATGCTGCTAAGGTGGTTATTTCTGGATCATACCACGTGGTCCCAATTTTTTCTGGATTCTGTGTCCTGTGCTTCTCTGGCATCTGAACTGGAGTTTTTAAACCAATAGACCTCAATCATAAATCATGAACTAGAAAAGGCTTACCTGGACCGAGAGGCATTTTATTTCTATCAGTCTTGGTTCATGGAAAGACCTGGGGACGTGATGGATTAATCTCAATAACAATGACCTTTTTGATGGTGCTCCTAGGATTGAAACAGATGGCTTTAAAGAACCCTTAAAATCTGCATTTATTGCTAAGGATTTGTACAATCCTCATTCGAAGGCTGATAATCTAAAAGCATGTAAAAAATTATAGGATTCCTTATCGCAGAAATTACATGATCCACGAGTTCAAGAATTCATGCTTGACAATGTATATAAAACATTGCAAACATTAGTTGCTGGATGCAGTGGCATTTTAAACTCAGAGACTGATAAAAATTCTAATATTTTTCCTTCTTCAAAAGTGGCTCCAAATCAGGCTATTGAGCATCAAGATTCCATTCAAAAACAGCAATACTTCGCAAGAGGAATAATGCTAAAAGGTTCTTAGATTTTAAAGATGTTGATGATTGTTGTGTAAGTATGACCCCATGCAAAAAGGCAAAGTTAGCTTCCTATGAACCATTTACTACAAAATTAAACAATGAAAGAGGTGAATCTTTTACTAAAAGCATTGGGGTCTTCAAATTGTGTCAAACAGCTTTAAAATCCCTGGACCCTTTTATTAATATTAATGAAGAAAGCTATGAAATTTGAAGTCTAACGATTTTGTCAGAGGATGGTTATTTGACGTTATCATTGATGCATTTCTTTATGTGCTGTGTACAGTTAATCCAGACTTTTTGTTTTAACTGATTCTGCTACTACAAACCCAATAATAAATAGCATGTCATCAACAGATCAATTACTAGCTCGCAATCCTTTAATTTTATCATCAAAATATTTATTTCTGCCTGTTTGCATGGAAAATCATTGGTGTTTGATACTTATTAATAAAGAAAAAATGCTTTGATTTTTACGATCCATCAAATAATGATAGTTCTGACAGGTGTTGCAAAATTTTAGATAATGTTAAAAATTAGTTTGGTTGTACAACTGGATTCAAATGGGGTGTGGACTATTAATTTCCCCTTATACATGTGTTGCAACAAGATTCAATGAACTGGTGTGTTTGTATGTTACTTTGCCCATCAGATAATATACAAGTCTAGTGTTTATGTGCCATTTGATACAAATAAATTTCGGGTATACATTTACTGTGTTTTATAAGGAAGTGATTCCTTCAAAGGACTAATAAACCAATTGTAAATAATACTTTCCTAGATGCTAATTCCTGCAACTTTTCAAAATTTAAGACAATATATAAAAGTAATGTTTTGACATGTGAAGTAAAAGTTAATGACAGATTAAGACGGACATGCTGAAATCTTTAGATCTCTATTTCATTAGAAGAAACTGTTTTAAGATCAGTTTCTACTGCATTTTGCAAAGGTTGTCTGAATGATTCAATAGTTGATGCTTTTGTTTCTAATGTTATTAAGTATTCAAACACCTTTGGGTCATTGGATACAATATGTTCCTCTGATATTAAATGGTGGCAAATTATCGTATATTGAGTTACTAAGGAAACATAATTTTACTCATTCCAGCTAATGTCAATAAACATTGGGTTCTAATTGTAAATATTGATAGCCATACCTTAGAGTTTTATGATCCATTAAATGACTCCATAGATAAAACATCACTTTTATTGCTCAAATGGTGTTCAATTGAAAGTAGTGTATTTCCTAACTCTCAAATTAATGGACTCTTAGATTCCCTCCCCATGGCAAGCAAACTGACAGTATAAATTGTAATGTCTTTGTATGTTACTATGTTTATAGAAAAAGTAAATAATACATCTTTTAATTCAGATTTCAACATTCCAAATTTTAGACTGTTTATTTATGATACCATTATTGGAACATAAAGTATTTATACATACCTACACAAACAAGGAATTAAACAGATACCAAATATTTGTAACCAATAATGGACAGACCATACATTTACAGTCTACTATTGGTTACACACATTTGGTACCTTACAGTTACTTAAACCTTAATAATTTTTTAGTTTGATAGTCTAAATTGTGTTTGTATGTGATTATTAACAAATTTTCTAGACCAATTCAAAATAATTTGTTCACATTTTTAGTAAATATTACTTTCTTTACTACAAAACTCTTAACACAAACCTAAATTAAGTTTGAATGAAACCTGCAATCAATTCTTCAGTAACTTATTTTCGCTTATTAAATTTTGCTTTTCTAACCCACTGTTGCATGGATTTTATGTGTTGTAATTTTACTTGTGAAGTTTCTGCTTTGGTAACAATTTCCCATTATTTATGTAAGGATGTTTGCAAATTAACCAGTTTTATGTCTTTAAATTAGTTTCTCAATGAATACATATTGTGTGTTGCCTTACAAGTTGTAAGATTTGTGTTTTGTTATTTATTGAAATGCCATTTATATTTTTCAGATATATTACAAATCTGATATCTGAAGTTTTCCAATTGAAAAGAAAAATATTACACTTATTTGGTGTCACCTGGGATCATTCAATATTCAGTAGTTTACTAACTAAATGATGTTTGTTTTTGATGACCATTTCGTATGGCATCAATAATAAATTTCTTTTAGTTAAGATTATGCTGCTTTGAATTAATATCAAAATTTCATTTTCATTTCTGTATTATGTTTATTAATATTGAAAATTAACTGAAAACAGGATACATGCTATTTTATTCAAATATATATGTTAAGAACTTTGCTTCCACTTTCTTTTAAACGTTCCATGTGACTTAAGTTGCACATGGCCAATTTTGAACTGCTCTCCATACGATGGATGAAGATGCTCGAAATATACTCACTCAAATTTTTGAAACTGACTACTTGCATTCTTTTTTAAGATGTTCTATTTATTTAGTATTGTAGTCTGTTTATAAAAAAATTAACCGTCTCAATGAAAATGTTTTCTGCAGCCGTTTTGAGATTTTTTTTAAAAAATCAAGTTTTTTTCATATTTTGGTTAAGATTACTAGAGAAAGATTATGAAAACTGATCATTGAAAAAATTCCCCTCAACATTTAAAGAATTTCCCCACAGCAATTATTACTTATACATGTGGTTGACATATTCATCTAACAAGAATTGTATACTATAGACAAGAGCAACAAACCAGACCTTTTTAAATAAAAATGTCATCTAGGGCTAGGATTTTGCATCTTTTTTTAGGATATATTGGAACATTATTCAAGTGAAAATATATAGAAATGTGTTTTGTTAAAAAAATCTGTTATAAGTGCCTTTGGCACTTGATGGAGTTTTTGCGATTCTTCAGTGGGCTTAGAAGTGAAGAGAATTTTTTATAAGTTGAGTCTATAGTGAACTTCAATATTTAAAATTTTGTTGACAAACCATAGAAAATCTTTCTCATTTGAAAAGTTGCACAAATCCAAACTTCAATCGGATACAGGAGCTGTTTGAAAATGTACGTTGCACTTGTAATATTCTTTTCTTTGATAAGGCCAATTATTTATTGAGGAATAAAGCCTTCAGTTTGGTAAAGAAACTAAAAAGGTAAATTGTATTCTTGTCACAAAAAGGGGATGTTTAGATTCTTTTGTGTTGTTTCATGCACTTATTTTCTTCAAGTTTTACTTGTCATCAAAGTCGAAGTCCTAATCGCATATTATATCACTATTGCAGTTGCTTTTTTATACACTAAGTTTTCTTTTTAGCATGTAATAACATTTTAGAAATACGTTGGCTCATACAATAGAATCACTACTCAACGAAAATTTCCATTCGGCATTTACGTTAACCAAGGTACATATATTAAATATGCTTCATATAGTCTTTTAATGCTCACTTATAAGTATTGTATTAATGAGTATAAGTGAAAAGAAAACGCACAAGTATTTGAGAAAATTTTATAAGTTGAATCTATAACTTAAAATATTTAATGGATATTTTTACGGAACTAACACTTAACTTGAAATTTTATCCCCAAAATGAAGAAGTGTTGATGGATCAGGGAGGAGCCTGACCCAGTCAACATAATATGGTGTTTTCTACGTGTGGGCGGCAGTCACCAAAAGTAGCCCACACACCCATCTAAACACCACAAGTAGAAAGGCAAAACTGGCAAAAGGTCAAATAGGTTGAGAAGTCCAGGTAACACGGAACATTCAAGGACACACACCAAAGACAAGCACAATTTAAAATCACACAAAACTATAGAAGACGATACAAACTTACCCACATTGACAAACCTCAAATCGACAACAACCCGCAGCAATTCACATGAGGACCGCCAGTAAATGTCATTCATAATGCCCAATAAAAGTTATACTATGCATCAGTCAAGAAATCGGAATAGGAATTCCGATTCGGAATTCTGAACCGGTTTACCTGAACTGTAATTCCGATTCGGAAAACGATTAGAAGGTGTTCAATTAGTCTTTTAATAAATTAACAGAGTCCGATTATAGTTAATAGAATTGATAGTCAAAAGGTAAGTCACCAAAATAATAAGCCATTATGGTTAATCATCAGTTAAATAAATATTAGTATTTTTAAGTCTTTCAAAAAAATCCTATAAAAAGAGTGAGGGTACTTATTAAGAAGCGTGTTAATGAGATTATTATATTGAACGAGAAAGTTAGATTTAGAGTTAGAAATTTTACTGAAACGAACCAGCTGACCAGCAATTGTATTATAATATACTTTTTTAGAAATAGTAGAATTTCAATATATTAATTTAAAAACCGGAAATTCAAAATTATCTCTTTTATCATAAATATTAATATCAATTTTATTATTTAAGGTAGACATATATCCAAGTCTAGAAAGACGGCTTTATTATTATCTGAATTAGTTTTTAATAAATGTAATTCACCTGGGTATATCGATTTCCATAGGTTAGCAAAATTACTATCATTAAAACATCAAATCATCAATATATCTAAAGGCAGAATTATTCGTATAGGCAAAAAATTTTTCATAGTAATGTAGAAATAAATTAGAGCAAGAATGGATGAAAAATTGGAACCCTGGGGTTGTACCCTTAATTTGAAAAAATAAATGCTCACCGTTAACAAAATTATTCAAGTTAACTAAAAATTCCCAATCCTCAAAATCAATAGTAATTAGATTTTTAACATCCATGAGAGATAATAGTAATTTAGAACGTCTAAGTTTGCCAAGTGGTATGCCAGTAAATAAGTCTTTAAAGTCGTAGGTTAGTATATTATTAATATTTTTATTTATATAATTTAAAGCGTTAATCCAGTTGTAACCTTTAATTATGGCATTAAGGATAATTTTTAGATTTTTACAAAGTAAGATACCGGGTTTGATCATTGTAAGTATTTAAATACGGGTAATAAATTGGAATTTAATTGGATTTTTATGAAATTTAGGAACAATAGTTATGTATGGTAAAATTATGATGGTTAGAAATCTTTTATTTAAAGAAATAATTTTTTTAACAATAGAAAAAATATGTAGATTTGCAGAACTTATAACGAATTTTAATTAACGAATTAACTTAACGAATTTTTAAGCTCAGTATTTAGCAAATTGAAATAGATTTTTACAAATAATAGCATAGTTACCTGATGCTTTATTACCGGTGTAATTATGAATTTATTTTGTAAGTCTTTAATAGCTAGGGCTATTGTCTTATAGCATTGGGTATTTATTCCAGAAGGAGGGAGGTTTTCATTTATAAAAATTTTAGTCATTGCAAAGTTTCCATTTCCATTCTGTGAAGTGGTAAATAGGAGTATTAAATTTATTGGAAGTCATAATACAGAAATTATCAATGTCTTCAAGGAAACTTTTAAGTATATAATTTCTTTTAAATTATTGATATGTCTGTGTGAATAGGTTAAAGGAATTAATGTATAAAGGTACTAAATTCAGACCTATCTATAATTTTAAGACGTTTAGACCCAAAGTAAAGAAATATATCCTTTCTTATTCGTGGGATCATCTGCAGGGTGAGGCTTAAGTCCCGCAGTTCCGAAATTTTATCTTTCGGTAAATCTGAACAACCATTGCAATATGCTTTTTGCACATGACGCTTTACAATTGACAATTATGTTTTAAATTTTCTCTAACCCAATTTAATTTCGTTTTTTGGTACATTTTATAGTAAGAGGTTTGTTCTGGGGCCATTCCAACGGCTAAAGATCTTAGTAATCAAAACTTTCTCAAGTAATTTTTACGAATCATAAACTACATTTTAATATCCCGGTCCTTTTCTTTGTCCAATTTGTTTCAAGTGTAAAAACTGCATGTTCAGTTAAACTGTGAAGTTAAAATTATTCTTTCTATAAATACAGAAATAGCTGTGAAGGTCTGATGGGTTTATAAATAGATTTCTTGCCTTCCACACAAAAACACTGAAATTTAACATATTTCCCCCATTCCAAAGAAGCTATCTGGGATACAGTGTTTTCGAAAAGAGGAAATCAAAAAATTTATAACATATGAGAGCAAACGTAAACTATACTGATTCATTTTTCAGAAATAGCGAATTCTCTCTTGAGGTAGGTAAGTAGTTAATTAACGTTGCACTGGAGCAACACACGGACTATTGGCGACAATTCACCTTGAAAGAGCATCAGTTCAAGTATATCCAACCTTTTCTGGGGAGAGAATGTCAAAATTAACCGAAAACACTTAGTGCGATATGTGGACTGATCTCATATCAAGAGTTATAAAACATCCTCTGCTGAAAGCAGATTGGTGAGTGACTTGTCAATAGTGAACGAAAAGAGAAATCTGTGTTGGTTAGCTGTCATTGTCATCCCTACATGGGCGACAAGTAGCAGGGGCCCGAAAGACCATAGCCATGAGACACCAGATAAGTTCCCTAAAAACACTGCTACCAAGTATGCCCTAGGAAACCGACCCCTTGAAATCCTTTAAAATTTTCATGGTAGGTAGGGCCTAGGACCAGTGGCGGATCAACTCATTCTGAGTTGAATGGCGCAGGTAACTTGGAGGCCCCTTTCTCACAATTCTGGGATTTACAGACTAAGATACGTGTAGATATTTTTTGTTTCAAGAGTTATAAGTTCATTTTTATAATTAACTAGCTGAATTACCCGGCGTTGCTCGGGTTGAAATGGTTAAATGTTGCTTGAAAAGTGAATTAGAATAATCACTTTTCTTTCACAGAAAAATGCAATCATTTAAGTTGTATGGAAAATACGTTTTAACTTTTTCATAGCTTCTACAATATACTTCGGACGCAAATATATACATTTAATTCCTGAATGTATTGCAATATGTAAAAAATTAAGACATAAATACAAACAGAAACGAAATTCCGACGAAAAAATGCAGAATTCTAAAAACACGAAAGATGCGCAAAGTGTCGAATTTCGACTGCCTGAGTATATTCTGAAATAGAGCAATTCGAAAAAAGACATTTGAAAAATATTGATAAAGGCGATAATGATTTATGAAATTTAGTTCATGCTCAAATAGGACTGCCACATTTCGCTGTGTTAACTCAAATAGACAAACACGGGATTCTAAATCAAATTTATAAAATAATAAAACATTCATTCTGGTTTGCCAAATCTAAAGTAACAAAATTAAGCTTTTGTGATTAATGAGTTGAACTTTTTCTGTTCCATTACAAAATGTAAATTATGAAAAATGAAATATTTTAAATATCCTTTTTTTATCAATCAAATATTCATAATATTCATGTCAAAATATGAAACTCATCATAAAAATAAAATAATAATAATGAACTTTAATTCAATAATGCACATGTCAAATAAAGTAGGAAATACTTATACAATCAATTAAAAGTTACATTTAGTACTGCTCAAACATGACCGAAACATGGCTTTGCCCGGGTATTTATCCCAATCATCTATTAGACAGGAAAATGAATCAAATCAATCTATAGTGTAAAATCAAAGTAATTACATTAACAGGTTTTTAAAAGTATAAGGACATCACACACATCATGAAGTAAAATATTTTACAAATTCACTGTAATATAAATGTAACACAAAACTTGATTATACACAATATTTTAAGTTTCACCTCCAGGAGCAAGAATAACAAAATGCACATTACACCTCTCAAATAGAGTAGCAAAATTACGCTTTTATGATCAATGAGTTTTTCGTTTGTGCTTTTTGGAATAACGGTGCTTGGGTTAGAAATAAATGTAATCGATGTAGACAAATTCAACTGAATAGATAAAAATTTTTCAAAACGCAGAAGGTCGATTTTACAGAATTTTTCAGAAAGAAAATCACTGCTTTCAACGGAGGATTTACATGTATCTATTCCGGACATTTTAAAATAAGTTACACGCCTTACCTAAAAAGCTTATGAAACAGAATTCTACAAATCATTACGTATTCAATAAATTATTTAAGGAAAGTTGGTCGAAATATATACCAACTTTCCTTGAAAATAATCCTTGAACTCCTGAAAACCTTTCAATCTATGCTCAATGTTATTTCTATGGCGATTTCGAATAGTTTTTAGCCCCTAGGGCCAATAGAACGGGGGTTAAGAGCTAGCCTATGCTAACCGCAGTGTTCTAAAGTATAAGTGTACCAAATTTGGTGTGGATTGGTCAAACGGTGTAGATTTGTATAGAAAATATACATATATACAAACACAGATCCTATTTTATAATCCCTAAAATCAACACCGATGTATATTAAAATAATTAAATTAATTTAATTTTAATTATTTAATAATTTCGAAGCGAAATTGTTTTTTCGCGAAATATTCTGCCTTTTCTTTTAAAATAGCTTAAATTAATTACTTTGAATTAACATAAAAGTAACTCCTTATGTATTATCTAATGCAGTGGTCTCCAAACTTTTTCACTTGAGGGCCAGATTTGAAAAATCCTGGAAAATATTATATATATATATATATATATATATATATATATATAAGGACTCTACTTCAGAAAGTTTTGAATGTTTTTGTCTTATACTTTTCTATCGACTTCTTTGGCGATCACTCGATTAGTTGTATAAAAGTTTTAAAATAGTAAATTTTTAATAGCAATAATTTTAATAGATAATTTCATTGGATTTGAAATAATTCTAATATTACAACGTCCAGTGTATATTAACTGCTCAAAAACATTTATTAATTTTTACAAATTTCTGATAGCACTCGTATCCCATTTGTGCTAATAACACACAAAATCGAAAGTTAATTACTCGAGTTACAACTGAAAATGTGTGTACACAAGGAACATTAAAACAAATAAAACTTTAAATTCAAGAGAAACAATTATGTAAACTTTTTCGATAATTTTATACAAATATACAATCCTTCTCTTAACCATCATTGTTCTAAAGTATTATTTAAAAAATCAACAACTATTACCGGGTTAAGGACGAACAAGTTCATAAAATAAAAAATATGCATAATTTTATCGGAAAACAGGGGTGCTGGCTAAGTGTTATTCCAATTTATAAAATCGATTTCAGATAAGAATAAAATCACTGTAATATACAATTAATCAGTTGAAATATTTTATACAATGAATCATTTGAATTTTTAAGTTATTCTCATAAGGTGTTAGTTCAAATGAAAAACGATACTCTCAATAACAGGAGGGAAGGTTTACCAAATTATATTTCATGAACGAAAATTTCACTTATTTTTACAGATCGTTAATAATGAAGCTTTCTTAACTTTGTTAATATCTCTAAAACCTGTGCATGCGCAATCAAAAAGATTTTTTGTGAAATAATTTTTAAAGCATTCTCTTTTTTTGAATTAAATAGTAAAATAATTGTGAATAAAATTATGTAAGGTGATAGACATGTGACCTCTTCTGCACTGTTTTGGTGCTAGGGACGTACTAGCCACCACATATTTTCCTATTTCCTTGGGTAAATTTCTCTGTAAATTCGCGAGGTACCGGTTAGCAGCGGACCTCGAAATTGAGAAATGCTGGAACAAACTATGGAACTGAAATAAACTTTTTTTTAGAAATTCAGATTCAAAGGTCAAATTGAATGACCTTGAATTTAAAAGATCACTCACAGGGGCTTGTAATTTTTTGCCACAAAGATTATGCATTTATCTACAAAAACATTGTTTCATTTCTATTGGATCATCAGATCAGATGATACAAGTGCTTATGGATATTGTTTACAAGATTCTATTACTTTATTCTATAATTTTTTTTCACTACGAACCCATGAACGTCTCAACTCGAAACTTTCAGAAAGCAATGGAGTACCTTGAAAATCTATTTTTGCAGAAAACTTTCTTGAGTATACTTCTTGTAACTCAAGGTCAAATTGAATGACCTTGAAACAAAAAAAAAGATAATTCACAAGGTCAAGTTATCATTAGAAAGATTATCAGATGAAAGTAAACATTTATACACATATCCATATCGGTAATGATTGGTAGAAACAAAGTAAATAGTTCTGTTCTCAACTTAAGCCCCCAATAACTTCTCGAGGTTAGCAAAACTGTATCCTAACCAATAATACTATGTGTATTGTCCTCAAAGTAGAGGCCAGTCATTTTCAGTTAAAAAGGGGGGGGGGTATTCCTCGGGTGTTACTGAGTAGAAGCAAATTTTTTAAACTTATTTGTATAAAATAACACACACTCCATTCTGTTCCAGATTATCTCCTTTTCAATATTATCTTAAACTGCTCCTAAGAAAAAAGGAAAATTGTACGTTTATTCAAATCATGATTTTTTTTTAACAAAAATCCCTGCTTTAAATCAAGTTGATCCAAATTCCCATACTCAGGAAAGACGTTTTCGTAAATCACGCTCAAATGTTAAATTTTAACATTGAATAGGAAGAATATTGTGCAGGAAAATTCAAACGAATGTTTGTAATTGTTCATATAGATAAAATTAATGCATAGATATTTTTAGGTTCTGTTGGGAAAAGTATAGTATTTTATAATAAGTAAACTTAAAAGGGGGCTATCCTGCATTGTTTCCTTTTGGCGTGGTGTGGAAGTTTGGAGAATGGGGTGCCAGCTCAGTTGACCTTGTCATCTGACATTGATTCAAAATGACGAGGTGTTGTCCTCAAATCTTTCCCTTCGAGATAGGTCCCGGACTGTCGCCAATAGCCCGTCGTGTTGCTCCAGTACGACGTTAATTCAACTACTTACCTACCTACTTTGTTTCCCCAGTTATTACCAAATTAAAACTCTCAAGGTTTTTTTGAATATGCATGAAATCACTTGCATTTTTTTATTACTTACTATTTAGGGTTTACAATCTTAGCCCTTTTTTGAAAAAATGAAAAGAACAAATATTAAAATAAACAATGTACTCACAGGATAGTCTGTTTTATCTCAAAATTTCAGGTGATGTATCGTATTTATTCAAAAGCAATATAACTAAAAGTTGACACTTGGTGTTTGGCAGTTACCAAGAGTATAATAAAAAATAAAGTTTTCAAATTTGATTTGATTTGACCAAGGCCAACTTTAAAAATAGTGAAAAATTACAATTTTCTAAAAATTTCACCACTTTATTCTTAAAACATTTAAAAAATTGAAGCACTTACCATTATCTAATATGGTATTCTATTAAATTTTCGCTTCAAATAAAAAAAAACCAGTGGTTTAAGCAACGAATCGAGTGACTAGATCTGTTCTTGGAGACTTGAGTAGATTGCAAAATTACATGTCATATTTGTGCAATATGTTGTCACGTGTAATATAATTTGAAAGTAATTTCGTCGCCATAAAAAAGACTTTCTTATCGAGTTAGTTATGCATAATTACGACTCTTTTATGGAACTGGACTAATGTAAACACAAAAACGAGTCAAATTTAGGTTAAAATCTAAACAAATGTAAGTGGAGCTCATATATTCAAATAATGAAACAACCTTGATACTCTTGTAAAGGTTGCATGTCCATAGATATTTTTACATTTTAACTTCACTTTATGTTGTGTTAATGCAGTCTTCCTCTTTATTTGAAATAATTTATAACGACTGATGGTAATACAAACATCGTATAACATTGTTTGGGCACCAATTAAAATTCAAACTGTTATTCCACTTAATCAAGTATATATAGATAATATATATAAAACCAGGGCCGTTCTGACGTACTAGACTGCCTTTGTGCAAATATCATCAAACCGCTCTTTTTCTCTGAATCATTTGATTTTCGCAAAGAACGTCTTTCAAGTTCCTTTCAATGATTTTCAATTGCTTACAAAACCGATGTTCTCTTATAA
Source organism: Meta bourneti (assembly GCA_933210815.1). Taxonomy (NCBI): domain Eukaryota; kingdom Metazoa; phylum Arthropoda; class Arachnida; order Araneae; family Tetragnathidae; genus Meta; species Meta bourneti. The sequence continues at coordinate 28,791,496 of OW119923.1, read as the reverse complement.
TTAGACATTTCTAACGATTTAAATAAAATATATTTCATTATAGATCTGCAGCAAACAGCGTATTCATCATCGATAGGAAAAACGAGCACAAATGCTCAGGGTACCTTTAAATGCAGTGAAACAACTAAAAAATTTTTATTTTCTCTTTTTTAAAACCATCACAGGTATCCAAGAATGACATCACTCAAATCTTGGACCCGATCTGTAATTAAAAATAAATCAGTTTCCGAATGCGGTGATCAAATTATAATTGCTTTTATTTTTCTTGTATAAATTATTCGCTTTCGAGCAAAACCCTTTTAATCTTTACATACAAAATCAAGTTTGAATATCTTCTAGTTCTTTTAGCTAAAGATCTCGTGACAATGCATGCCTTTTGATGAGTTAGAAATACTGATTCAATACAAAAGAATCAATTTTAAGCGATGTGTGATAAAGAGAAAAAAGAGAGCCGAAAAGTATCAAAATATCCATCCACCAAAGCACCTTCGAGAAGATGCGAGAACTTAAAAAACCGGTTCCGACTTGAACTCCCATGTCCACTTCTCTTTTATCATTCTAAAACTTGGCGTTCTGTAAAATCACCTAAGCGATAAAAACACCAAATTCCAAACACTATCCTCTGAGACTACGTTGTCTACCGGATGTGTTCTGCACATTAACTGCATTAGTCTGTCTAGTTGTGCGCTTTTATCCCTCAGAGTTTTCCTAGAATGAAACCTGTTCGAAATCATTGTGAATCAAAAATAATGCGGCTTCGATTGTAGTAATTTCGTTGACCAAATTCCCTCCATCCGTTCTTGTAATCTGTCAGCTGTGACTTAAGATTTCAAATATAAGTGCACTTAGTTATGTAAAGTTTAATACGAGTGTTGTGACCTCACGAAATGCTCAGGATGCCATTTGAAGGCAATAGACAATTAAATGGGCAGTGTGGAGTTGCAGTACCACAGGGGTAAATATGAAAAATTAATTCAACACTATGAAATTAATGTTTTAAAAAACTAAATTATGTCAGGACATGTGTATTTTTCCTTCAATATCAAAATATAAGTTCATAAAACATTCGCTAATCGAATCCAAAATATATACACTGCTGGCCACCGTAAATGCAACACCCTGAAGGAAGCATGCAAATAATATGAAATTTGCAACATGCATTAGCGGAGGTGAGATATGCAAATTATTAGAATTTCAGCGCAGACGCACATCACGCGCGCCTGTGGCGCCACTTCAAAGCGCTATTTAAGGCTTGGAGATTTCGACGATTTCAAGTACGGCAATTGTGTTTTTCTTGTGGTTTTTTCAAAAAAACCGATCAATTATGCCTCGTAGAAAACAGCGATCATCTTTTGATCAAGTATCCGAGTTCGACAGAGGAAGGATAGTGGCCTACCGAGATTGTGGATTATCTTTCAGGGAAATCGGTAGTCGTGTTGGACGAAACCAAACAACTGTAATGCGGATATGTGATCGTTGGATGCAGGAGGGTACGACGGACCGACGTGTTCGATCGCATCCACCTCAGTGCACCACTTCACGTGATGACAGGCATATTGTGCGTATGGCAGTGACGAATCGCTCAGCCACATCACGAACCATAGCACAGCACATTCAGTCTGTACCGCATCATCCAGTGTCTGCGCGTACCATTCGACGCCGTTTACAGCAGAGTGGTCTGTCCGCAAGACGTCCATTGCTTCGTCTACCCTTGACGCAGAACCACAGACGTTTCCGCCGCCAATGGTGCGATGAAAGAAGGATGTGGACGGCAGAATGGAATGAAATTCTCTTTACTGACGAGTCACGCTTCTGTCTGCAACACCACGATGGTCGGATTCGAGTCTGGAGACACCGTGGAGAGAGGATGCTGAACAGCTGCGTTATGCACCGCCACACTGGTCCTGCACCGGGTATTATGGTATGGGGCGGTATTGGATATCACTCTCGCACTCCTCTAGTACGCATTGCCGGTACTTTAAACAGCCAGCGCTACATCTCCGAGGTGTTGGAGCCAGTTGTCTTTCCTTACCTTCAGGGCTTGCCCACAGCCATATTTCAACAGGATAATGCGCGACCACACGTGGCACGCATTGTCCAAGGGTTCTTCGTCAATCGCCAGATTGAATTGCTTCCCTGGCCAGCTCGCTCTCCGGATCTTTCGCCGATAGAAAACATGTGGTCCATGGTTGCTCAACGATTGACCCAGAATACATCCCCAGCTGCCACACCAGATCAACTTTGGCAACGTGTGGAAGCTGCTTGGTCTGCTGTACCCCAAGAACACATCCAAAGTCTCTTTGAATCAATGCCGAGGCGTGTGGCAGCGGTGATCTCCAACAATGGCGGCTACTCTGGCTACTGATTTTGGCAGGAACCACACTTCACAGAAGTCTATAAATTTAATCATTTGATACTTGGTCAACATGTTATCTACAAAATAAATTTTGTTGTGATATCTCTTGTCTTTCTTGGTGTTGCAATTTGGGTGGCCAGCAGTGTATATAAACACTGGAAGCAGAAAGATCGGCGGATAAGTACATACACATGCGCAGCTGTAACAAAGTTGTGTGGGGACAAGACTGTCCCTAAAATTTAGTCTGGTAGGTTGTAATTGTTTGATTGTTTAATTTACGTCACACAGGAACAAAACAATGGGCTTTGGCGACGGTCTCGGATCAATCCCCAAGGAAAAGATTCGAGCATAGACTTGAAATATAAGACAGTATTTCCATTGAACTTCGAAAAGTGTGACTAACATGTCCCTAATAGTCACGTGAGTACGCTGTGAAAAATTGACATGGTTGACCGATTTGGCATTTTAACGCCTCGTATGGCGACATAACAGCTTATAACAGGGTAGATGTGTGAATGCGCATACGAATGAATATATCTTGAGTTTGGCCTAACACATTTAGGCTTAAATTCTATTGTCAAGAATTAAATCATCAGTAATTTGTCACTACCTTTGAAAAAAATCTTAGTTTTTACATTAGATTGTGAATGCTTCATAATATTTACTGCATGAAATTTTTTATAAAATTACAAATTATTATAAAATTGGAGGTTTTAAACATAAGTATAGAAATAGTTGTCCCAATGAATTAAATTTTTTCATTAGATTTGTTGTAATTTGTTTCCTCTAAAAGGGTATAAGGGGGAGGCAAAAATATGAAATATCCTTTTGTATTAAATAGCAGTAAGAATTTATATTTCTATTGACATGTTTGTCAATAACAGTTTTATTAAAGAGTTTCGTATAATTCTGTTGCATAAAGAAAAATAGTGAAAGAAATTCGACAAGCTTCGAAGGTTAGTTATAGGGCTTCTAAGTTAGAACTTTCCACATAGGAAGAACCAACACAATGGGCACCCATTTAACACATATATATATAGCTTTTTGAAGCCTTAGATACTTGAGATTGTTAAGCTATTTTGTTCAGTGTTAGACTTCTTATTTCAAAAGTAGAGAATTAAGTTAAACATGCGTATATCTAAATTTTGAAATTTATCAAAGCAAAAAATGTTAACTACCCTTCTAAATTTTAATGACCAAGTTTTTTGAAAAAGTTATGTGGTTTTTAAAATTTTATCAAATTTGTATCCTCTTGCAAAACATGGTGTTGTACTCGAATATTTTCCTTTGGGGTTGATCCTAAACAGTCGCCAAAAGACCGTTGTGTTGCTCCAGTGCGACGTTAATTAGAGTATCTACCTACCTACCAACCTCTTCAATACAGCACTTCATAAATACTGAAGATAAATAATTAACTATAAATTCCTGTAAACTTTCTTTACTGTTACATTCATATTATATAATCAGTATTTTGTATATATGAAATTTTGACACATGTATTAAGTACATCACATATAAAACTCTAAAAAGTACTACACTTAACCCTCCTGGAGGTGGTCTCGAAGCGGTATCTGGTCATTAGCAAAACTGCCCAGATCTTGATGGACGAGATATCTCGAATTTAGAGAAAACAGATTAGAACTTGATCTCGTCATCATTAAAAAATCAGCAATATCTTGATGACGAGATAACTCGACATTAACAAAATTTATCAGATCTTGATGGACGAGATATCTCACCGAAACCACTTGGAGGGTTAAAATGTTGAAGTAATTTTAACAATTGAATAATTTTTCTCTTGAGTTTAGTTTCACAAAAATATCTCCTTTCTTCATCTATAGGAAGACTAATAAATAAAATATAAAAAAGTTCTAAATGTATACAAACTGAGTAAAAGGATTTTTAATAGATGAAAGACAGCAATAGAAGACAAGATATTTTTCAACAGAAGACATCTTTAATTCACTCTTTTATTATCAGATTAATATAATTTTATTTCAAATTACACATTTTATAAACACAAAATTATTTTGAATCATTCAAAGGGCAGTAATCACAAATTCAAAACTTTAAAAAACAAGGTTCTCAATAAAAATGAAAAGGTTGTTCCTTCTTACTACAAGGATTATTCGTTTATTGATTTCATTTCGTTGTCGAATGCGTTTTTCATAGCTTTCGCGCTTTTTGTTATCGTTTGTTTCACGCATTAATAAACTTAAATAAATTCAGAATAAATACTTAATGAAAAGAAAATTGAATGTCAAGCTGATATTTCCGAAAAGGACATTTTCAGCTGCGCTGTTTGTCTAGAAGTTAATTTCGATCTATATTTTTATGCTATTTCAATAATAAGATGTATTGCATTTTTCTCTTTTATTATGTAAAAGAATACATATTTTAAATAGCTAGGCAATACTTATTCATTATTTGTTCGTGCATCGCTTTGGTTTTCCATTAAAAAGGACACATTTAAAACAAATTCAGTAGAAAGTTGTATTAATTAAAGAACCCTTTCAACAAACTAATAGTTCTATATAATTAAAATAAAATATTTTACATATATTTTAGATATAATAGGAGTAAAATTTTAGATATATTCAGAATACAATTTTAGATACATTCAGAGTACAATTTTAGATATAGTATTTAGAATAAAAGATATTGCATTCACACAAAAAAGTTATATAAAGCGCATATAAATATGTTTCACATTTGTATAAGTGGGAGATGCTTTAACGATACTTTAAATAATCAATTTTGGGCCTTCCGCCTCTGGTTTTCGGAAGTACCAACTCAAATACTGCAAGCAGTACTATTCAATTACTCAGTGTTATTTATTCGTGTTCTCAACAGCGCAAAAAGCATATCAGCTTAACAAAGAAATATAATTTATTCAAACATAACTATCAACAAGATAAAGAATAAAAATCGGATGTTCACAATTGGTTTAACGTTTTGGCACTTGGACTTTTAAGAAAGATATTTGAACTGAGAATTGAAATTTAAATGAAAAATAACGGCGAGTGCGATTTCAGTTTCGCACAGAACTGTCGGAAGACAGCGGCGTGCTTGCTTGTTTAAATTCTAGGGTATTGCCACAAATGTAATGCTGTACACCAGGGGTGTCAAACTGGCGGCCCCCGAGGTAATTTTTTGTGGCCCACGATGCTCTCGTTTTAATGATTTCAAAGAGTTACAAAAAATGTTTTCTTTTTATTAGGCCTTTTTCCTTTGCAGTTGAAAATGCTGAAATGGAACTGGAATGAATTGATTTCCAGAATGATTCGGTTTTAAAAGACAAATATCGAGAAGTAGGAATTCCCAAAATATATTCTTATTTAGGTGAAAAATACCCGGAAATTAAAAAGTTTGCTGCACAAATTTTATACTATTTTGGGAGTACGTACTTGTGTGAGCAACTATTTTCGTCCACGAAATTAAATAAAACGGCCTACAGATCAAGATTAACTGATAAAAATCTATCTGCCATAATGAAGATTGTCTGTTCTCAGTCTTTGAATCTAGATATTGGAAAACTAGTAAGAGGAAAGCGCTGGCAAGTTTCCGGTAAAAAAAATAATTTTAGTTTTATAAATACATTAAATTAAATAAACGTTTAAATAACAGCAATTATATAGCAATATTATAAATTATTACCCTAAATTCACTTAATGACATAATATGTTTTAATTATCTTATCCATATTCCTAAATCCTCACTTCAAAATATAATTTTAAGAAAATTTGTAAAGGTGATGTGGTCCGCGTGAATCTTACCAGTTGCATTAAATGGCCCGTGTTTTAATTGAGTTTGACACCCCTGCTGTACACCATTGGTTCTTAATCATTTTAGTGATTAGCACCCTCTTGAATCTAAAAATAAGTTCTCGCACGTTTCAACTTCTTAGGAAATTACTTCTATTGCAAGATAATTTATTTATTGAAAAGTAAATACATACATTTACATATACATACAAAACAATATCTCAATTTTTAATGGCTACGTTGTTTATTCATAATAATACTTTCGAAGCGAGGCTCCTTTTTTAGAGCCACGCGTTTCACACGCGCGCACATCACTTGCATTTAAGCGATTTCTGGCTTTTATTTTTATGTGCAAAAGTGATGAAAATCCCATTTTACACAGGTAGGTGGTGGCAAATAGTAAAAGTGTCTGCAATGCTGCTTTTGCCAGCTGTGTATAAGGTTCTAACTGTGTACACCAGAATTGTTCCAAGTCCAATTTTTCAAATTCCATTTGAATACATGCATTGGCTCGTATTTCAATAAGATCGTCTTTTATTAAATCGCTGTCGTCCATCGAAACTTCTCTCGCACCCCTGGAAATGCTTTTTCACACCAGGGGTGCACACACCCCAGGTTAAGAACCATTGCTGTACATAATATTTGAGTTTCAAACTTTATCTTTTATTTATTTATTCGCAGTTCTCATTCTTGTACAGATGGTTTAATACAAACATTTTTGTTCAGCATGAAATGAAATTTTAGGGATATATTATTTATTTTATAATTTCATAATCTTATTTATCGTATAATACACCAGGCAAAACAATGATCCGAGTTGGCGTTATAAATCATCACCAATACTGAAAACGATTCAATGTAGTTTTTTCAAGTTCGCTTTATCATTCTCATTCTTAATATTTCAATGGCATTATCGACGCCATTATCGATATTAATATTAATAGAGAAATAAACAGTTAGGCACTAAATTTTCTTGCATCTTGGGTCGTTTTCTAGTTAATGAATTTTTAAATTTATAAATAGATATTTTCTTTGAAAATTTGTATGAACACATTTCTGATTAAAACAAACATTAAATCAATCTATCTAGTGAAAAAGTAATAAAATACCCTTACAATGTCCCAACCTGTCCTACTGAATAGGGCTTGTTGGGACACTAGTTCAAACTTTAAAGTTTACCGACATATCTTTACTTAAGGGTTTGTAGTTCAACATTGAATATGCATATTTTAGAATTAATACAGTTTCGTCGATTTTTGTTGTAAATCCGTGGAAAGGCGTGAATTTTTATCCGTCTGAATGTATGGCTTCTCTATAAACGGTTCGTGCTTAGAATGTAGTACGTGCGGTGTACCCACCCCACTGGTGCACAAGGGTAACGCAAAATGGCTTACATATCCACCCTTGTGTCACAATGAGTAATGTTCAATTGGCCGGGTATTAGAAAAAGACAATTGAGGTATATGATTTGATTGTCTTGATCTGGAAATTTTTGAAGATATATTTGCCTATTTTGGAATGCTGAATTTCAGAATACCCATAAAGTATCTGTTCTACTTATCAGGATTAAAGGTAACCATTTTTGATCCTGCCTTTTGAAAACACTAAATTTGTTTTTGTCAATATCTTCAGCTTTTTCAAATGACCCACAAACATAGGGGCTGTAGTAACCCAGTTGGTCGAGTCTCGATTACTAACCGGGGGTTGCGAGTTCGAGACTTCGTCCAACCAAAGACTGTCATGTACGTGGGGGCTGGTGCAGGTTAAATCTGTCGTGGTCTCAAAAGTCCTCACGTTGGCGTGGTGTGGAAGTTTCGAGAGTCAGTGCCAGATCAGATGTTTATCCGTCATCTGACCGGGGTTCAAAATTACGAGGGGTTTCCTTCGGATGTTTCCCTTCGGTATTGATTTAGGACAGTCGCCAATAGCCCATTATGTTGCTCCAGTGTGACATTAACTAAATACCTACCTACCAATAAGCATATGAGACACATCGTTTGTTAGCTAATTTAAACTAGTGCATGTTCTCAGACAAAGTTTTGAAATATTATTGTTTTTTCCATTTCGAAGGTAAAAATTGATTAAAAAGCAAATTTTGTTACACATTCGAATTTCTGATAGAAGTTCTAATGAATATCTCTTATAATAAGTCTCTTTGCGTATAAACCAGAGCTATTACGTCTCCTGCTGTCATGTGACGGTGCCCCGTTTCACTCTTAATAAATATAAATAACTCGCATTTTCATTTGTATTGAAGCTTATTGTACCTGCGTTACCGTAGGTATGAAATTAATTATGCATATGAGAATTCAATAGTGTTGAGATATATGAAAAGCGGAGTTTCATGACTTTCTCCATTTATTTAATTTTTAGAAATATATTTTTAGCGCATTATAAATGTTTTAATTTGAGTAGCAACAAAATGCACTGAGTTTAACTATTGTGAGAATTATAAATCATAAAAATGGGGACTATATATAGTGAAAGGGTTTTTAACCATTATTTGGTGAACAAGTATCTTAAACTATTTCTAAGAATAATGAAGAACTAATTTTTAAAACTTGCTAAACTCAATAAATTGTAAATACAGAAAAATTTTAAATTACAAGATCAAAATATTTCCTGAGAAAATTAAAAATTAAGTCTATAATGCTCTTATTATCAACACGATTATCCAAAAGATTGCACAATATGCTTTGAGGAAATAGGAAGAACAATTAGGATTTCTTTTCGATTCGCGAAACAATTAAGAGCATGCATGGGTATCGTGTAACCTATGCATCTCGTAGCTATCGATTCCTCAGTTACAATACCGTAATGTTTTTTTGACGATATAGATAAAAACCATGCGCCGCATTTACTTACCGAAGTAGAGCGTCACACATCATGAAGGTCAAACAACTATGGTCTGTTTATAACGTTAGGCAAATTTAAAAATAAATAATATTTTTTATTTTTATGTCTTTATTTAATTTGTCTAGGTAATTTCCGGTTTTTCTGCTATATTAGGATTGCGCCCAGTATCTAAAACCTATCAGAATAGCTGCAAACGGGTTAAATGCAAAGCCAAAAGAGCTATTTCTTGCCGCTAGAATTATTTGCTAACTTATCTAAGTTGTTCAAAATGTTTCTTTATTTTTTCCAACGCAACAGGCTTATAAAGACACAAATCTTTCATTCAACGGTGCACAAGGGACTATTAGCAATATCAAGCTTATGTAGATGGGAAGCAAGACAATCATGGTTTGTGGGAAGTCGGAATTTTGCCACCGACACATTTCTTGGATAACCGGGAGGGAAAGGATTCCAGACCCACCGCAACCCAGCTCGCCAATAGACCTTGGAGACCCACGCACCCCCGACTCGCCTTTCGGCTTTGAGTCCTTTGTGTGGGGGGCGGGGAACGGTGACGACTTCCACCAGCACGTAGAAGAGGGACCGGGCCACCCGCCAACGGACGGGATTTGCACCGCTCCCCAATGGGGCGCGTGGGGGCGAACCTTTTATTTTGTATTTAAAAAAAATTACAATTTGGCTCCTAAGAGTCCGAAGATTTTACATAAAAATAGAGATTTTAACAAGGGCTCATACGCGGAGAAAGTTTTCAGGCCAACAGGGCCTCAAAAAAAATTTTTTTTTAATAAGTGGCCAATAGGGCCTAAAAAGTCTAAAAGTTTAAAAGAAGATGACGATGAAGATGGTTGCCAGGAGAGCGGTCCCGCCGGAGTAGTGATGAAAGAGGTGTGGTATTTTCGTTTTCTCTTTGTTTTCTCGGGGAGTCCATGGGGAGTGTCCGGGTTCCGAGATGTCTCCAGGTAAGTAACTTTTTCCTTTTTCTTTAGTATTTTTTATTGCGGTGTGCTCACCCTGCAGAACTTGTCTTTGAAGTATCTTTTCCTCCAATTTTATTGTGGTGTTTCAACTTCCTTCATCTTGGGTGGTAGACTGAAGGCGCCAATAGGCCTTAGAGCTTTTGCAGGGAAGCGGGGGAAACCTCCGCCACCGAACACGAAAGAAGCCAAAAGGCCACCCAGCCCCAACGGCGGGAGGTACAGCCGACTCCCACGTGCGCCCCAAGCACCAAGGGCACCACCATTTATTGAACAAATTAAAATTACAACAAGCGACCAACAGGGTCAACACATGAAATGAAATGACGACCGACGGACAACTCCGTCGGTTTACAGGGACGAATCGGGACTACAAATAACATATATAAGGACAAGGAACATGGAGCATGAGGAAAAATACATAGACAAGGTAAAAGAGATTATTTAAAACTTTAAAATAGAAAAAACTATAAAATAATAACAATGAATTAAATATGATGTATATATGGTGGGAAATAATAATGACAAAGGATTAAATATGATGAACATGATTTAAACAATGAAATATTTACATGCAAAATCATAAAAAGTGAAGAATAATAAATAAGACAAAATCAGGCAAAAAGTTTAAAATATTAAAAAGGAAAAAGGGGAAAACACCGGACGCAGCAGCTTATAGTATGGAGGAACTAAGGACATTTAGTCTACGGAGCGTGGGTCGTTCGCCATCTCTCCAGCGACCAACACACAGGATCTAATCATTGACATAGAGGTTGTATTCTTTAGGATCCCAGTTAGCCAAGCGGATTTGTTTGCATCATTTGGCTCCCTGATGTGGTATTTAGATGTGTGAGGGCAGCTGAAGAGATAATGATCGGAGTCTCCCAACGCCCCTCAAGTGCATAGGTCAGTATTTTTCAGATGGTAGCGATGCAGATAAGCAATGAACGGGCTATGGCCGGTAAGAAACCATATTACGAATCGATTTGTGACGAGGGAACCAGAACTGATCCTCGGCATGAATTTCTTCAGCCGAAGACCAGACTCTGAGTTGTTATGGTGCTCCTGCCAGTTTGCAATAGCAAACTCCTTCAGTTTCCTTTTAATAAATGATAGAGGGGCAGGAACACTTATTCCCTCGCCACAACTAGCAGAAAGCTTGGCATGATGATCCGCCAGCTCGTTTCCGGTAATTACCACGTGGGCCCGAACCCAATCCAGGCCAAAGAGGTTAGTATAATTGGCAATATTAATTTTGATTTCATTTATATAAAAGGGGATTTTAAACCCTGATAGAGCTCAAACTGTCACTATAAATATTAATGGTTTTTGTTCCTCTATTGCAAATAAAATAGATTTATAGATGGCCGTCAACTCCGCCTGAAAATCGGAGTTGTGGCCACCCAGTTTGTATTTCATAACTCTATAGAGATTGTTGTTCTGGAGGATGCACACCGAGGCCCCACATTACCATCAATGCCAGAGCCATCGGTGTACACCTCAAAATTCAATGGGAGGAAAAGGATTGACTCTATAAAATTTATAGTTAGTTTGATCTAAAAGGGCGATTTTATATTTTATACTCAGTATAGACTCTATGACGAATGAATCCGCCAAGTACGACTTTCGAGTTCCTTGCCCTTTGCAGAATATTATTTAGGTCCGATATTAGTGGACTTATTGGGGAAAGGGGAAGTAGACTGATATGACAAACACCTTTGGGAATCTGTCTGAGAGCTCAACAGACACAATATTATCCGTATCCGCAACGATGAAGACGCCTAGAGCTTTGCTTGTAATTGTTATTGCTGCTCTATCGCCTTCCCATATGCAATTCACCAATTTAGGGGCAGTCCTGCAATTCTGTCCCTTATGAGGTAGGGTTCTGAGATGATGAAGACATACGCACCCTTGTTTTGTATAGCGACGAGTAATAGAATACTGGCTGCGACCTTTGAACGTCAGACGTTACATTGAATGTAACGACAACTTTCTGCCTTTGTCCTCTGTGCTTATATCTTACTGGACATATTTTGTTCTTGTTTTCAGAGACTCCCCTTCCCTGAGGAACGTTAACATTTCTTGTCCATGGTGCTGTGACCAGTGTTACCTTGGCCGCCGTAATTTTGTTAATGTCCTAGCAAACGCAACATTTAGGCATACTGTTCTTTCAGTTTCGCCAGCTATGTTTTTCCAGACATTTCAAACATGAGAATTGTTCAGCTACATACTCAGGTTGAATGTGACCAAAAGGGTAGCATTTAAAGCGCCGCATAGACGCGAGATTCTCCAAGAACCGGAAGAAGGTCCCAATCATGCATCAGCCTCTGCTTCCCATTCAGAATTTGAATCGTCATCTGACCGTGGTTCAAAATTACGTGGTGTTGTCCTCGGATCTTTCCCTTTGGGATTGATCCCGGACCGTCACCAATAGCCCATTGTGTTGCTCCAGTGTGACGTTAATTGAAATACCCCCCCCACCTCAGAGTTTGAAAGGCTAGCTGGGGTCAATACGCGCCACACAGTTAAATGCATATTTCCCTCCGCTCTTTTGTAGAGAAAGGTGATACTCGCTTTCGGGAGCTGTTCCTTTTCTCGAGTGTTTTAATGAATCCCTTAATATCTATCTACATGTCTCCGATCTCTTTGGAGATATGATGGATAGTGATTTGGGGAGTTCGAACTCGACGCTCTCTAATCTCGCATCGATCAGTAATTTCGGTTTCTTCAGAGATCTTGGCCTCTAATTTAGTCTTTTGATCCTTGTTCTCCACGAGGATCGCTATACCTTTATTCCGGATCGGCCGAACACCTCGGATGGAGATCGTCTATCTGGGTTTGGGTATCGCAGACTTAATGATAGAGTACCTCCATCTTTTCTCCTCAGGAAAAACTAAAACTACGGGGAAGTCCTGTCTTTTCGGTTTTTTCCCTGTTTTTTGGGGCAGCCTTTGCTGTTTTTTCCATGCCCCTCGTTGGGTCACAATTGCCAAGGTAGCTGCGGGCTTCACTGCCTCTCTGGTAGGCAATGACTGGGAAGTGTTAAAGAACTCTTGTAGTGAATCAATCCAACCACTCTTTCCTCTTCTAGTTCAGCGGGATGCCACGGGAGCGAACGGCGCTGAAGGTCGCCCTCTCCGTCATCCAATGAGACGGAGGCGAACCGTGACGTTTCGCTGACGTCTGGAAATTCAAATCTCTCTCGCTAGCGCGGTAAAAAGGATAGAAGGAGCGTAACCACAGTGACGAAAATGTTTTTCCCTGTTCTGATGTGTTCCTATTAAAGTTAAATAAATTTTATTCCTGTTAATATGTCAGTGTTATTCAACACTCAGCAACATCTCCTACAAGCTCCTTGAGTGTCGGTTTTCTTCCGCTAATTCAATGTGACACTTCGCTAATCTTTGGTAGCAGTTAATCACTGCCATTTGTTCCTCATCGACGGATCCTTTTCTAGATTCGATGCGATTAACCAAAGTGGTCATCTCCTTGACCATGCGGATGGCTGCCACCGCAGCCGAAATCGACGCCGTTTTCGCGACTATTTAATCAGTCGAATCATTTGCAGGAGGCAGGTTCTCTTCCCACTCTCCGACCTCGACCCGTGAGGACGGTTTTTTGAACTTTTTGCGAACCAACTGAGCTACTTTATCGCTTCTCAGTTGAAGCGGTGTCTTGTCTCGAGCGTCGTTCTCCTTTTCAGAGTGTGGAAAGGAGCCTTCGGAGAGTCCGCATGCGAGGGAAAGTTTACTTCTATAACGCTTTCTATCGACATTACTTTTGAGAGCAAATTTCTAATGTCGTCAGTTTCGCCACCGAACAAGACGAGCCTCAAGGAGACCGCATACAATCACGATAATAGAGTGTGGGGAAACTGTACAATTGAAATTTATGTCCGAAAGATTTGCGTCAAAAATAAACTATTTCCAGCATCCTATCTTCTTGATTCAGTCGATGACTAAATATTCTTTCGACAAGGGATGCCAGACTTCAATGGACGCTTCGCGATTGGTAAAAATAAGGCAAATGCACCATTTAAAGTCGACTGGCAACCAACAATTTTCCTTATCGATAACGGGAAAGAGTATTTTTTCCTGAGGAATGTCGGGTGCTCGCCAATGACGAGTTGGTGAACGTAGATGTAAATACGTAATTAGTTACATACTTTTGATATCAATCCTCCCTATTGAATATAAAATATTGAGTACTCTCTTGCATGATTGTTTCTTTTAATTGTTATGGTTAGTGTCTCTGGTATAAACTACAAAACAATTTGGTGCCAAGTAAGTGTAATTTATATCATTTGGGATGCCAAACTTCATTGGACGCTACGCGATTGGTAAAAATAAGGCAAATGCACCACTTAAAGTCGACTTGCAATCAACAATTTTCCTTATCGATAACGAAAGATAATTTTTTTTCATGAGGAAAGTTGGTTCTCGCCGATGACGTGTTAGTGAACGTAGATGTAAACACATCATTAGTTACATACCTTTAGTACCAATCCACCCTATTGAATACAAAATACTGTACATTCTCTTGCATGATTGTTTTGAGATTGTTACGGTCATAGTGTCTAGCGTACACTATAAAACAACCTAATGCCAAGTAAGTCTAATTTGTATCATTTACCTCTCGTTACATTTACGATAGTTCCGCTGATATGAAAATATGTTTGATAGAAATCAACCCTGTGTAAACCTTGTTGATCATACAAAATTACATCAACAGGGTTTCATCTTTTAATTTAAAAAATGGAAACTAAAATTCGTGAAGAGCATTGGTATAACTACTCTGACTTGTTTTGTGTACTTATAAAAACTACGGGGCACTCTGAGATGCATTGTCTCTTAAGTTCATTTGAACATTTAAACTTTTTCAAATAATCTTCAAGATGAGTGATGAAAAGTTGAACTTCTTCACAAGAATTTATCAATGATAAATATTCTCGACTGAGGGCAAATTGCGTGTATTTTTTGGAACAAATACACGCAACTATGCTTACAGTAAAAAATGATAACTAAAAGCGATCTATGAAAAGCTAAATACATCAGAGCATATGGAACAAGTTTGCTCTCTAACGTAGGTAGTTAACTAACGTCGCACTGCAGCAACACAACGGGCTATTGGCTACGGTCCGGCATCAATCCCCAATGTAAAGATCCAAGGACAACGCCTCGTAATTTTGAACGGTCAGATGACGAAAACAACACCTGAGCTGCCAGCCCTCTCCAAACTTCCACATCACGTCAACGTGAGGGCATTTGAGGTCATGAGGTTAAAAGTGCACCGGCCCTCGTGTACACGATCTTTGGCTGGACCGAGTTTCGAACTCGTAATCCTCCGGTTTTGTAAAATCGTCCCTCTTCCAACTGGGCTGCATCCCCTTTACTATCTAAAGTTCCAGTTTCAACTTACAAAGAACTAACTGTTGTATAAGGCTATGAAAAAAGGTGTTCCATGTGTGTATTTAAGGGTTTTGAACAATATAAGTATTAAAGGTTTAAAAATCATGCAAAATTTTAATCTAATTTTAGGATTAAGACATTCTTTGAAAAGGGCACTTTTGATTCTGAGAAAAAGAGCAGGGTCTTAAGCCCTGTACGCCCTTTCCTTTAGCATGCCCATGAAGACGGGTGAAATCAAATGCTAAGAGTGTTAATAAAACTGGCGTTTATTTAAATCACCAAGCCGCCAACCTGGTATAAGAGGAATTTTCAGTGTGACAAACAAACCTGGCAATCTGCGAAGATTGTGCTTCTGTCCAAATGCTCTCATGATACTGATCGTGGTTGTCATAAAATGTAGTTTATCGCCGTTTTGGCAACTTTTGGCGTCTAATCTAATTGGTATTGACCAATCAACTATCAAAAATCCATTCGGAATTTATTCTTTGGTATTTTTATTGGCGGAGTGCTGAAATCGTATTCGTTTTATTTTTATGCAGTCAATAGTAAAATGCAATAACAAATTAATAGTGTGAACATCAATTTATTAACAAATTAATGCACTACTAAATGACATATTTTATCCATTTTTCAGTACTCAAACATGCACACTTTTTCTTATTTAAAGGTCTTAAATTCTGTATTGCACATGGCGACACGAGCCTGATTTGCCCCAGGTGCCAAAAAGTACACCTTCGCTTCTGTCGGGAAGATTATTTTGCACAGATGTGTAATTATCGTATTCAAAGAAAGAAAATTGAGTAACTAAGCAAAGTGTAGCAGAATCTTTCCCCAATTAAAGCACGTGATTTTCCTCTGCGTTATCGAAAGAGTATTTTTCGTAGCCAAGGAGGTTGTTCGATCCAGATTTGTTTGCTCCAATTTGAAATTAGTTCTATTTCAAGAATCGGTACCTCATCAAACTAACAAGTGAGCAAAATCTACTGTTAGCAATTTAATTTTTCTTTGTTATGTATAAAAATTATTGTAATCCAAAGTCTAGGTAGAATACTGCTGTTTTAATTAAGTTAGAACTTCCCAAACTCTGGGGACTCAAGTTTTTTCTATTTATAGAAGCATTTTTTTACTGAAATAATAACTAACCTCTATTATACAAAATTTTTATTACGTCACTATATGTATATCCGTAATACTATTATATTCATAATTTTTTTTTCTTATATATTTTGCATCCTATAGCGTTATTTATTTAATTGTTTCTCTGCAGAAAAAATATTCAATTACAAGAACAAAATTATATGGTCCAAATCAAAGAGAAAAAAAGACATACAAATATAGTTAAAAAAGTTGAAATTAAAAAGAAACTTTTTTTGTCTGTTTTGTGCGGGACAAACTTGCGTTAGCATGGAATGAAACAGGTCACCTTATGAGATTTGTCTGATTTTTATCGTTGAAGAGGTGTATAATTTTAACTAAATTAAAGATTAAGTTAGAAGCTCACTTTAAAGCAATATTTATTTAGAAAAGGTAGAGTCCTCTCTTTCCTGCATTTTTAATTTAGATAGAACTAATGTGTTAGAGTGAGTTGTTTAAGTTTGAAGATATCACTGGGCAATTGGTAATTTCGGGAGAAAAGAATTTTCGTATTTCTTAAGCAGTGTAACTATTCTCTTGTCAGAAGATCGGGGTCAATTATCAATCAGCAGATTGAAGTCCTTAAACAAGTATCCTTTCCTTTCATTTAAACAAGTGTTGAGTCACGTTTATTTATCTCCTTACTGATTGTACACTATTTTACGATATTAAATGTTTGAAACTGGTCCCACATGTTCTCAAGGATTCTTTTTCAGTAAATTCAATACATGAGAAATGAAACTCTTATTATTGACTGGCTTTATCGTCAACTTGGTTTCGCCCGAGAGTTTTTGCTGCTTCGGAAAAAAATCAAGTCGCGCATGTGTTTACTGAGCAGTTTCATTGCATTGTAGAACGGCTTTTTGAGCTTTGTCCGCTTCACGTGTTTGTGCACTAACTTTTTCTTTTCCGATTGTTTGCCTCGCGACAGGTTTGGACATTTTGTGTTCGTTTAAGTTTAATCTAAAATTGGTTTCTTGCGAAATGTTCTATATTAAGTTTTACTTTTAAGGTTCTAAGAGATCAACGGTAGCGAGTTGGAAGTAGATGCATTGACCTATAAAATTCCAAAAGAATTAATTGTGCAAATTTCATGACGACAGAGCTCAGTGTTCGAGAATTTTGGCTGCTACAGACAAATTGAGTAGAGCCTATTTCTTCAGCAGTTTCTTGGTGCTGTCGAACATCCTTTTGAGCTTTGTCCTCTTCACGTGCTTGTATTTTTTCCTCTTCCGACTGCTTGGCTCCTGACAGCTTTTGACGTTTTGTGATTGATCGTTTGCTAAATGTTCGATATTAAATTTTATTTCTATGGTTCTGATGTTACGTTTGATCCATTTTTGCATTTGTGTCTGAACTGTTCTGTTCACATGATGAATGTAAAATGTTGTCACGACAATTTATCAAAGAAATCTTTTGAGTAATTCACTTTAGACCTTTTAGCATCATGTAAAACAGTCTTTGTGTTTGTATTGAAATTGTTCTGCGCGAGGGATTTGAATTTTGAATTTTATGGTGCAAGGTGGGGGCTACACAGGGCAAGCTACGCCAGACTGTAGATTATAAAATTAAACAACAAATAGCAGCGTTATGCTAGACCAAAAATTAGAAATCAAAAATTGAGACAAAAGTATAAGAATTTAATTTACTTGTATAAAATTTTGAAGGTGTAAAGTTTGAAAAATTGAATTGAAAAATAATTTGAAAATGTAAACTGATGAGTCATTTTGAATTTGAAAAAAAAAGATGAGATTTGAAAAACCAACAGTACATAAAAATGAGAAATTTGAAGGGGATTTTCCCCTACCAAATCTTGCAAGATCAAAATTGTACTTTAAAAAATGTAAGGTGCTGATGATTAAAGACAGAATAATCAATCGATAATTAGCCGAAAAATCATGAAATACAATTAAGATCGCTCTCTCCTAGTAAAATATGACGATGAATGAATCGTGTGTCCAATGCGAGCTTAGCTGGTGGGAAGGAATATCCTGGTTAACTGGTGTGGCCAACGAAAGTTCTGTAACTTGTAACCAACAGAACATTCATTGCTTGAAAATTGCAGAATTTTGAAAATCTAACTTTTAAATTTGAATTTTCAAATTTTAAAATAGAAATAAGAACATTAAGTAGTGTTTCTGTAATTTTAATTATTTTATTATTTTTCATGTAGCCATGGTGTTCTTCCCCACAGAACAGGTGTAAACAACATCAGAATAATAACGAAATTAATTGAAATAAACGAATTATTATTCAAATTTGAAAATTTTTATCTGCATCTACCAGATTTCTTTCCAATTTGTTGTCAAGTCAATTTCTAGTCGTTTTACAAAAGTTTTCACTAGATTTGCTTGTTTGTTGAGGAGACGGAAGGTGCTCGTACTATTTTGATTGCTTTACTATAAGTATTCTTCGATCTATAAGAGCTTTTAAATGCTGTTTAACATAATATAATGTTACTGATTATGGTAACTTTATAGCTCTTTGTAAGCGGTGTCAGTCTTATTCACATTTCCGACCCCTTTTCTATTTTTTTGCCATTTTCTTTTTATACGTATCATTTAGATCAAAGGTAGAAAATGTTTTTGTAAAAAAAGTATTTTTAATTTATATGAATGTCCTGATAAAGGAAATTTTTCGCCCAAATTTATCAATAATTAATAGATAAACAAATGATTTTGAAATATATTTATTCGCTAAACTAAAAGAAATATCCATCGAATATTATTTGGTTTTGGCTTGAAGCAAGAAAGGGGTACATCACGTTGAAGGTGTGTCTCGTATGGGACACTGTTTTCGACTAACTTTTAAGTTGGCAATGGCAGAGTAAAAAAAATATTGAAATTATAGATCTAATTTTAAATAAAAACAATATTAGAGTTTTAGAGATTCTATTATTTTATAGAATAAAGTGAAGTTTTCTCTTTTCACTATCACGTATGAGACAAAGACCAAAGATACAATTAAGTGACTCGTGTATGCCTTGTTTCAAGAAAAAATATAAAAAAAATATTTTATTTACATTACTTATATTTATGGTTGGCAATTTGTAAATTTTTAAGTTTCTTTCTTAAAACATTTCAACTCTGAAAAATAGGTTGAAAATTCAATCATAGAAATAAGACATCACATTTTAAAATCCTTTATTTTCCCTCCTGTTAACAGTAATTTTTAAGCTTGGCTTAAATATGCACAATTGATGAATCAACTTGTAAATAAACTGCGTTTTATAGTTCATCAATTTTAAAAATTGTGCTGACTCCTTTTTTCACGGAATGCTCCAAATCGTCAAATAAAAAGCTTAGATAATAGTAGATGTTATTGATAATTTGATATCACATTGTGTCGTTAACGTCACATTTTTCCTCGTATGAGCAATAATTTAGAACCAGTTGTGCCTTGGTTTCTTGTGAACGTTTTTGGAATTTAAGATTTTATGATTTTTCATATTGAAGTTTTATGTATAACTTATGAGATTCGGATGGTCTCGTGGAAATGGTAGTCTTTTACTTATCAATAATTTTAATTGAATAAGGTTTATTTACTTTTCTAACTTGTCAACTCTTTTCTTAGTTTTTAAGTTGGATCTTTGTCACATTTCTGTTACTATAGGTATTCAAGAATCAAATATTTCATGAAAGGCTTCCAATGTCAGGGAACCTCTTCCAAATAGTCTTTTAATTTCAATTTCCTTTCATATTTCAAGAAATAGTAGTCTCGGCTTTTATGCAATCACATGAAAATATCAAATTTTATTTTTTTACTGGTGTGCATACTATGTATAACACTATTTGAGTTGTATTTTGCAGATTAGAAATGGCAGCAGTAGAACTAGCTTACGATCTTTTCGATAGTGATGTGGATCCAAATGCATGTCCGATCATTCTAATGCATGGACTTTTCTGGAACAAATTCGTGTACAGAGATATTGGAGAAAAGTTATCCCAAGCGATGAAGTGTAGGGTAAGACAAATATACGTTGAGACGACTTTATTGTATTATTTGATAAATTCGAAAAATCAAGGTTGTTCTTTTATGCGATGTGACATAAGAAAATTCAGTGTTATAATTTTGTCATATTGATGAAAACGATGTAAAGTAGAATATTATAATTTTTATCGGTTCCAATAGTAGTTCAATTTGAGTCTGCTTTTGCTAGAGGGCAGAAATGCTGCGTTTGTGAAAAAGGCTTGAGCAAAAGACAAGTTGAGAGCAAAAAACAAAATTTTCTTTTTTCAGCTTTATTTTTTATCTAATGGCAATAAACTTTTGTGCATTTAAATTATTTATATTTTCCTATTAACATTTCAAGATTAAACCATCCTCAACGGATATCTTGTGATTTGAATTGCGCATGGAAAAGTTGAAAGCCTCTCATTGGCCTTGAAAGCGTCTCATAGTAATTTTCTGAATAATATGCTTTCACGAAATGAGAAAGACAAACTGTATCACGTGAAAAATGAGTTTTAAATAGGGCAATTTAATAGCTTAGTTTATAAGTGAACTTCAAGCGGTATTTACAAAACAACGCTTATCTCTTTTTCAGATATCTATAAAACATTTGGTTAAACTCAAGAACGCAGCACCATCCGCAATCGGCGATAATTTTGAAACATGGGAATCCCTCATAAGCCTATCCAAATAGATGTTTGGCGACGAAAATTTTGGTTGCCAGTTTGGCGAGAACCGGTACTGTGTTCCTGAGTTTTACCAAACATTCTATGCATAAGACTGATTAATCTAAACAGAAACAATAGTAATTAAAAATAATTTTGATATTTGAAGTTTATTATGTAAGTATAATGTTTAAACAGTTACTTAGAGATCACAGTTCGAAAAATAAAGGTTTTTGTCGCTTTGCATTGTTGAATTACATTCTGAAGATGTTTAGAAAGCGTTTGTTGAGATATAAATGAATTTCCTTTTGATTTTTTCTTAGGTGTATTCCCTTGATTTAAGGAACCACGGAGAAAGTCCTACACTAAAAGATGTAGGTGTGGGACTGATGGCGGAAGATGTCAAAAAATTCTTGCAAGACAAGGGCATAGAAAAAGTCAATTTTGTCTGTCACAGTATATCCAGCAAAGTAGCCTATTCAGTACTTTTAGACGAAGTAAGCTTACATTTAGCATATTCTTCAAATTATTTGTCAGATCATTTATGTAGTAATACATAAACATGTTTACCGATTAAATTACACATACCGAAACGATAACGAATTAGGTTTAGGGCGTAATCAACAATATGGTTGGTTGGGTACTTAATGCGCAAGTTCCGAAACGAACAAAACAATTAGGGATATAGTGAATTTGATATAAAATCACAATATAAACTACAATTATGAGAAGACAATTTTGATGAAAGTATTTGAAATGCAAATTAACTCAATTTTCAAATGGAGAATTGCGCAAAACTTTTCCTGGGTCGTTTGGAATTGAATGAAGTAACATGACTCGTGCAATCATTTGGGTAATGAGAAAAACTTTCGACTCGTTTTCATTGAATTTTTTCTTCGTGATAATTTTTCTAGACATTATTTATCCGAAATATCTGCTCGGAGAGTTATAAGTCGCTGAAAGCAGACGAAGGCAATCAGTTTTAGCGACTATTTTAACTTATGGGATGATTCTCTAACTGGAAATTTGTTTGAAATCGTGAACCAATATTCGCAGACCTTCAGTATCATTAACTGAGAGTCGATTTTTATCATTGACGGATAGGAGAAACCGAAGTACTTGTTCAACAATATGAACTCCTTGAGGCCATAGGCACCATGGAATCTGCGTCTGTTAGGAATAAATAAAAAAGGCGTAACTTTAGAAATACTGACCACCCATTCTAATACAATCTTTCACGGGGTCCAATTGTAAGACAAAATGAAATGGAAAGCAGAATTTCACCAATTCAATTCTCGATTGAAGGAGAGCAGTTAGTTATTATTTTACAATTTGAAAAGCAGGTAGGTAGTTGAATTAACATCGCACTGAAGTAACACAACTGGCTATTGTCCAACTCCGGTATCACTCCCGAAGAGAAAGATCAGAGGACAATACCTCGTAATTTTGAACCACGATCAGATGACGAGGTCCACACATCAGCTGGCACCCCACTCTCCAAACTTCCACACCACGCCAACGTGAGGAAATTTGAGGCCACGACAGATTTAACGTGCACCAGCCCCCGCATACACGACTGTCCTTGGTTGGATCGAGTTTCGAACTCGCAACCCTCCGGTTACTATTACGCTACTATTCCAACCGGTCTACCTCGGCCCTACAGTCTGAGAGAAAACTATAGTATGAGAGGTCTGTTCTGACAAGCTAAATGTGGTGGTAGTGTTTCTACGGCAATATGTATTACCTGTACGTATTCTGAAGGTGACGTCAGTTGCCGTTTGTTTCGAATACGATTTCAACGTTTCGTCAATAAAAATTCCAAAGAATAAATTCCGAAAGTTGCTTGGTCAACTCCAATTAGATTAAACGCCAAAAAAAAAAACTTTGCGAAAACGGTGGTAAACTAGTATATTTCAAGGTAATCCCGATATGTATCAGTTGAGAGCGTTTGGAGCAGAAGTAAAATCATTGGATGTGACTACTGACATCCTGACTACTGTCACCTATTTGGAGCTTAGCAAATCGCTATTTAAAATCAGCCATTGTTTGATTGTTTAGCTCATCTTTTTATGAAGCATTTTAACGCCTTTGTTCTGAACGTTAAATGAACTTTTTGTCAGATCTTTTGTCCAGTTTGAAATACTCCTCCTTTCAACCAACTCCTTAAGCCAACCCAGAGCACAGGAGGGGCAGCGGTAGCCCAGTTGGAAGAGCAACGGATTAGCTATCGGAGGGTTGCGAGTTCGAAACTAGGTTCAGTTAAAGACCATCGTGTGCATGGGGGCTGGTGCACGTTAAATCTGTCGTGGTCAAATATCCTCACTTTGGCGTGGTGTGGAAGTTTGTTGAGTAGGGTGCCAGCTCATGTGTTGTTCTCGTCATCTGACCGTGGTTAAAAATGACGAGGCGTTCTAGCCCATTGTATTGCTCCAGTGCGGCGTTAATTAACTACCTACCAGAGTACATGAAATGGGTCAAATGTGCTCACAAAAGACTTCTCTAAGACTTGTATCCTGTGTGTAGGCGATGAACACTCGCATCCCGACTGTTCTTTCATGAATCAGTATGTCCACATAGTTTCGGCTCCTCACTTTGAAGACTGGCCAACATTTCCAATTCAACGCAGCCACACCTCGCGCACGCTGTTTGCCCCCCTGTCCGAATGCCTGCCAAAAAAGTCTGTCCAGCGGACATGAGTACCCTATCATCTGAATTATGGCCCGTTATGATGGTGTTTTCCTAGTCGTTGTGACAATGGATGATCCCCTTTTATCAACACTGAGAACCTTGGTATCGGTACAATCTGAATGGACGCAGACTGTGACTCAGATTTAAACTTGGAGGGTGATTATATATTCGGAAATGGTGCATTTAGTGGTCACTCATTTTCTTCATTTTTCGTCGAGCCACATAAGGTCGATTTATTTCGATTTGTGTCACCAAATAGAAAATTACACCATGTATTTCATTAACTAAATGTGAGGGAAGGACCCATGTGAGAACGGATGATTCCAATCCCAATTTCTTTTCCGATGATTTACCACCCTTATCCTTATCAGACATGCATAAGTTTTCACATTAAACTGTAAGGGTTGAAAGAGCTTGGTTAACTTTTCAGTTGAGAATATTAGTCTTTTCAGGCGCAGTTTGTCGAAGGTAACTGGTGAACTGCTCAAACTGAAGGCAAATTGGAGAAGGTAATTAATTGCTAATTGGAGATAATTTTGGATATGGTTATCCGTCGTAGGTTTGCTATATGCACTTCCACTTAACGCGCAAGTAGAAGGCATCCAATATGGAGATCTATCCAAATAGACGTTTGGCGACGAAAATATTTGTCACCAATTTCACTAAGGGCCAGAACTATGTTATTGAGCTTTACCCATAATACTAGGGGTGTTCAAATGAAAAGGTACGAAACGACACTGTGGGTATAATTGAAGTCTTTATTCAAAAGTAATCACCAGAGGACTGAGCACAACTATCCTACTGTTTCACGAGCCGAAGGATTCCCTGTTCCCAGAATTCCTGTGGCTGTGACAAGAGCCAGTCCTCCACTGTGTCCTTCAGTTCGTCGTCCGAGTTGAAGCGCTTCCCTTTGAGATGTTTTTTAGCGGACAAAACAGATGGAAGTTGTAGGGTGATATGTCCGGGCTGCAGGGCGGATGCTCAAGCTGCTCCCTCTTGAACTTGGCCAGTACACTTTGTGTGACCCTGGAGACGTGTGGACGCGCGTCATAGTGGAGCAGAATCACTCCCTCCGTGAGCAGCCCAGGCCGTTTGCTCTTGATGGACTTGCGTAGGCTACGGAGTGTCTCACCTACCGGTTTAACACCTTCCGCAATCAGAAATCTGATAACACCTCGCTGCTCCTCAATTGTCGAATTTTGCAATGTGAACGCCATGATGTCCTCACACGCACTGCCGCGTCAATTGGACGGAACACACAACTGCATGCTTCTCTTCTGCGTCATGTGCGGGCGCCAGCGCATGCGCACAACCACGCCGGTACTCGTGCATTCGCTTCCTTGGATGTCTCACTACGTTATCCCAAAGCGGCATATTCAAATTTCAACCGGTTTGGTTTTTACGACGTTTCGTACCTTTTCATTTGAACACTCCTCGTATATTGTAATGAAGAAATGGAATCGATGTATCGCATTAAATAATTCAAAGCTTTTACGTGGTGTAGAGCAACGATAGTTGTAAATTAAGATTTACAAAATAACAAATTTAATAAAACATTTCATTGTAAGCCCCATTCGACTTGTGTCATTTTATATTAGTTCCCAAACTACTCAAATTAATTTAAACTGTACATTGTCGTGTACAATTATTCTCTTACTCCATGTTTACAGTACCAAGAAAATTTGTCATACTTTCAATTATTTTTTTCAGCCAGATAAAGTGCAGAAAATAGTGATGGTAGACTGTCCACCATTCTATTCTTGTAACGAAATGCATATCACTGAACTTGTGACTCCACAAGTAACATCACAGAACAGAATGTTGAGAACTTTAGATGCAAAGATGTCTTTAGCGCAAGCCAAATCAAAATTCTACTGTCTGGCAACTAAGGGAGATAAAGGTGTAAGCAAAAAAATTCAAATATTATAATTTACTTATCTTTAAGAGTTCTGAATGGTGTTTATGTAGAAAGATATTTTCTTACTTATTATATTTATCAGTTGTTAAGCAAAGACAATGCATGGAGTTTTTATCATATATATATATTTTTGTTTAATCGTATATAATTTTGATCGTATATTCAATTCCTGTGCATGAAAAATACAAACCATTGTTCTAAAAATAAACTCTCGTTCCTTGTTTTAAAAACAAATAATTTGAATTTAATTTTTGAAAGCATATTTTTTATTAAAATTGTAGGATATTTTATAACGCTACATTTGGGTATTAATTGTGTTTGTAAATAATATAAAATTATTTTATACACAACTCACTCACTTTTTGAAACACAAGTTTTACGTGTCACAAAGTATCGTAATTACATCCTGTATGCTTCACAATCTGAATAGTAGTGAAAGAGTAGGAGTATTTTGAAATTATTTTTAATAAAACTTAAATTCAAATAACAATCAGAATATATAACTTATTTCGCCAGATTCGATATCCATCACAGAGCACCACAATAAACAATATATTTCATATCGTGGAGGTTATGAATATATCAGTTACCATCGTGTTAGCCTATACGAAATATCTCGGAGTTCACATGATTATGTTAGAATATATTATCCTTTCACGTAAAATATAAGTATATCATACATGAAATTAGCTTCTAAAGTATCGGCGAAATTGTAATATTATAATTTTAAATCGAAACTTGATGCTTCATACCCTTCGAAAACAACTATTTTGAGGAACATTAAACTCTTTTATTTTAAATTTATAATTGTTGAATGCTGGAAAGTCTCATATCTAAAATAATCAATTTTATTATTGAATATACAACTCTGACTTTCAAATCGAGAATGAAACACTGGAGAAAGGTTTCAGTGGTTATATTTTCTGAAACATGTGCTCTCACAGTTGTTGAAAACTAAAACAATAACCAGTATTTAATAAAGAATACTCAACTAATAACTGAGTTAAAATAACTTATGATCAAGAGCCAGTAAAAAAAATGCACATCTCGATGTTTTGCAGTTTTGTGCTGTGTAATTGTGTTAAAATATGTTTCCTTTTGTGAATTATAAAGCCCATTATTACTTTCATACATTTTAGCAAGAGTACTTTTACAAGAAAGCTGCCTATGATCTTACTAAAGTAAATGGAGAATTCAAATGGAAAATAGATTTGAATTACCTGTTGCAGAAATATATAGACAAGCATTTTTCACCAGAAGCAAGAGGTTCTTCGAACCATGAAATACTTATTGTTAGATGTGTTAATTCGAAACGAATATGGTAATTATACACATTTAATATTCAAGATATTTTTCAATTCAATCCAAAGATAAAAATTTCTGTCTGTAGCTAACCCTTTTGAAGAGCACTGCTAAAAACAGGTTTAATCAATTTAATATATAAAGACCTAATTACTTTATATGGATGTATAGTCGGCGCTCTTTAATCCAGCATTCTTCGGTTCGGCACATTCTGTAATCCGGCACCAATCGAGCCGCTCGC
Source organism: Meta bourneti (assembly GCA_933210815.1). NCBI lineage: Eukaryota > Metazoa > Arthropoda > Arachnida > Araneae > Tetragnathidae > Meta > Meta bourneti. Next base: position 28,764,239 of record OW119923.1, on the reverse strand, counting down.
GTTCGGATATTTTCGGGTGGATTCTGGCGTTCGTTGACCTTGACCGCCAAGTCGCGCCACTGCACTGCCCGCGTTTTTAGTTCGCTCAGTGTTTATCGCTACTCGGTTTTCATTTCAGTAGTGTTTTCTGTTTCTAGCGGGTTACAAATCACTTTTGCACAATATTACAACTGTGTACATACAGTGTACTGTACTGTAAAATGTTCTCGAAGCCCAGCACGAGTTCTTCAAGTGCTAATAAAACTGATAAGCGTAAGCTGTGACTCTCACTACAGCAAAAACTAGATACTTAATTGTCTCGAAAAAGGCGTAAACAGAAACGTCATAATGCGTGATTTCAATATTAGTTCTTCGACAATTTATGATATAAAAAAAACAAAAAGAACTTAAGAAGTTTGCTGCTCAAGATGCAACAGCAAAAAATAATGAATCAAGAACACATTGAAGAAACCTAAGCTTGAAATTCTTGATAGTGCCTTGTACACTTGGCTTAGTGCGAAAAGATCAAGGGGAGAACCTGTGACTGGGCCTATGATAATCGAAAAAGCAAAACAGTTTCATCGTGATCTGAATGTAGAAAGTGCTTGCGGGTTTTCCGATGATTGGCTTCAAAAATTTTAAATTCGACACGGAATCCGGAGGCTGGATGTGACTGGAGAGCAGATCAGCCGATGAAAACGCCGCTGAAGAATATTTTAAGCTTTCACTTTTAGCAGCCTTGTACGGTGGGAATTAAACCGTTGTCAAGTTTACAATGCCGATGAATGGCGTTGTTTGCCAACGTCTACTCTGGCATGTGGGGATGAAAAATGTGTTAAGGGATTCAAGAAAAATAAAAACAGATTGACTGTTTCGTCGTATGCAAATGCTTCTGGCGACCATCAGATGACACTTGTCGTGAGTGGTAAATATAAAAAAACCTAGAGCTGTATTTTACACATAACACATTAGGTTTTTCATTTTTAATGTGCGATGGACCCATGTGAGGATGTGCAAACGGCTGATGATCGACTTAACCACACGTGCAGGTGTCCGCTGAAATCCGGTGACTGGTAGAAACTATTTTCCTGACTCAGCGAGAGTGAGTTAGAATTGAACTAGTAATTGAAGGCTTCCACGCGCAGGTGGAGCGAGCGCAGTTTTGAACTAGTAACTGAAGGCTTCCACGCGCAGGTGGAGAGAGCGCAGTTTTCTCGACCAGATATTTTAGCGGATTGTGATCAGTTATGATCTCCACAGTGTTACCCTGAAACCACTTATCAAATTTTTTCAGTCCAAATAACACGGCATAGGCCTCTTTCTCAATGGTAGACCAATTCTTTTGGGTGTTATTCAATTTTTGACTAACAAAAGCAATTGGCCTATAGTTTCTATGCTCGTCCTTCTGGGTCAAACAACATCCAATAGCGTAGTGGGACGCGTCTGTGTGGACCTGGAAGGGTTCGACGGCATTGGGGGTGCTTAACGCAGTGACCTCACATAACGCATTTTTCAACCGGAGGAATGATTCTTCCTCGCGTTTCCCCCAAAATACCTTTCCCGATTTTTTCCCTTTTGTCAACTCCGTTAAAGTGAAAGAATGTTCATTCTTTTGCTCTTCAATGATTCCGGGACCTTGCCATCTGGCCAATAATTTGTTTGTAGAATCTGGCAAGAGCACGATGACTTTATCTCCCGGCTTGAAAGTCTTTCTTGTAGACCTTAAATTATAATAATGGGCCATTTTCTCTTGTTGTATATTAGATGTTATCTTGGCTTTCTCTGCGGCCTCCTCCAGTCGGGTTTTCAACTTCTCCAGATAGACATGTATTGGGGTTGTACCCAGCTGCAAACCCTCGTGTCTTCCCGTCCAGGTATTCTTTAGAATCGACAAAGGACCTTCTGGCTTCCGACCAAAGAGCAATTGAAAAGGTGCTACACCCGTTGTACTGTTCGGGACCTCTCTGTATGCCCATAAAATGAACGGTATTTTGGTGTGCCAGGTCCGTGGTTCTTCCTTAATGGTGTGATGTAACATACTCTTTAAAGTTTGGTTAAATCTTTCCACTAACCCGTTTGATTGTGGATATAATGGTGTGGAGAACCGTGAACCCATTCTTTTTTCAAATTCCTGAGTCAATTCAGCGTTGAAATTTGTACCATTGTCCGAGGCAATTACGTTTGGCACTCCAGTCCTCATAAAAATAGATAATAAAGTTTCACACGTTGCTTTGGCTGTAAGACTCGTCAAAGGGATCGCCTCAGCCCACCTTGTATGTTGGTCTACCATACACAAGATAAATTTGTGTCCTTTAGAACTTGGAGGATCTATCGGTCCTATGATGTCCACATTGACCACTTGGAAGGGCAATTCTGGCCGCGCAACGGGAGTTATTGGGGCCCTATCTTTGTGTTTGACCCTTCTCGTCAACTGACAACCTTCACATGCTAAACAAAACTGTCTCACGTCTCTTGATAGCCCGTTCCAATAGAACGAATATCTAATTCTTTCTATTGTCTTCCTCGCTCCCATGTGTCCCCCAAACACTGAGCAGTGGGCTAATCTAAGAACCTCTTTTCTTCTACGTTTAGGAAGAACCAATTGACATACATTCTCTCCAAGAATCTTGTCTTTATGAAAGACCAAACCATCGTTAAAGAAAAATCCTCCACTACCTTGCTTAGCCTGTTTTCTGGTCTCTTCCAGCTCTCTACACTCCTCTTGCTCTTTACGAAAGCTTTCCGTCTTCGATATCCCTTCTTCCTGGTCTCCGTCGGTGCTTTCTACCACTAACACTTCTGTGTCCTTATTCACTTCAACGGAATTCCCTTCTGTGTTCCCCTCTTTTGTAGGTGGTTCCAAGATGTTTCCACTACCAATATCGGTGGAAATTAATTCCTGCTTTCCTTTAAGCATGTCTCGGATATCTGGTGGCAACAGCACATCTTCCACCAATGAGGGAGCAACTGCGCAGAGGACTTCTTGGTGAAGCACATCACCCCTACCTCCTATGATCAGTCCTATGGGAACGTTCATTAACGGGCATTTCTCCGCTGGACCGAAGATTCCTTTAATAAAGATGGACGATTTCTCTTCCAGCGACAGATTTTGTACAATATCTTTCCGTATGACGGTAATTTCAATCCCAGAATCAATTAGGGCTTTTGCCTCCCTCCCGTCAACACTAATTAAGATTCTTTCCAAGGGGCAAAGATTGTCTCGCCAGGATCTTTCCTTAAAGGATACAACTTTAGCTACCACCGCCGTTCCGCCAGTATTCAGTGTCCTTTTCTCATCCCCCACACCGCTTTCTTATGATCCTATTCACGTTCGCTTTCCTTCTATTATCGTGATCTGATCTTCCTTTATCCGACTTTGGACAGAACCTCTTCATGTGTCCCTCCATTCCGCATGAGAAACAAACAAGCCTGGAATTATGTTTCGCCGGTTCTGGTTGAGTTCTGTGATAGGTTCGTTTGGTGTCCTGCTGAGATATGTGGTATCCACCGTAACCTCTTGCATCATACTGGGTCTTGTATCCCGAATTTGTCTTCATGGTGGTACTTGGCTGTCTCTTGTATGTTCTACGAACACATTCATATTCGTCTATCTTTTCAGCCAGCAATGAAGGTTTTGATATTTTCCCCCATTCATCGATAAAATGGTCCCTGGCTTCCTGTGGCACTCTTTTCTTGACTTGATCGGCTATCATCAATTCCTTCAGACTCTCAAAATCGGAGATACCAAGTCCTTCGATCCATCCTTGAAAATAATTGGTTACTTCATGAGTAAAATCTTGCCAAGTTTTATCAGGACTTTTTTGATGTTGAATGAACTTCTGGCGAAATCCCTCTGGATTCATCTTAAACTTCTTTAACAAGAGGTCTTTAATGTGTTCATAATCTTCTAATCCCTCTTCCGAAATCAATTCTATTATCTCCAAAGGCATTAGGGTCAAAAGACATGATACCCAATTTCTTTCATCAATTTTCCTCCGCCTAGCTTGACTTTCGAACAGGGAGAGGTATAAAAGGATATCACCCTCTTTCATTTGGAATTTGGGCATGTATTTCGTCATGTCGACATGTATATCGGTAGGACTACTTCTTCCTTCTATGGAATCATTGCTTATCCTTATTCCTGCTTCTATCCTTAACTTTTCTAGCTCAAATTCTCTTTGTTGTTTCTTTCTCTCCTTTTCCTCTTCTCTCTCCTTCTCTTCTCTCTCCTTCTTCTCTTCTCTCTCCTTCTCTTCTCTCTCCTTCTTCTCTTCCCTCTCCTTCTTCTCTTCCCTCTCCTTCTTCTCTTCCATCTCCTTTCGTGAACTCACTATCGTTTCAAGCATCTCCATCACGAATTCGACTTCGTATGACTTACTTCCTGTTATGAGATCTTTCAGTCCTATAACTTTAATATTTGGATCAGGAGTTTCCCCTAACTCCAATGCTAAAGTAAATAGATCGCATTTCTTATATTTTCCCAAAAAAGCCATATTCACTAATATATTTTCCTTTCTAACTGGTATTAACTAAAAGACCATTAAAATAAAAACCCTTTTCAGCTACTGATTGACTACCCCTAGCATATATCACAATTGTTTAAAGAGAAAAATAATGGTTCACCCTAAACTGATAACGATGACATGTGAACAATAACACTGACGTGTCACATGAGTTAACGCTCAATTCGTAACTCTGAAATTCCAGCACTGTCGTGCTTTAAAAATACCTTCTGCCACTCCTGGTGTATCACAATTCTTCAAGAGAAACTATAATCAGCACTTTTGGCTAAGAACACTGACGTGTCACCTGCGCTGTCGCGCAATTCTAAAATTTGAAATACGGATGTATTTCCCGCACTGCCGTGCTTCAACTACACCTCATCATTTAACAAACAAATATGCTTCACCTAACATTTATTTAGCAATGGATCCCTGATTATTTCTCTTAAAAGAAAGGGTAAACAACACTCACCCGGTTCGTCTGCTTCACCAGGATTTCGCGTAGCCTCGCCGTCCGTTTCCTCAGGATTTCTCGTCTCTGGTCCAATCTTTACTGTTCCCGGTTCGTCTGCTTCAACAGGGTTCCTCGGAATTTCTCGTCTCTGGCCAATCTTTACTGCTCCGGGTACATCATCCCACCGCTGCCACCATCTTATTGTCGGGATAGGTAGCGTGGAGATCCGAGCTGATCGTCTGAACTTACACCTTGGACCGATCGCTAGGGTGTTACGAAGTGATACGGAGATTAGGACTAACAGAATTTATTTCTCTACCTAAAAACTATGTATAGCAACCGTTATCTCAAATTGATGGAACAGCCTACACGCTTCCACTTGCATTAATTCTGTAAAAAACTGCGCTCGCTCCACCTGCGCGTGGAAGCCTTCAGTTACTAGTTCAAAACTGCGCTCGCTCCACCTGCGCGTGGAAGCCTTCAATTCTAACTCACTCTCGCTGAGTCAGGAAAATAGTTTCTACCAGTCACCGGATTTCAGCGGACACCTGCACGTGTGGTTAAGTCGATCATCAGCCGTTTGCACATCCTCACAGACCCCTTTATGTCTCAGCTCATCTAAAGTACTCTCAAGACATCGGATTATCAACTCAGATAATATTTATATGCATTGCTGACTTAATGTAGAGCAGTAGTTCTCAACCTTTATTAAAATACGGCCAGAAAATTCTACTTTTTTTCATAATACGAGGGCTTGATCCCAACAAATTTTTTCGTCTCAATACTTTTTCAATTTTTTAAGTTCAAACATTAAACTAATATAAGTATTAATTATGGCATAATAATGAGTATTAGTACAGTTATGTATACCGTGTGGCATGTTAAAATTTTTTAAAATTACACTTAAATTATTTACCAATCTTCGGGAAAATAAATACTGTAGCGTATTGTAGTTTCCTTAAGCCAACATCATTAAATTATTTTGTGCTGATTTTTACTTACATCTCATTCTGATCACCAAAACTTTAAATTTGTTGTGACCCAAATGCCTTTAATACGAGATTTCTTAACACCTAAATTAAACAAAGTCCCGTGTCTCGTATTCATATTAAAACTTAAATCGGTATGCCTATTACTTTTAAAAAATCACGTCACTGGGTTTCGAAACAAGCACTTATATACTGCAATGCGAACTTGCGTTGAAACGGTATTCAGTAATATTAGATTTAAGAACCGCATACATACCAAACTGCCTTCATCTTCAATTTCATTTGAAAATTTTTCTTCATTGCTGATTGGTCAGTGACATTTGCTACAGATGTTTAGACGTTCTGGGTCTGAGTTTGTGAAATTCGAATATTCTCTCCTCAGAATACTTCAGATAAAAATATTTATCCATAAAAATGCTTAAAAAACAAAAATGACAAATTCTAAGATAATTTCTCACTGCCCGGTATAAATGACGCCAGGACCTGGTACCTGGCCGTGCAGATTCCGCAATTTTATCATTTTAGTTTTCTAAACATTGTTATGAATAAATAATTTTAGTTAAATATTCTGAGGAGAATAATATTCGAATGTGTCGAAATGCTCAGCTCCAGAACGCCTAAATAACATCTGTAGCAAATGTCACTGACCAATCAGCAAGAAAGTATGACGAAACAATTTTCACTGAAATTGAAGATCAAGGCAGTCTGTATCTAATACTCAAATCTAATATTGGATACCTTTTTTTAGCAATTTTGCATTACGATGTGTCTGTTTCGAAACCGAGAGCCTTGATTTTTTTAGAGTAATAAGTCTACAGATTCAAACTTTAATTCGTCTAAGAGACAATGGACTTGTTTAATTTTGGGGCTAATGTAATTTTATATTGGTCAACAGGCACACCGTATACCATTAAGTGTAATAATCCTCTTTATGATTTACCATAGTTAATACTTAGCGTTAGTTCAATGTATGCACTTTTAAAAAAAATTGACAGGTATATTTACGAGTGAAATTTTCGGGACCTGGACCTCATCTTATAAAAAGAAAATTTACGGGGCCACGGTCTCACAAAGGTTGAGAACAGCTGACCGAGAGTATATATGCTGATTTTGGAGAACCATTTAAGGAGATGAGTCACCAGACGACCCCCTACCTCAGCTTATTTAAGTTCGTCTGAATACTTCGCAATAATTTATTTTTACTCAGCTCTATCAAATAAAGAGCAGCACAGTTCTCGCAGAAAGCTAGATCAGGACAATCAGATTTTTACCTTGCTCATGAGTTTCTCTTCGTGATTTTTATATAAGGGAAAATAGTTAAGAATAAAAATACATTTTATTTAAAGATAGCTTATAATTAACAAAACCTCTAATTTTTGATGAGTGAAAATTATACACTGCTGGCCATCAAAAATGAAACTCCATGAAGAAAGCATCCAATAGCCTTGAAATTTGCACGATGCGTAAATCATGAAAGGATATACGAATGATTAGCACAGCAGCGTATATGCAAATCATGAGCACCCCCTGTAGGAAGCATAAAAGGGAGAATAGAGTCGGTTTTAAATATTGGAATTGTGTTTCTCGCTCTTTCTGTATATAAGAAGATCAATTATGCCTTGTCGAAAAATACAAGTGCGTTTCTGAATTTGACAGTGGAAGAATTGTGGCTTATCGAGAGATTACGGATTATCCTTCTAAAAAATCTGCGCTCATATTAGGCGAAATCAAGTCAGGGTCATGCGAGTATGGAATTGGTGGATGCAGGAGGAACAGACTGACCGACGTGAATGATAGCAGCAGCATCGTCACACCAATGAACGAGAAGACATATCTTATGCGCATAGATTTTACTGATCGTATTACAACATCAAGAAACCTGGCTCAAGAATTGGAGTCTGCAGCAGTGGGAAATTTTTTCAAGGTGTCCATATCTGCGACTACAATAGCACGTAGAACGCTGTATATGGACAAACGAATGGCATGACATCGCCTTTAGACGAATCTCGATTCTGTTTACGGTACCACGATGGTCGCATCCGAGTTTGGTGGTTCATGTTGACATAGATTGCATTATTCTTGCATTATGCATCGCCATACCGGTCGGTCACTTGACGTTATGGTATGGGCGACATTGGATTCTACTCCCGCACGCTCCTAGTACTCATTGCTGGTACACTCAAAAGCCAGCACTACATCTTTGAAGTTTTGGTGCCTGATTTCCTCCCTTACCTTCAGGGTTTGATTGCGGCCAATTTTCAACAGGACAATGTCTTGTTGAATATCCTCAATGTCCACGAGATTTCACTCCTTCCATGGCCCTCCAGTTCAACAGATCTGTCGCCCATAGAACAGGTCTGATGGATGATCGCCCAACGACTGCCACACCACAGACCACCCACGGCTACACCTGATGAAGTTTGACAACGTGTGGAAGCATCGTGGACTGACATACTTCAAATACACATCCAAAACCTTTCTTTCAAATCCTAAACGTGTGGTAGCAGTTATTGCCGTATATGACGGATACACAAAATGCTAATTTCTTTGCTTTCCGCAAGTCGAATGCGGGTGTAATTTCAATCATTTCCCCCTTGTGCCTTATGTTATTTATAGAAAAAATATGGCTTTGATATCTCTTGCCCTTCATGGTGTTGCATTTTCAATGTCCAGCAGTGTATTATAAAACAGGCGATGAAAAGAATGATAATAGAAAGTAGCAGTAATTGTCATTTCAAATCATAAATTGAAATTAAAGTATGATAGGCATATTATGTCAAGTTGTTTTGAATGTGCTGTCCATCACGAGTACGCTCTCCAGGCCAAATAATTAATAAGTACTACCTCGATTTTCTTTGTCGGTAGAGAGATACAATACAAAGAAAACGTCCACAGCTGTAGGTGATTGGCCGATTCATCACGGCAATTCCCCTTCCTATTCACCACGTCTCTAACAGGGTTTTCTGGCAAAACATTAAAAGACCCTGTTGGCTCAACCTGCGACATCTGACTTTTCCCATAGATAAAATCATCTCTGAAAGGGAAAAGATTTCAGACCGTGGATACCATTCAGAACATGACGAGGCAGCTGATGGCAATTCGAACATTAGATTTTGCAGTGTTTTGAAAAGTGGAGAAATGCTGGAAGAAGTGTGTGAAGTGCAGAGAGCCTACTTTGAAAGAGACTAGGCGCAAAAAGTCCTAGGCTTCATGTATCTTTTTCATATTACATAGCTGGATGGTTTCCGGATAGGCATCACATATGTGGCGGTAGTGTTTCTGCGGCTATACGTGTTCATCGACCTTCTAATGAAATAGACGGATCATATGGGTGGAGTCGCTGTCGTAAGATCTCTGAAGGGTAAATCACAAATCGACTTAGCCGATTGACTATGGAAGCGCAGACTAGTGTTTTTGATCACGGTGGATAATCACTTTAGCCAATCAATAATTTAGGATTCATGCTTTTACCCACAACCACGCGAAAGATCTTCAAACCGAGCAACTGAAAGAAATAACATGAAGCTGAGGGAATGTGATCCGTCTATTTCATTTTAAGGTCGATGCACTTATTCTGAACGTGACGTTAATTGGCTTGTTTTTCGGATACGATTTCAGCACTTCGTCAATAAAAAAATTCCAAAGAATAAACTCCAAATCGATATATGACAGTTGATTGATCACCACCAATTCGATTAAACGTCAAATGTCGCCAAAACTGCCATAAACTACCTTTGAAAGTAATTCCTATGTGTATCATGCGAGAGGATTTGGACAGCAGAATTTAAATCTTCGCAGACCTTCTGGTTTGTTTTTTACATTGAAAATCGCTCTCATAAGCAGGAAAATGAACGAAACAAATTTAATAAGGGACTGAAATGAAAAATTAAATCTTTTGGTATGGTAAACTGATTACTTGTAGCTATTCATTTTGTAGAAAAAATGATGCTATTTATCGAACACTTCAGATCTTTAAATTTAAAATTTTGAATACTTTTAACTGGTAAAGTTTTATTTCAATCTGATTAAAAAGTAGAAAATATGAAAGGGGTTTCTGCGCATTGGAGCAACGCAAAGGGCTTTTGGCGACGATCCGGGATCATCCCCAGAAGGGAAAGATATTCGAGGACAACACGTAATTTTGAATCACGGTCAGATGACGAGGTCACACCTGAGCTGGCACCCACTGGTTTTCAGTGTAAAACAAACCAGATGGTCTGCAAATGTTTTACTTCTGTCCAAATGCTCCAGCATGATACATATTGGGGTTCCCTTAAAATGCAGTTTACCGCCGTTTTGGCAATGTTTGGAGTCTAATATAATTGGTATTGACTAATCATACATAAATTTGGAATTTTTATTGGAAACGTGCTGAAATCGTATTTGAAAAACAATCCAAGTGACGTCACTTTTGATATACAAATAAGAAGCATATTCAACCACAGAAACACTATCGCACCTATGTTTAGCTGGGCAGAAAATGCATCTCATACATTTTGCATAAAAAAATTTACACAACGAGTATTTATCGAACACTTTATTTTTTTAATTTAAAGTTTTGAATACTACTAAGCGATAGTTTTATTTACTGCTTTAGAACAAACCTGAGTAAAAAGTGGAGAATACAACTTCGACGCAACTTTTACCAAATCTCAAAATTATCTAAATACACTTCGTGGAAGTAATTTTTAAATGAACATATTTTATGCTATTGAAAATGTTCTGGTACGTCTATATTTGTCTGTGGTTATTACATCATATCTGTGGTCTTACAATACCTTTTTCTTGTTTACAGGGAGGAAAAATTTGATGGTGTTTTAAAACATAATCCTAGAGCAAAACTGGTAACATTTGAAGATTCAACTCATTTATTGATGTTTGAGAGACAAGAAAAGTTTATTGAGGTTGTAAAAGAATACTTTAGCTCACCAAGTGATGGAATGAAAACCAGAAGAATAGTTTGAGATCTATATACTTAAGTAAACTGATTGTGTAGGTTATGAAAATAGACTCAAGTTTATATTATTCTGTTTACATTTTTCAATTTAAGTTTTCAAATTCATCACCAAATATCAATATTTCAAACTAATTTCTAAGTAGCTTCTTTATATGCTTATCATTGTATGTAAAATTTTCGTTTGTATGGAAATCGGTTTCTTGTCTGATTCTTTTCTTTGCAAAACAGATATTCTGCAGTAAAGTCATACACGAATCTGAAAATAACATTTTTGATCATTGCAAAGTAATTGTTGATACACAATGGAAAATACTTTTCAAAACTCAATAATAAAATAAATAGTTAGGGTGAATCCATTGAAATCCAGGAAGGCTGTTCGCCTCACCATCTTCGAATAGAATGATATTTTGCGTACAGGTACATTTTGGGCCACCTTAAATCAACATATTTTTTATAATCTCGAAAAACAATTTTTGATCGAGATACAGGGCTGTGAAAGTGACGTCACAAATCAAAATTTATTTTTCTTAGCGTACATCACCTAGTTAAAAATCGTATATCTCCTAAAGTATTTAAGATAATCCAATTTCGTTTTTTCAAAACAATTGTAAGACTAGAGCAACTATTGATACTAATTTCAATAGTGGGCATAGTGGTACGTAAATAGTATTGGAAATATGAATTTTTCAATTTGATGAATTTTAAATTCATTTTTCTCAAAAAGCCATCTTTTAAAAATCTGATTATTTTTTCTATGTTCCTATATAAATATGCTATGAGAGTGTGAGCACTTTTTGAATAGTTAAGCTTAAATAAATTATTTTTTGTAATGACCCTGATAGGAAAACCCGACGCGATCAGAAAATAATAAAATACCGTCAAATTCCCTTTCGAAGTAGGAAAAGTCCCTTAGCTCATGTCAAATTCCCTATAAAAGGACGAAAAGGATTTCGAAATCTCTAAATTAAATGGGGATTCCCTAAACCAGTGGGAACTACGCTTTCTTAGCGTAGCACTGTATTTGCTTAAAAATACTTCTTACTTAACGTTAACCGATTAATTTGAATAATAATTCACAGTATATACTTAATTTGAATAAATTATCTATCACAAAATTATATATTAAACATGTACACAAAATTTCACAAACATAATTTTGCTGTTCATCTCGTTACAAAGCCAAATTAAAAAAATACACAAATTGTTTTGATAAAAAGGATCAGTAATAAACTACATATTAAAAATATTAATAAATTCCTATAACTATATTAAAACATTCAAACAGTATTGAAACTAGTAGCACAAAACGTAATACTCTATAAATCCTCATAAAACTTCTAAAATTGCATAGATAAGAAAAATTACGAAGCTCAGTAATATATTTAACATCGCAGATAAAATAATGATTAAAATTTTTATTTACTTAAAACAATAAGAAAATTTGCTAACTTTAATATTAATTACGTTAAATAAAATATTAATTAAAATAAATTGAGAGATTTATTAAATTCGGCGAAAGTGCTTAATCTGTCCTTTCTTCCACATAAAACTCCAAGAAAACTTTCAACGGATACTTCAATAAATGACTATTTCAATGTTGAACTTCACGAATGGAAAATTCATAACTAAATACAGCTTCATAAGTAAATAAACTTACTTTCAGTCATCCTCGATTCTTGAAAAGTTGCAACTCATGTCACAATACTAGGAGATCGGATTTTTGTGTATGACAAGAGGCCGTCTTTGTCATATGAACGCACCATTGTAAAACTTTCAACAAGAGTGAACTTTTTAGTTATTTAAAAACTATTTTTTGATGTTGCAAAAAAATTTTCATGTGCCTTCCTCCATAAAAAGACAATTAAATTTGTCTCTTCTGAAACCATGAAATTGCTCTCTTTACTTACTATATAGATTTGTTTGAGAGATTAATTTCACAAAAAATCCCAGAATTAATTATACCCAAATCCAAGAATGAATTAAAAATAAATGAGTATTATATATTAAACGATTTCAAATGTATAGGAATAAGCTGTAATCAGACAAAGGTAATGATGATTAGTACATTAAAAAGTTACTCTTTCACTATATAAATAATCTTCCCCATGTGAGCAGCTGGGTGGATAATAAGCAGCTGTTTGTAGACTACAAACAATCAACACTCTTTGAGCCCTCAGAATAGTATATCTTGTAACTTTATTTTATAATTTGTTGCAGCAGGTGCAAGTGAAACCAATTGTGCAAGTTATTACCAAGTGAAAATTTTAATGTTAACAAAGTCCTGAAGCAATATGCAGCCCAAATATTTCCGCGGTAAATACACTGCTGGCCACCCAAATTGCAACACCAAGAAAGACAAGAGATATCACAACAAAATTTATTTTGTAGATAACATGTTGACCAAGTATCAAATGATTAAATTTATAGACTTCTGTGAAGTGTGGTTCCTGCCAAAATCAGTAGCCAGAGTAGCCGCCATTGTTGGAGATCACCGCTGCCACACGCCTCGGCATTGATTCAAAGAGACTTTGGATGTGTTCTTGGGGTACAGCAGACCAAGCAGCTTCCACACGTTGCCAAAGTTGATCTGGTGTGGCAGCTGGGGATGTATTCTGGGTCAATCGTTGAGCAACCATGGACCACATGTTTTCTATCGGCGAAAGATCCGGAGAGCGAGCTGGCCAGGGAAGCAATTCAATCTGGCGATTGACGAAGAACCCTTGGACAATGCATGCCACGTGTGGTCACGCATTATCCTGTTGAAATATGGCTGCGGGCAAGCCCTGAAGGTAAGGAAGGACAACTGGCTCCAACACCTCGGAGATGTAGCGCTGGCTGTTTAAAGTACCGGCAATGCGTACTAGAGGAGTGCGAGAGTGATATCCAATACCGCCCCATACCATAATACCCGGTGCAGGACCAGTGTGGCGGTGCATAACGCAGCTGTTCAGCATCCTCTCTCCACGGTGTCTCCAGACTCGAATCCGACCATCGTGGTGTTGCAGACAGAAGTGTGACTCGTCAGTAAAGACAATTTCATTCCATTCTGCCGTCCACATCCTTCTTTCATCGCACCATTGGCGGCGGAAACGTCTGTGGTTCTGCGTCAAGGGTAGACGAAGCACTGGACGTCTTGCGGACAGACCACTCTGCTGTAAACGGCGTCGAATGGTACGCGCAGACACTGGATGATGCGGTACAGACTGAATGTGCTGTGCTATGGTTCGTGATGTGGCTGAGCGATCCGTCACTGCCATACGCACAATATGCCTGTCATCACGTGAAGTGGTGCACTGAGGTGGATGCGATCGAACACGTCGGTCCGTCGTACCCTCCTGCATCCAACGATCACATATCCGCATTACAGTTGTTTGGTTTCGTCCAACACGACTACCGATTTCCCTGAAAGATAATCCACAATCTCGGTAGGCCACTATCCTTCCTCTGTCGAACTCGGATACTTGATCAAAAGATGATCGCTGTTTTCTATCGTTTTTTTTGAAAAAACCACAAGAAAAACACAATTGCCGTACTTGAAATCGTCGAAATCTCCAAGCCTTAAATAGCGCTTTGAAGTGGCGCCACAGGCGCGCGTGATGTGCGTCTGCGCTGAAATTCTAATCATTTGCATATCTCACCTCCGCTAATGCATGTTGTAAATTTCATATTATTTGCATGCTTCCTTCAGGGTGTTGCATTTACGGTGGCCAGCAGTGTAATTAAAAGTTAGTTATAAAATAAGTTCCACGGTAAATAATTAGAGTTTAGCTGATTTCATTTTTAAAACTATCAACAGTAGAATTACAGGATCATCAAAAATCTTAGTTCCATACTTTGTTGATATATGTATAGAAATAATGAATCATGTTAAAATATCGCATCGAAAAAGGTACTTGAGCTGGTTGAGGAGATTCGAGCACTCACTAGTGGAGGAATACCGTTGGCCCCTCGCTTGAGTGCGCGTTAGCGGTTGAAATTTCGATATCTTACGTTGAAGGCTGTTAAAAATCAATCTTTGAGAAACTGCATTAGCTATATAAAGTACTACATTAACAACATTCTAATGAACTTATACAAAAAGTATAAAAAATTTTAAAGATGACATATTTTATTAAATCTTAACCAAACTTAAGCAAGTTCCGTGCCAAAGTGTTAAAAAACTAATCTAACTTTAAAAGATATTTTTACTTATTATTGCGAACAGTACATTTAAGTATCACTAGCAAAAAACAAAACAAGTTTATCTCTAATAGAGTTTAAGCTTAGCGAAATTTTAAGTGCTACGTGACATTCTTGAAAAGTAAAATTGAATATTTTCGACAGCCTTTTAAGGGTCTTATTTTCATGAAAAAAAAATGATTTTGCAAAAATTAAACATGGCATAGTTTAACATACGCCACTGGCCACCGTATACTAAATTTTAAAAAAATAGAAGGTGGTGAGTCGAACATTTTATTTTTTATTGCCTGAATTTTTGAATAGATTCATCCATTATATAAAATCTACTATAACCGATTTATTACATTTTGTGTGTGGGAACCCGATAATTTACATATCACGTGTTAGTAGATGACACATTCATTCAGTTTTTATTAAATTTAATGATAATTTTGTTTGCAATATAATTAAATGACCAAATTGAATTGGTTGAGGTAAACATTGCAAGGAGGATTGAATATTTTCGGGACGCTCAAAATTCTGCATAGTTACTTCCCCGTAGTGAGGAGAAAGATGTACTTCTACGTCAAAAATAAAATACCGTGTCTCAGGTAGGCCAGCACTGTTGCTGAGGCGATAGGTCACTGAACAAAAAGTACAGATGTATCTAGCGCCTTGTCTGGTGGCAACGTCCTTGGCGCGCATTTTATGTCGCCAAGGAAAGAAATCTTGGAAAAAATATTTTTTTATCTTTATAAATAACATCTTTATAAATCTTTCCGTTTGTCGAGGTTGCCATAAAAACGGGAATAACTTTAATAAAGATGGGTTACCTTCACCTGCCATAACTTGATAAAGTGCGCCAAGTGCGTTGCCACCAGACGAGGCGCTAGATACATCTGTACCGAACAAAATGTTAAATCTCATCCGCACGCTTTACTTTAGAATAAAAGCACACACCGAGACGGGAGGAATTACACACATCCCCTTGGGTTCTTTACATACCAGTGCATGATGAATTATTTTCCCTTGCGAATTAAACACGACTAAAAACATTTTCAGTAATAAAAATAAGAACTTCGCATTTTAATCATATACATTCATTTGAAATCCAAACGTGTACAACAGCGATGAATGTTGGTCTATATTTACCTTTTCCATGGCCGTTGTATCGATCATATTACAGCCATTGAACTGGCGGAATCTTCTCAAATGGATGTTATATAGCAGCGAGTCGTTAAATCAAGGGTCGGTGTAAAACGAGTTTACTGCATTATTATTCAGATACTATTATTATTTAGCTAATTCAAGTAGTCCGTTCATTACTTCTGAATAACATTTTTTTCAGAAATAATAAATGACTATTTTAATTAACCTATTTGTGTGTGTGAACTTGAGGAATTAAACGAATCGGAAGAGACAAATATTCGCTCCTTATTCCAGACAAGTGCCCCACCCCTATCTGGAGAATTTTACTCAGAGTTAATGTTAATAACTCCCTATTTCCTTTCAAAAATGGGGTCGGGTAGCTCGGTTGGAAGAGTAACGGATTAGCAACCGGAGGGTTGCGAGATTGAATCCAACCAAAGATCATCGTGTGCAAAGGGCACATTAAATCTTCGTGACCTCAAATGTCCTCACGTTGGAGTGGTGTGGAGAGTGGTGCCAGCTCAGGTGTGACCTCGTCACCTGACCGTGGTTAAAAATTACGTGGTATTCTCCTCAGATCTTTCCCTTCGGGTTGATCCCGGACCGTCGCCAATAGCCCGTTGTGTTGCATCAGTGTGACGGTAGTTGAAATACCTACCTGCACTTTCCAAAATGTTATTGTGTTTCGAACCATAATCACTGCTCAAATCGGATAAAACTAGTGATAGAAATATCATCAGTAATCACGATTGCAATTATTTAGTGTGATAAATTTTTCTAAAACTGTACACAAAAAATGCAACTTTGAATTAACTACGTGCCTGGGTAGCCCAGTTGGAAGAGCAAGGGATTAGCAAACAGAGGGTTGCGAGTTCGAAAATCGGTCCGGCCAGACTGTCGTGTACACTGGGGCTGGTGCACGTTAAATCTGTTGTGGCCTCAAATGTCCTCACGTTGATAAGGTGTGTTGTGGAAGTATGGAGAGTGGGGTGCCAGCTCAGGTGTTGTTCTCGTCATCTGACTATGGTTCAAAATTACGAAGCATCCTTGGATCTTTCACCTTCGAGTTCAGCGCAGATTCGAGGCAGCGCAGATTCGATTCTTGTCAGGTGCATTCCTCCTTGGGTATATTTCTCTCTTCTGTGTCAGTAAAACTTTCATTGTGTGTGTTCAAAATAGTCTATTACTTGATGTTATATGTCTTGTGTCTGGCGCAGCATGGCTATATATGGCCCTTTCGCCATACCCCCCTTGGATCCCTTCGGGATTGATTCCGGACCATCGCCAATAGCCAGCTGTGTTGCTCTAATACGACGTTAATTAACTACCTACCCTTTCAATAGTGTCACTATTTTGAACCATAATCACTGCTCGTACGGATAAATCTAGTGATAGAAATATAATTAATATTCACAATCGCAATTATATAGAGTGATGAATTTTCCTAAAACTGTACACATTTAATGCATCTTTGAATTAACAAATTGTTTCATGTTTTGACATTGTTCGTGTCAGATAAAGCTATTAATAGAAATATCATCAAAAATCACAATTAAAATTATTTAGTGTGATAAGTTTTCCTAAAACTGTACACTTTAATGCAACTTTGAATGAATTACGTCATAATAGACAAAAGGCAAA
The DNA here is from genome assembly GCA_933210815.1 of Meta bourneti. NCBI lineage: Eukaryota > Metazoa > Arthropoda > Arachnida > Araneae > Tetragnathidae > Meta > Meta bourneti. Next base: position 28,746,410 of record OW119923.1, on the reverse strand, counting down.
TTTGACCATGACGTACATGGATCTCTGTTTATACTCATTCAATCATTGGTTGAAGTTGTATTTAAATTATTCTAGCTCTCTCATTGGCTAAAGTTATATTTAAATATTTTCACAAGAATTGTTCGCGCAAAATAGACAAATATTAAATCATAAGGTATATGCAAAAAAACAATACAAGCCATAATACAGTGCAACTTGGATAAACCGAACGTCTCTAATTCGAAATCGTCGTTAATTCGAAGATTTCTCTTAGTCCCTTGAACTTCTTATTAAATCAATGTTAAAAAATCGTGGATGATTCGAAGTTCAACTTCCGTAATTCGAAGTTTTTTATAAAAACTTTCGAATCATAACGACTTTTCGGCCTTTCATCGTTAAGAAATCATCGCCGGAATACCCCCACCTGTTCGACACGTGAAAGCTGAAATCCCCTTCCCGCCACCTGTTACTTAAGCTACAGTACATGTAATATGTACTGTAGCTTACGTAATGTAAATATTATTTTGTATACATACATATAATGTTTAAGTCTTCATACCGTGATCTTTCTGAATAAATATTTACTTATTGACAGAATAATCTTTTCAAGCATTCAGTGGACCTGAAATTAAAGTTAAGAGATGGATAACTTTTTTAATTCGAAGTTTTGGATAATTCGAATTTTTTTAGTGGTCCGTTCAGCTTCGAATCATCCAAGTTGCACTGTATCTATATATATAAAATAGGATGTGTGTATATGTGTGTGTGTGTATGTGTGTATATTTTCTATACAAATCTACACCGTTTGACCAATCCACACCAAATTTGGTACACTTATACTTTAGAACACTGCGGTCAGCATAGGCTAACTCTTAACCCCCGTTCTATTGGCCCTGGGGGGCTAAAAACTATTCGAAATCGCCATAGAAATAACATTGAGCATATATTAATTGCTTTAGGCAGCGATGGTTGCTTTACCACTGTTGATCGAAAAACAATTTTTTCCGAAACAAATTAAATTACAGTATTTATGTTTGAACTGACTTTTTAGTTCTTCCCATGATGTAAATAAATTATAGATATTTTATTGATGAAGGAGGAAAGAATATTTTAAAATATTTATGTTTGCAAGGAAATTCAAGGAAAGGTTTTCAGGAGTTCAAGTATTATTTTCAAGGAAAGTTGGTGTATATTTCGACCAACTTTCCTTAAATAATTTATTGAATACTTAATGATTTGTAGAATTCTGTTTCACGAGGCTTTTTAGGTAAGGCGTGTAACTTATTTTAAAATGTCCGGAATAGATACATGTGAATCCTCCGTTGAAAGCAGTGATTTTCTTTCTGAAAAATTCTGTAAAATCGACCTTCTGCTTTTTGAAAAAATTTTATCTATTCAGTTTAATTTGTCTACACCGGTTACATTTATTTCTAACCCAAGCACCGTTATTCCGAAAAGCACAAACGAAAAACTCATTGATCATAAAAGCGTAATTTTACTACTCGGTATCTGGCAGCACCAGAATTAATGTTTACTTTTTTTTATAAAACTTTGTAGAACTTTCTAGAAAGTTGGGGAAACGGAAACTTCCTTGGACTCATGGTGGAGAACATTCCAGTACTCACTCGATTCTTAGCTGGTCGTATTTAGAGGAAGCTAGCTCGGTAAGTCTTCCAGTTTATCATCTTTCAGTGAATCTGGCAGTTTTATTTCGCTCTTTTAGTTGATTGCATAAGTGTTTCCTACTTTATTCGACAGTGATAGTGTACATTTTGGATTTATATTTCTAAACTGATGTAAGTACTACATAATTTTAAATTCGTTTTTTCGTTAATTTTAGCTTTGTATTATATTCTACAATAGATTTCATTGCTCATTGAGAGTATGCCTTTTGCTTAATTTTTTAAATAAGTTTAATGGGGGATCAGAATTAATGCTTTTTTTTTAAACCAGAATAAAAGTTTATTTTTTAGTATGATTTAGAATTCTGTGTTTGAGTATTTTGATTGACAGCTTTTAAGTAAGGCATTAATATTTTTTATTTGTGTTAAAAATTTGATATTCCTAAACTGATGTAAGTACTTCGCAATTTTAAATTTGTCTTACCATTCAGTTTATATTAGCTTTTTATTTTTATTGTATTCTGTAATCGATTTCATTGCTCAGTGAGAGTGTGCCTTTTGCTTATTTTATGAAATAGCATTTCTTTGTATTCATTGACGGATTTCTTTGCTGTAGCAATGCCTCCAAGGAAGCGGAAGGCGATCGGCCAAGTGCAGTTAACGGCTAAGATGATGAAAGATGAGCGTAGACAAGAAACTTCCGAGGAGAGGAATAGAAGACTTGCGATTGCGAGAGAGCTACAACATCTAGAGCAACAGAGACGGCACAGCAGCGTGAGGCCCGACTACAGGATAAGAGAGATAGAGCCAAACGATCACGGACTGCGCACCATTTTAGCTTAGCATTGGAAGAATTCCACTACAATTCACATAAAGACTACTCGCTGCATGCAAGTGTTACCATCGGGAAAATGGAAATGGTTTGTAGTTACTGTCAAGCCAAAAAGTTTAAATCAGAGTCTACTGGTATTTGCTGTAAAAATGGAAAAGTTAAACTCTGCCAACTGGAACCACCACCACAAGAACTTTTGACTTACACATCAGGAGATACGTCAGAGTCGAAGCATTTTCTTAGTAACATCAGAAAATACAACTCATGTTTCCAAATGACATCATTCGGCGCCTCATGAGTTGTTGGACAGCCTGTATTTCCGTCGACATTCTAGGTGCAAGGGCATATTTACCATAGAGCGGGATCATTGCTTCCGCTGCCAGATCAACCACCAAAATTTCTATAACTATATTTTATTCAAAACGAACAAATGGAAACTGATCAGAAGTGCGCCAACATCTCGGGAATAAGACGTCAGATTGTGTTAAACTTACAGAGGATGTTTCATGAGCACAATAATCTTATTAAAACCTTTGAAACAGCATTGGAACGTATGCCAACAGATGAATATAAAGTAGTAATAAGAGCAGACCGAAGACCAGCAGGCGAACACGAGCGACGCTTTCAACTCTCCTCAAGCAGATGAAGTCGCGGTGGTTATATCAGGAGATGAGTTTCATCAACGGGATATCGTTATTCAACGACGAGGTGAATCATTGCAGCGTGTTTCGGAAACACATCGATCTTATGATGCTCTGCAGTACCCAGTGATATTCCCCCATGGTGAAGATGGATATCATTTTAATCTGAGGCAGATCAACCTAAGAACAGGTGAAACAACCAGCAAGAAAGTTTCAGCGAAGGATTTCAATGCGTACAGATTAATGGTTCGAGATACTGAGCAGAACCACGTATTGAACTGCAGGCAATTGTTTCATCAGTTCATCGTCGATATGTACGCTAAAGTCGAGAGTGAGCGTCTCCTTTACATTCGTCTAAATCAACGTAAACTGAAAGTTGATATATTCACCTGAGAGATGCTGTGGCAAATGACGGGAACGTTGAAAACCTCGGTGCCTTAGTCGTACTACCAGCTACATTTACAGGCAGTCCCAGACACATGCACGAATACACACAAGATGCTATGACGTACATGAGGACGTACGGGAGACCAGTCTTATTTATCACCTTCACCTGCAATCCGATTTGGACGGAGATCAAGGAGGTACTTACCAATCAATTACCCAGTGAGCGCCACGACTTGATTGCGAGAGTATTTAAACAGTAGTTGAAACTGCACTTTGCGCATCTTTCGTTTTTTAGAATTTTGCATTTTTTCGTCGGAATTTCGTTTCTGTTTGTCTTTATGTCTTAATCTTTTACATATTGCAATATTATTATATGCAGGAATTAAATGTATGTATTTGCGTCCGAAGTATATTGTAGAAGCTATTAAAAAGTTAAAACGTATTTTCCGTACAACATAAATGATAGCATTTTTCTGTGAAAGAAAAGTGCTTATTCTAATTCAATTTTCAAGCAACATTTAACCATTTCAACCCGAGCAACGCCGGGTAATTCAGCTAGTTTATGATAAAATAGAAAACGCAAGCGGATACAGAAACTTAATGAAAACATGCACGGGATAGTATTATTAAATTATTAACAAATATAAATTTTTTATACGTGAAAATGCCAGTAATATGTTTAATCATTTAGTTCCAGTTAAAATTATTGAGAGTAGTTTTGGGCTGTCAGTATAGTTCTATTCTGAGTTTTTGTGTAATATTATTACTGGGGCTGAGATGTACTATTTTAAATTGAGATTTGTTCAGACTTTCTTTGTGTATTTTGTATATTGCGCTTCCGAATTTCTATGCATGAATAATGAAGAATATCAAGGATTGGATTGGGACGTCTTAGGTGGTTGGGCTTAATCTGTGTGGCGTTCAACTATATAGAAGAGTTTCAGGTATAAGCGGAGGGTTCAAGGGGGGGGGGCAATCTACTATACATATAAAACCTTAGCTTTCCTAGTATCCTTAGCTTTCTAACGATGCCAAGATCTTGTAAATATTTGAAATAATTTTCTAGTTAAAAGGGTTTTCGTTAGGTGCCGTTCACCATGTACAAACATGTTTTCAAAACTTTAAATTCAATTTCTGAAGAAATGTGTTTTGAAATACGATGCTTTATTCAAACAGTGATAACTCAACAATGAATTTATCTATTGTAATTATTTTTCCACCATTATAATCTACATTAATACAGTGGATGTTTTGACCTTCAGTCAAAGTTATTAGTTGAGATGTGCAATTTTAGTTCATTTTTAAATGTTAAAATTCTTGAAAAAATCTTGATTTTTTAGACTTCTTTGGTGAAAAAAATTATAAAAAAATATATTCTCTCTAGAAATTTGATTGAGGGTCAAAACATGAAGAATGATATTAAGAATAGTTTCCAACAGGAGTTGTCTTTCTGAACAAATTAAATTCAAATTAATTCAAAACTTTAAATTCAATTTCTGAAGAAATGTGTTTTGAAATACGATGCTTTATTCAAACAGTGATAACTCAACAATGAATTTATCTATTGTAATTATTTTTCCACCATTATAATCTACATTAATACAGTGGATGTTTTGACCTTCAGTCAAAGTTATTAGTTGAGATGTGCAATTTTAGTTCATTTTTAAATGTTAAAATTCTTGAAAAAATCTCGATTTTTTAGACTTCTTTGGTGAAAAAAATTATAAAAAAATCTATTCTCTCTAGAAATTTGATTGAGGGTCAAAACATGAAGAATGATATTAAGAATAGTTTCCAACAGGAGTTGTCTTTCTGAACAAATTAAAATTTAGATATCACTGTTCAAAAAACATGCTAATTACGCCTCAATTAGATAATTAATGATTAGCTTAATCTAAATTTTTTACACTGAAATGAGTTTAAGCACATGCCAATGACCTATTGTAGAAAGATTGGATTTTTGTTATTAGAAAGACAGAAATTTTTAAATACAAAATTAAAAAAATACTCTGTACACCTTAACGAAAAAAGACAGTACAAAAAGAATATAAGACAAGTGATGGACGAAACATGGACACGCAAAAATATCATCGACATTCTAATGATATAGAAGGAGCATGTACGCGCAGCTTTATGTTATTTTTCGAGTCACTCGGTTTGAAGATCTGTCACGTGGTTGTGGGAAACAGCATGAATCCCAAATTATTGATTGGTAAACACGATTAGCTACCATGATCACAAACACTAGTCTGCACTTCGATAGACAATCGGCTTAGTCGATTTGTAAGCCTACGTTATTTACCCTTCAGAGATCTTACTGCAGCGACTGCGTCCACATGCTCTGTCTATTTCATTAGAAGGTCGATGAGAAATACACTATGACGCAAGAAAAGAATTATGAACTATTAACCTTCTCGCTGCGTAATTTTTTTTTATCAAAATAGGTTAAAAAATTGCGTATTTTTTTATTACATATTTCAAATCTACATATATTTTAGAGTTAAAATATACAAAAAAATTTTTGTAAGAGTTTTTTTTCAATACAGAATTAGATCATAAAAAAAGGTTGTCGGAATATTGAAATTGAAGAATAATCATATAAAAGCAAAATTTTGAAAATTAATCTTGGTTAAATTATGATTTATTTTATGAAATACAAAGGTAAAACGTATATACTAATGAAAATATGCAAAATACTTACAAAACATTAGAAATGAAGAATTATTAGAAATCGCTATCCGCAGAGGAATCCGAGAAATTGTCATCAGTTTCACTATAACTATCTTCAATATACTTGATATCAGAGTCAGAACTGCTATCAGTGTCGGAAATATTGTCAGGAATGTAGGTTCTATCACTCGCGAAACGCTTCCTGCCAGACATCTTTGAGCTTTGAAAAGAGCGCGCAAAATGCTGCAAAAAATGCTTGTATATTTCGCAGAAATGTGGATATCTAAAGCCATCTGTTAACCCAGATTTGAATAAACAATTAAACATCACAGAAAAGCCAAAATGAAACCATGAACGGGGAAAGAGCGGATTGCACAGTTAAATAGACGGCAAAAATGCATCCCCGCGGAAATCGCGGGCTGCGCAAATTTTGCTACTTCTACGTTGCCCGCGGAAATCGCGGGATGCGCAGCGAGAGGATTAAATTTACAGAGATGAACTAAGTAATAATACAAACTATATCCAATTTAGGGGAACAATACACAATGATACATATTTAATAAAGGTTCAAGAGCAAAACGTCTTAAAAGATTAGTGTAAAATATGGATAAAAGAAGTTACTAAAGAAAAGCTCGTTTTTTTAAACTTTTGATTTCTCAGCTCTCACCGATATAATTAATGTTGGAGCTAAGAAATTCCGTCAGAACTTAACGGTGGCAATTAAGAACTTAATGGTGGCAATGACTGTTCTTGGCACTGTTTAAGCACCAATGATAGCAGCTTTGTAATAAAGGTTTTGCAAAATACCATGAACTTGTGAGATTACAGTCAGAAAGGTAATGGGTGGAATCATCTTCTCAACCGTAGATGCACTTGTTCTTAAATCGAAACGTTCTAGATAAGCCGGAAATGGACCATGGCCAGCGAAAAATTGTACCAGCTTTCAGTTCTGGTATATAAGGTCCGTGGAAATCTTCTGAAAGAATTGATAAGTATTCCTTTCTACCTACATCCTATATAGGATAAAAACATCCTATTCCGCTTGCCATTGTTCCAAGATCAACGTAAGAATATCAGGGATTATGTTTCAATGCGCATTCATGATTTATTATTACTCTGCAAAGGATAATAACAAACACATGGTAATGGTAGTTAATTAATGTCGCACTGGAGCAAAACAACGGACTATTGGCGATAGTCCCAGATCAATCCCAAAGGGAAAGAATCGAGGAAAACACCGCGTAATTTTGAACCATGGTCATATGAGGAGGTGAACACCTGAGCTGGTGCCCCACTCTTCAAACTTGCACACCACGCCAACTTGAAGACATTTGAGGCCTCGACAGATTTAACGTGCACCAGCTTCTTTTGTACACAATGGTTTTTGGTTGGATTCAAACTCGCAACCCTCCTATTGCTAATCGTTACTCTTCTAACCGGGCTACCATTGCCTTAATTTACACATGGATAGCAATAAGTGATTTCCAGAGCCCGTTATATTATTATTTCAACTGGACTTAAAAGTCTAGTCTATATAAAACTACACTAACGTAAGTGGAACAGAAATCGACATTATTTATACATTGAGAAATAGCTTAGTTTAAGTATGCTTGATTTGATCTATGGAGTTGCATATTTATAAAACTACAGAGAAGAGCTCGCCGCTTCGATAAAATTCCTTAGCAGTCTGATGAAAAGCAGTTTGAAATCTCGAAGGAAATCAGCGCAGAATAAAAATGCGAGCTAACTCGAAAATAGGTTTAGTTTTTAACAAGTGAATAGTCTTTAACCAGTGGATAAGTAGGTAGGTATTTAATTAACGTCGCCCTGGAGCAACACACCAGACTATTGGCGACCAACAAGTGAATAGGATATAATTGAAGTAACGTTTAAAAGATAATTATTGTAACACGACTGAGATGTGAGCTTTCTGCCTTGCACTTCAATGCTGCTTTATATTTTTGACTAATTCTATTTCATTTGGTTGGAAGAGCAATGAATTAGCAACCGGAGGGTTGCGATTTCGAAACTCGGTCCAACCAAAGACCTTCGTGTTCATGGGGCTGGTGCACGTCAAATCTATCGTGACCTCAAATATCCTCACGTTGGTGTGGTGTGGAAGTTTGGATAGTGGGGTGCCAGCTCAGATGTTGCCTCGTCATCTAACCGTGGTTCAAAATTACGTGGTGTTGTCCTCTGTTCTTTCCCTTTGGGATTGATCCCGGACCGCCACCAATAGCTCGTTGTGTCACTCCAGTGCCTACGTTAATTAACTACATACCTTCTATTTGCTTTGGAGTTATGAAATATGCATATCGATGCCTAGATTAATGAAAAAGAAATAATTCATAATAAACGAAATATAGGATTTAAATAAGGTATAAAACGTGAGTAACAACACTGTCATCAATAAATATAAGCAATTAATAAGCTTGAGCGTAGATGCTCTTCGTGGGTCTGCTAGTTTTGCAATAACGTTTTAAGTTAGTTGTTTCACACAGATATTGAAGTACATGTGCTCACATTTTCTACAGTAATTCGAGGTAAATAAAAAATAATTAACGATAAATATGTGTGTTATAAACGCAAATGAATCCGAGTGTTATTCGAGATTTAGAAAATTTGTAATTTTTTTTAACTGTTGTACTGTCAGATTTATTTCAAATGCAATAAAATTGTTTTACTTCATTCGTATTTTTTAAACTTTTCTGTAACTAACCAATATAAATAGATAGCATATATATAATATTATTAGCTAATATTTAAGAATTACTTTAATGCAAATTAAATTTTGTTTACATAAAGAGAAAAGGGAAAACAGAGTACGCTTATAGTAATTTAAAAACCATTCATTTGCATTCAATTACTAAAATTAATTATAATTGTTTTAAAGTTCTTAATTATTGTATTACATATATTATTCATTTTACTGGTTAATTATAAAAATTAATTTACACTTTTGAAATAAAAATATCTACATGTACTTAGAAATCACAGAATTATAATCAAGGGCCTTTTCAGCTTGCTTGCGGCTAAGAAATCAAACTGAAGTGATCCGACACAGAATGCAGGTGTACTCACGTAAAATATGGGCATCGTTTTCAAATTCTTAAACGAATTTCCAGATTTTTATCTAAGTTTTCCAGAAACGTTTCGTGGCCGTGGTAGCCCAGTTGGTAAAGTCTCGGATTAGCAACCCGAAGGTCGCGAGTTCGAAACTGGATCCAACAAAAACCTTCGTGTATTCGTGGGGGCTGATGCAAGTTAAATCTACAGTGGCCTCAAACTGTCCTTACGTTAACGTGGTGTGGAAGTTTGGTGGTAATGGTAATTAATTAACGTCGCACTAGAGCAATACAACGGGCTATTGACGATGGTCCGGCACCAACCCCGGGAAAGATCCGAGGACAACACCACGTAATTTTGAACCACGGTCAGATGACAAGGCAACACCTGAGCTGGCACCCCATTCTCCAAACTTTCACACCATGCCAACGTGAGGACATATGATGCCAAGACAAATTAAACGTGCACCAGCCCCCTTTGTACACGACGGCCTTTTGGTTGGATTCGAATTCGCAACCCTCCGGTTCTCAGTCCGTTATTCTTCCAACCGGGCTACCGTGGCCCTTATTTCATTTAGAGTGGCATTTACTAAATATCTTGAAGTCCATGATAGAGTACTGAAGAAAATGATACCGGTCCATAGCCAAATTGGCGAATAAAATGTTCGTCGTCAAACGGCTATTTGGATAAGCCTACGACGGGCTACGAGCATGCTCCAAAACTATTGCCCCATTTGGTCGTGTTCTTGAGTCTAACAAATCCATTTGTGGAATATGGAGGCTATATCATTATAAATGGATTGAAATAAAATATGAAATGTGAGTAATGATACTTTGACATCAATAGCTGTAAGCAATTAAAAACATTTAACACATGCTATACATGCGTCTGCTAGTATTAAAAATATTTGTGACCTGAACTCTTCATTCTCTCATTGAATTCAAATTTAACGGCAATAATAATTTTTCTACTGTAAATGTAAAAAGTAAGGCCGAGAAAAACACGACAAAATGCTCCTTGCTATTAAAATCGATTTGTGGTTACTGATTACTTTTCCTCATTGGTAACGAGAGTGAATGATCTAGAAGTGTTCTTGAGGAAAAGTTTCAAATCACGTTTGACGAAGTTTCACAGTTACTGATAACTCTCCGTATTGATTTCAAACAATAGAATATTTTAGTAAATGATTGATTACTTTAGATTACGGTTATATTGTTGTAGAAGCTATTCGGAATCAAGTAAGTCAAATTTATTTTTCTCTAATTTTACATATGCATTTTAACTTACTTATCCTGTTGTTTTTACTTAGTCCCTTGTGTTTTGTAACTACGAAAGTGACTTGATTGAAATCTACCCAGGGTATATATTGTTATGTTTCTCAATTTTAAAAATTGAATAATTCTGAACTTAAATGTTGCTTGTCATAACGAAACTTTTATGAAATAGTAATAGAATAATTTTTAATTACTAATACCACAAAAGAATACAGAGGCTGTTCGGACATTTTTTGAACGATTTTGATGAGCTGTAAAAAAATTGTATGCTACGAAAGAATTTTATTTTCACAGCAGTTGAATAGTTAAAGTATAACTTATCGTCTGTTAACTCAGAGTTTTGTTTACTTTCAAAATGATGCTTTTAAATAAGCAATGGATGGAAGGCTATGTTTCCTCTCTTTTCGAAGAGAATTATGCTTATTCAATTATTCAAAAACGCTGTAAAAGTCATGGTTTTTCGATATCTAAAGGTACGATAAGTAATATTATTAATGAGAAAGGAAACAGCGGAAAAGTGGAAAAATATATCCAAAAAAGAAAAATTTCGGAGAATATTTGTAAGGTAAGATCTTTAATTTTAAAAGAGAATCCGCCAAGTCAAAGGACTATAGCAAAGTGAACGTGAGAACTTTCTCTAACAGATTTATGATTGTTGCCGGTTTTGCATATAATGGAAAATTAAAAGTAAACAGAAGGGGAAAAATGTAAAAATCAACTCCCACATATTATCAAGACCATATTTTATCCCCAATATTAAAAAAAGAAATACCATATCTTTACCCACAGTGCCAACAATCAGTAGAATTGCTTCAGGGTAAAGCAAGCAGCCACACATCTAAATCGACTATTAAATTCTTGGAAAAAATGGAACAAGAATCTGGTATCAAGTCCCTTTACTGATATTCCTGCTAAATCTCCAGATGTTTCACCCATGGACTTTTGTGTTTTGGACTTTTAAAAAGGGCATTATCGAAACGTCGACCGAAAACCATTCAAGGACTGGAAAACTGTAGAACAAGAATGGGACAAAATACCACTGTCGATACTACAAAAGTCATTATTATTATGGAAATTAAGGTGTAGAAAGCTAGTTAACAATAAGGGCTATCAAATGGAACATTTAAAATACAAAAATTTCATGTAAAAAATCGAGCTTCAGTCCATTAAAATCGTTCAAAAAATGTCAGAACAGCCTCTGTATACTCTATAGTAATATAGACACAACTATAGGCCTATAATAACTATAGGGTTTGCTTGTCAAATAAGATTTACACAAACATACTGCAGATGTAATGTCTTGAAAAGTTTGCTGAAAATTAAAGCTTAAGGTTATTAAAATTTGAATGCACAATGGGGAGACATTAAGCTACGGAATTGAATGTAAAAAAAATGAATGTACATTCAAGTATATGACATTTTTCTCTTAATTTCAGCCAGTTTCTAATTTTCTTCAACCAAAGTGACGAAGAAAAACATCGAAAAAAAACCTAATTTATTATAAGCACATTCAAAATTTAAGTTTATCTAAACTTAAAAATTTCATTCAGAAAAATATAAGCTCAAAGCATTTGTTCAAAGGCAATCATGTACCTCTGAGTGGACCCTCTTGTACCTTTGAACACACTATTATTTCAATTTTTAGGTGGCCGCGGTAACCTGGTTGGAAGAGTAACGGACTAACAACCGGAGGGTTGCGAATTCGAATCCGACCAAAGACCGTAGTATACAAAGGGGGCTGGTGCACGATAAATCTGTCGTGGCCTCAAATGTCCTCACGTTGGCGTGGTGTGGAAGTTTGGTGCCAGCTCAGGTGTGACCTCGTCATCTGACCATGGTTCAAAATTACGTGGTGTTATCCTCGATCTTTCCCGTCTGGGATTGATCCCGGACCGTCCTCAATTGCCCGTTGCTTTGCTCCAGTGCGACGTTAATTAAAATATACTTTCCTTTCCTTTTCAATTTTTAGGGAAATAACTAAACAACTTCATTAAAGGCATACGTAAATATTCTATATTTGATATTATTAATAATTAAATTTTAATAGAGAGATAAAATACAGTACCAAGTTGTAATAATTTAAACAAAACGTGCTTTTAAATTAATTTAACATTGTATTTGCTGTTGCAAAAATTAACTGTGCTTTCTGTCCCTTTGATGTGCCATATTTAAACAGTTTTAGAAGCTTTACTGTTTTTCATTACCTGAAATATTTCCTCAAAATAATAAACTTAGAACAGTTTTCAAAGGTACTTGACCGACTTGTGCTCATAGGTACATGAGGTTTCACATTTTGAAATTATTGGTAAATTCAACGTATTGTTCCGTGAAACATAAAAGTAAATATACACAAATACTCACAATAAAGAGCTTTACCTGGTATTATAATTTAATTTCAAGAAAACGGTATTCAAAAATTATTACAAATAAATAACCTTAGCGAGAGAAGGTTAGGCTTAGTAGTTCAAAATTACTCTCCAGACACCACTAACACTTCTTAACACTTTAGTGCAAAAACAGTGCTCTCTACAACTATACCAAAAGAAGTTATCGTTTATGACACCAGAGGACATCAAGAGCTACCAAACGGAAATCATGATACCAACAGTCTCCTCTTCAGTTTTAAATAGGGCCGCGGTAGCCGGTTGGGGGGGGGGATTTCAATTAACGTCACACTGGAGCAACACAATGGGCTATTGGTGACGGTCCGGGATCAATCCCAAAGGGAAAGATCCGAGGACAACACCACGTAATTTTGAACCACGGTCAGATGACGAGGCAACACCTGAGCTGGCACCCCACTCTCCAAACGGTAGCCGGTTGGAAGAGCAGAGGATTAGCAATCGGAGGGTTGCGAGTTCGTATCCAACCAAAGACAGTCGTGTACAAGGGGGCTGGTGCACGTTAAATTTGTCGTGGCCTCAAATGTCCTCACGTTGGAGTGGTGTGAAAGTTTGGAGAGTGCGATGCCAGCTCAGGTGTGAATTCGTCATCTGACCGTGGTTCAAAATTACGTGGTGTTCTCCTCGGATCTTTCCCTTCCGACCGTCCCGGATTCCGTCGAACTGATCCCGGACCGTCACCAATAGCCCGTTGTGTTGCTCGAGTGCGACGTTAATTAAATACCTAACCACTGTTTCAAACATGCTATTTTATTATACCTTGCGAAAACGGTATGTAGAGACCCGTCACAATTTTTCAAAGAAGTAGGTAGCTATTTTAATTAAAGTGGAACTGAAACAACACGACGGGCTATTGGTGACGGTCCGGGATCAAACCCGAAAGGAAAGATCCGAGGACAACATCACGTAATTTTGAACCGCTGTCAGATGACAAGGTTACACCTGAGCTGGTACCACACTATCCAAACTTGCACACCACACCAACGTGACATTTGAGGCCACGACAGATTTAAAGTGCACCAGTCCCCTTTGAACACGACAGTCTTTGGTTGGATTCGAACTCGCAACCCTTCGTTCGCTAATCCGTTACTCTACCAACCGGGCTACCACGGCCTTGATTTTTCAAAGATTTTGGTATTTTCAATTAACGTCACACTGGAGCAACACAACGGGCTATTGGTGACGGTCCGGGATCAATCCCAAAGGGAAAGATCCGAGGACAACACCACGTAATTTTGAACCACGGTCAGATGACGAGGCAACGCCTGAGCTGGCACCCCACTCTCCAAACTTCCACACCCAATCCCAAAGGGAAAGGTCCGAGGACAACACCACGTAATTTTGAACCACGGTCAGATGACTGATTTTTCAAAGAACATTGTCGCGATGAGACAAGTAATTTCCAATTACTGGTGGAATCTTTCAAACACGCAGTAAAAGAGTTTCACCCAATTAATTTATGTTATTTTAGATAAGCATTCATAGCATATTATACTGATAACCATTCGAAATTTGAATACTATGTTATTGTTTGTTAATAATTTGTGTACTTAGGTATACATAATTTTTTTATTGTCCACTAAAATACGTAAATTGAAATTTTCAACCGATTATAATGAATATTTCTACGATTTGCAAAAGAAAGTGAGCATTTAAAAAGCTGTATTTTCAACATCAAAATTTTCATATTGGCGATTAATATGATCAAATTAATTTAATTTAGAATAGGAAACACCGAAAAACTTTTTGGAAACAACTAAAAATTGGTATACAGTAGAATTGAATGTTTTTATGGGTTTTGAAAATTCCCAAAATCAATTGAAAAACCTTCAAAAGGATTCTTGAAGTATTTTAATTGTATTTCAGATTACAATGGAACCTATAGATCTTTCTTATGATGTCTTTGAAAATGATGAAACTAGATCAGATCTTTGTCCTATTATTCTTATACACGGATTATTTTGGAATAAATTCATGATGATTGAAGTTGCACAAGAACTGACCCGAAAGACAAAAAGAAAGGTATAGTAGTTTTAGTATTTTTTAGAAAATTTAACAAAATAAACACAATTTTAACACTTTCTAAAATTTATGATTTCATGAAAAGTAGATGATCTCTTCATTCCTGGAGAACCAATTTAGGAAATAAGAACAAATTCGAGAAACTCCCCTAAGAACTTTAGGATTGAAATAATAAAACTTTTTCTACCCGAAAAACGTTATACAACAGATTTGTTTTATAGAAACCCTCGATTAAACGATCTCATATAACCAAAGGAGAGAGCTAAATCAGTTCTATAAGTGTAATGGCTATTTAATGATCGATATGACGATCGCGAGGAAAAATGAAAACCTCGTTACAGCGATCTTCAGTTGTCGATGTCTCTTGATTCGTTAGGCGATAGATTTCGTTGATTCATGAGGAATTTTTAGGCGTGATTTGGCTATTTTCGGGTCTCGCCGTATCACCAAATGACTGTTTCCTCGGGATTTTCCATGTCATTTCAGTTGAGACCAGACAATTGCTTGCAACGTAGCTAGCGATGCCTCCTCTATACTGTTCAGCGTTGTCCATTGAGACAAAAGAAATCCTAGTTGATTGGGTTTAATGGTGCAAGGCCATGGACAAGCTGCGCCAAAGAAAGCGTCGATGAAAACATCTTTTCAAAACGGAGATTGTCAAACTGTGTAACATACCTAAAAGTGCTCTTTATACCAGTGTTTGTGAGGCTGGTGCGTATTAAATCTGTCGTGGCCTCAAACGTCCTCACGTTGGAGTGTTGTGGAAGCTTATAGTGAGGCGCCCGATCATGCGTTGACTTCGTCATCTTACCTTTGTTGAAAATTCCGAGGTGTTGTCCTTTCCCTTCGGGGTTGTTCCCGAATCGTTGGCAATAGTTGCTCCAGTGCGATGTTAATTCAACTATCTACCTACCATTACATCATAGCAAGCAACTTGGACACAATATTTCAAGCAGCAGATGTGCCGCCAAACAGGATGCAGAGCAGGAAAGGAAATACCCTCTTTTAGAATGGCTGAAGAATATCCTCTCGAAAACATCCACATTGATGGAAACATTTTGAAGGAAATTTGTTTAAAGGAGCGTTTTACTTCTGAAATTACAAAATTTTATAAGGTGTGACAATCTGCATTATCTTTTGCACCTCTTCCCATCATAAAAAAAAAAACGGTTAGTAGGTAGGTAGTAAATTAACGTCGCACTGGAGCAACACAGCGGGGACAATCATGAAGGGAAATATCTGAACACAACACCTCGTAATTTTGGTCAAATGATGGATCAACGCCTGAACTGGCACCCCACTCTCCACACCATGCCAACGTGAGGACATTTAAAGTGCACCACGATCTTTGGTTGGACCGAGTTTTGACCTCCAGTTGCTAATTCGTTATTCTTCTATCTCGGCTACCACGCCCCCCCAAAGGAAGATGAATGTTTTCTTACAACGTCTCTGGAGCGAAGGACTCTCAGGGTCCTTACAGCAATACATTTATTCATCTGCACCCTAATATTCTAACCTTTGGAGGCAATGTCCTCATTATTACTCACTATCCTCATGGGGACATGCTGAACAAATAAGATTCCTAACCACTAAACGTTCGGTAATTTACTTTTCTCATGAAGGAGGAAGCATAGTAGAAAATCTACATTTTCCTCTATGTAGAAACTAAATAACCGAAAGTGCAACTTTTGAATACAGTATAGAAGTTCTAATAACCCTCGAGTAGTTAAACAATGACTAGAGTGAGAAGAAAAACAAATTAACTTGAGGGGTGTTCACAGGCAAATATCCGTTCTGCAACCTGCAGCCTTATCTGCAAAACTTCTAACCCATTTTGACTTCCTTCGACTAAAATCTAATATTCTTTCAACCAATAGATATGGGTATTTAGTCATATTGTAATGGGGCATAAAAGCAATGCTACACTACTCAGAAATTTCATGATGCTAAGAGGGTTACGAAGAAAAAAGGATGAGCTTGCTCACTAATGTTTTCTTCGTGTATATATGAACTGTAAACTTAAATTAGAAATGTAACTTCACAGTACTGAACGGATTTGTTTTATAAAGGGCTGTTTTTCTACAAAACTGTTTTATTTCACGAGTAACGATTGGGTGCTGCCACTAGACGTGCACAAATACATTTAATTTTGATTGGACTTCTTAGCTTGAAATTTTTTTAGATAAAACTTATGCCATGTCTTGTCATAAGAATGGTCTCAAGTATGCATAAATACGAATTATAGCTTTTACAGGTTTCGTTTCAGCACTATTAATAACAATACATGTGCTTAGCAGTTATTTGTTTATTGTCGAATGGCACTAATGGATGTAAAAATATAAAATCAAGTTACGGATTCATTTGCCCAATTTGGCAGCTTAGTTTAAATGTGATTTGAGCTATGGAGTTGCTTGAAATTGTTAAAACTACACGGAGGAGCTCGCCGCTCTAATAAAATTCTTCAACAATCTGATTATAGAAAGCAATGAGGAATCTGGGTGATAGAAATCAGCGCAGAAAAGAAAATATGAGTGAAAATAGGTTTTTAATGTAAAAAATGTTGAATCGCCTTTGAACCAACATGACTGAGGTGTGCTTTGTGCCATCGCCTCTCAAGATGATCTTGGAGGTTTTTAGAATCTTAGAGTTGGTGCAATCGTAGATGGGTGCGGTAGCGCTGAAAATCCCTCAGTATCATATCTTTTATGTATCCCGTCTGTAAATTCTTAAACTAGCTTTATTATTGGAATGTAAATTTTTATGATAATATAAGATTATTTTTTATAAAGTGGTCTTTTTTATCGTCGATATGGTACAGAGGGTAAAGACAATTAGAAATCCTCATAGGAATAACATTGCGTATTTGTACGATCAATGTCAGACCAATTCACACTAAATTTGGTACATTCATCTTGTAGAATTCTACGGGACACATAAGCTATATATTAACCCTTTCGATTTGTCCTGCGTTTGCAGGGGGGCTAAAAACAATTCGAAATCTCCATAGAAATAATATTGATGAATTATAAACAATTCAACCCAAGAAACGCCGGGTAATTCAGCTAGTAGATATAGTAATTAAGAACGTCTAGCGCAGATGTTATATGCGAGTCTGCTAGTTGTTATAATAAAGCTAAACCATATCCAATTGTTTCCAGGTATTCAGTCTAGACTTGAGAAATCATGGTGAAAGTCCGGCAAGTGTAAACTGTGACATTTTTCTGATGATAGAAGATGTTAAAAAATTCATATGCGATAAGGGCCTGTCAAAAGTGACTTTTGTATGTCACAGTTTTTCAACTACAATCGCCTATTTGATAACCTTGGAACAAGTAAGCATTTAACATATTTATTTTAAAAAGTTGTACAATATCCTAGATGACAAATTTGATGATTTCTGTATAAAAAGTAATGAATTCTTATTACATCGCAGATAAGGAAATGTTTGTTATTAGGTTGATGTAAAAGTTCGTCTCGTTTTTTTGACAAAAAAAATCGAAGAAAATTTTATGTACTAAAAATTACATTTAATCAATATAGTATGTGCCGTTCTGTTCAATGATCTTTCTCCATCTCTTCGGTAGCTGCATAACCCCGCGCTCATAGAAGTTCTGAGGTTTCTGGCTAAAGAATTGATCCAGGTGACGAAACTTTCTGAACCACTACGGCACGTGGAATCGTCAATGGCACCACTTATACACAACACATATCTTCTTTTGCGTCTGCGAAGAATTCTTGCCTTTTCGGAAATAAAAAAACCATAATATGTCGATAATGCTCTTTATTTTCTGGCATTTTTAATTCTTAACAAAATTTAAAAAACACAACCAAATAACGCAATTCTTTTCCCAAGTACTCGCAGAAATTCCTTCTTTCAAACAAAATCAAAACTTTACACGTATAAAGTAGATAACACTTCGGTTTTGCGATGCAATGCCATCTAGCGCCAAAAAAGGGACGAACTTTTGCATCAACCCAATCGTAAAAATGTAAATCTAAAATCTAAAGAATGATATTTTGGGGCGGAATCGCTGTCCTAAGATATCTGAAGGGTAAATCACGTGGGCTTACGAATTGACAAAGCCGATTGACGGTCGAATTGCTGACTAGTGTTTTTGATCACGGTAGGTAACTACTTTAACCAATCAATAATTTAGGATTCATACTTTTACCCTCAACCACAGAGACGTAACTAGAGGGAGGGGGCAGACCGGGCATCTGCTCCGGGCTGCGGATTGTGGGGGCGCTAAATTGGCCGAATATTTTTTTTTACCATAAATATTTATGTATGATAAAAAATGAAGAGGAAAAACTTAGTAGACTACCAAAACCAAAAACTATAAAAGGAGCTAAATGCAGAATGTGTGAAGAAATAGCAGGAAAGCTTAACCTAGATCCTCTTTTTAAAGAAGTACGGAGGACGAAGAAGCGGATGTTTGATGAGAAGGGCGAAGTTGAAAGCTATGAATTCTCAGAAGAAAAAAAAGTTCAGATTATTGATTATACAAATAATAGATCGGATTTTGAATGAACTGAGGCAAAGGTTTCAAGTCATTCAAAACATGAATAGTTTATTTGGTTTCCTCAATGGAGCTCGGATTGAAACAATGGAGAGAAATGGAAGAACCAGGCACTTGGGGGAGTTAGCTATCACATATAAAGAAGACAGACAAGGACTAGGTGGCGATAGAAGTGGAGAGTTTCAAGTATCATGCCTTGGATTTAAGCCCTAATATGAAAACGACTACACCATCAGGTCTTGTGACGTTAATATACAAGAACGGACTTGAAGACGCGTCCACCAACATAACGACAGCGTTGAGAATTTTCCTCACAATACCAGTCTCAGTCGCATCAAATGAAAGGAGTTTTAGCAAACTAAAGATCATAAAAATTACCTCAGAAACTTAACAGGACAACAACGACTAACCAACCTGAGCATCATGTCAATAGAGCCAAGTTAGTTTCAAAGCTATCTTTTGAGGACATTGTAAAAATGTTTGCAGCCGAAAAAGCCCGTAAAGTTAAGTTTTAGTTCAAACTTTCTGTGTTTAAATTAGCTTTTTTCACATTTTGTCAATGGATTAAGAGATTGTGAAAAATGTCTAAGTAACTCAAGATAATAACTTGAATAAAATCTGTTATTATTAATTCATGTTCCACAGTTTTCCAAAATCCTTGAATAGTTTTCGGTCGACGTTTCGATAATTCTCTTTTTAAAAGTCCATGGGTGAGACATCTGGAGATTTAGCAGGAATATCAGTAAAGGGTATTTATTCCACGAATTTAATAGTGGATTTAGATGCGTGGCTACTTGCTTTATCCTGATGCAGTTCTACTGATTGTTGGCACTTTGGGTAAAGATATAGTGTTTCTTTTTCGAATATTGGGGATAAAATAGGGTCTTGATCAAATCTCTTGGAGAAAGTTCTTACGTTAAAGTTACAAAGTTGAACCACGTTTTAAGATTTTTCTCCTCTTTTATGATAATAAATTGTTCTTTTTTATTGCAATCTTTTAAATACACCCACGCCTCGTCTATTGTCACAACATTTTTCCATCTTTCTCCAGCTAAATGCTTCTCATACAGAATTCTACAGCGAGTTCTGCTTTCTGCAATATGTCGTGGAGATAGACGATGAACATTGTAATTTTTGGCCTTTTTAAGATTCAAATCACTGTTAATTATTTTATTTACAGTTCAAACTGAACTTTTAATGACTTTGTAATAGTTCTTTGACTTGGCGGATTCTCTTTTAAAATTAAAGATCTTACCTTACAAATATTCTCAGAAATTCTTTTCTTTTTTGGATACGTATTTGGAAGTATTTTTCTACTTTTACGCGTTTATTCCTTTCTCATTAATAATATTACTTATCGTACCTTTAGATATAGAAAAACATAACTTTTACAGTGTTTTTGAGTAATTGAATAAGCATAATTCTCTTCGGAAAGTGCGGAAACATAGCCTTCCATCCATTGCTTATTTAAAAGCGCCATTTTGATAGTAAACTAAACTCTGAGTTTGCAGGCGATAAGTTATACTTTAACTACACTGCTGGCCACCCAAATTGCAACACCAAGAAAGACAAGAGATATCACAACAAAATTTATTTTGTAGATAACATGTTGACCAAGTATCAAATGATTAAATTTATAGACTTCTGTGAAGTGTGGTTCCTGCCAAAATCAGTAGCCAGAGTAGCCGCCATTGTTGGAGATACCGCTGCCACACGCCTCGGCATTGATTCAAAGAGACTTTGGATGTGTTCTTGGGGTACAGCAGACCAAGCAGCTTCCACACGTTGCCAAAGTTGATCTGGTGTGGCAGCTGGTGATGTATTTTGGGTCAATCGTTGAGCAACCATGGACCACATGTTTTCTATCGGCGAAAGATCCGGAGAGCGAGCTGGCCAGGGAAGCAATTCAATCTGGCGATTGACGAAAAACCCTTGGACAATGCGTGCCACGTGTGGTCGCGCATTATCCTGTTGAAATATGGCTGTGGGCAAGCCCTGAAGGTAAGGAAGAACAACTGGCTCCAACACCTCGGAGATGTAGCGCTGGCTGTTTAAAGTACCGGCAATGCGTACTAGAGGAGTGCGAGAGTGATATCCAATACCGCCCCATACCATAATACCTGGTGCAGGACCAGTGTGGCGGTGCATAACGCAGCTGTTCAGCATCCTCTCTCCACGGTGTCTCCAGACTCGAATCCGACCATCGTGGTGTTGCAGACAGAAGCGTGACTCGTCAGTAAAGACAATTTCATTCCATTCTGCCGTCCACATCCTTCTTTCATCGCACCATTGGCGGCGGAAACGTCTGTGGTTCTGCGTCAAGGGTAGACGAAGCAATGGACGTCTTGCGGACAGACCACTCTGCTGTAAACGGCGTCGAATGGTACGCGCAGACACTGGATGATGCGGTACAGACTGAATGTGCTGTGCTATGGTTCGTGATGTGGCTGAGCGATCCGTCACTGCCATACGCACAATATGCCTGTCATCACGTGAAGTGGTGCACTGAGGTGGATGCGATCGAACACGTCGGTCCGTCGTACCCTCCTGCATCCAACGATCACATATCCGCATTACAGTTGTTTGGTTTCGTCCAACACGACTACCGATTTCCCTGAAAGATAATCCACAATCTCGGTAGGCCACTATCCTTCCTCTGTCGAACTCGGATACTTGATCAAAAGATGATCGCTGTTTTCTACGAGGCATAATTGATCGTTTTTTTGAAAAAACCACAAGAAAAACACAATTGCCGTACTTGAAATCGTCAAAATCTCCAAGCCTTAAATAGCGCTTTGAAGTGGCGCCACAGGCGCGCGTGATGTGCGTCTGCGCTGAAATTCTAATCATTTGCATATCTCACCTCCGCTAATGCATGTTGTAAATTTCATATTATTTGCATGCTTCCTTCAGGGTGTTGCATTTACGGTGGCCAGCAGTGTATTTAACTGCTGCGAAAATAAAATTATTTTGTAACATACAATTTTTTTACAGCTCATCAAAATCATTCAAAAAATGTCCGAACAGCCTCTGTATTTATCATAATTAAATATCCTATTCTAAAGCAACAGTCTGTTGATTTTGATGCAGCCCACACATATCCCGATATCATTTGATAAAACCTTTTAATTTCATTTGCAGCGATTATAAGTATGAAAGAATGTACCAAACATGCTACTCTTAGATTATTTGTCAATGAAATATCTTAGAATTAATGAGGTATTTTATCTTGTATTAGAAATGAAATTGCTGTAAATTAATCTATTTACTTTTGAAATCAAGCATTTACCATTTAAGTTTAATAAAAAGATTTGGACTAGAGGAATTAATGTGTAGTGGTGATATCAGGGAGAGTTTTGGTTTGGTTGGTCGGTGGGGGGGTGGCGCCAAGGCGAGTTCTTGCCCCGGGTGGAAACTAACCTAATTACGTGTCTCTGCTCAACCACGTAACATATCTTCAAACCGAGCAACTGGAAGAAATAACATGAAGCTGCGGGCACATGCTTCGTCCATTTCATTATAAGGTCGATGGATGAATAGGTGTGACGAATCTACGTGCCATCACCCACAGCTGTGGCAGTTTTCTTAGCACTGCATCTCTCAGCCGGCGAAGATCATCGAGATAGTACTCCTTATAAATTGTTTGACCAGGAGGAGCATACTCGTGCTGGATACCTTCAAAATAAAAAATAGCAGTTAACATATATAGTTTTTATGTCATTTGCGACTTTGTTGCGCCTTCTTCAAGGGAAGAATTAGACGTCTTCTATTACGAAGACTTCTTAATCATCTGAATAGTTTCTGCGGACGAATTTTCAAGTTAACGTAAAAAGTGATGCAAATTTGCTGCTCTACTCACTCGATCATTGCGCATGCGACGGTCTCACAGAAGATAAGCTCACTCAAGGGCGTCTAGCACCCAATGGCTGAATCCAAAGGGTTTGTGACTTTTCATGCATGTGCATCAATGTCTCCTCTCCTAGGCTGCCCAGTTACATTAATGTCTCACAAACCGTTATCGTCATATTAGGAATAACTGGTATACTTTCCGGACAGACCACGTATATGTGAAAATGGACGATGACAAAAGTCCTTAGTTTCATATATTTCTTCATGAATACATAATTGTATATGTATTCATGATTTTTGTTGCGAATCTTTGTCCACAAATAAGATACCATTGGAAACGGAAACATTAGTATCCTATCTTTGGTATCTTTCGTTTCGAAAGTGTGTACCTCGTATGTATTAAAACAATTTTTTATGATATAATTTATCCGACTTTTTTATGTAATCACGAATGTTTTCAGCCCGATATTGTGGAGAAGTTGGTTTTGGTAGACTGCTCACCATTCCACGAATGCAATGAAAGAGTTCTCACCAATCATATTCGTCCTCCGTTAATGGTACAGAAAAGACTACTGAATACTTTGGATCCTAGTATGACCTTAAGGGAAGCTAAAGCAAAACTCTACAGACTAGCGGAAGCTGGAGACATTAGGGTAAAGATATGTATTCTTTTGCTTATTAAAAATAAGGATTTAGACTCATTAAAAATGGGTTGAGCTACTGATTGTTGTGGAATGACGTCAAATGCATTCTTTTTTGTCAAAAGTAACGTCGAAATAAATAGGTAAACAGTGTAAGATTACTAACTAAAAGAAGTAATCTTAAGTCGCAAACCTTAGTAGCTAAAAAAGTAGTAGTAAAAATTAAAATATAACTAATAAAGATTAAAAATATGTGAAAAAGTCAACAGCTCTTTTGGAGGAGCAAGCCGTTCACCATCAGGACAGAAGTAAGCAATAAGAGAAAAACGCGAGTTTAAATATTGTTTTAATCCTAGATAATGTTGCCACAATTAGTTTTTAAATTAAGGTTGTTGAAACTAGTGCTTTCTCGAATTTGCACGTGGCTTGGAAGGGCTTAATTAAAAAAGTTAGTTGTGGCAACACTGTTCTAGAATAACAAATAAACGTTTTTTTAATTAAAAAAATAGCTTTTTTTGGCATGGAGTGTATATTATTTTTAAAATTCATAACTCGAAATGTTTGCTATTCGGGGAATATTAGCTTTGACTTTGAGAACTTAGATGCTTCTGGCAGTGCCTGATCCAGTGGTCAGGTATATTATAAATCCCAGTTAGCTAGTCAAGATTGCTCAATGTTCATTTGCTACAAACACACTTCCTGGGTCTGGAGAGTTAGGAGATGGAGTTAAGGTGTCAGCTGTTTTCTTCGAAAAATAGTCAGAAAATTCGTTGCCGTGAGGTAGCCAGAGATGTAATACATTTGAGAATCCAGAATTTCCATGAGCAGCTTGGTTATCACTGGAAATAAGCTCTTCAGTTCATAGGGAGTGTAGTATTGATCAACACACCCATTATTACTTACAATTTCTAATACGTTCATCCGGTCAGGAAATCAGCACGTTTTAAGATACTCGAGAAGTTCCTTAGATTCAATACCACTGCTCTACGTAGTTTCAAGAAATTAAGTCACACCAAAGGTCAGTTTCCAATATACTGACTGAATGGACTCAATGCAGTGGCAGATCACCCACTTAACATTTTTCAGAAAATTTTCATTTAAACCCCACTCAATGTTTATTTATAATTATTTATCGTTTATAAGAATTTAGTCTGTGGTTGATTGTTAGTTGTTTTAAGGCGCAAGGGCTATATTTGGCCAAGTTGCAGCAAATACTAGACAGACAACTTCAAGTAAAAAAATGCAGTGAAAGGGAAAAAGAGGGATTGGGGAAACAGAGTAGTGGATGAAAGCAGATCAAGATCGCTTGGTATCCTGGGTGCGCAACACCAGTGTTTGCTAAAGACAGCTAACCCCGTATGAAAAGGAAAGATCACTCGAGTACCTCGGGTCCGTGAAGCCCGTATACACTTAAAGGAGATGATTGTGCCCGAGGGCTAGTCATGATTTTATAATAAAGTTTTCTAAATATCAAAATCTAACATCCTCTTCAGATCAACAAACTGGAGCAACACAACGGGGAGAGAAGTGCGCCTATTTTCTCAAAATAACTTGATCCGCCACTGACTGAATGGATTTTTTTAAAAAATCCAATGATATTTTCACCAAAGCAAACTGCATTTGAAGTTTCCAATGCTTAGATTATTTGGTTATTGTATTTAAATAAAATTTCAAAGAAAAAAATAGCGAAATGAAAATTTAATTCAATGTTGAAGAGTGGCTTAGAAATTCCATTAATTTAAATTTTCAGCAAGAAAAGATTATAAAGAAGGCTGCATATGAGCTCATCAAGGTGAAAGGAGTCTTCAAATACAAAGTAGATCTTGATTTCTTACTTAAGCGATATGAGGAGAAAGCTTTTAATCCAGAACCAAGAGGATCGACTAATCATGAAATACTTATTATTTCTTGTCCCTATTCCATAGGGGCCTCGTAAGTAAATCCATCTTTAATCTCTAATATATTTCTCTTGGTGTTGCTTAAAAAAGGCTTAATTTGAATTAGTTGTTTGGTAACGACTAGATTGAATGAATCACATGATTAATCATGATATTGCTCTGGCGAATAAAATCAGTCGACAGAAAGTAACACTTTTAATAATTTGTTTTCATTCAAATAAAAAAAAAACCCAAATGAATCCGAAATACGTATTTTGACAATTGATTCAAGTCGAGTTGTCAAGGTAGGTACTTAGTTGAATTAAAGTCGCACTGGAGCAATACAAAGTGCTACTGGCGATGGTCCGGGATCAATTCCGAAGGGAAAGATCTGAGAACATATTGTAATTTTGTTCAATGATCAGATGACTAGATTAACAAGTGAGCTGGCCAACCCACTCCAAGTATCCACATCACATCAAAGTGATTGCTTTGTCAAGTGTTACTTTTATATGTAAGGTGGTTGACACATAAGGCGACCAGGTGGGAGAATACATTTCTACTGCTACTGTCGCATGGGGTAGTACTGTTCACTAAATCACGCGACGATCAACCACCCGCGACTTATAACAAATCGAGCCACCCATTGTTTTTTAGGTGGGTGACTGAGCAGCATGCCCCGGGTTCGCCTTTTGTTCCCTGGGAAGAAAAACGGATAAACCGCTCCGAACGTAAAAAGCGTGTTCTGGGTCGTGTTTCACAAGTCGCCCCGTATAATTAATTAGCAAACTAATCTTTAGACGAAAGTCGTGAAATTGTTATTTAAATTGATAGCTTTGATTTATAAAGTAACACTCAAATGTTTTAAGGCTGTGGTACATCGTGTTCCACCTTTAACGAGTGATGAGAACCAATGTGCTCAGCCATCTTCGAGGGGTGAGGAGAAGGGTGGCGAGCGAGACCCCTAGTTGTTAGTAATTGATCGTTTTATGGTTAGAAGTAGTTTCAACTAAAATATAAAAAATATATCAGCATGTGTTTTAACTCTTGTTTGATTCTTGAAACGGTTTTTGTTTATTTGATACATTACATCTAAGAATGTCATGAATTAAGTCTAGTATATTTCATATGTAGGGAGACAACTTATGAAGAAGTTTGCAAAGACAACCCAAATACAAAATTGGTCGAAATAGAAGATACCACACATCTTCTCATGTACGAGGAAACAAATAAGTTTACAGATTTGGTGGCAGATTTTCTTTGAATTTTCAGCAGTAATGTACAAGGTTAATAAAAATAATTTCCACTTCATGTTATACATATATCAATAAATTGGATATATTCTAATAAAATTCAATCATTAGTGTGTAAATATACTGGTAGAAAATGCATTTAGTTTTAAATATTTCCAGAAATATCACCTAATTTGAAGATTTGTTATGAAAATAAAAATAAATGAGCAACATTTATTTTACAATAATTTTATAAAACTAATTAGTAAAAATGTGCTTTGCTTATTTTATAAAGTGAACAATGTAATAGTTTTATTACCCATTATTAGGAAAACATACATATATCAAAATCAATTACATTTAACGAAATATTCTTACTTGAAGACTAACCTTTTAAGTTTTAACTTCAAAGAAACCCTGTTGAATTACAGGTTCCTTTCTATTTTTGAATGACACTGTATGTATGGCAACATTGGTCTTTTACCTCAACTTATCACAAGACAGTTATGTGAAAAGTAACTGCCTCTTCAAACGAATCGACTTGGTAACCCAAAAGTAATTTTTTGCTTTCCACAATTCATTTCCCATTTTTTCTAGAAAGGAAATAGAAAGTTATGCTCAAAAATTAATTCAAACAGTTGTGTATAAACTATTTCTAATAAATCATAATGCATTGCTGTCAACAACCACTAAAGCATCAGAACCAAGATTTCACTTGGTTTCAATCATTAACAATTTCTCTAGAAAAAAAGGATAAATAAAAGTAGATTTTGAAAAACAAATAAAGAAAAGAAATTCATCAACTTCTTAAAATTGCCTGCAAAACCTGTAAGTTGTAGGATTGGCGATGTGTATACAAAATGTGCAAAATTGGGCAGATGCATTAATTACTGAAAAGCTTTCCAATTTTTTTGTGGCTGCAATATCGATACAGTGGCAGTCCAGGATCAACCCCGAAGGGAAAGATCCGAGGGTAACACCTTATAATTTTGAGTCAACACCTGAGCTGGCACCCCACTCTCTAAACTACATCAACGTGAGAACATTGAAGACTAATTCAATATGTACCAGCATCTGCTTACACAAGGGTCTGTGGCTGAATCAAGTTTCAAACTCGAACTCTCATGTTGCTCTTCCAACTGGGCTTCTGCAGTCCCATGGACACAGGAGAGAAATAACCCAGGGAGCAATTGAACCTCCAGTACATACAACTCACAAGTTGCTAGAGCAGTGGACAAACCCACTGAGCCACAGCGACCCCTGTATACATGCAAGAAAAATATTTTAGCATTTGAACATTCATTCGACTTACGAACCCTTTTAATCAAGTTTAAAAAAGAAGGTAATGAAAATGGAATATTTTCAATACCTTTTATTTCCCACATTCGAATTTGACTATTATCTTCAATAGATTGAATATTTGCCCAAATTGAATAGACACATACAACAAATACCATTAAGAAATGCCTGTTCATATTTCAACTTTATGAGAGAGCATCCAATTTCACACATTTAATATGTAGAAAATAAATGTAGAATGAAGAAAACGAAACTCGCAATGCCCCCTCAGTGTAATTAGTTTTACTAATAACAATCAATATATTCTAAATTTAAATCAATGTAGTGAAGTGAAAACCCATAAAACATAATAATTTTATAAAACATTTATTTTACAAACAATACACGTAGTTTAATTTTACATTAATACTGAGTCTTATCACAATATAGAATAAAAGCAAGAATCAATGGATTTAATGGTCCAGAATACTTACAAAATAAGACAAATTAAACTATTTAAAAAATTTATTACTTGTATTTTATAAATGAGATTCATTGATAAATTGTAAGTAAATACTTAGGAGTAAATCTAATAAATAATTTTGTTAAAAATTTGATTAGATAAAAGAATATGCAAAACAGCAATGTTTCACAAAATAAATGAAATAATCATAAACAGAAGTAGAATAGAATTGTTCGTCCAACTTCTACATGTATATTTCAGTAGAAAAAAGGACAGAAATTAAATCACATCCTCTAAAGTCTGTTCACATCTCTTGTATAAAAAATATTTTAGCCAAAATTATAATTTTGCTACCTAGCTCCTTAGGTAAACATTTATATTTTCTAATAACACAATCGACAGTAATCTAACGAAACTGAAAAGTTGGCATTAAGTACTTGAGCATTATATCAGCAAAAATCAATTTTTTAAAATATCAAGAAAAACCTTTTATAATAAATTGCAGACATATCGAATAAAAAAGACTGCATCACTTTTACCACAATAAGGTAAATGGAGTTACTGGAAGCAACGGATAATGCACAATATTCAGATTTCACAGAAATCCGCAAAAAGTGAGTAAATGTTTCACTTTAATACCATTTTAGGAATGCATTTTTGCACCTTGTTTCTTTTCATAAAAATAAATGCACTGTAGCAACATATTTAAAAAAGAAAACCTCAGTTATATACTTTGGTTTCAGTCACAAAATTTTAGAGAAAAATAAAAGCATTTTCAGACAAGTTTCCACAGTAGTAAATAGTATCAAACAACTTTGTACTTGGCATCTTCATTGTTCCTCTCACTAGGAGGGATACTTTGTAGACACGTTTGACAGAACATGAATTAAATTTCTTTAGCAGAGGAGCAAAGCCGATATGTTAATGCATTAAATGTCGACACATGGAATCTTAACATTGACAACAGCGAGAAAATTGCCAGGCATGGAATAAGAGGTTCAAACTCTTGCATATCGCAAAATGTATATAATGCAAGGCTGTATCATACCTGCCAATCACCAAACAAATTTAGGAAGAATTTTGTAACAAAAACAAATACCTAACAGTCCAAAATGGATGTCTAAAAAACTATTAATTTTTTTTAATTAAAAGAGCTTAATTGGAAACAATTACATTTTAAGAAGCAATTCAACACAGAAAATTAACCCTGCTTGCTACCATTGTTACATGCTTGGTAGCAGTTCCTACTAGGCAAAACCAATTTAGTGAAATTTTACACAAAATGGCACCAATTATAGGCCAAAATAAGCAATTAAACTTTTGTTTTTAGCATTTTAGGTATTTTTTAAGGTTTCTTTTGGGAAAATTAGTGCCAAAGGCTTATATTTTTCTAGTAATCATTGATTCCGATGTTTTCCTATCATAGCTTGCAGCAATACTTTGAAAATGGTATCACTTTAAAAAATTTTCTCTAAAAAAGCCTGGATACTATTTCTAACCTGAAAACTAAGCGGATGGATTTCGGAAAGGTTGTCAGGTATGCAATATTGTTCCTTCATGGATTACCACAACTTGGCACCATTTCAAAATTGCTCACATTTTAAAGAAACATTTGTAAAATACTTTTGTTCTGAAAAAGAAACTGGTTTTCCGGAAGAGTTGGCAGGTATGTTGTATAGTGATTCAGAGAGGAAGTTAGTGATTCTCATTTTAACCAGTTGTCTTAATCATTAACTCCAATTAGAAAAAGCACACTGAATATATAATTTATTTACAAGGTCATATACGTAAAAAGTTCAAAACGAGCAATAAAACCAGGCAACCTGATAAACAAACTTCCATGTAGAAGTGTTTCTCTGTGATGAATTAGTCAAATAAAATTTTTATGTTTCGTAATTGCTAAGTTACTGAAATTTGAAATTTATGACCGACACCACTTTACCTGCTATATTGAAGACAATTTTAGCAGACAATCACTGTAACATCCGTTCTAAATCCCACTTTGCTTAGCATTACTTAAAAACAATATCCTTTATCCTGTAACTACACATCTTCCACAACAATGTTGAGACCACTATAACCTAAACTGAAGTACTGGACACAAAACAGCAGATACCTGGATTAAAATGGCAGTTGAGATTTCACAAGATTAATACTGATATACAAATACTGAAGGAAAAGGAAAGCAGACTCCTTATAGAATTTTACCGACTTCTTCCAAAAAGCTTTTAGGATTGCGAGGGCAAACCTCGTGTCCGGCATCCAAACCACAGAATTTTGCCTTTGGAAAAAACTTCAGAATGATATCTTTGTCTTCCACACTGTAAATTATAAAAAAGCCATGAGTACATACTAACATTATTTTCAATTTAATTAAGGAAATAGTCTTTATTCAAGTAACAATATTGTAAAGTTAAATAATTCATTAGAGCAGTGTTTCTCAACAGTCGGGTTGCAGCCCAGGCATGAATTATAACCAGGCCAGGAGAGGTTCTACGGAACTTGTTACTTTTGTTTTAGTAAGCAGCAAGAACTGTGGTAGATTTATCGTAACCCAGGGTGCGCATTGGCAGCTATTCTACTCGTTTCAACAGAGGTCAAACAATTTGTGTGGCATTAAAACAGCTTGTGAGAAGATTCATTCGAAAAAGCAGTTATTTTATCTGATTCTGCAATATGAGCAGTCTTATCAAATTCAGAGATTGCCCATGAGTTATGCAATGCAGACAACTCCTTGATAAGTTAGCTGATGTGTTGGTTATTCAATGGGTCCTAAGCTCATTGTGAAGTACCTGGAAATGAGAGCCAAAAAGGGAAGCCTTATCTTGCCAAGAAGGGAACCAAAGGTATTAAATACTGCCTTTTCACACTTCAAAACTTTGGATAAGAGTTCTTCAAACACTGTCTAAAAGACTTACCAATGCTACCAAGAATAAATCTTAGGAATTCCTTCTTTCTTCCAGTTATGTCGTCTCAGACTCTTACCGAGTTTCGTCTTCTGACTGGGCATGACTATCAGTGTGTGCACTTATTTTATTGCAATATTGTTGACTCTCCTGATTGCATTTGATGTAATAGTAAACAACCTATGACGGCTCAACACTTAGACATGTGTACCTCATTTAATAATTTTAGTAATCAAGTACAGAAGTATTGGGAAGCCATCAAGTCAAGTGTCTGGCATTTGTTTCATTCATTATTTTTATTTTCAAAGCACTTTTATGGATGCATATTTTATAGTGGAAAATAATATTCGTGAAGCTCCGACCCAGAATGCTTAAATACTATCTGCCTAGCAAATGTCAGTGACCAATCAGCAAGAAAGCACAAAGAAAATTTTTCTAATGGACATGAAGATCACAGTACTCAGTATCAAGTTCTCAAATCTAATAATGCTGAATACTGTTTTTTCCACAAGTTTGCATTGCAATAAATGAGTGCTTGTTTTTAAACGGAAGACGTGATTTTTAAAAAAGTAACAGGTCTATAATATTTAAATGAATTTTAATATGAATAAGAGACACAGGACTGTTAAGAGAATAAGGAATGAGTTTTGGAGGTAAGAATCTTGTATTGAAGGTACTTGGGATACAACAAATATAAATTTTTGGTCACTGGAAAAGGATATGTCAATAAAAATAAGCACAAATTAATTCAACGATGTTAAATTACAATAGGATACAAGATTTCATTAGTCTAGTGATTGATAACTATCTTAAATGTTATTTATGTTTGCCAACCTGTATACATAAGTGTACTAATATTCCTTATGATTATATCATAAATACTTACGTTAGTTTAATGTATGAACTTAAAAAATTGGAAAGTTATTTACGATACATTTTTTGGGACTCTGTTGTCGTCTTATAAAAAACATGAGTACATGACATATTATTTTCAATTTGGTTATGAAAGTGCAGTCTTCATTCAAATAACATTATCACCTTAAAAAATAGTGCATCAGAGTTCTCATGAAACTTAATGCTCTGTATAATACTTTTAAACTGTGCAGAGTTGATTGAAGATGGCCTTCAACCTATTTGACAAGATTGTAGTATTAAAAGTTAGTTATGGCTTGACTAGATGACTTCATTTCAAATAGCTGAATAACACAGACTTTCAAATTGGAGTTGCAGGACAAGTTTTAAAAAACTAATAAAATAACCATAAATCAGTTAATCTGATTAATTCTATTTGTTTCTATATTTTATGTAGAACAGTGCCTTTGTTCAAATATTTATTAACTAAAAACTTGTTATAAAGATAGGAATGGATGTTGGGGTTTTATGGCACAAGATGATATAAAGATACGAACTTAAAACAATGAAAATATGTGAAGTCTCTTATCTTTACATTCATATTATGTATATGAACATCAAGACAAATTTGAATATAAATGTACCACCACATTAAAGTTCAAAAGAATATCTATCGGTCAACAGTAACAACAAATGCCAAAAAATCTATCAGTTAAGAAAGTCATTAAGATATACAAAATAGTAGCATTAATAGATTATTTGCAGACATTAAGATATTTCCCAGAACTATTATATCTTAAAAATTAAAATACATGGTGTGAATAAAATATATTTATATTGTTTAGTACTTCATTCTGAGGGATCAAACACTTGGAATAATCAAGTTTTTTCTTCAACACACCTTTTCTTTTCTATATTTATTTTCATTATTCTCTGTCAATGTTCTAAGTATTGATAATTAAATCTTACTGCTGCAATTCTTTATTAGTAAATGAAACAATTTTAATATGCAACAAGGTTCTCTTTAAGCAAAAGAAAAATTAGTCCATTTTAAGGCAACATTTCACATTGATCTCAATAGATCATGAGTGCTAATTTTAGGTCCCATGGACCACTTTAGAAGCATCAATTTTTGGCAAAGCTATAAATATTATGTCCTAGATTTATAATATTTGACCTTGGACCATTGATCTTGGTTTTGAATGCAGGTGAATTAAAATAAGCAGTGTTCTTGCCAAAATTGAGGTTTGAATTTTTTTTCAAAGGATCTTACAACCAAAATGAAAAATTAGGGCTTTCTAAGAGCTGTGGGAACTCTGTTATATATAGTATAATCATTAATTTTAAAAACCATTTATGGAGTCAAATATCACTACAGTGACATGGTGTCCATAGGCAGTGTTCTGATTCAATGTTGTCAAATAAACAGCCTGAAAAATAACTCCTTAGTAGATGAGTAGTTCTGATTTAAATATTTATTCAGTTTTCAGTCATGTTGCATGATTATGTGACGTTCACTGTTATATGTTAATAACATGATAAATATGTTTGGCATTCATAACATGATACAACATTCAAATGCTTGGAAGATGGCATGGATTCAAATGCTTGGAAGATTGCATTTTGTGAATATTGGCAAGACAATATTCACAAAAGAAATATATCTTTTGTAGTTTATGTCAAAAAGAGATATTAAAAAAGGATCCACAGAACTCAGAGGTAATGGGTTTCAAATAGCCAAAGCAAACTATTGTTTACACAGCATTTAAGTTATTGGCATTTTTAAAATAAAACGACAGTAAGGTATCAAAATGCAAAATAAATACGAACATACTTACACAGAAAAATATGACTTGGTGCCATACAAAAATAATGTGTCTCCATTGAAAACACCTGCTTTAGGTGAATGGTAAATAGGTGGATTGCGAATAGCTTTTAAAAGTGCCTTTAAATTGGTTTCGGGTTCAAAGCCATTCGCACCAGTTTTTATTGGGAATGTCATCTTTTCTATTACTTCTTGATCTTCATCAGGTATCATCTATAAAGCACAAAAGAAAATTATGAGCTGCAAGAATGTGGGTTTAAATGTTATTCATTATTACTTGTACCAATTTAAATCATGTGGTTTTGATTTAAAAAAAATCATGATTTAAATCAAACCTTAATTTTTGTTCTCTATTTAAGTTTAGTAGTAATATTAAAAATGAAATAACCTGGGATACTATGCATATAACCTTATACAAATAAATTTGTTTCTACTCAGTAACACCGCAAGAATGACCCTAATTTAAAACTGAAAATTGGCATGTAACTTTGAGGACACTTAAGGGATAATAGTATTGATAAGGATATAGTGACATCAACTTGTAGAAATTATAGGGGTAAGTAAAACACAAGTTTCTTTTTCAAACTCTTTGTTTTAAAAGATCATATCAATATTATTACCGTATATTTGTAACATCCATTTCAAGCTGGGGTTGAGCCCCCAGCTGTAAATGTTAGGTTCCAAGGGGTTCAGGTTTGTCTGATAAAGCAACATAACATGCAAAGTTGAATCACTGCATATTTGGTTACTCATATTATTTGTATAGTTGCGCATTATTTACCCCTTTGTTTAAGGATCCTGAATCCTACCATAATTTTTTAAAGGGCTCCACGAGGGTCAGGTTTCTAGGATATGATGGTTTACATATTTTTTTTCACTAATTTAGTTTCTTATTGGAAATAATTACCTTTTCCAATTGGGGTGACAAAATGTGTTTGAGCCCTCAGGAGTTGGTGCCAATGTTGGGATGACAAAGACAACTGATCAACAAATATCTATTTTTGCTTACTGAAAACAAGTGCCACTCACAAATCCATCAGCAAAAGCTAAGTTTTATATGGGGCTAGCCGATACATTACAAAGTGTTTGGGTTTGATGTACTCTTCCTCATGGAAAGGTTGGACAGAGTTGAACTGATGCAATTTCAAAGGAAATTTGCTATTTGTGAAAAAGGAATCAGCACTATTTAATATTTGTTTAGTTACTGGTACAAAGTAGCAATACTGGCTGCCTTCCACTTCTCAGCTTAGTTAATAACTCTCCAGAAGAAAATCAACTGAGTTTGAGTAGAACCTCTTAATATTTGCAAAAGCAAAATACTTATCTAGTTTCATGCCTATAATTATGAAATTTCAAGCAAAAGCTGATACTTTTGGCTTCCTTCTTACTACATTGTATCACATCTCCATTGGAATGGGGTAATGGTAATTAATGTCGCACTGGAGCAACACAACTGGCTATTAACGACGGTCCGGGATCAATCCCCAAGGACAACCTCCAAGGGTAACACATAATTTTGAGCCTTGGTCAGATGACGAGGTCAACACCTGAGCTGGCACCCCACTCTCCAAACTTCCACACTATGCCAACATGAGGACATTTGAGGCCATGACAGATTTAACCCTCTGGAATACAGGGACCAGCCCAACATTTTGACGAAAGGCTCAGATTCTTTCAGACCTTAAACTCCTGAAGAATCGCCGAAGCCCATTAGAATTTCCATCCCCTATTTTCTGTGCTACAAAGAGACCTGCACGTGAATATCTCCCCATTGACAAAGATGTCAGGGTTGCCGACAGGAAGCCTCACAAATTGTTTATCCTCGAGCATCTAGTATGTGAGAGGTTAAATAAATGAAAAGAGATACACTTAAAGAGTCACCGCCACCCTTTCAGTTTACCTGGGAAGAATCTGTCCCTTCTAGGCATACCCATGACCCAACAACAGAAACAGGCACATTAGGTGATAATGGGCTGACTCATATTCCCTCTTCACCAGGGGAAAGCATTGTAAAAGCCGTTTCTGCCGGTTTCAATAAGTTGCCTGTAAAGCTGCTGGGCAGGCTACCGTAACCAAAGGAAACGAAATTCTGAAACGATATATACGTATGCAGAGGGTTAATGTGCACCAGCCCCAACGTACAAGACGGTATTTGGTTGGACCGAGTTTCGAACTCACTAATTGCTAATCCGTTACCCTTCCAACCAGGCTACCGCAGTCCTCCATTGGAATAGGGAAACACGTATAGGTTTTAGTATTTGTGTAGAAGACAAAGCCATTTTACCACCACAGATACTACTGCAAACAGTCAAAAAATCAAAGGCAAAACTAAAAGCGATGAAGCGGTGCAACTTACAGGAATAGTTCGATACAGAGATTCTCTTAATTTTTGCTGGATTGAACCAACAGTGTCAGTACCAGTGGAGTGCTCAAAGCATTTTATTTGTTCTTCAATCATGGCACCAAAAACATAATACAGCTCAGGTTCAGGTTCTTTTGGGCTGACATCTTCAATAACCAATTTTTCCACTTTATCTGGCTTGGGATAAATAGAGTAAAATGATATCAATAAAAGTACTTCTAAACATACTTTAACATTTCACATATCAAAGCAATGATAATGCAAATAAAATACAAAGTCTTTAGTTCGAAAGAAACATATGCAGACCAGATATAAAAAAGATGCCAACATGATTGAATATTTCAGATATCCGAAATATAATTTTCAGGAATTGTATTTTCAAGAATGATTTCAGTTATGTTGTTTTATCAACATTTTAAAATAACACTAGAAATATATGAAGTTGTCTTATACCTAGAAAGACGGAGGAGGTTAGTAGTTTCCCATGCCTTTAGTGCCCTGGATTGAATTAGATATTATATTTTAGGTAACAGACATAATAGATTATCCAAATTGAAAATTTATATTACCCTAACCTCTTTTCTAATTTTAGTTTGTACATTTGTAGAAGAAATCATTACATCTCACTTCTTTCAAGGTATAGATTGCTTTTTAGCAATCCTTGCAGCTATTATTGTGAGTGTGGTTTCCTTTGCAAAATCTTTGCAACCGTGCATTTTGATATTTTAGATTATCTCTTTTACACCAGTCAGTGTGGAAGCCTTTGTATTAGCTGCATTAATTCTAGATGTGACATATGGAGAACTAATCTCTTCACATAGCTGCAGGATGAAATTTCCCCGGCTAAGGTTTCTGCCTCTAGTCATTTCTTTTTATAAAATCCAAGCCAAAATTAACACACCTAAAATATTGAAAATGCATACATAGGCTAATAAAGAGCTCCCAATTTGGTAGTACAGATGTACATTTGGTTTACAATGGTAATGCAAGGATTTACAATGGTAATACAGCCAAAGCACTTATGAAAGAGTAACATAAATTTTCAAAAATAGTAGCAAAAATGTCTCCTTAAACTCCATTTTAGTAGTAATTTTAGTTGCTCGGATACAAAATTAATCAGCTAAAGCACAAAATGTCTAATTAAGTATGAAACAGATGTAGAAAGAAATTTTGAAACTAAATATTTTCTTAATATAAGGTTTTCATAATTAACAACACACAGATTATGTTTTACTTTCATGGTTGCCACAGCTTGACACCAAAACATCAAAATTGGCCTCCCTTGGGAAATTTTCCCCAAAAGAAAAATTCAAAATTCATTTTTCCCGTTCGCTATTAGTTAAAAAAGGGACTAAATTTTATTTTACCTTTGGTGAACTTTCAAAAAAGTCACCAAGATTTCGAATGTACGAGCTGTTGAAACTATTTTGCTTAAAAAGATACCCCTAGTGGCCAAGGTTGAAAAACAGCATAAATTGCCTGTGGCAGAACAGCTTTAGAAAAATTCGCAAAAATATATTTTCCCGTCTGCTATCAATTAAAAGGAGGGGGACTAAATTTTCGTTGACCCTTAGTGAATTTTCAAAAACATTAAACAAAATTTTTCAAAAATTCGCCAAAATTTTGAAAATAGGAGCCTTTGAGACAATTTTGCTTAAAAAGATACCCCTAGTTGCCAAGGTTGAATAATAGTAGCAAAAAGTTACCCCTGTGCAACCCTGTAACACCATACTTTGTCTGGTTACCGTAATATTTTTGACTGTCTCTATTGCTCTACATCCACTGTTTCGTGGATTTATCATAGATGAGAGGCTGAGAATGTGAGTTTTAGCTTCATCATCATTAGACTGCTTCTTTTCCTATCTTCATTAGATGGAAAATATTCTTTGTATTTAGAATTTCTATTTCTCTATTTTCCAAAGTCACCAGTGGCAACCCTGAGTATAGAACTGCATAGACTGTTTTTGGACTTTAACAATGAAAATAAATCAAAAGGATAAAATAAGAATCTAGGACAATATTAATTTGGGTATTTGCAAAAAACCTACTCTGTTAAGCAAGATTTTCCATAATTTTACTTTTTTGTAATGGTGTAATGAATGGTGAAACTATTCCAGAAAACATGGAATGGTTGGAATCTGTAAATGTGATGCATTCAACTGATAATCAAGTTTTAAAATTCCTGTTTTGAAATATCATACATTTTAGAACAATTTTAAAAATTGTGCAATGCCCTCTGCAAAATTTATTAGCGACAGTAAGGTGATAGTAATAATGTGGAACTTCTAATAAGCAAGTTTTCCCCCTGTTGGCTTTATGCCCACCCCTTTGAAAGTGCAATACAGCGAAGTATTGCTCTATCACTTTTGCACTTAAAAGTGTGCCTATCTTAGTGTCTTTAGGAAAGGATATTGAAAAGTGCCACCAAACCACCACTCCCCATTTCAGGAATATAATTGGGCTATGATTCTAGTGAAAGTTCATTGATGTACCAAGATGTTTTAGGTCTACAATTGGAAAAGAAAACCATTATAAAAAAATTCACTGTTTTGAGATTCTATTTATAGGGAAGAATTATTGAAAATGACCATTTGTATCATATTGCATTATTTTTCTGATTTTCTTTTTAAACATCAATTTAAAAGCAATATATATTTCTTACATTAAAAAATCATCATGAATTTTTAATACACTGCTTTAAAAATAAAGTAAATAATTACAAATTAATTGCACAGATCAGAAAAACAATTACAAATTAATTGCAGATAGCACAACAGAAAAAACAGAACCCATTGTGTTCTCATAGTGAAAGCTTTGAAATAAAATACATTGGAGAGAAATAAATAAAAGAAACTGCTCTTTTAAAACATTTGAAGGGTTGAGTGGAAGAAGGAGTTATGTGACATTTCTTTACGTTTTGGGATTATTGCAGTTTTGAAGTAGTGAAAGACAGTAGATGTCAGATTTATTTAAAAATAAGTGTAAGAACCCCTATGCGGATACTTACAACACCAATCCCAAACTCCTTCCAACTCATCTAGTAAAAGTACTACTTTGAGGCCAAATATCTCGAAACTACAAAAATGTCACCCCTTTATTTATTGAAGACAAATTAATTTAAAACTTATTTTGTAATGTGTT
This sequence comes from Meta bourneti, assembly GCA_933210815.1. NCBI lineage: Eukaryota > Metazoa > Arthropoda > Arachnida > Araneae > Tetragnathidae > Meta > Meta bourneti. The sequence goes on along the minus strand of OW119923.1, from coordinate 28,706,569 downwards.
TGATACACTCCGGCAGGAAAACTTATAAAAAAGAGAATATTTTGTAGTGCACAAAATATACCTTGATCCTATTTACAGTTGAATCAATTTACAAGATATTTGATATCAAGAAAAAATCTGAAGAACAAGGGTAAAATTAATATTTCTTGTATATATATGTGTGTGTGAGTAGATTCTTTATCTTTTTCACTTAGTATATACTTACTGCTGCAAGAGCTAAGGCCATCACAGCTAATCCACCCATGCTGTGGCCTATTAAAGTAGCCTTGGGAATACTGTGTATTTTCATAAAGTGCTTCAAGTCTTCTGACAAAATGTCAAAGTTGAAAACATCACTTCTGTCACTATTTCCATGATTCCGTGCATCAATAGCATATACCTAGAAACAAGATTGAAAAATTGAGTAAATAAACATTAGTTGGTTTTAGTCAAATATTAATTTTCAAATTAAGGCAATAACTTGTATATTCAATTTTAGTTCCTAGAAATAGATTGGTAAATTGGGTTTTATGGCACATGGAACATATTTGGCTAAGCTGAGCCAAAATGTAGATAGACACACACAAGGAAAGTTTTACTGACACAAAAGAAAGACTGGAAGGAATCAAACCAACAGAAATATATTAATCCCCAAGTAAAGTTTCAAAAATATCAAAATACTAAACAGCCCAGATGAGAACATTTAAAAAAAGAAAAATTATTGAAACACAGAAACAATTTATTAAATTTCTGAATACATACGCTAAACAAATTAAAATTTGAAATTTAGACTGCTACAAATCAGAAAAGTGTGCATGATCTCTGCTTTCTAAATTAGAGATTACATTAACTCAGGTAAAAATGTCACTCATCTTTCTTTGTACACATTTTATAATTCAGTCTCCCCCTTAAATACAGAATACTAAATACAGAAAATCCTTCAAATACTTAGTGGGGGTTAGGCATCTGCTACCATCACAAAGTCTACACCTGACTGCTGCCATAGAAATGTTCCCTCTCCATTTTCCATAGGGTTTGAGAAATGCATTCAAGCTTGACACAATGATGTACAAAATGACAAATAAAATTATTTTTTTGCTCGTTATTGAGATCTGCACAATAAACTACCTCTTACCACTACCAGCTTTTGGCAAAAAATAAAATAATTAAGACATCTCTCTGAATCACCTCTACAGAAATGTACGAGCCCTCTTTCTGTAGCAATTACCACTATCCAGACATAGTGGTGTTCACAGTTCTTGTGGTAGACAAATAGTAAATAATATTGTGGATTCAAACAAATGAAATCTAAAATATCAAATTGTTCAATATGCTTGACTGACAGGTAAGTGTAATTCAGAAAAAGTTTTGCAGGCAAGATTAATCTATTACAACATTCATAAATGCGTAATACTTTTGATTCCACTTTTTAATTCATATGAAATTTTAATTAAAACAAACATTAATTTAGATGTTCATTTCTGCACCATAAAGCTACAAACCAGAGTAGTTTTCAAAACACTAAAAAATTTAACACCGTAGACAGATAATTTAAATTACCACTTACGATTCTGCCAGTGGTGTTAGCCAATTCCTGTTGAACAGGTCTCCATCTTTCTTTAGAGCTGGTGAAACCGTGATGCAAGATAACTGGAGGGAGGTCTGGCTTAGCATCCTTTTCTGGCTTGCAGCAAATGAAAGCCAAAGTTACTGGTTTGCTCCTGAAAGTAATTTCAATCTGATTGAAATAAATTCAGCAAAAAGTAGAGTATGCCGATTTAAATAAAGTTATTTTTATTCAAAAAATCCACTTTTGTTATAAAAAAAATCATTGATTTAAATCAAAATTTTAAATTTCATTTTCCTTTCTGTATTAAGTTTAATATTGAAAATGAAATAACTATGAACAAGATTTTATTCAAATAAGTTAAAAACTCACTCTGAACCCTTGCACTCAATTCACCTAAAAAACTATTAGAATCATCCTCCCTTTGAAGATACTAAATAAAAGTATTCGTTGATTGGGATCATAACCAAGTATGAATTTCCCTCTTGGGAAATTGATCAACAGATATAACTCATAAGCTTGTTCAGAGAAGGTTTTGTTTTAGACTTTCCATGTGATTATAAATCGCATGTGACCAATTTTGAATCATTCTTGATTGGTAAAGATGCTTGAAATGTATTCACTCAAATTATTAGACTGTGGCAAATTGAATTCTTTTTAAGGTGTTCTAGAAATTAATTTAGTATTGTAGTCTGTTCATGAAAAAAAATACATTTTGTTACAAAGAAAAGGTTTTCTGCAGTATCACAATAGCATTCCAATTTTTACAATAAATCTTTATGATTTGCAATTTGAATATTTTTATTTTGTTTTGTGTAATATGTTGGTTTATTTTTATTTAAATCACATTGGTAAATTTTATGCATTGATCTAAGGACTTCTTTACACTGTTAGAATAACTATTCTGTGTTATTGGATTGAAATTTGGAATGTAAAAGAGTTCATTCACCCATTTGATAATTGAATGAGTTGTTGACAAAATAGATTATGGATTTAAATAGAAAAAGCTATTTTTATGATTAGAATTGCAATGTGTGGTGAACATTTTACTGGAAGCTCAAAATTCCACTGAATTGGCATGTTTGGGTGGGATACTATTACACTTGTTCGTAGAGAAAAGCTTCATTTACTTGTATGCTATGTATAAACCCTGAGTTAATTAAAAATAAAAAATCGGATTTAAATTAAATAAATCCGATTTTTTTTCATGTTTTTTTCATACCCTGAAAAGTATGCAACATGGCTTTTTCAACACATATTTCATTTGAAAAACAGAATATTTTTAAAATTCAGAAAATTTTCAAAAGGCATCAATTTTTAAATATTTTCCTGGGGTATTAAATTAATTGAATATAGCTTCATAGAACTTGAAAAAATAATTTATTTTAAAAGTCATCATTGAAAAATTTTCATAATGAATGCAACAATAATGAAAACAGAAGCACAGTAGACAACTTACATACTTATATGCAAGTGACAATGAACACAATTTTAAATTTACACTTTAGATAGTAACACTTATAATCTGAGTCAAAAATAAGTAGGCGTCAGTCTTATTCACACTTTTAAATTTTGTTTCAACAATCAAGTAAACCCAGTCGTCATTATTAATGAAAAAGTTTTCTGAATATTTAAACTTGCATGACAAAGTTTCAATCCAAAAACAGTTCATTCTTCTTTCTAACAATCTGTATTGAAAACAACTTATTCTAAATTTTAAAAAATTCTCGAATATAAAATGTAAAGTCATCAAATCCAGGCCCTAGTCATTGATTACACTGTTCATTCACATCTAAGTTATCAGAATAATATATTTTGAAATTACACACAGTAGATAATTTTGGTAACAAAGGAAAAATGCTAAGATTGTTTGGTTTTGGGTTTTTTGGCACAAACGCCATATTTGGCCAAGCTGTGTCAAACACAAGATTGGAAATGTCAAGTTTTTTGAAAAGAAAGGAAAAGGTGAGAGTAGGGAAAAGTCGCTAAGGTTTCCTAGAGTCATGATCCCCCATGTTTACTAGAGAAAAATGTTTAGCTGTCATTGAAAAGGAACTTTTTGCCCCTAATTTCTAACAATGGAAGTAGCACACCAATATAGAATTTAGAAACAATTTTTCTCTTCAAATATATGCAATCTGGTAGTTTTATATTAATATTTAAAAACGAAAAATGTTTGGGAAAGTAATTTTAAATTCTGTCAAATTAATTTTGCAAGCTGTCACCTACTGAAACGTGGTTATATTTACATAAAGGGAAGATCAAGAGACCAAATTTTAATTGCATGGAACAGCCAAAACCCTAACAGTTTAAACAGCTGTATTTGTTCAGGAAACACAAACACACCAATCTCAAAGCAGAGCAACGATAGAAGAAATGAAAATGTTACATTTTACACATCGCTTGCAAGACTCGTAATATAACACTTCAGGAAACATAAAAACATTGATCAAAACTTACTCTGCCATTCTGTCAAATGTTTCTAATTAGCCTTCTTTATAATATGAAACAAAAAAGAAACACCGGTTAGATATGATTCATCTGTTACTCATCCATCAAGTAGATGACAATAAAGAAAAGAAAGCTTGAAATCACAACTCGCGTTTTCTGCTCTAGGATTGGCTGGTCAAATTCGTATTTGCGTGTGTAATGAAGGTTTTTGCTATGGGCACAGTGTCACCGGTACCTTACTTGTCCTAAAATTTCAGATTTCTTATTTGATTGATTGTTGGGGGGGGGGGGGTATTTCAATTAACGTCACACTGGAGCAACACAATGGGCTATTGGTGACGGTCCGGGATCAATCCCAAAGGGAAAGATCGAGGACAACACCACGTAATTTTGAACCACGGTCAGATGACGAGGCAACACCTGGATTGATTGTTGGGATTTATGGCGCAAGGTTCAGATTTCTTAGAAGTTAAAATAGAATTAAAGCGGACGTATCGAGGCACGGCCCACAGAGTTGTCAGGTTGGGTGCAATTGAGTCTCGGGTAACTTTTTAACTTCTTGGGTGCTAAAGTTTTGCTTTGACTGAGAAGTGGCATTCTTGGGCTGAGAATGATATACTAAGTAGCCTATAATGATATGAATGTATATTATGCTATGTACTAATGATATGACATATCGCCGTATTTTTGTATCAGCAGAAAGAACTTCTCAAAAGTGAACTGCTTAAAATTATCTTTTACGAAGGGAAGGATTTTCGATGTGAACAAACCAGACGGGGTATGCGAAGATATTTCTTCTACTGTCCAAGTGCTCTCGCATGATACATGTAGGGGTTACCTACATGTATCATGCGTGATGTAGTTTATTGCCATTTCAGCGGAGTTTGGTGTTTAATCTGATTGGTGGTGACCAATCAACTGTCATACATCAAATCATTCTTTGAAATTTCTATTGGCGAAGGACTGAAATCGTTTTTGAAAACAAGTCAGGTGATATGGCGTTCGAAATACGTACAATAAGCACATATCGCCACAGAAATATTACCGCAACCTATATTTAGCTTAGCAGAAAATGCCTCTCATATCATTCATGATTATATTTTTTACAATTATCAATACACTAAAATTACGCAGCACTTCTCTGTTTGGTGTAAGAGAAAATAGTTAACTATAAAGGGTGCTTGTAATTTTGTGGTAGCACTTTACCCGTTTTATTCCAGTTAATGATATATTATATTTGTTTAGATTTTTAAATTTATTTAATTGAAATCATGACTAACACATCTGTTACAACTAGCTGTTCCATAGAATCAGGCTCTGTTTCCAGCGAATAATTTATTTAGTCGGAGAAAATTAACGTCAAGCATCAACAAAATGACGATAATTCAAGCTAATATTCGTCTTCCTATGGTTTGTTCATAGCCCCTTGTGTAGCTCCAGTGCGACGTAAATTCAATTACCAACTACCTACCAACCTGTTTGTCCATGCTTTCACCGAAAACCTCACACAAATAAATGTTTTTTTTTCTGACAAAATACTAAGCAATTGTTTGGGCTCGTTTGGGAGTTTTATAAAAGCAAAATTGGACGCTTTCTATTTTTAAAGACTAGCAACCCTGATGAAAAAGGCAACATCAGTACCGTGCAGAGAGCTGACATAAGGCAGAGACTGAAATCAAAAAAGGGCACCGGGTTTTATTTATTGTTGGAGTGGCTTCAGATTTCGTATACACATTCCACATACAATCAACCGTTGTTTGCAAGAAAACCACTAAAATTTCGAATTATCACATTTATGAAACTGTCTTTATAGTACAAAAAAGCTTTATATAAAAGTTCATTTATCAGTGAATTAGTGTTTAAGGCCGAAAAGTCTGGTTTCTCTCTCTCAATGTATACTCTAGACTAGTTATGAATAAAAGAAATTCTATGGGGTATATCCAAGTCTTTTAAGCGAAACCATTATTGGATATTTTGTAAATCTTATACATCTTTCATTAAATTGCATAATTAAAACAATCTTGAAATAGGATAATTTTGACCCAAATAGAAAAGGGCAGGATTTTGAGTACCTTCAGCTTTCCCTCTCCGTGGCCCTGCAAGACAAAGGTAGGGCGGGTGAGTAGTTGAATTAACGTCACACTGGAGCAACAAGACGAATGCTCAAAATATCTTACTATCAATTTGTACGAAACAGGCTGGAATATGGAGGTTCTTCGCTGTATCAATTTTAAAGGTACCACAAAAATTACGTACCTGAAATAATTTGATAAGCATTTTATTTTACACTGCTGGCCACCCAAATTGCAACACCAAGAAAGACAAGAGATATCACAACAAAATTTATTTTATAGATAACATGTTGACCAAGTATCAAATGATTAAATTTATAGACTTCTGTGAAGTGTGGTTCCTGCCAAAATCAGTAGCCAGAGTAGCCGCCATTGTTGGAGATCACCACTGCCACACGCCTCGGCATTGATTCAAAGAGACTTTGGATGTGTTCTTGGGGTACAGCAGACCAAGCAGCTTCCACACGTTGCCAAAGTTGATCTGGTGTGGCAGCTGGGGATGTATTCTGGGTCAATCGTTGAGCAACCATGGACCACATGTTTTCTATCGGCGAAAGATCCGGAGAGCGAGCTGGCCAGGGAAGCAATTCAATCTGGCGATTGACGAATAACCCTTGGACAATGCGTGCCACGTGTGGTCGCGCATTATCCTGTTGAAATATGGCTGTGGGCAAGCCCTGAAGGTGAGGAAGGACAACTGGCTCCAACACCTCGGAGATGTAGCGCTGGCTGTTTAAAGTACCGGCAATGCGTACTAGAGGAGTGCGAGAGTGATATCCAATACCGCCCCATACCATAATACCCGGTGCAGGACCAGTGTGGCGGTGCATAACGCAGCTGTTCAGCATCCTCTCTCCACGGTGTCTCCAGACTCGAATCCGACCATCGTGGTGTTGCAGATAGAAGCGTGACTCGTCAGTAAAGACAATTTCATTCCATTCTGCCGTCCACATCCTTCTTTCATCGCACCATTGGCGGCGGAAACGTCTGTGATTCTGCGTCAAGGGTAGACGAAGCAATGGACGTCTTGCGGACAGACCACTCTGCTGTAAACGGCGTCGAATGGTATTTCATATTATTTGCATGCTTCCTTCAGGGTGTTGCATTTACGGTGGCCAGCAGTGTATATAGAGCAATAAACCAATTAAACATATATGTATCAAAACAAGCCAACACTTAAAATTTAGGTAAGTTACCCTTACAGACTTACGACATAAGAGAATTGCAATGAACGTAAAGTGGAATTCGAAAATTTCGCCTCCTTTTTTCGAGGTATCACTAAAGCATTTTTTCTCTTGTTTAATCCTATACTAAATGTATAACTAAATATTTTTTAGTTTGGTAAGAAATTTTAAAAAGTTAATAAAGTTAATTAAAAAACTGTCGTAGGGAAAAATTAGATCACTGTTTACCTCTTGGTGTAAATTATCTCAGAAAGCACATTTTATTGTAGTCAAAAAGTTAAAAAAGTACATCTCATTTCTTAAACTGAAATTGTAGAATTCGTTCAATTTATCAAAAGCGTATATAGAATATTTCCAGATTTGATTTCCACGCTTTGTTCGACTTTAATATGATTCATTGAATGATATTATTAATAGTTGAAGGAATAAAATCTTCATTTTGAGTATTGTTGGATTTGGATTTTGAATTTTATGGCCCAAGGTCCGAAGTAGGAGAAGCCCAGACGCAAGATTATAAATTTAACCACAAATAGCAGTATTATGGTAAAGGCTAAAAATGAGAAATCAAGAATTGAGACAGAAGTATAATAATTTAATTTACATGCATAAAATTTGAAACTGTAAAATTAAAAAAAAATGAAGTGTAAAAGAATCAGAAAAAGTAATTAGATATTTAAAAGACCAACATCACGTAAAAATATAACGTTTGAAAGGGGATTTTTCCAACCAAATCTTGGAGATTCGAAATTATACTTAAAAAAAATTGGAAACGTCGATGATATTAAAGACAGGATACAGGCAATCAAAATATCATTAACCCTCGTGGTCGTTGTTTCGATGAGGTATCTTGTCATTAACAATCTCATTTGCAATTAGATCTTGGTGGACGAGGTATCTCGTCATTACAAGAAAACTGACCAGATCTTGATCTCGTCATCTTAAAAAAAAAATCAGCAGTACCTTGACGAGATATCTTGTCACTAGCAAAATTGGTCAGATTTTGATGAACGAAATATATTAGACGAAACCACTTGGTGGATTAACAGAAAAACTAGTTGAGCATGAGTTACAATAGGGAGTGCTCTCCCCTAGTAAAAGATGGCGTTGAGTGAAACGTGTTTCCAATGCGAAGGTTGGTCATTTTGACATCAGGCATTGGAGACTGGTCACGGTAGTGACTAGTAAGTTCATCAACTCTTGCCACAAGGAGTCATTGAACTCCTTTGTGGACATCTTAATGTCACACTAAAAGGGACAGCTTGTTGCAATGGGACGGAAGCTACCCACGAAACACTGTCAGCAAGCTCGTTAGCTTTGATGCTCACGTGACGCGGGACCCAACAAATCAGAACATCAAAATCTTTGCTTTGCAATATACGCAAAATGGTAAACACATCTGACACGACAGGATCCCAATTGATGGTATATTGCTCCAGTTGTAAAATACTCAAGCTGTCAGTATATATGCAGGATTTACGGTGGACACAAGACAATATCTGCTGAAGGGCGTAAATTGCCACCGCTTCTGGCGGTATGTACAGAGCAGGAAGTATGAAGTCTGCAACTATAAAAAGTGTTAAAAGAAAAGCGATTCAACATTTACGTAATCTTCTACAGACCAATCTGTGAAAGCTGGAAAATAGGTATCAAACTGACAACGCTATAAGTGATACCGTAGTTGTAATATTGCTGGAGTAGTGTCAGTTTACAGAGTGAAGGGGTTGATATAACTCACAGATGTTGAGTAACGTCACTTTTCTGGTGAAAGTGTGATATGTTACATATATAGGAAATATGTTTTGGCTAAACATTTTTCCTATATGTGTAATATATCATACTTTCACCAGAAAAGTGACGTTACTTAACATCTCTGAGTTATATCAACCCCTTCACTCTGTAAACTGACACTACTCTAGCAATATTATAGTATGTTTTGGCTAAACATTTTTAGCGACTTAATGTACACGAGTTAGTAAATACCAATAAAAAATATATTTCCAATCCTTGAGACACCATATATGCAGTTAAAATATTCAATACAATATTTGAGTATCTAAAAACAATCGAAATTAATGTATCTTTTTTGGAAAACGATATTAAATTAGAAGCAGAGGCGTGACTGAGGAGGATGCGACAAGTTCCCTCATATTTTGCTTATGTCACGTGTCCAAGTTGCTATTTGTCACTTCCGGTACTTCACGGTTCGCCTCTCCCAGGAGTGCCTCCGTGGTGTTAAAACCCTTCTTTGGCCAGCGAGATCCTCAGATCTGTCTAACATTGAGTATGTCTGGCCTATTATAAACCGTCAATTATACCCCTTTCCACTGGAATAAAAAGTATCTGGAGCAACAGTTTGAAAATGCTTGTCATTTTTTGGCATACGACAGCAAAAGGACCCCCTTTGATTCTATACCGCACCCTAGATCGAGATGCATCGCCGCCCAGAGGGGGTTTTACAGCTTACTAATTTATGATCTTTCTGATGTGATTCTACAATACTGGTACTAAAAGAGTATTATATATTGTAATCATTTCTTTATTTCTTAAATTACATAACATGTTAAGTTTCATTCCGATTGAATTTTGACTTCCGGGTGTTTCGAATTTTTTGACAGTGTTGTGAAAATTGCTCTCTCTATTCATATTTTTCAAATATTCATTTCATAATTCGTATCACATATAAGCCTTGCTTTAAAACGAAACATTACTTAAATTTTGTTTGAATTCTTTAATAACATAATAAAAATATTAATGCGACAGAAAGATTATCTCCCAAGTTATGAATAAAAACCTGGGAAACTAAACACTTTGTTGCTCAAAACTTCACAAACTCATAAGTCTGGAAATGACTGAACCAAATTATTAAAAACTTTATACGAAATCAGATATGCTGATGGATTTCAAATTTGGAATAGAAATTTTTGGAATAGGTGTTTTTGTTTGAAGCTAATGAAGTTTTGTGCAATTTGAAGACAGACACTTTTGCTAATGAATTTATAGATGTTTCCTATACCTTTGAATTCGTTCTACTCTGAACGATGCACGAATAATGAGAGGCACGTTTTTAGGCACGTTCTTGAAGTTTTAAATGCAGGACAACTAAAAAGCAAATGCTCAACGTCTTGAGGCTGCTTTTTAAAACACTCGCACAAATCATTAGTCCGAAGATGAAACCTATATAGATATTTAGCAAAATTTTCATGGCCAGATAAAAATTGCGTAATTTGGAAGTTTGTGAAGAAAAATAATTCTGAGTTCAATCTATGCTTAATAGTAGGAAAATTTTTTTTGGTGTGGCCAGCTTTCTCAAACGAAATGGTTTGGAATCCACTTTAATCCGTAGATCAGTCCCGGTCTAATTAGTCCAAAAAATTGCTGCAAAAAAATTACACAGAAAGAGACAAGCTGTCTGTGTTCAAGGAACAAATTAAATAACGGATAATATTTTTGAATTTTATTAGAGTAATTTCATAAAACTTAACTCAAGGCGAACCATTTCGACTCCATATTCGGATAGGAGCCAGTGGAAGAGGTCAGGGGGCTCAAAACATGTTTTTCTCTTTAATGCTGAATCACATGCTCTCTCATAAAGCCTCATTTTCAGTCTTGTTCAATACAAATATTAGGATGCATCTGAAAAATTAATTTAAAAAATCCGGACTCAAATAAAAAACTTTTGCGATTTCTTTTGAATTTCATTTCACTCAAGCAAGTCTAATTAGCCCTCGTATAGCAAAAAATGACTGTAGAGCGACAAACCAACCAGTCGTTAATTGGTGCATTCTTTTTCATGAAATAACACACCCCATTCACTTACTCACAACCCAGGAAGATGCCTTTATTTTTAAGCCTTATAATCTATTTTTGGAACGTGGAATGTTCTTTCTTTATACCAAGGAAAAGTGCTTCAATAGCTGAGCGGAAGAACCAGAGTTCTGATGTATTGTTGACTGTGAAGACAAGGAGCATTTGCAAACCTTAAAGGCCCCATACACACTCGAATATATTGGGCGAGCATGTTGATAAAAGCAGTTGGTAACTGGCTCGACCAACATGCTTGAGCATTTATGGGTGCGACGAACATAGTTTGTGGTTGACGTGCTTGGCTCGGAGTTCAGCTTGACGATCCCTTCCAACACGAGTCGAGATCCCAATATAATAGTATTTTATTTCTGAATTCTATGAGAGACACGTTGCAGTAGTTTTTAAATGTTTCTTCACTCGTTCGTAAATAATTTAAAAAATCCTGGGGTTCATTAACTGCAATCTCTTTTATTAACGGCATGACTAAATTTGTTTCTTTCCTGAAGCCAATTTTTGGCCTACACTCGTCTCAATTTTCTAATTTTTGAATCGTCATCCAAGCATAGCAAACCACCTACAATCATCATCGTCGTTGATTTTCTGCAATTCATTTTCACTGATTTAATAATAACAATTAGTTTTACATAAGATTAAAACAATTTTTACAAAAATATAAAATTGGTTTTCTATTACTTTAAAAATTGACGAACTGAGGCTCGCGATATTTTCTTGTTAACTGATGTTGGCCATGTAGGTTTGGACGTGTATTGGGAACCGCGAACATGCTCTGTTCGGAGTTGGGCTAGAGCTTAATTTTGCCGAGCCCAACATGTTTGTGTATGGGGCCTTTTAGAACCGGAGAACTATTGCCAACAACAGGTCAAGATGGAACCAATCAACGAGAAGGTCAAGGCTCACACTAATCGTCCGAACCAATGATAAAGATAATCTAAAATAAAAATATATCATTAACGAAATGAATTATTAACATTGCACCTGCGTTACACTTTCTTAATTGCTTATATCTATTGATGGCAAAGTGTTATTACTCACATTTAATATCTTACTTCAATCCATTTATAATAAACTAGCTGAATTACCCGGCATTGCTCGGGTTGAAATGGTTAAATGTTGCTTGAAACGTGAATTAGAATAATCACAGAAAAATGCAATCATTTAAGTTGTACGGAAAATACGTTTTAACTTTTTCATAGCTTCTACAATATACTTCGGACGCAAATACATGCATTTAATTCCTGAATATATTGCAATATGTAAAAGATTGAGACATAAATACGAACAGAAACGAAATTCCGACGAAAAAATGCAGAATTCTAAAAAACGAAAGATGCGCAAAGTGCAGTTTCAACTGCTTCTATTTAAATACTCTCGCAATCAAGTCGTGGCACTGGGTAATTGACCATTGGTAAGAACCTCCTTGATCTCCGTCCAAGTCGGATTGCAGGTGAAGGTGATAAATAAGTCTGGTCTCCCGTACGTCCTCACGTACGTCATAGCATCTTGCGTGTATTCGAGCATGTGTCTGGGACTCCTGTAAATGTAACTGGTAGTACGACTAAGGCATCGAGGTTTTCAACGTTCCCGTCATTTGACCCAGCATCTCTCAGGTGAATACATCAACTTTCAGTTTATGTTGATTTAGACGAATGTAAAGGAGACGCTCACTCTCGACTTTTGCGTACATATCGACGATGAACTGATGAAACAATTGCCTGCAGTTCAATACGTGGTCCTGCTCAATATCTCGAACCATTAATCTGTACGCATAGAAATCCATCGCTGAAACTTTCTTGCTCGTTGTTTCACCTGTTCTTGGGTTGATCTGCCTCAGATTAAAATGATATCCATCTTCACCATGGGGGAATATTACTGGGTACTGCAGAGCATTATAAGATCGATGTGTTTCCGAAATACGCTGCAATGATTCACCTCGTCGTTGAATAATGATATCCCGTTGACGGAACTCATCGCCTGATATAACCACCGCGTCTTCATCTGCTTGAGGCGGGGCCGCGGTGGCCCGGTTGGAAGAGTAACGGACTTGCAACCGAAGGGTTGCGAGTTCGAATAAAGCCAAACACCGTCGTGTACAAAGGGGGCTGGTGCACGTTAAATCTGTCGTGGCCTCAAATGTCCTCACGTTGGCGTGGTGTGGAAGTTTGGAGAGTGGGGTGCCAGCTCAGGTGTTGCCTCGTAATCTGACCATGGTTCAAAATTACGTGGTGTTGTCCTCGGATCTTTCCCCTTGGGATTGATCCCGGACCGTCACCAATAGCCCATTGTGTTGCTCCAGTGTGACGTTAATAGAAATCCCCCCCCCCATCTGCTTGAGGAGAGTTAAAGCTTCGCTCGTGTTCGCCTGCTGGTCTTCGGTCTGCTCTTATGTCTACTTTATATTCATCTGTTGGCCTACGTTCCAATGCTGTTTCAAACGTTTTAATAAGATTATTGTGCTCATGAAACATCCTCTGTAAGTTTAACACAATCTGACGTCTTGTTCCCGAGATGTAGGCCCACCTCTGATCAGTTTCCATTTGTTCGTTTTGAATAAAATATAGTTGTAGAAATTTTGATGGTTGATCTGCCAGCGGAAGCAACGATTCCACTCTATGGTAAATCTGCACTTGCACCTTGAATGTCGACGGAAATCCGGGCTGTCCAACAACTGATGTGGCGCCGAATGATGTCATTTGGAAACATGAGTTGTATTTTCTGATGTTACTAAGAAAATGCTTCGACTCTGACGTATCTCCTGATGTGTACGTCAAAAGTTCTTGCGGTGGTGGTTCCAGTTGGCGGAGTTTAAGTTTTCCATTTTTACAGCAAATACCAGTAGACTCTGATTTAAACTTTTTGGCTTGACAGTAACTACAAACCATTTCCATTTTCCCGATGGTAACACTTGCATGCATCGAATAGTCTTTATGTGAATCGTAGTGAAATCCTTCCAATACTAAGCTAAAATGGTGCGCAGTCCGTGATAGTTTGGCTCTATCTGTCTTATCCTGTAGTAGGGCCTCACGCTGCTGTGCCGTCTCTGTTGCTCTAGATGTAGTAGCTCTATCTCTCTTATCCTGTAGTCGGGCCTCAAGCTGCTGTGCCGTCCCTGTTGCTCTAGATGTTGTAGCTCTCTCGCAATTGCAAGTCTTCTTCTCGGAAGTTTCTTGACTACGCTCATCTTTCGTCGTCTTAGCCGTTGACTGCACTTGGCCGATCGTCTTCCGCTTCCTTGGAGGCATTGATACAGCAAAGAAATCTGTAAAAATACAAAGAAATGCTATTTCATAAAATAAGCAAAAGGCACACTCTCACTGAGCAATGAAATCTATTTTAGAATACAATAAAAATAAAAAGCTAATATAAACTGAATGGTAAAACAAATTTAAAATTTCGAAGTACTTACACCAGTTTAGGAATATCAAATTTTTAACACAAATAAATAATATTAATGCCTTACTTAAAAGTTGTCAATCACAAAATACTCAAACACAGAATTCTAAATCATACTAAAAAATAAACTTTTATTCTGGTGCAAAAAAAGCATTAATTCTGATCCCCATTAAACTTATTTAAAAAATTAAGCAAAAGGCACACTCTCACTGAGCAATGAAATCTATTATAGAATACAATACAAATCTAAAATTAACGAAAAAACGAATTTAAAATTATGTAGTACTTACATCAGTTTGGAAATATAAATCCAAAATGTACACTATCACTGTCGAATAAAGTAGGAAACACTTATACAATCAACTAAAAGAGCGAAATAAAACTGCCAGATTCACTGAAAGAGATAAACTGGAAGACTTACCGAGCTAGCTTCCTCTAAATACGACCAGCTAAGAATCGAGTGAGTGCTGGAATGTTCTCCACCATGAGTCCAAGGAAGTTTCCGTTTCCCCAACTTTCTAGAAAGTTCTACAAAGTTTTATAAAAAAAGTAAACATTAATTCTGGTGCTGCCAGATACCGAGTAGCAAAATTACGCTTTTATGATCAATGAGTTTTTCGTTTGTGCTTTTCGGAATAACGGTGCTTGGGTTAGAAATAAATGTAATCGGTGTAGACAAATTAAACAGAATAGATAAAAAATTTTCAAAAAGCAGAAGGTCGATTTTACAGAATTTTTCAGAAAGAAATTCACTGCTTTCAATGGAGGATTCACATGTATCTATTCCGGACATTTTAAAATAAGTTACGCGCCTTACCTAAAAAGCCTTGTGAAACAGAATTCTACAAATCATTACGTATTCAATAAATTATTTAAGGAAAGTTGGTCGAAATATACACCAACTTTCCTTGAAAATAATCCTTGAACTCCTGAAAACCTTTCCTTGAATTTCCTTGCAAACATAAATATTTTAAAATATTCTTTCCCCCTTCATCAATAAAATATCTATAATTTATTTACATCATGGGAAGAACTAAAAAGTCAGTTCAAACATAAATACTGTAATTTAATTTGTTTCGGAAAAAAATTGTTTTTCGATCAACACTGGTAAAGCAACCATCGCTGCCTAAAGCAATCAATCTATGCTCAATGTTATTTCTATTGCGATTTCGAATAGTTTTTAGCCCCCCAGGGCCAATAAAACGGGGGTTAAGAGTTAGCCTATGCTGACCGCAGTGTTCTAAAGTATAAGTGTACCAAATTTGGTGTGGATTGGTCAAACGGTGTAGATTTGTATAGAAAATATACCCACACACACATACACACACACATCCTATTTTATATATATAGATATCGTATCCATATCCACATTTCATAAATGAAATAAAACTATCCAAAAATATAGTATAGCAGCATTTTGTTTACTTTTACTCGTGTTAATTCTTATTTCTAATAAAGTGCATGGCAAAGCATACGTGCATAATTGTGCCATGTGACCACAATTAGAGTCTAAAAGTCTACCTCAAGTTCATACCATTCAAGGTGATTCGGCACTTTTTGACGCTAAACCTATTTTTGATCACAGTTTCTTTTCAGTGTTGATTTCCATCTTCCAAATTTTTCATTGCTTTCTGTAATCAGACAACTGAAGAATTTCATTAGAGTGGAGAGTTCTTCGGTGCAATTTTAGTAATATTATTCAACTCCAACTCAAGCATATTTACACTAAGCGGCAAACTGGCAAATAAACTGGACTAGACATATTACTTACGGAGCACCTGCTGAAAGCAGCTTATCTCCCCGTCATAAGGTGTGTGTGTGTGCATAAAGTTAAGTTGCATAATTTTATTAAAAAGTTAAAAAGAAACTGTGATAAAAAGGCTGGAAACTTAAAATTAAAAACTCGGCGGTTCAAAAGTAACCTCCGCCTCCGAGCGCAGGACATTAGCTAAGTTGATCATTCTCCCAAGTGCTGACCGCGTCCGGAGGTGCTTAGGTTTTGTTGATCCATCTGGGATTGGCAAATGAATTCCATAACAGTCGATTTTATATTGCTTACATTCATTGTTGCCATTCAACAAAAAACAAATACTGTCGATTTCTGTGCAACACGCACGTTCGTTAGTGAAATGTTTTCGATTGACATATAATTAATTTATTTTCTACACTGGCATTTATTTTATTTGTTTTTGTACGAATTTCCTTGGACTCCCCCATAACTTTTGAATTCCTACGTTTCTGATAAGTCACCACCGATTTTTATCAATGAAATGTGTTTCTAAATTTCTAAGCACATTTAAATTACTTCTGTACTTCCTTCCCTGTGATAGATATTTTTTGTCAGAAAACAAATAATAATCACGTCTCTGTTCAGCAATCGTAACTTTAAGATAACTATACCAAGAGATAAACGACTGTGTCAAGGTCGTTCTTTCTGTAAATTTTGATCTTGTTATCTCACTCTTTCTTGTCTGGTCCCATTTGGGTGAGTGATATTTCCCAACTCGACTGATTTTGAATGAGCGAAAGTTACGTCATAGAGACAGGAAACCCCTTAATTATAGGTATTTACAATGGAATCAGGAAATAGGGTTGGTATCACGTGACACTGAAGATGCATTAGAAGGTCTTGAGTATTTCTCATTGGAGAAAAGTGTTATTAAATTGTTGTACACCACTACAGCTTTACCAACATCAACTGATGTTTTTACAAACTAATTTTCACTGAAACATTGGGTGTTAGGCACCCATTCAAAAGTGATCAATTCATTTTTTTCTTAGCTTACAAGATTGCTTTGTACATCGATAACGAAAAATGGCTAAGTAAGTAACTTAAAATATTTTCGAATTTTTGTAAGAATGTTTAGGTTGTAAGAATTTTGCGTGATATGCATTCATTGATGAGCGATTGTTTTAAGATTTACTGACACGATAATCAGATTATTTTTAAGTTGAATGAACTAGCTTGTCCCTGACTACCAGAGACGTAACTAGGCTAGTTTCCATCCGGGGAAAGAACTCGCCTTGGCGACCCACCCCCATCGACCAACCTAACCAAAACCCTCCCCGACAACACCTGATATCGCCGCCACACATTAATTCCACTAGTCCAAATTTTTTTATTAAATTTAGATGGTAAATGCTTTATTTTAAAGGTAAATAGATTAATTTGCAGCAATTTCATTTTTAGTACGTTAAAATATTTAATTAATTCTATTTCATTGACAAATAATCTAAGAGTAGCATGTTTGGTATATTCTTTCATACTTATAATCGCTGCAAATGAAATGAAAAGGTTTTATCAAATGATATCGGGATATGTGTGGGCTGCATCGAAATCAACAGACTGTTGCTTTAGAATAGGATATTTAATTATGATAAATACAGAGGCTGTTCGGACATTTTTTTTGAATGATTTTGATGAGCTGTAAAAAATTGTATGCTACGAAATAATTTTATTTTCGCAGCAGTTAAGTAGTTAAAGTATAACTTATCGTCTGCTAACTCAGTTTTGTTTACTTTCAAAATGGCGCTTTTAAATAAGCAATGAATGAATGTTTCCGCTCTTTCCGAAGAGAATTATGCTTATTCCGTTATTCGGAAACACTGTAAAAGTTATGTTTTTCTATATCTAAAGGTACGATAAGTAATATTATTAATAAGAAAGGAATAAACGCGTAAAAGTGGAAAAATACTTCCAAATACGTATCCAAAAAAGAAAAGAATTTCTGAGAATATTTGTAAGGTAAGATCTTTAATTTTAAAAGAGAATCCTCCAAGTCAAAGGACTATTACAAAGTCATTAAAAGTTCAGTTTCAACTGTAAATAAAATAATTAACAGTGATTTGAATCTTAAAAAGGCCAAAAAATGCAATGTTCATCGTCTATCTCTACGGCATATTGCAGAAAGCAGAATTAGCTGCAAAATTCTGTATGAGAAACATTTAGCTGGAGAAAGATGGAAAAATGTTGTGACAATAGACGAGGCGTGGGTGTATTTAAAAGATTGCAATAAAAAAGAACAATTTATTATCATAAAAGAGGAGAAAAATCTTAAAACGTGGTTCAACTTTGTAACTTTAACGTGAGAACTTTCTCTAAGAGATTTATGATTTTTGCCGGTTTTGCATATAATGGAAAATTAAAAGTAAAAGAGAGGGGGAAATGTAAAAATCATCTCCCACATATTATCAAGACCTTATTTTATCTCCCGGGGCAGATGCCCCGTCTGCCCCCTCTAGTTACGTCTCTGCTGACTACCTCTCAGAAATAGGCCATTTTCCCTTTTCCCATTAAAAGAAGCAAACAAGTATATCAATAATCCGTCAGTGTGGTATTATTTTATCCAATGAACAATTAAAATAAATGCTAACCCACCCAGTGTTGGTACTGGAACTAGACATGTGTTGGTCAATAACTGGCAAATTGTCGAGAAAAATTATATCAAAAGTGCAATTATAAATTTGCAACTTCAATGTAACTTTTCATTAATAATATGTGCATTAATTGGTTAACTTACTGACTGGTTCACTCTAGATAGGTAGTGTGTCTGTTATTTTATATCTGGGTTGTTCAAAAATATGCGCAAAATGACTTAAATATTTGTATACACTTTTAAACTTTGAAAATGTGAAGTTCAACTGATAAAGGATTTTGGACTTCCTTTTATCATATTTTTTCCTTTGTTCTTTTTTCAACACTGAAGATTTTAAAAGTACTAAACACCGATTTTAATAACTACACTTGAAATAAATATTAATAAATAAATTAATGTGATCTGTATCGATTAAATTTTTACAGCTTCATTCCAGTGAAACTGGCTTATGAAAGCTATGAACCTGTTAGTGGAATGGATGAAGAATTGTGTCCTGTCATTTTTCTCCATGGTCTATCAGATTCAAAGGAAATCTGGGGCAACATTCCACAAATCATCGCCGATAAAACAAAGCGGAAGGTAAAGGCACAATTTTATCAACACATTTTCTCTTCTGGTTATACAAAATAAAAATCACGTGCTTTATTTTGTGCGGAAACTTAGGATTCTTCACTCCTCCGATATTATTGCCATAGTAATATTAAAAATGTAATTTTTTGCATGATAGTATTAAAAATAGTATAACGATCAAATTTACAGAGCAATAAAACAAAAATAATGCCGAAAATAAATGCCTTGTGCTGCCGCCACGCGGAGCGATGAGAGCCTGTACACGTCGTTGCATCGAATCATAGAGATTCTGAATGTCATACTGAGGAATGGCATTCCAGTTGGCCTCTATCTGATGCCAAAGTTCAGCCGTACTCTCTGCCCGACGAGCGGTACGAGCGAATCTCCGTCCGATGTAATCCCAGACATGCTCAATGGGCGACATATCCGGGGAACGTACCGGCCATGGAAGAAGCGGAACCTGTCGTGCACTGAAGGAGGCTTGTACATTCCGAGCAACATGTGGATGGGCATTGTCTTGCTGAAATACAGCTCCGGGAATGCGTTGCAGGAGGGGCGGACTCCACAACTTCCCTGACGTAACGCCCGCTGTTCAGTGTCACCACAATTTGGAGTAGGCGGGATCGCCCATGATATCCAATAGCGCCCCAGACCATAACGCCAGGCGTTCGTCCAGTATGACGCTGAATAAGACACTCCGGGAGAAGGCGTTCACCTCTGTAGCGTCTGACGAGTACGCGTCCATCGTTATAGTCCAGATTGTAGCGGGACTCATCTGAGAAGACGACTTGTTGCCAATAGGCACGCCATTGGCTGTGTTGGTGAGCCCATTGTAGCTGGAGTCATCGGTGGCTCAGCGTCAAGGGAATCCTTGCACGTAGCCCATGGCGCAGCAGACGTCGACGAACCGTGGGGGCAGACAATGACACACCTGTAGACGTGCTCCAATGTTGTGCCAACGCACGAGAGGACGCTGTGCGGTCCGTCACCGCCATGCGGATGAGGTGTCTGTCGTTCCGTGGTGACGTCATATTGCGTGGCCCACTACCGGGGTTTCGACTTATCCGGTTCGCCATGGTCCATCTCTTCCACACAAGCATCACTGTTCTGGCATTACGCCCCGTGCGAGTGGCGATTTCACGATACGAAAGTCCACCCTCACCGAGGCCGATCATGCGACCCCGTTCGAACTCCGTTAGTTGCCCGTATGGCACTCTGCGTTAACACAAAATTATAAGTATGGAATTAACTTCATTGACGAGTATTTCATTTCAGTTTTGTGAAGACACACGCTATCAAAATTTCCTAAAAATCCGAATTCTAATTGATAACGCAAAATAGTATTTGTTAAACATTCTTTTGAAGTTCCTTTGTTTTAACAAAGTAAAACAGATTAGGTTAGAACAAAAAGAGAACACACTTGAGAACGCAAATATTTAGTTTGAAGCTCATCCAGATTTGTACAATATCAGGGGTACATTTTCTTTTGGTGTGAACTAGTTTCACGAAACTCCAGATACCCTAGTGAACTATTCTTTTCCCTTGGGGTTTACTGTCTCTGGTAAACATGGAGGTCGCGACCCCAGGGTACTTAAACTATCTTTCTCTTCCTTCTCTTCCTCCCCTATTCCTTTCTTTCCACAATTACTTAACATTGTCTAGTGTTTGGCACAGCTTGGTCAAATATGACCCTTGCGCGAGAAAACTCAAAACCAACCAACCAGATTTCACACAACTGATCTCAAAATCTAGTATTCGGCGGTGTTACAAACAGAACCGAATGCTACAAATATGAGAGTTGGAGTAACATACCATCACACTTCGTAGGAATGGTTTAAATAGTTCAGTGAGCTAAAAAGTGTTTTTTCTTTTCTCAGAAATTTCTATGTGGTGATTATTCATTGGTTTATCGTTGGTTTTAAAGAAAAAAAAATAGTATGTTTGCACATACTATTTTCCTTGTATGCATTGACCATATTTCCAGACATGTATTGTCCGGATCTGGCGAGGTATATTTGGGTAATGTGATTTTAATTACTCTATTGTAAATTGGGGACAGGTTTAACCTAAACAATGCGTTCCCACAATTGGCATCCTTAGAGCGGATTATGGTTCCGAGTTAATATTGTAGGTGCCGGAAGCGGTGACAATGATTACTTGTTGGCGAAACAAATAATTACTTACGGCGGTGGCCATGCATTATTTTGATTATGAGAGCCCTATACCCCAGTAAGTCTACTAAATTTCTACCTCTCAAAACATGGACTTCCGCTAACCCAGTCCTATACCAACTATGACTCATATCATCTTAAATTAATAGATTTAACATCATATCAAACCCTAATTGCGTTTGTGGTAAAATTGGCTCAGTAATTCACTAATAACTAACTGTCCCCTCATGTCTAAATGGCATTTAAAACATCAAGTTATGCTAATTTTAACGCTTGATGTGCAAATATTACAAAAAGCAAAAGAGAAAGGTTACAAATAACAGAAATGATAAATTATCATCATTACAACATGGATAATATCTGTGAAAAGCAGTAGAAGTGTTCTTTATCCCTCTGGGACCGGCCCAACCGGCCGAAAGTTTCGAGTCCCCTCGTTACGAAAGGCTTAGATTCTTTCAGACCTCAAACTCCTGAAGAATCGCCGAAGCCCATTACGATTTCCATCCCTTATTTTCTGTGCTACAAATAGACCCGCGCGTGAATAGCCTTGTCTCCCCGTTGACAAAGATGTCAGGGTTATCGACGGGGAGCCTCGCAAATTGTTTATCCTCGAGCATCTAGTCTGAGAGAGGTTGAGTAAATGAAAAGAGATACACTTAAAAAGTCACCGCCGCCCTTGCAGCTTACACGGGAAGAATCTGTCCCTTCTAGGCATACCCACGACCCGACAATGGAAACCGGCACATTAGGTGATAATAGGACGACACATATCCCCTCTCCTCCTGGGAAAGCAATGCAAAGGCCGTTTCGGCCGGTTTCAGTAAGTTTCCTGTAAAGCCGTTTGGCCGGCTGCCGTAACCAAAGGAAACGGTATTCTGCCCCGACGTATGCAGAGGGTTATTATGTGTCTAAGCATTTTTGCAGTTAATCTTAAACCTTGACTCCTAATTAAAATTATCACACCCACAGTTCAGTTTCATCCAATCTTAAATTATCTAAACTGCACACGATTTCAAATACCTCAGATAGCCACCAGAATAGCCTTCCCCCGTACTTTTGAGGGACTTATCAGTTTGATGGGCGCTCCTGGGTACTTTATTAAAAAGCAAAAAATATTATTAATAAAATAAAGTAAAATAAGTAATAAATAAAAAAATTACAAGTGGATTTTTTGAAGAAAATCACAACTGTGGTATTGTAACCCCTTTCGCCTTGAGGGTTGCCTGAAACTTATTTTCCATTTTTAAATTTTGATAACTAATCAAAAGATCAAAGAAACAACACACTATAGCTTATAAATAAAGATTAAATAATTGCTGCCATTTCATGGCCAAACCTCAGCAGGCAATGGATTAGTTCACAAATTTGTTTCTTTGCCTCTTGATAGCCGATGACCCTTTTTCTTCAACCTACTTTCATGACACTGCACTTGAAATTTTGTCTTGAGAGGAAAGACATCGGGGGGGGGGGGGCATAATGGAGGGGAGATCCCACCACAAGTACAGAGATCTGTTTCGCTTTGCCCAAGAGAAAAGGTTACTTTTGAATAGGGCCATGGCTTGTAAAAAACTCAAGTTAACCTCCTGTCTCGGATCACAGAGTGTATCGGAGGTACAAATCCGCAGATGGATATTTTTTTATTAGTCCACTCGAATCTGTCGAAGTCCGCCTGTGGCTTCAACATGGACTTCTCCGAGGTCATTTGCTCTCACCAGAGCTTATTTTTTTCTCTGTTCTTATTTTTATCTCTGTTCTACTCATAATTTAAGAAAACATGATTCATTTTATGAAATAACATAATATTAATATAATGTTATATTTTACAGCGGAAAAAAATCAGCTATAAATTAAACTGAAAAGAACGAATGAACAAATTAAACTTGCTTGAGTTTAATTGAGCGTTATTCCGAAAAACCTTTTCATCTCCATGGGATTGAAATTACCGCCATTTTTATTTTAAGCACTTCATTTGTAGGCATACTCATTGGATGCCAGGAATCATGGGGACAGCGAGTGGAGTGAAATCTTCGATTTCGACCTCAACGTGGATGACCTATTTCATTTTATGGATACCATATCGGTTGAAAAAGCTGTGCTCGTTGGCCATAGCATGGGTGGAATAACAAGCATCAAAGCTTCACTCAAATGCGTGAGTACTTCAAGGATTGCTTTTAAAGTTAAGCCCTTCCTTAAGGACTGAGAAAGGGGATTTTATCCCTCTGAGTATCACGAGATTTCTGAGTAATTTAGTATTATTTTTATCCCACAAAATACACAAGGCTATATAACCACATCTATTGGTTGAAAGAATCCTTTAAAAGATTCTACTGGTAAAAAAAAATCAAAACTGGTTAGAAGTAATGCAGGGAAGACTGCAGGTTGCAGAATGGATACAAATGTGTCATATGTGTGAACCTCTCAGAGGGTTAATATCCCTTCCTGAACACCTTAAGATTTTGAAGTAGCTTTGAATCAAATTTGACGTTAATATTACATAAAAGATACTAATAAAATAAAATTACTGAACTACGTAGATGTTATTAAACGATTTCTTAATTTTAAGAAACCATCTAAAATATTTCTGAAATTTTTACCAAATTACCGTATGGAAAATATAGAGGCTCAGCTCATCATTTTGTCTCTGCCATTCCAAAAGAGGTTAGATAAGTTCCAGGTCTGTTGTTGAGAAGATTCTATACCCGGGCAGGAGACTTGGTGTTCCCCATTCATGCTGGAATTGAAAGTTTTACGAATTGTGCATTCCCTGAAGAAATATATTCCAATTCTCTCCAGGTGTGCAAAGCAGTCATGCCCAGTTCTAAGTCTGAAAAGTGCCCTTTTGGCTACATCTGTTATGTAATTGTAATTTATTACAATTCGTTTACTTTTGGAAGTTTGTTCTTTGTCTCCTTATGTTTTAAGCAAAATTGTCAATAATTTCTTTAATTTCTTGCAATCTAGCATCAGAGGGTAGAAATGATATTTGTGGAAGACATGTATGTGGAGAAAGTTAAACAAAAAGTTCTAAATTCGGTGCTGAAGCACAATGAATTATGCCAGGAAGCTGTAGAACAAATTCCATCCGACTGCGATGAGGTTGATGTGCAGAGATTTATCGCGGATTATTTGTTCGATAAATCACCTCGTGATATGGTGAGTACATCAGTCTTTTTAAATAGTCTATATTTAGGTAGATTTTTCTCATTTCTGCCTTCCTATTTTCTTAGATCTGGAGCAGTCGATGAATTTCGTCTTTTGACTGAGCATGACTATCTTCGTGATTTCTATCTTATATTGTTTTAATATCTTTCCTGTACGAGGGGCTTTTTTCCATGAAGCTAGATAATGTAGGTGGCGATGAAGTTTCTGCGGCGAAACATGCTTGTTGTACGTATTGCAGACATGACGCTACTTGACTAGTTTTCAAATACGATTTCAGCACTTAAGCCAATAATAATTCCAAAGAATTAAACATGCCTTCCATACCATCAGACCATTTGGACGTGTGCAAAGACTTTAAGACATTCAAGAACAGATTAAAAATATATTAGATTGGAGGCTCGTTGATTATAATGATGTAATGTGGAGAGACAGATTTGTTTAGTAATATATTTAAGGTCGAGGCGAGAGAAAAAGCAATACTTTTAAGTGTCGTCTTAAATGTTAGCAAACATTCTGAACAATACACATTGTTTGTGTCAAATTCAAATAAATACTTAACATAGTCGGACAGAATCTTATGATACGTTGTCTAAGCCTTGCATTGGAGAGATATTAAATCACTTACTCTGAGGATCAGCTAAAAGGCCAAATTTATTAAATCTGGTTTTGTAGCATTCTCTCAATAACCTCAGAGACTAGGATATAGCGGGAGTACCCCTCTCCAAATTATAATTATAGTCAAAATTCTGCTATAGAATGGACCAGTTGGTCTGATGTTTTGGAAGAACACAAAGAAACATATTTACTGGAAGACGATCTATTATTTAGAATGGCAAATTTAATCCGCTTTTCTTAAACCACACAATAACTTGATGAGGTTCTCGTGTGTTTCGGATTTGTATTCATATTTTTCGGGTACATAGAGAGGATCACAGCAAACATCAACTTACAAGGTGTCATTTTGCTTTCTTGGTCAGCATGATCGTCAGATCTCTTCAATCGTTGACATTATTGACCGTTGAGTGAATTACTCTTCGCGACGCCTATACATGAAGATTAATTGTAAACTGCCCTAGCGTGATTAAAAAAGACGGTTTCAATGTGTTTAGCAGATGGTTAATGTAGATGATTAACGTAAATGTAAGTTGTGAGAACTTTAGATTTTGAAGAAGTTGGTGTTAATGTAACCTCAATTAGTTTCTTTCGTGTGAATTTTTCATTTAAATATTTTGCAAATAGTTTATTCCTTTTCTTTCAGTAAAATCTTTATCTACACCTTAAAACAAATGTAAATTACGCCATTCATCTTTATATTTTAAGTTGACTGATACGATAAAAATCTAAATTAAATTAACTTATTACTTTTATACAATTTTCTGCAATTTTTTTTTAATTTCAGAAAGATGTTGGAAGTCGAGAATCGTTGGATATCTATTTTGCCTTGAAGATAGACGAGGACGGTCGATATGCTTTGAAAGCGAATTTCAAAGTCATACAGAAAACATTGATGAATGGTGATACTATAATGTCGGAATCTGAAGGCTTGTTTGAAGGTCCCGCGATCTTCATCTATGGTTCTATATCGCCATTCCGTGTGTAAGTTTTGCATCTAACAAAACATTCGATTTCAATGTTTGAAAATTGTATCTGGTAATTTTCAGACCATAATTCGTGGCGTCAATTACTGTAACTATTGTCTTCCAGGTAAGGTTTCTTCCAATAGAGTACAGCCCCAATAGGATACACGACAATCAGATTACATTAAAGAACAATTTAAAAAGAATGATTCTTTCTAGTTTTTCAATAAGCAATAATTTTACTCTTCATAGATAAAAATTATAAAAGGAAAACGAAAAAATGATAAGGTACGTTCTAGTTTGTAATATAGAATTAGTTAATCAAAAGAGGATATTTATTTATTTTTTTATTGAACAAAAGCAAACTCCCCGTGCACCACAGAAATACAAAACGGGGCTTACATAAGTAAGTTGATTTAACAAAGAAACAGTGGAAAACAATTTAACTAAAATTACAAGATTTTATGAACTTGACAAATGAGTAGAAAAGCAGATTAGATTTTACAAAAACATTGAGTTTCACTGGCCATGTTTCACCTAATTTTCTCAAATCATTTTTTAGGCACGTTCTTGAAGTTTTAAATGCAGGACAACTAAAAAGCAAATGCTCAACGTCTTGTGGCTGCTTTTTAAAACACTCGCACAAATCATTAGTCCGAAGATGAAACCTATATAGATATTTAGCAACATTTTCATGGCCAGATAAAAATTGCGTAATTTGGAAGTTTGTGAAGAAAAATAATTCTGAGTTCAATCTATGCTTAATAGTAGGTCTGAAATATTTTTTACCGTATTAATTTGAAGCAACAGTCCGCTCAAATCAGGTGGATAGAAAAGGTTTTCTGAGAAATGTTGTAAATCTAAGATTCATCTTTTTACCACAGTAAACTATTGTGTCAATACAGCCTAGCCTATCTTTAAATCAACCATCGGGCTTTTACCCGTCTTTCATCCGTCAAGTGAGAGCTATTTTAAGGATGCTTGAGATTTATGTTTATATTTTTTAAAAGTTTGTAGTTTGAGGGTAAAACTAATGGAAAGATATTTTTAACTTTTAATAAAGAAAACAGCTTTTTGGTGTTCAAATGCACTTCTAATAAAATAACACAAAATTTATTTGTTATTTAATGTTATTTAATGTTTCGTAATTTTGAGCTGTCATTAAGAATATTGATGAAAAAAAACATTTTTTTTGAGTGAGATATAAGGATGGCTGAAATTAGAAGTTTTTAGAGCCCGATAACCAAAAATCTGCTATGCCAAACTCTTTCAAGGTTGGTGTAAATGTTGTCGTTAAAGTATGAAATCCGTTATTTCATAAAATACCTAGTTATTTCCTGAAATAACTGATCAAGTGAGTTAAAGTGTAAAACTCACTTGTATTCTACGGTTTAACTAGCTATTTCATAGAATAACGATCTACACCCCGTTAAAGTGTAAAATAACAGAGTAAACAAAGTTACGAATTCAAAAGGCTGTGAAGTGAGAACCAATGTTAAGATATTTTTGTAATAAACGATAATTTGTTGAACTTAATATATAGAGATTACTGTTTTTCAATCGGGAAGAAGAAACGCCCGCATAAAACAGCTATATTCCAGATCCCAGTTGAGGGTCTGTGAACAAAAACTAATAAAGATCGAAAAAATGCCGGATATATATATAGAAATCGCTCCGGTCGGTTGCTACAGCTCAAAGTTTAGGTACCTGTCAGGGATTTAAAAAATGTTCATGTAAAACGCAGTGTGTCAACAAAAACTGTATTTGCTTTAGAAATAATATTCTATGCAATTCCAAATGCCATTTTAGTAATCCCTGTTGTAAAAAATTATTTTATTGTGTCTTTGTATAAATAACATTTTGTATGCTGTATAATTCAGTCAAATTGTTTATTTTACACTTTAACTGTCTTTCATTAGTTAATTTATAGACTAACTAGTTATTTCATAGAATAACTAGTTAAAGTGTGGAATTATTAATCTACACACTTTAACTGACTTTATCAGTTATTTCATGAAATAACTGATAAAGTCAGTTATTTAACGGTAACATAAATACTATTTAGACCTTGGGGTTGTGATTTCTAAAAAAATAGCACAGATTTTCATTTCCAGTGTATAGAATTTCCAACGTATCACGTAAATACAGATTTTCACTGGAAAATAGGTACATTATGCAAATTTTTGTAAGCAGACGTCAGTTTTTAGGATATGGGAATTTACAGAAAGGAGTGGTGTAAAATATGATTGATGCATACGCTTATGTGATCGTGCTCTTCTCTATGGCCAACATTACGTGATCGTGCTTTGCTGGTAAAACTTAACTAACCAAAAGAGCGTAGGGCTACCACAGGCAATTAAAAGGCAGCTTTTTGCCATTATTCTTCAACCTTGGAGACTAGGGGTATCTTTTTAAAGCATAGTTATCACAAAAGCTTTTTTGCGAAAAATAGACTTTTTTCGAAAGTACACCAAAAAGATCAAGGAAAATTAAGTCGCATAATTTTTAACCACTAAATTGAATCCTTGAACTGTTATGCTCTCTGCGTCATCTCGGAAAAAAGTGTTTTGAATTAACCACTACATTTTAATGGTATCAAAATCTTTTCGTAAATGTAAACATTATGATCACTTCAACGAGGCATGAGCATGACAAAACGTAAATTCTTCTTCCTACTTCTGCTAAAAACTGCGTTTTTTGAAGAACCCACGCAGAGGATGTAACCGCACTGTTTCCTTTTCTGATTGTGGTTTTTAAACAACTTTCGAAGAGTAGATTATAATAGAGCAAAGTGTTCATCTCTCTTTAATCGGATGCAGGGCTGCCACAGGCAACTTATGCTACTATTTTTCAACCTTGGCAACTAGGGAATCTTTTTAAGCAAAATCGTCTCAAATGCTCCTACTTTCAAACTTTAGGTGAATTTTTTTTAAATTCACCAAAGAGCAAAGAAAATTTAGCTCCTGTTTTAAGTAATAGCTAATGGAAAAAATGCTTTCGAATTTTTTTTAGAGAAAAATTTTCTAAGGGACGCCAATTTTGAAGTTTTGGCGTAAATGGCAATTATGAAAGAAAAACATCGGAATATGCAGTTGCTAGATTGTCATTAACGCCTTATTAAGAAAATATTTAGTTTTTTAATTTTAAAATTTAAATTTCTTCTTCATCTTCATATTGTTTGTGTTTTAGCGATTCATTTTGATTTGAGCAAATAAAATTGATTCTAAAATGGGATTTAAGAGGAAACTTTTTTTACTAATCTCAAAAAATTTACTAAGGTGAAACATGGCCATTGAGCCTCAAATCTTGTAATTTTAGTTAAATTGTTTTCCACTGTTTCTTTGTTAATTCAACTTAGTTCTTTAAGTCACGTGTTGTACTTCTGTGGCGCGCTGGGAGTTTGCTTTTGTTCAATAAAAAATACTTCTATTTCACAAATGAATGCTTTGGCTGTTCCAGCCAGCTCTGCTGATGAAATTATCAACTTTCATTGGATAATTAATAGACCGGTAGGCCCACGTTTATTTCTTGAGAATTTCCTTGTTTTGAAAATTTGATCATCTTTAAATCCAAATAAATGTATATATTTCCCGATGAAAAAAAACCCGATTTTTGTACTACATATTCTTCAATTTAGCGTAGAAATTATTTGAAATTCAGATTTCTATTGATGCCAAAAGTCTCTGAAATATGAAAAACAATAGACTATCTGTTCATTTTCATGAGCTTTCACCCCTTTCATATTAGAAATTGTGTATAAAAATTCCATCCAGGATATCGCACAAGTAAAGAGCGAGCAAAGGATTGGCGATAATTTATACATTTGGCGACATTTTGCCATTAAAATATGTTTGTGTTTGCAACAAAGAATTCTTTTATGAGAATTATTTATTAAATACAAAAAAACAATCATCCGACCCACTTGGTACACATGATAATAAATTAAGAAAATATGCGGTCTATCCGACCAATCTCTCGAATAGAGAGAACACAGACGAGTACAGAAGAAGTATACAGAAGAATAGTTCAGACAATAAGGGAATACATATATACACTGCTGGCCACCGTAAATGCAACACCCTGAAGGAAGCATGCAAATAATATGAAATTTACAACATGCATTAGCGGAGGTGAGATATGCAAATGATTAGAATTTCAGCGCAGACGCACATCACGCGCGCCTGTGGCGCCACTTCAAAGCGCTATTTAAGGCTTGGAGATTTCGACGATTTCAAGTACGGCAATTGTGTTTTTCTTGTAGTTTTTTCAAAAAAACGATCAATTATGCCTCGTAGAAAACAGCGATCATCTTTTGATCAAGTATCCGAGTTCGACAGAGGAAGGATAGTGGCCTACTGAGATTGTGGATTATCTTTCAGGGAAATCGGTAGTCGTGTTGGACGAAACCAAACAACTGTAATGCGGATATGTGATCGTTGGATGCAGGAGGGTACGACGGACCGACGTGTTCGATCGCATCCACCTCAGTGCACCACTTCACGTGATGACAGGCATATTGTGCGTATGGCAGTGACGGATCGCTCAGCCACATCACGAACCATAGCACAGCACATTCAGTCTGTACCGCATCATCCAGTGTCTGCGCGTACCATTCGACGCCGTTTACAGCAGAGTGGTCTGTCCGCAAGACGTCCATTGCTTCGTCTACCCTTGACGCAGAACCACAGACGTTTCCGCCGCCAATGGTGCGATGAAAGAAGGATGTGGACGGCAGAATGGAATGAAATTGTCTTTACTGACGAGTCACGCTTCTGTCTGCAACACCACGATGGTCGGATTCGAGTCTGGAGACACCGTGGAGAGAGGATGCTGAACAGCTGCGTTATGCACCGCCACACTGGTCCTGCACCGGGTATTATGGTATGGGGCGGTATTGGATATCACTCTCGCACTCCTCTAGTACGCATTGCCGGTACTTTAAACAGCCAGCGCTACATCTCCGAGGTGTTGGAGCCAGTTGTCCTTCCTTACCTTCAGGGCTTGCCCACAGCCATATTTCAACAGGATAATGCGCGACCACACGTGGCACGCATTGTCCAAGGGTTCTTCGTCAATCGCCAGATTGAATTGCTTCCCTGGCCAGCTCGCTCTCCGGATCTTTCGCCGATAGAAAACATGTGGTCCATGGTTGCTCAACGATTGACCCAGAATACATCCCCAGCTGCCACACCAGATCAACTTTGGCAACGTGTGGAAGCTGCTTGGTCTGCTGTACCCCAAGAACACATCCAAAGTCTCTTTGAATCAATGCCGAGGCGTGTGGCAGCGGTGATCTCCAACAATGGCGGCTACTCTGGCTACTGATTTTGGCAGGAACCACACTTCACAGAAGTCTATAAATTTAATCATTTGATACTTGGTCAACATGTTATCTACAAAATAAATTTTGTTGTGATATCTCTTGTCTTTCTTGGTGTTGCAATTTGGGTGGCCAGCAGTGTACATATACGTTTACAATCGCCTCAGCCAATAGGAACCGGTGGAGGTAGGTAGGTATTTTAATTAACGTCACACTGGAGCAACACAACGTGCTATTGATGACGGTCCGGGATCAATCCCAAAGGGAAAGATCCGAGGACAACACTACGTAATTTTGAACCACGGTCAGATGACGAGGAACCGGTGGAAGAAAAACTGTCTGAAAAAGAATGACACCAGACGGCACAAACTACTAATGCATATTGGGCTGAAAACGACCGACCCTGTTTAATAGAAACCAACAATCGGCCCCATCGGTCGATATCAGGCCAAAATTTATTTATAGAAAATTTTATTAAAAGCATCTTGAAATTTATTAATTAATAAAGGTTTAGTTAAACAATCTGCCCGATTGTCTTTGGTGCCAATGATTTATTTTAGTGGAATTTTCTTCCACTAGATTCCGAATAAAATTGTAACGAATATCAATATGCTTTGTCTGAAAATTTTCCACTGTATTTTTAACAAAACATATAGCAGCTTGATTATCACAGAAATGACTTGGTATGATGGAATTGGGAATAAGATCTAATTCATTTATTACTCTAGAAAACCAAATAGATTCTTTTACGCTCTCACAGAGCCACAAATTCAGATTCCATGGATGATAGAGCAATGCACTTCTGTTTGCTTGATCCCCATGCAAATGCTGCATTACCAAAATAGAATTGAATTTGGTAGAATATATAACCACTCGTTGAGTGGCGGTAAGTTAAATCCGATCCCCAATTGGCATCCAAGTAACAATCTAGTTCAGATCCTGAAGCATTAGACAAATTTATTCTGTAATTTTTGGTATTAAAAACAGTTTAAAATATCAACAACAATTTTCCAGTGCTGAAAAGTATAACCATTGCAGAATTGAGACATTAAATTAACAGATTGTGAAATACCCGGTCTATTTCGATCATCTAAAAATAAAAGACAGCCAATGAGTGCCGATAAGGATATTTTTTCATCATGTCATTGTCAACAATATCACTTTCAGGAATCTTTACCGGTAATACATAAGCTAATTTAAAAGGAAGTTTTACAAATGACTTTGGTAGTTCTGCAAATTTAAACATTAGCTTCTCAATGTCTGTTGATGTAAATATAAAGAATCATTAACATATTCAAAATTTACACCCAATAGATATTTAGTCTGTCCAAGTTCAGTTACATCAAATTTACTTTTAATCAATTCTAAGCCTTCTTTAATTAAATCATTTGTCCTACCAAATAAAATTATGTCATCCACATATACGGCTAATACAACATCATTTTTAGACTTATAAACACAGTTGGTCCAACTCAGTTTTACGAAACCCAACTGTTTCAAAATATTATCAAGTTCAAAATTCTACTCTTCCACTTTGGTGTAAACCGTAGATTGCTTTATTTAGGAAACACACCTTGTTTTCTGACCCTTTT
Organism: Meta bourneti; assembly: GCA_933210815.1. Taxonomy (NCBI): domain Eukaryota; kingdom Metazoa; phylum Arthropoda; class Arachnida; order Araneae; family Tetragnathidae; genus Meta; species Meta bourneti. The sequence continues at coordinate 28,673,333 of OW119923.1, read as the reverse complement.
ACATGACCAGGTGGTTGTCTCATAAATTGGTTCTTTCGATTTACCATAAAGATATGCAGATTTAATATCTAACTGAACATTATATCAATGCAATATAGACACTAATAGTATAAAAAGTAATTTTACAATATTAAAATTGACAACAGGTGAAAATATTTCATTAAAATAAACTCCAGGTCTTTGTTTAAACCCTTGTGCCACTAACCTGGCTTTATGTTTTTTCGGATTATTTCTTTCATCCAATTTGACATTAAAAACCCACTTACTCCAATTATTGGAGCATTGATAGGTGGATCAACAAGATCCCAAACCTGTCGATCTTTCATTATTTGTAGTTCGTCGGCCATTGCAATATCCCAATTGTCCTTGTTCGGACTTTGCTGCGTTTCTTCAAATGATTTAGGCATTTCAACATTATAACAATCGTGAAAAATATCGTCCATTTGATCACTTACAGGATCAGTTTAACTTTTAAAATAAGAAACAGTAGAATTTAAATAATTTTTAGCCTTTACAATACTATCAGATTTAAAACAAAATTTATCGGGATTAAATTCTATTTTATTTTCTTCATAATATTTTCTAGCGTCATTTAAAAATCGCAATCTTATACTAGAATTTGGAGGATAGTAATACACATCAATTCTATCACCTCAGTGTGTGCGTGGTTTTTCTACCCTTTCCCATTCATTTATATTTAGAGGACTTAAAGTACTTGAAGTTTCAATTTTAACCTCTTCGGTCTGACTTTTATTTGAACAGTCACCATTGGATTCAATTGGTTCGTTAAAATCCAAGCTTAAGTTAAATTTAGCATAATCTGAGAATTTGCTTTTGCCAAAGAATTCACACCGTTTTTATTTTCATCAATTTTGACATGAATTGTTTCAATTACCTTACATTCTTTGAGAATAAAAATCCTGTAGCCTTTTGTGCTTGTAGCGTAGCCCACCAAAATTCCAGGCTTTGTAAGAGACTGAAGTTTATTCCTGTGAACTTTAGGAATATGCACAAACGCGAGACCCAAATATTTTCAAATGTTTCACGGAGTGTTTGTGGCTACTCCATACATCAATAGGAGTTAACCCCTCTATTAGTTTATGCTCATATCTATTTTTGATGTGCACAAATGCCACGAGGACTTCCGCCCAAAATCGTGGTTGCAACCCACTGTATTGGAACATGGCACGTACTCCGTCCATGGCTGTTCTATTAAATTTTTCAGCCACCCCATTCTGCTCACTAGTATATATATATATATGTAGATTATGCTCATGTTTAATACCTAACTTACTAAGAAAGCTTTTAAACTCTTTGTGACAAAACTCTAGACCAGAACTTGTGACTTGAATCAGACTTGTGAGAAAGTCTAGACCTTGTCTGTCCCGGCAGCACTTCAATTTGAAATTTGTCTCCCTTTCTATTTTATCTAGATATTTCTTGAAACAGTCAAACACCTTGGTTTTACTTTTGATTATGTATACCTCTATTTTACGCGAGTAGTCATCAATGATTGACAAAAAGTACTTTTTCCCACCAAAAGAATTTACAGGAGCAGGTCCCCACAAATCTATATAAACTCTTTCAAGAATTTTAGTAGCCAGTCGCTTGTACGTATAATTTGTCTTTAATGATACCCTGGTTGATTTAGCAACTTTACATACATCACAATTTTTATCCTCAGTTTTAGAACATAATTTTTCAATCCCTTTTACTGAGTTATTTTTACTCATATGTTCTATAAGGGGAATGTTACATAACGGAATCTCCAGTGAACAGTATCAATATTTAAAGCTACGTTAACAGATTCGTTACATGTTTTAGAATATCCATGTACTATATACAATTTATCAATTAAAGGTACAGTAAAGAAATATTTATAATTTTTAGTATATACAACCATTTTATTATCACCCCAAAGAATTTTATATCCTGCAATATCTATGTTTGAACCACCAATTAGGTTTCTACGCATATTAGGGGTGTACAAGACATTTTTCAAACTAATGTTGACATTATACCTGAAATGTCCTTTAACACAAAGTCGATGTCTCCAAATCCAAGGACTTTCGAAGTAGTCTTTGTCTCCGATGAGAACAGGTGAAGGTATAGTATCCTTGAAATTATGAAACCAGTCTCTTTGGTTACAGCAATGAGACGTGGCAGCTGAATAGATGAGGAACTCTCTAAGATTTTTATCAGCTGTAGTGGTTGCCAGTGCAATATGCGTGTCAGCAAAAAATGCACCATTTTCGTCTTTTTCCAGTTCCTTCTTGAATCATCTGTTTTTCTTAAAGCATAGATCTTCCGTGTGTTCCAGCTTGCGACAGTATTCGCACGGCCCCAGACGAAAAGATCCGTGATATGTAGGTCTTTTCAGGTAGCCTAGCCCCGGAGGGGCTTTAATCCCTTATCTGCTCAGAATAAAAACATCACAAAACATAGATTGGGAGAGTTGAACTTAAATGGAAAATGCTCTGGCATGTATTTTAAATATTAAATACATAGAAAGCATAATACAGGTGTATTAGGAAGAATGAAGGTAGGAGGAGAAAGGGGAGAAATAAAAAGTCACAAAACACCGCCCTCTATTGAGGGAGATTTCAGAATTTCTGTAACAAACGTAGCAGGTTTTCCATTGGGAGAAGTTGGCTTCTCCAGTAGGCTTGGGTGGTCAACAATGCAGCAGTATAAAAATTAATTCGATTTGTGAATAATAGTAATTTGTCTCTTGCTTCTTCGATTATTATTGTGTATGTAGCCTTCAATATCGTGAATAGTGGGGTTATTTAATGTTAATTAAGTTATAATGTAATTTTTCAGAGAGGTAGGTAATTTGGTTTGAGTGTTCTGATTTTAATTTCTTTATAAATATCTGTGAGTCTATAGAACCATGGTGATCGAGTAATCATCTGAATAGTGCTGTTTTGTTGTCTCTCTAAAATATTAATGCTGGATACTGCTGCACTGCCCCATGCTTGACAAGCATAGCATAGTACTGGGAGCAAATAGGTTTTATAGACATTTAATCTGATTTTAATATTTAACTTAGAATTTCGGGCAAGTAGTCGATAAAGTTTTCTCTTTGAATTTCTAAATTTTGGGGCAGTGTATTTAATGTGGCTTTTCCGGGTGAGGTGATGGTCTAGCTTTACCCCTAGGTACATTGTTTCATACGAAAAGATCCGTCACTATGATGTGAAACTTTATTAGGGTCCAGTCCGCTTCCACAACGTTCACATTTCTTAGCTTGCTTCTTCCCGCATTCGTTCTTACTCTTGGCAGCGTAGGCGTTTCCGACTACGACGTAATCTTTGCCTTCGTCTTTTCGTTTCAATTCGATTCTTCCAGCTTCCGTGAGAAGTTGCTTTGTAACTTTATCGACCGTAGAGTCTTTATCTTTGACTCTACATTTGTTGAACCAAGTTATAATCCGTAGGCAACCTTCATATTAGCTGAAAGCAAACAAGGTCTGGAATCTCGAACCCGGATTCTCTTACTTGTAGTCGTTTTTCGGTAATTTTCTTGCTGAATATTCCGATGATTTCTTCTTCCGAGTCGTATCGCATTTCGAAAAACTCGTCTACCAATCCGGCCAATCTTGCACGAGAGGTAGGTTCGAAGTTGCACTTCAAGGTGTCCCAAGCAGTTTTGCCATCCTCGGTATCTGCAATCAGGGTGTGAAAGTTTCTCTCAATTCCTTGGTAGATTGTAGTATACGCCCTCTGCTTCCTCCAAAGAAATGACCTCTTCTCTTTCTCAGATACAGTTTCCGGACACGGCTTAGCTTCTCCAGTTATGAATTCCCAGCATCCACGGTCCATCAATAACTTTTATGTCTGTTTTCCAAGTTGATTAATTGAAGTCTCCCAACCGAAGAGAATTATGCTTATTCAGTTATTCAAAAACACTGTAAAAGTCATGGTTTTTCGATATCTAAAGGTACGATAAGTAATATTATTAATGAGAAAGGAATAAACGCGTAAAAGTAGAAAAATACTTCCAAATACGTATCCAAAAAAGAAAAGAATTTCTGAGAATATTTGTAAGGTAAGATCTTTAATTTTAAAAGAGAATCCGCCAAGTCAAAGGACTATAGAAAAGTGAACGTGAGAACTTTCTCTAAGAGATTTATGATTGTTGCCGGTTTTGCATATAATGGAAAATTAAAAGTAAAAAGAGGGGGAAAAATGTAAAAATCAACTCCCACATATTATCAAGACCATATTTTATCCCCAATATTAAAAAAAGAAATACCATATCTTTACCCACAGTGCCAACAATCAGTAGAACTGCATCTGAGTAAAGCAAGCAGCCACACATCTAAATCGACTATTAAATTCTTGGAAAAAATGGAACAAGAAACTGGTATCAAGTCAATACCCTTTATTCCTGCTGAATCTCCAGATGTTTCACCCATGGATTTTTGTGTTTTGGACTTTTAAAAAGAGCATTATCGAAACGTCGACCGAAAACCATTCAAGAACTGGAAAAATGTGGAGCAAGAATGGGACAAAATACCACTGTCGATAATACAAAAGTCATTATTATCATGGAAATTAAGGTGTAGAAAGTTAGAAAGATAGTTAACAAATGGAACATTTAAAACACAAAAATTTCATGTAAAAAATTGAGCTTCAGTCCATTAAAATAGTACAAAAAATGTCCGAACAGCCTCTGTATTTCATTATGAATAGCAAGTATTGTTTGTCGACAGTGGTATTTATAATTTATTACCAAAATGCTTCTTTTGCCAATTCCGACAATGCTGGAAATTCAAATAATTTTATGCTAAGAAAGTATTTAATTTCTAATTTCAAAATTAGCGAATTTTTCACTATCGGTTTCATCAGGAACTGATTCATTTATTTGGGGCCCGCAGTAGCCCGGTTGGAAGAGTAACGGATTAGCAACCCGAGGGTTGCGAGTTCGAATCCAACCAAAGACCGTCGTGTACACGGCTAGTGCACGTTAAATCTGTCGTGGCCTCAAATATCCTCACGTTGGCGTGGTGTGGAAATTTGGAGAGTGGGGTGCCAGCTCAGATGTGACTTCGTCATCTGACCGTGGTTCAAAATGACGAGGTGTTGTCCTCGTATCTTCCCCTTTGGGTTTGATGCCAGACCGTTGTCAATAGCCCGTTGTGTTGCGTTAATTAAAATAACCCTACCATTTATTGCAACTAAAACTGCCACTAAAATAGTCTTTAAGAGAATACTATTTTTGCTACTATTCTTAAGAATTTATATTATTAAAACTATTATTTCACAAGTGCTTTGACTGTGGCAATGCAGAAAACGAAATTGCTTCTACAGCACTTCGGAAATATCGGAGATTAAAGGTCTTAGTGACTCACAAATCTGCAAAAAATTAATTCTCGTTTTAAGAGCAAAAATATTATTGAACTTATAAAAGTTCAATAATATTTTTCAAATTACCAAGACGTTACCAAGACGAAGACGCAAATTTACAACGAAGCAAGAACTTGACACAGTTACAAACGCAGTAGTGGTTTCTACAGACGGATCCAGAAAGTCGCGAGTGGTATCCAAGCAACTGGATATGCTATATGCTAATGTTCGAAAAATTATGCCAAAATTGCTTAAGTTTTTCCCGTACAAGATCAGACACATTCAAAAATTGCTTCAAGGAAATGTTGGAACTAGCTTGGACTTTTCTCTGACGTTCCAAACTTGCAAGGAAGTTGAAGATGCATGGCCTTGGAACATCCTGTGGAATGATGAGGCACATTTTCATCTGAATAGAAGTAACTACAAACACACAATTGCTACATTCGGGCTTATGAGAATCCTCATGCATTTCACCAGAATACTCATTTCTTTGAACCATCGAAAGTCACAGTTAGGTCTGGTTTATGCTTCTTGAGTCATCAGTCTGCACTTTTTCGAAGAAAACAGATCTATAGGTTCAACGATTTGTTCGGTCAATGCTGCTCAATTTTGTTATTCATCAACTTCAGGTAGACATCTCGAATCTACCGTATTTGTGCAGGATGGAGCATCCCTCTCATATTGGATTGCTTGTACAGCAAGTCGTATGGGAGCATTCTACGGAAGACTAAATAGCTCATTGAAAATTTCCTACGAAGTGGCCAGCCCGTTCGAATGATATCACCCTCTGTGAATTTTGGCTGTGATTGATATAAAATGCTTGGTGTACTAAGGAAGGGTGGATAATTTTATCAGTTTGAGGAACCGAATCATGCTGCACGTCAGGAAAATCAATGCAGACCTACTGCATTCTGCAGTGCTGTAGAAGAATGTAGTTTATGGAACAAGTGCAAGGAAAACATTGAACTCCACGAGTAAGTGATGTCAAAATAAAAATTACATTAAAATGTTAATTTCTTTACTTCATACGCTTAATTTACTCCGAGAATGGAACTTACAGCTACTTTTTTCTCTGGTGACGAAAATCTGAACTATTTTTAGAACTCATAACTCTATGGTCTAAATAATGTTTCCACCAAATTTGATTGAGTTTGGCCCAATCGATTTTTCAGTATCATGCTCCAAACACCTCCTATTTAATTGTGGCCATCCTGAACTTGAGGAAGTTTCAACTGAATTCCATGTTTTTATTTTTTAGAAATGAAAGGGAGAAGCACATTCGAAGGTTTTTTCCAAATGCTGAATTCTTTCCAATCGAAGGAGCACACCATACTGTCCATCCACAGTTCCCCAACGAGTTTACAGAAGTAGTCGTGAAATGTCTTTTAAAACATCAAGGATATGAAAACATATTACAAAACAGTTTGTAAACAATAAAAGATTTTCTTTATTGTATTCGCACTTTAATGCTTCACTCTATGCAATGGTTTTATTGTTTCTTTTGTTTTTCTCACTCGACATATCGTCGGCTTAGAGCAGAAATTAACTGACATTTTTAGGAAAGGCATTTTGTGACACTAAGTGATTATTTTCATGATGACGAATGGTATATTGTCGTATTATAGTCAGTTTGAAAGAAAATATAACACCCAAAATGCTTATAATCTTTATTTTCGACTGCCGAAAACTAAACGTTAGTCCTTAATCGGCTATGCTGCAATGTTTTTGTCAGTTAATAAGTTTCTTCTCTAAGCCGACGAAATGTTAGCATTATAACACATAATGAAATGAATTTAAGTTTATTTATTCCATGTCTCAAATCAAATAGTATCTCAGAACCACAATATTTAGATTCACAATAAAATGGTTCCTACTTACCTCCAATGGTGAATTGACTTCCGAATTTTCATAATCCTTTTTTAAATGTTTAAAAATTAAAAAAAAATGCTTTTTCAGTTAATTTCGAAATGTTTTCATTAAAATTAAAATTACTAGAAAAACAATAATTTGCGAAAAATATATGGAAATTAAAATTTGGTGTTTGTACATTGAATATTTTCGCCCCATTTCTTTAAAATTTATTAAAACAGATTATAACGATCAGAACTTTCCCTATGGGCGTTAAACCCGTTTGACAAAACATGCGAGAAATAACAACAAATCAAAAACCTGTAAATGGAAGTCAATAACATAAGTGTTGGTGGGACAGAACGTCATCAAGGAGGAGCCTGACCCAGACAACACAAAGTGGTATTTTTTGGTATGAGCAACAAGATTCTGAAAATGTACATACTCTTCAGAAATGCTACTATGAAGGATGAAGGAAAAATAAATTACATTATATAAGGGATTCGGAAAAGAATATGGTGATACAAAATGATTAATTAGACGAATAATTAAAAACGTCAATTCAAAACGATTAATCATATGAAGAATATAAAATGGGAAATATTTTGCAAAACACCGAGTCTTGAACATCCCAATTTACCTATATAAAATAATCTCTGCATATGTATTGAAATGATTTTAAAGTATATAATTACTTAAAAAAATTATTTATGACATTCTCTCTTCTATCGGGAACTATACGTACAACGATTACAAAGATATTAAAATAACTAATTAAAGATTTAAAAAATAAATGTATTATAGCAACAGTTGGCAGAGTCAGGCAACTATACTTATCCTTTTCAAGAAACTATATTTAAATCTACTTGATAATGAACTAAACTCCTTAGATTCATATAAATCATGCAAATTCACTTATTCTACAACTATTAAAAATAATTTCTTTAAACAAAAGCGTAAAAATTTGAAACCATCATATCCTGCTTCCCTGTGTTACTATTTATAAAAAAATTCATGAAAATCCTATCAAATATCAAGAGTGGGTTATAAGATGTTAAAAAAATAGTAGCATAAAAGAGTTTTAAGCAAACACTTATCTTCTTATTAGCAGACACTCGGCTACAGTGCTGCATTGTCATTGATTTTTTTTTGACTAAAAAGAGGAACCGTCTACAAATAGTTGACTGTAGATTTAAGGAGGCTGCTGACGAAAATAGAGCTTAGACAAATTGGTAGTACAACCCGGGGCTCACATCTTTCTAATTAGAAATTCTTTTTAATTTTACTGATTTGATTAATATGAATTACAGTGAGCAATTTAATGTGTTTATTTGCCAATTTATTATCTTTTAAATTTCATTTACATAAATTGTTTTATGATTCTAGTTCCATGTTGTTTTATTCCCAAACTAGATTTTTGAATAAAACAAACAGCTACGAAAATATTTTGGAGAAATTCAAAAATTATAGGCACCATGTTAAGATAGTTTTCCAGAGGGGGCCAAAAAATTGTCTTTAAAAAGGGCGCGTCGAGCCAAAAATGTTTGGGGAATTATGTCCTAGACTTTAGGTATAAAATTCCGTTCATTTGAGGAGGGTTCAAGGTTCTTTACGTCATTTGGTTCTACGTCATCATGACTCGTCCAATTTCGCTGAAGTCCGTTTTGCGAGGGCCCGAAAAGGAAATGAGCTACTCCAGAGAGCGCTGCTGTCCGTATTGTTTACAGGATCTCTCGTTTATCAGCGAAGTTCTTCCCTCTACATTCAAACACAGTTACATCAGCGTTCGCAATAATTTCAGTTATCATTAAAGTTCGTAACAAGATAAATTTCTTTTCAACTCTGCAGCGAGTGTAACAGGACAGCCAACACCCACAATGTCTCAGTAAGTTATTGCTCAAACCTTTCAATAGACTGGTGTTTCAGTGTGTTCTTTCAAATCAAATTGATGTTTCCGTGACACAGGAAGGGAAAGCAGTCACAGATTATTACATTTCCGAATGATTATATCTTAAATTATTCTGATGATATTAGGTTTCAATTAAGCTATTTCATATTAATAATTGCTTTCTATCAAAAATAAAAAGATCTTTCGCGTGTATGTTTTTTAACGAATCTTTCTCATAAAGACAAGAAATATAGTATAAGCTATTTCTCTTTGCAAACAAAACATAACCATGTATTGTCTCCCTCATTCAAAACTAAAAAACGACTTTATGAATGATATGATTTATCTAATTCATATGTAAATGTACTTATTAATTGTATAGAATGGGTGACAAATCATATCGATAAAAAATTAAGCAAATCCTATAATTAATAAACAAGTTTTGTAATTTTTTCCAATTTGCGTTTGAGTAAAACCATTGCAATGTTTCTAGTTTTCAATTTTAATTTAAAAAGTGAGAACACCTTTCAATCGAAAGAGTAGTAAATATCATTACTGCATACATAACAAATATGTCGTCTGTCAAAGATATCTTGTGTCTTGTCAAATATGGATTTCAGAAGTCTCGTTTTGAGACAACTCTAATAATATGAATTTTCAAAACTCGTAGTCAAACGTTTGAAAGTCCACCGTGTTTCTTCCCTAATGGCTAACAATATATAAATTCATTATAAAGGTTTTCAGTGGACTATTTTCAATCGATTATGTTAGACTCCTTTTGACATTTATTTTGCTTGAGATTGATACTTAAATTCATAATGCAAATTAATTTAATTTAAAACATTTAACATGTACAGAAAAATAATCATTAAAATAATCAAAGCAATCATCTTTCCTCTAAAGTGACCAAAGAAAAAAAATCACTGAAATCAAAATTACTTTATAATTTTAAAATTCATTTAACCAGAGAGCTTCCTTGTCTCAGTACCAGAATCGTTATCGTGGATGAGACACATTAATTTCATTTGCAAACTACATAGAAGTTAGCATCATATATTTCTTTTTTAGATACACTCCAGTGACTCTAGCCTATATAACTTATGATCCTGTTGGAGGAGCCGATGAAACATTGTCTCCCATAATTTTCCTGCATGGCGCAACAGGGTCAAAAGAAATGTGGTGCGACGTAGCTCAGACTATTGCCAATAAAACGAAACGAAAAGTATGAGCTTTTCTAATATGAAAATATTCCTCTCTTATAAAGTTTCTGAAAATTTAGTGGAAGCTGTAGAGACTAGGATGTTCCAAATAAATTTCTTCAGAGTTAGTGTACGCTTAATTTAAAAATTTTCCCTGATTTCTAACTTCCAGTCTAATTGACTATTGATTGAAATCATCCCATTGAATATTCTCATTGACGACTCTCAGGTACGCCAATTTATGAGATGGGGTAGCGCTAACTCCTTGAAGTCCTTTACTATTTAAAGAAATCCTTTTTTAAATTAAAGAAATATTTTTCTTTAAACTTAGTAAACAAGCGAGTTAGTACACCTAATTTTAAAATTATCTATAAGCAGAGAAACCAGGAGTTCGCCTGCTAGAGCCTCGCGCCCTGTTAACGGTCAGTAGAAGCATAAAATTTCCAACCTAGTTAAATTTTAATTGACTATTGGATGACTTTTATACTTTGAAGATTTTCGTTTACCACTATCAGGTACTCAGTTTACGACGTGCGGCATCATAGTACCATTGACCTAATTGTAATTTGCCTATTGACTGCCTATTGTAATTTTGTAGAATTCTGCTTTGTACAAAATTCCATGTCTCCAGATGCAAACCTATATTTCAGTTGATTTTAGTATTTATGTGAATTGGATTAACCTATATTCAGTTGACTGAACTGAAAAGTTTAGATCTAAAAAGGTTAGATCTAAAAAAATTATTTTTCTTAGTCGCTGAGTAAGTGAAGATCTAAAGAAGTGATAAATTTTTATGAAACAACAATATAATTCTATTAAGGGATTGGAATTAAAAATGCAATAAAATTATTAATTTTATATTAGTACTTTGTTAAAACATTGTATACCTGCATAACCTATAAACATCCGATTCGACGAGTAGTTTAACATTGATGATTGTGCAAATAAGTGCAGTTAGTTTGGGTATGCCATTTAGTACAAAATTTAGGGTACAGTATTGAAGCACTAAAAAGGGTGAAAACAGTGTGAAACAAATTAATGAACTGTAAATAGGGTAACAAATAAATTGTAGTAGGATAGGTAATTAATTGTAGTAGTATTATAGTAGATTCAGGTATCACATACATATTCTACAGAATTACTTTTTCAGGCATACGCTGTGGATGCCAGGAATCATGGGGATACCGAATGGACAGATGAATTCAATTTTGATATGAATGCAGATGATCTTTTGCATTTCATGGATACCATATCCACCCCCAAAGCAGTGCTCATTGGTCACAGCATGGGTGGCATCACAAGCATCAGAACAGCATTGCATAGTGTAAGTTTCTTGAAAGTTTACATTATGTTCATTTTATGGCTGATCATAAAAGTTATGTATTTTCAAAGCGAATTATTCTGAAGTTGAATGACGTTACATTAAATCAGTATTTCCATTATTAAAACCACATAGTACATGAAATTATCATAACATAGAATATGGACGATATCGATTAAACACGTTAAAATATTAGAATAAAACGTTGATATGCTTTAAAAAGTAAAAGTGTGAAGAGACAATGGCGTAAATATGGGAAAATTATTGTGTGAGGAGGAGAAAGATCCAGTTGCTTCTCTTTGAATGATTTTCAGAACAATTCTGAATAAGGAATTTTATTTGTTTCAATTTATTTACATATGATATGTGCATATTTATCATCCTTTATTGGAGACAACTTAAATAATAAAAATTATTGAGAGAGAAGGCGATAGGGTTTCGGTCTCCTGTTTAGTAAGAGAGTAATGTTCAAGCTACTTATTACATCTAGTCGAGTTCTGTATATTTTCTTCCCATATAATACATAAACTTGTATTATCTACCCTTTAAATTTGAGAGAGGGTAGATCGAAACAATAAATTTATTGACGTTTAGGGGTTTAGTCCAATAATAGTTGTCACTTCTGTAAACGGATAATAATCTAATATAATTAAATACTACTAGCATAATGACCGTATCACACTGAGTTTTATAATATCATGAATAGACTTATAAATCGAAAACCGATAAGTGATGCACTAATCGACAGAGACTCTTAAATTAGAAAGTATGTGTGTGTTGATACCGTGAATTTAAATATTACGCTATCGATGCATTTTAGATCCTTTATGTTTATGGATAATGCTTATACATAGACTTAACTAATTATTTACACGGATATTTATTCAGAAGTGTGGCAACCGAGTTGTTCAAGTTTGGCGTCTGAGAGCGCTGCGAGATACCCCTCCCCTTTCCTAAGATTCTTTTAAATAACACCTGTAGTGGAAATGTAAGTTTCTAAAGAATCCAGCACATCAAATATTTTTAACTCACGAAAACACATATCTTATTTACGTCATATTCTATGTACAAAGAATTATAGCAAGGCCCTACAATGCGAAGAGACGATATTACACACCCATGGACAATTCTTCTAATTAATGTACACTTTCACAGCAATTGAATGTGGCACTGCCTCTGGCGAAAGTGCCTAACACTACACTACCAATTTTATGTTTTGTGATACCTTTCATACTTATTTTGCCTCTTATTCTACTTCCTTCTTCAGACCAGGCATTGTTCATCACATAAAGCATGCTTTCAATAGAAACAGAAATGTCTAGAAATGCACTTCATAACTTTTTTCTTATGGTTATTCAGATCACTGAAATGTTTAAAGTTCTCAGTTAACCTTTAGCTACTGTTTGGTGTTTGAACACAAAATTGGTTTTCAATCGCCACTTCAAACCATTTATTCGTTTATTACAATATTACTATTGCTCATTAATTTTTTCTAAACATCGGTTAGTTATCGTTACCATCACGCCAAAGGCATGAATCTGCAAAATTGACGTTAATGCAAAAACGTGATCAAAGTTTTGATGCTTCCGGAAAAATCGAGTTACGACTCAAAGATTATTGTTTTCTCATGAAAATTGGCATTTCCACTAAGAATCAAGATCCGCTGTTTTGTCATAATATAGAACATGAAATGGTGACTCGAAAAATGCAGTTATGTCAAAATCGCCAAAATTGCAGATTCATGTCTTTGGCGTGGTAGTAACGTTAACATTGTGATGTTCATCAGACCTTGCCTCAGTGCGCAGAACCTATAAAGCTCTGCAGCAGCTAACAAAAATACCACACAGAACTTCCTAACGGGAAAATTGTCTCATAAGGTGGAAAACAATGACCAACACATTTTAAGGAATGCGGCCGTAATACTTCATCTGATTGGGACATATACAGCAAGAGCCAGTACACCATGATACTTCTTTCAAACCTGTACGATCACAATGAAACTGGAACCTTACTAAGTCTATTTATGCAGGTTGTCGCAGCATGTAACCTAATTGTCGTTCCTTTTGCAATTTAGCCCGAGAGGATAGATATGGTGTTTGTGGAGGATATGTATGTCAAGAAACTCGACCAAGAAGTTCTGAATTTTGTTGTGGGATGTGGAAAGCTTATGGGAGAGGGAGTGAGGCTGCTTCCTGTGGATTGTCCTGAAGAAGATGTTGCACGTGAAATGATGAAATTCATTGCTGAGAAAATGCCCGAAGCATCAGTGAGTATCCCAACATTGAGCATTTTATAGCGTCTTTTGTGAGAAACATTTTTCGTGGATGGGAGTATCTCTTATCGAGTGAAAACAAGCTATCTCGAAATGCGAGATGTGAAATTTTAAGTCTTTTCAGAATAAGTACATTTTACATATGCAGAGATAATTTTATATTCCATTCCATATAATCTGAGAAAATAATCCTCTATAAAACATGCAATCTAAGTTTCAAAGCTAGGACCGATCCTAGACAAATTTGGTTTTTCACTCTACTATCGTTCTCTCTTAGTATCTTATAAACAGGATTACTTTTTCTAAGTTTTAAATTTAAATAAAAAGCTGGAACTGAAATTTGTGCATGAATCTGTAAAATTGTATTCCTAAATAAATAGTCAGTTCATTATTTTTGAGAATTTCCCAACTTGTACGGGTATCTTACCTTCCAACTTTTCTGGAAGTCTACACGGAAAACACTCGGTTTTCCGGTCTTCTTGGGGAACAGAAAAATATTTCTGGATTTTTCTTTATGGAGATTCTTTTCGTCATTAGAATTTCGAAGCTTTATCGTCAAGCCGTGGCAACCATGAGAGAAAAGCATCGCAAACAATGTTTAATCACTATATTGTCGAAAAAAACTTTGGCACTAATTGCCAAGAAAATTCAGCACTAAACACCCCCCCCCCCAAAAAGAAAAGAGTTTTAACTGCTCATTTCTTCACATATTTGGTGCCATTTGATGTAAAATATCGCCAAGTGTGTTCCGTTGAACTCTCACTGTCGACAAGCATTTAGAAGTAGCAGATAGAAGGGTTACTTTTCTGTTTTGAATTGCTTTCATATAACCCAATTTTATATAATTGTCGCTAATTTGGCGCTTTTAATGTTATTTTAAGAACTATTTTATGCGTTTTCCATTATTGACAGTTGCGCGTTGGTTTTTATGTCGTAAAGATCTTCTGGATTGTTTTCTTGGAGGTTGGCAGGTATAGTGTATTATTTTCAGAGTCGGACTAACTTTTTCTCGTGGAGACTAACCTAACAGCTCCCTAATCCCAATCTGATCAGAATGAATTGATGCACTTTTCAACGAAATGAAACTGTATTACTTTACTTTTAGCTCTAATACACCATACAACTTTGCTTGCATGCAACTCAAACACTAACGCGAGCCGTTTCTTCTGAAATGTGAAACGGATCGACAAATGAATTGACGACAGAAAAGACTTAAAAATTAATGTCTCTAGTAACTATTGATTTTGTCAATTAAACAAATATTGCTTGTGGCAGACTCGCAAAACATGTTTTTGGACTTTCGCCAAGTAGTAATATTATTTTGAACGGGAGGTGATATAGCATTCGAAAGTTAAATGTGCATGATGTTTGTTTTAGCAATCTGTCCCTGAATTTGTTGCTTGAAGTTATGTTATAATGGTTATAAAATTTGCAAACAATGGACAATAACAAAATTACATTACTCTTTTTTACACTTGCAGCAAAAACTATTCAACCCTTCCGTTACCAATATAAAATTGCCTCTGAAGAGAGATGCCGATGGTCGATTCGTTTTCAAAAGCAACGTAGACGGCATAATGAAAGCAATGAAAAATGCAGATACGCTAATGAGTGAACCAAAAGGCTTGTATGAAGGCCCTTCATACTTCATCTATGGCACTGTTTCACCTTTTAAAATGTAAGTTGTGCTCTTAATGGGGCGTTTATATTGACGCATCTTTTAAAAAATAAGATTATCGATGGTGATGCCCACTTAAGCCATACGTAAAGAAACAAAATATAGATAATAAAAGTCCTATAAAGGACTGATAGGATGGGTCTACACACCCAATCATCCTTCAGGGAAAAACCACGAGTGTAAAACACAAGGCTAAATACATTTCCTACACGCTGTTGCCCAACATCCATTTTTCTACATTATTTTAGGAACTGTGGAGAAGAACTAATTTACAATATTATGGCCATTAAGGTCCATTATATAGATAGGTAGATAGGAAATTGAATTTACATCGCACTAGGAGCAACACAAGGGACTAATGGTGATGGTGCTGGATGAATCCCGTAGGGAAAAATCCGAGTAAAACATGGGGAAGCGGTAGCACAGTTGAAAGAGTAACGGATTACCAACCGGAGGGGTTGCAAGTTCAAAATTATAGGTCCAACCACTAAGTAGTATAAGCAGGGACTGGTGCATGTTAAATATGTTGTGGCTTCAAATGTCCTCACGTTGGCGTCGTATGGAAGTTTGGAGAACGGGGTACCAGTTAAAGTGTTGATCTCGTCAACTGGCTGTGATTCAAAATGAGGTGTCGCCCTTATCTTTCCCTTGTGTATTGATTCCGGACCGTCGCCAATAGCCCGCTGTGTTGCCTTAGTGAGATGTTAATTACCTACCTAACAAGTACAACAGCTCGTAATTTGGAAGTTGATGCCTAAGTTTCCATTATAAGTATAACTATTGTAAAATCTCACATGACACCATAGTTAAAGATACTGCTGCTTCATCTTCACATGTGGCCTGGAAGAGAATTTAGAAAAATGGGAGTTGGCAAATCCCGAGTGAAAATTGTTTACATAAACTCGAGTTTTCCAAATGTGTTTATTTTGGTCCTGAAATATGCTAGACATAAGGAAAAAACAAGTTTAAATAAACTTTCTACTACCTCGTAGAGGGAAGAAGCAGTAATTTATCAGATTATAGCCACGGAGGTCATTATAAGTATAATGAATATTGTATAAGGTAAAAAATTGAAAAAGATAATATCTCTTATTAAAGACACAATAATTATCGATGCTAGTGCTTCACTTTCACACGTGGCCTGGAAGAGTTAGCTTAGAAAATGAGTGTATACCCGACTGAATTTTTTTTACATAAACTCGATTTTTCTGATTGTGTTTGTTCCTGATTTATGGTTTGTTCCTGATCTATGTTAAACTTAAAGACCTACCAAAATCACCACAGGGTATTTGGGAATTTTGATACTTAAAAAAATTTATTTTAAGATTTTCACGTATTTGACTACTATTCTGACTAATTTTAGCCTGTTTTAAAATATTTTCATTTGTCATTAATTGTAATAAGAATAATACCTATGAAATATTTATAATTGAACCACCGGGATGACTGGATAAAGTAGGCATTAAATTCTATACACATTAAGTAGAATTTTTATCACTCTCTTTAGCACCGTGTTTCAATATAGTCAATGCACTGCACTATACTATAACTCATGTTAGTACTCAGTTGAAACCCGTTATATTTCATATTTGCTTGTTAAATATTAAATCATTACATAAGACGTTACCAAGTATAAACCATGTAAAGTTGACTACAAGACGACAGGGTTGGAAAATACAATGACGTGCTGTAGATAAAATAAATTTATAGATAAACAGAAATATAATAAGTTGCATTTAAATTACACTCATAATTATTTCTGTCAGTTACATTCATAATAGTTAGAAAATTATCTAGTTGTTCGTGAATAAATAAATTTTCAATTACAATACAAATACTTATCGAACCTAACTCTTCATTGTTCTTAAACAATGATCACGATTACAAATTCCGGATATTCTCTTCCTTCTCCTCAACTTTCGAACATAATCATGTGCAGCATATGCTGATGAACGCACGAATCTTGTGATTGGAACTGAAAAACTGAATAATAATGCAGCGATATCAGACAATGTTTAGATAACCTGACTACTCAGTACTCAATGTTTCATGGTTTGCACACTAAAGAATGCACACATACACAAATGCCAACCTTCTTCCTTTAAATGTCAATTTTGCAAGAAACCAATGGAATGACCAAATATGGTCCTTGCGCCATAAAACCTAATACAAACCAACCCAATGACTCTGGGGCAGGTCGCTACCACAAACCGTAGTCAAAGGGAATCGTCTTAAAGGACGACATGATTGCAATAACTGGCCTCAGCCAGCCTCTGACAATGGTAAACTACAAATAAGAATAACAATAAATGCAAAAACTTTTTGCATGATTTTGAAACAAGTTTGATACAAACAAGAACCTTTCAGATATTGAGTAACGAATTACATTTTGCTTTGAAGTTGTGGTGTACAATATGGAACACTTCATTAAGAAATCATCAATAATAGATTTAGGTTTCATAATCAACCTTTAATACTGTACATGGTTTTTCAGTTTCTTAGAAAAACCGCAAATAGAACTAAGCCTTTTTCAAAGAAGTTTATTTCTTTTCTTTTTCAGATATGAAGATGAGGAGAATATTCTGAAGTTTTTCCCAAACGCTGAATTAATTCCAGTTGAAAAAGCAGACCATTCCATTCATTTTCAATTTCCAGAAGAGTTTATAGATATAGTCGTGAAAAGTATTTTAAAACGCTAGGGTGATTCCTGATTACGAAACAAAATGTGAGCACAAAATGTTCGTAACTTGAGATGATTTTATACTTAAATTGTTTTTCAATAAATAAATATATAATAAATTTCTTAGAATTTTCTTTCAACTCTTTCAGAAAAAATAATTATTTATTTGTTTAATATTTCTTACTTCTAGAAAAATCATAAATATTTTTTAATTTTCAGTTTGCATAAGTTTTAGAGGAAACGACAGATATCGTACTGAGATTATTGTATTGAGGTATAATTGGGGGTAGTATTTTTGTGTGAAATCTTATGTCCCATTAATGCAAAAAATTCTTCAAACTGAACATTTCAGACGGTCTTTTATGTTTGTTTGCTGAGAAGGTAAAACTTATTAATTTTTTTCTATAGAAACATCAGTAATAAAGCGTAAAATCAATCAAGTATTTCAGTGAATGCTGAAGTGTGTGGTACTAAAATACACTCCCTAGTAGTGAGTAAAACTTTAGAAATGAGAGAGTCAAAGAAAAGTAAAATATTAAGCCAGCCTAATGAGCAATTATGTATGTATAATTGCATTTTGAAAAATGCAGAAAGATTTCAATTTATTTAGATGCTATTTGGTTTGTATTATGGTGCATAATGAGAGAAGTTACGAATCGTTCTCTAAAAGGGAAGACTAAAAAATACTTAGAGAACGTTTGCTCATGCTTACAGTGTCTATAAACTTTCAGTTCTGTATTAATAAAAAATGAAGCAATAATGAAAACTGTTCTGTTACTATGTTTAGCCTTCTATACATATATATTATGGTATAGTATATATTTTTTATACGTTCATAAGACTTTTATGCCTTCGTGAAACCCTACGGAATTCTTTTTACTTTCTTAGCATGAATTTTTTAAATGCTTTCAAAATGGTGCTTTTTCAGGTGAAGTTTAACGATAGGGAACAGGAAGACAGTTCTCAGGTGCGAAATATAGTGCATTTAAATAATCAACCCTCCAAATGGTTTCGACGAGATATCTCGTCCATCAAGATCTGACCAATTTTGCTAATGACGAGATATCTAATCATCTAGATATTGCTAATTTTTTATGATGACGTGATCAAGACCAAGTCAGTGCTTTTTCAATTGACGAGATATTTCGTCCAGGAAGATCTGGTTAATTTTTCTAATGTCGAGATATCCCGTCGAGACAACCACCAAGAGGGTTAAGGACTATTTTACTTTCTATGCAATATACTAATTGAGGATTGGGCTTTTGCGCAAGGTATTACTCCCTTGCGAAAAAGTGCATATCACAACAATAACCATGTTTACCTGATAGAACCTTTTCTGGCTTTAAAGTGCCGAATTACTTTCTGAAATAATAAATACTAAATAAGTAACTAAATACTCAACTTAAAGAAAACATTCCCTATTGTTCCTAAGTCTCGTAATATTGAAAAATGTTTTAAATATGACATACCTTTGGGAGAAAAATCTTAAATTATAACAATTTTGTAGTAAGTTTAATCTGTACAGAGTAATCTGTTATGTGAGTGCTTCTGTAACAACGTAACTTACCTACCGTATATTAACACAGACCTTGGTCATATTGTGACTGGTATTTCTAAATGGTAGATAATAAACAATTAAGAAAATTAATAACTTAATTAAATTATAAAGGCACCAAATTCCGCCCAATCTTTAATCTGAAAATAAATATTATTGCTTAAAAATTTTCTTTAGGGCATTGATAGTTTCTGCCTTATGATTTCCGTAAGATTTGATATCCCAATTTAACCTATGCTCAGAATGGGAATGGGTTTTAAAGCATACAATTAAGTTTGAAACATTTGTTAATGACAATATCTCTTCTATCGGGATACCTACAACAATTGCAAAGATATTAACATAGTTTTTAAGATTTAAAAAATAAGTTTATCATAGCACCTGTTCGCAAAGACTTGGGCAACTATGCCTATCCCTTTGCAAGAAACTAGTATATTTAAACCTACGTGATAAATCCTTGGGTCCATATAAATCATGCAAATTGACTTTACATAAAAATCCTATCAAATAGCGATAGATCACATATGCATCTAATACTTATAGGATTATAATAGAAGATGACTACACATGAATCATGAATGGTAATGATTAAGTAATTAATTTCCTAAACGATGATATTAATATTTTACAAAGTTATGACTTAAATGATCCAGAAGAATTAATTCTAACTAAAACTAAGAGAGAAATTAATTCCTAAAGTCGATAATTTAGACTTAAATATCTCTATTATAAACTGTAAAGTTGATGTTAATATTTACGATAAAAGAAATAATTTTAAATTTCAGTTTTTAAACTAATTTACTGGAATTCTAATATTTCTATAAAAGTTTACAATACTACTACTGTTAATTAGTTAATTACGTTTAATAAGATCTGTAATTCGGACAGCATTTTTTAATCAATCTATATATATATATATAATCTGATCCCATATTCTTAATATTAACAACTATCCTTCATTAAAATTATCTTCGAAAGATTAGACGATAAATATAAGATTCACGACTGAACTTTAAATTTTAATATTTCACTTTTACAATATTTTGCAAACTTTAACCGTGCTATTCTATAATACCATAACAAACTTTAATACTTCAGATGCTGTTTCGAATCACTATAATGTAATTTGATTTTTCCTTTATCGTTCACAGTGGTGTTTGGGCGGGGGCGAGGATATATAATTTCAACACTCCTACTGCTAATACGTAGAAATCACTACCTTGTTTTAGTTAGTCACATTTGAAGTTTTGGATTTTCACCAGTTTGATTAAGGTTTTTATCTATTTAATCACTTAAATTATAGTCGAATTTTTCTACGAAAAGTGATTATTCTGGTCACTTTTCTAATCTACAGTTAATCATTTCAACTCGAGTAGTGCGGATAATTCTGTTAATGCTAAATAATTTTGAATTGATCTTTCTCCTGGATAGCCGATGAGAGTTGGATTCTTGGGCATTTTGAAGTGAGTCGTCTTATTTATTAAATTGAAAATGTTGTCGACTCTTGATAAGAAAATAAAACATAACTATTCCTGGTTACAAAATAAAAAATGAAAGGTTCAATTTCAGTAAAAGACAGTTTTCCAATAACGTAGTATCGTGACAACCTGGTATCATGAACAAACATTCTAAGTATTAGAAGAGCATGAACAATTTGCGTTCTTCAATTATTCAGTTAATCTCATAAAATATTTTACTTTGATGCTACATGTGACCTTTAAGGTGAAATTGGTGAATGCGGCAATTTTTGAGCAGTATAATAGCCTGTTGAACATCAGCGTGGGTCATATTAACTC
The DNA here is from genome assembly GCA_933210815.1 of Meta bourneti. NCBI lineage: Eukaryota > Metazoa > Arthropoda > Arachnida > Araneae > Tetragnathidae > Meta > Meta bourneti. The sequence continues at coordinate 28,651,745 of OW119923.1, read as the reverse complement.
TCTAATTTTCTTACCTAGGTTAGAAATATTCATCCTTAAAAACGAGCTCCTGCTTTAAAATGAAGAGCGTAATGCCCTGTCACACTAGAATGGCCGAAATACGTAACGCAGGAACACTGACCGACATGCCAAAAGGAAAGTTGACCGATCAGCGATGAAAAAGCAGTGATTGACAGGAACAGCTAAGGGAGAAAGTTCCTCTTGCGTAATACGTCGAAAAAACGATACTGCTTTATCTTCAAAACCCTTCCGTATTCTGGAGGGGATCATGTGTGCAGAGACGTAACTAGAGGGGGACAGACGGGGCTTCTGCCCAGGGCGCCGGATTGGAGGGGCGCTAAATTGGTCGAGTATTTTTTTTACTATAGATATTTACGTATGATAAAAATGAAGAGGAAAACTTATTAGTAGATTACAAAAACCAAAAACTATAAAAGAAGCTAAATGCAGAATGTGAGAAAAAATAGCAGGAAAGCTTAACCTAGATCCTCTTTTTAAAGAGGTACGGAGGAGGAAGAAGCGGATGTTTGATGAGAAGGGCGAAGTTGAAAGCTATGAATTCTCAGAAGAAAAAAGTTCAGATTATTGATTATACAGATAATAGATCGGATTCTGAATGAATTGAGGCAAAGGTTTCAAGTCATTCAAAACATGAATAGTTTATTTGGTTTCCTCAATGGAGCTAGGTTTGAAACAATGAGTGGAGAAGAATTGAAGAACCAGGCACTTAAGTTAGCTACCACATATAAAGAAGACTTAGACAAGGACTAGCTGGCGATAGAAGTGGAGAGTTTTAAGTATCATGCCTTGGATTTAAGCCCTAATATGAAAACGGCTACACCATCAGGTCTTCTGACGTTAATATACAAGAACGGACTTGAAGACGCGTCCACCAACATAACGACAACATTGAGAATTTTCCTCACAATACTTGTCTCAGTAGCCTCAAATGAAAGGAGTTTTAGCAAACTAAAGATCATAAAAATTACCTCAGAAACTTAACAGGACAACAACGACTAAGCAACCTGAGCATCATATCAATAGATCACAAATTAGCTTCAAAGCTATCTTTGAGGACATTTTAAAAATGTTTGCAGCCGAAAAAGCCCGTAAAGTTAAGTTTTAGTTCAAGCTTTCTGTGTTTAAATTAATTTTTTTCACATTTTATCAATAGATTAAGAGATTGTGAAAAATGTCTAAGTATAATACTCAAGATAATAACTTGAGTAAAATCTGTTATTATTAATTCTTGTTCCACAGTTTTCCAAAATCCTTGAATGGTTTTCGGTCGACGTTTCGATAATTCTCTTTTTAAAAGTCCAAAAGCACAAAAGTACATGGGTGAGACATCTGGAGATTTATCAGGAATATCAGTAAGGGTATTTATTGGCTTGATACCAGATTCTTTTCCATTTTTTCCACGAATTTAATAGAGGATTTAGATGCGTGGATGCTTGCTTTATCCTAATGCAGTTCTACTGATTGTTGGCACTTTGGGTAAAGATATAGTATTTCTTTTTTGAATATTGGGGATAAAATAGAGTCTTGATAATATGTGGGAGTTGATTTTTACATCCCCCCTCCTTTTTACTTTTAATTTTCCATTATATGCAAAACCGGCAATAATCAAATCTCTTAGAGAAAGTTCTCACGTTAAAGTTACAAAGTTGAACCACGTTTTAAGACTTTTCTCCTCTTTTATGATAATAAATTATTCTTTTTTGTTGCAATCTTTTAAATACACCCACGCCTCGTCTATTGTCACAACATTTTTCCATCTAATGCTTCTCATATAGAATTCTGCAGCGAGTTCTGCTTTCTGCAATATGTCGTGGAGATAAACGATGAACATTGTATTTCTTGGCCTTTTTAAGATTCAAATCACTGTTAATTATTTTATTTACAGTTGAAACTGAACTTTTAATGACTTTGTAATAATCCTTTGACTTGGCGGATTCTCTTTTAAAATTAAAGATCTTACTTTACAAATATTCTCAGAAATTCTTTTCTTTTTTGGATACGTATTTGGAAGTATTTCTCCACTTTTACGCGTTTATTCCTTTCTCATTAATAATATTACTTATAGAACCTTTAGATATAGAAAAAACATGGCTTTTACAGCGTTTTTGAATAATTGAATAAGCATAATTCTCTTCGGAAAGAGCGGAAACATAGCCTTCCATCCATTGCTTATTTAAGAGCGCCATTTTGAAAGTAAATAAAACTCTGAGTTAGCAGACGATAAGTTATAATATAACTATTTAATTGGCTGCGAAAATAAAATTATTTCGTAGCATACAATTTTTTTACAGCTCATCAAAATCATTCAAAAAATGTCCGAACAGCCTCTGTATTTATCATAATTAAATATCCTATTCTAAAGCAACAATCTGTTGATTTTGATGCAGCCCACACATATCCTGATATCATTTGATAAAACCTTTTCATTTCATTTGCAGCGATTATAAGTATGAAAGAATATACCAAACATGCTACTCTTAGATTATTTGTCAATGAAATATCTTAGAATTATTTAGGTATTTTATCTTGTACTAAAAATGAAATTGCTGCAAATTAATCTATTTACTTTTGAAATCAAGCATTTACCATCTAAGTTTAAAAATTTTTGCAGTAGAGTGGAATTATTGTGTGGTTGCGATATCAGGTGTTGTCGGGAGGGTTTTGGTTTGGTTGGTCGGTGGCGGGGGGCGCCAAGGCGAGTTCTTGCCCCGGGTGGAAACTAGCCTAGTTACGTCTCTGCATGTGTGATACGTTTCAATGAATGAGAACACACCATATTGCGTGGTATTGCATCATTCCATTTCCCAGTTGATACAGCATTTAGGTAATCAATTGAACTTACAAGGGATTCCACATGAGGAAAAATAACCACATCAATGAGGTAAAAAAGTACTCCATTGTGTCCGACACGACAGAAACACCTCTAAAAAGCAAAATGCATGGATGCGAGTCTGCAAAGGTTGGAGTTCGTGATAGTTATTATTTTTGTTTATATTTCACTTTCTAAAATCGTTTAAAACTCAATATGTATTTTGTAATAGGTATTAACTTTTGTATATGTGAAACTCACATTTTATTTTTGAAGCACATGACATTTTATTTTTGTAAACAAAATGAGTGTTGGGTGAATTAGCCAGCCCTTGACCAACAACCATTCCCTCATATTTCTCTTTTAAACAAGCAAACTAATCTATTCCACTACAAATCAAAATGATATTCCTGTAGTCAATAGTCAAAAAAACTAGTAATCAATTTTAAGTTCCATATTTTTCTTTATATTAATAAAAAGTAAAACTAAGTAATGTTAATTTTTTTCTTTTTTTCTTTTACGAAATATGGGACGAATCCACCACCTCCTTGAGTTCTTGCTTAGTAACACTTAGGCAGCAAGAATTAGAAAGAGAACTTTCCATCTTCGTTCGGACATTGGCTCCATTTCGATAAAGTTTGTTTTGAAGGAGAACTTGTGTCGTGAACCACGACGGTAAAAAGAACGAGGGAAACAAGCTTAAAAAGGCGGGAAAGGAGAGGATCATAGAAAAATATAATCGTGCCATCTACATTTAAGCAGATCTCTAACGCGCAACGGTGACCAGGGGCACAAGGGTTTATATTCTGGAAGATAACATTTCACAGGTATGCCTGTAACGATATCTACCTTCGAATTTGTTTTATGCCACACTCGCAATTCAAATTGCAATAGCTACTGGACAATACATCATTATTGGAATTTAATTTTACTCTCTCCTGAAAATTTATATATATATACATTTAGTTGTGACCATTTTGTCGGAGTTCTGTTCCTTATTCGGGAAAAGAATAAAAATATTTAAAAAACTGCTTTGTATGATGAACGCAAATATTTTCTTCATTGCTTCTCAAATTTAATAATGAAGACAGACAAAAATCAATCAAAAGTTACCATAAATGAAAAACTAATTGCTCGAGAGAGAGCTGCTTTTAAATAACGGGACTCTGAAACTCCTTTCCTTAAAGCCGGAGTAGGCTCTTCACATCTGCACTCCGAGTCCCAGTAACAAGTGAAGATGACGGACCTCAAAACCAGGATCCCCTCACTTCTTTGCTATAATTACAATGAACGATTTCTAATTATTTAATCTTAGAAAATAAACTGCTCATTACAGTGCTAAACTTTTGTCATTTCAGGGCACCTCTTTAGAACTCACGACCCACCTCCATCTAAGGTTTTTTCTACCTGAGGTTGGCTAAATCTGGAGATGCTAGACTATGTTCTAGACCAAGGGTTCCCAACCTTTTTTTGCTTGTGGACCTCCCGAGTCCCAACTTTACGTATGTGGACCCCCATATACGCATATGTAATACTCCTAAATGAAATATTTACTTGTAAGTTAGTAAAAGATAATAATTAAATAATTCCAATATGATATAAAAAATGCAAATTACAAATTTTGAAAATTTTAATTGATAAAACTGAAAGATATTTTCACTTGTAATGACAGAAATAGTAAAAAAATTTAAAATACTATTTCAAGCAACATATATAAATTTATTCCAAAGGCTATTAAATAGATCCCATTAAATAGGCCCTACAATGAGATCCTTGTGGCTGATGTTTTGATATTAGCATATTAATATCTGGCTCCAATTTTGTGAGAGTCACGAAGATCATCTCTTTTTACTATATCAAGTCTATTACGATTTTTTGTTTACAACTGTGTTACGCGACTAAAGGCAGATTCCACAAGATAAGATGATGGGAAAACAATGACATACATTTTAGCTTTCTCCCATAAAAGCGGATATTTACATGCAATGTGACTGTTCTTCCATACATCATGCTTTCCTTTTTTGAATAGACCGCACTGTCTCATCAGACAGTAATTCAACAACTTTCTCTTTTAAATCAATTTCAACATCAGTAACATTTACCTCAAATGGAATCAGCACCCAATCTGGGATGTTCAGTTCTAGTAGGTCCTTGAACCGAACTTGCATGTCTTCATAAATTTTTTAAATGATCAACATACACAACACAATCATCTTTTAAATCATTGCTAACTGAAGTAAGGTTTGGAAACTAGTCAAACGCACGGCGTGAAATATAAAGACTACAATTTGAGTTTTCCTAGGAATGCATTAACGGCTTTGCTAGATATTAAATCACAATTATGTCCTTGTTGTAGCTTATTAAGAGAATTCAGTTTTTCAAACTCATCTGAGAGGTAAAATATGTCTGTTTTAATGGCAACCAACTGTTTTCCAATCTCCTTTTCGTTTAGAAATGATATACTGTCCCAAAAGACGACGAAGACAATTGCCTTTAGACAACCATCGAACCTCTGTATGCAGTACAAGACGGTCAAATCCTTCATTTTCATCACAAAATTTGCGAAGGAGACGATCTTGGAGAGCATTAGCCTTAATGAGGTTGACAGCTTTTATTACAAGAGTTAAGGCTTCATGAAGACGTCCACTCAATCTCTTCACCATCAGATGTTGGTGGTGAATCACGCAATGTATGCAAAATACTTTTGGCAATGCATTTTTTAAATGAGTGATAAACCCTCTGTACCTACCGATCATGGAAGGAGCGCCATCAGTAGCACAAGCCATCAAATTTTCGAGTGGAATATTTTTTCTTCTCTAAAATAAGACGACTTCCTTAAATATTGTTTCACCTTTAGTATGTTTTGAGGAAGCTTGCAAAAAGCATTTCCTCTCTGAGTTGATTATCATCTACGTATATATCTTACATCTATATATATAAAATAGGATGTGTGTGTGTATCTTTTCTATACAAATCTACACCGGTTGACCAATCCACACCAAATTTGGTACACTTATACTTTAGAACACTGCGGTCAGCATAGGCTAACTCTTAACCCCCGTTGTATTGGCCCTAGGGGCTAAAAACTATTTGAAATCTCAATAGAAATAACATTGAGCATTGATTGATTGCTTTAGGCAGCGATGATTGCTTTACCAGTGTTGATCGAAAAACAATTTTTTCCGAAACAAATTAAATTACAATATTTATGTTTGAACTGACTTTTTAGTTCTTCCCATGATGTAAATAAATTATAGATATTTTATTGATGAAGAAAGAATATTTTAAAATATTTATTTTTGGACAAGGAAATTCAAGGAAAGGTTTTCAGGAGTTCAAGGATTATTTTCAAGGAAAGTTCGTGTACATTTCGACCAACTTTCCTTAAATAATTTATTGAATACGTAAGTATTATTTTGTAGTATTCTGTTTCATAAGGCTTTTTAGGTAAGGCGTGTAACTTATTTTAAAATGTCCGGAATAGATACATGTGAATCCACCGTTGAAAGCAGTGATTTTCTTTCTGAAAAATTCTGTAAAATCGACCTTCTGCTTTTTGAAAAAATTTTATCTATTCAGTTTAATTTGTCTACACCGATTATATTTATTTCTAACCCAAGCACCGTTATTCCGAAAAGCACAAACGAAAAACTCATTGATCATAAAAGCGCAATTTTGCTACTCGGCAGCACCAGAATTAATGTTTACTTTTTTATATAAAACTTTGTAGAACGCATTTTTTCGTCGGAATTTCGTATGTGTTTGTATTTATGTCTTAATCTTTTACATATTGCAATATATTCAGGAATTAAATGTATATATTCGCGTCCGAAGTATATTGTAGAAGCTATGAAAAAGTTAAAAAGTATTTTCCGTACAACTTAAATGATTGCATTTTTCTGTGAAAGAAAAGTGATTATTCTAATTCACTTTTCAAGCAACATTTAACCATTTAAACCCGAGCAGCGCCGGGTAATTCAGCTAGTATGCCAATAAAAGTGCTTCATTGCCCATCAAAGTTGAGTCATCGAGTTGCATTGCAAACTGTTTCACTCGTAATTGAGCAATAAGTTGATTTTTTACATCTTCAGATATTTCATAATTTCGTCTGGATATTATGTTATTGCTCAAAGGAAGGTTATCGGTAATTTCACGTGCATTTTTGTTTAACATTGTTGAAATTACAACTGATATCGAAGGCAAGATGACATTTTCACCAATGATATGTGGTTTTCCATATTTTGCTAATTTCATATGATGGTAATAAACCGCTATCTTTTTTGCTTGCTTGTTTACTAAAAATCTGATCCAATTTGTTTCTTCCTAGAAAATTGTCTCGCAGTTTTCGGAAATACTCCACTGATTTATTTTTCTTTTCGGTGTGCCTTGTCTCCAAATGGTGACGAAGCTTACTTGGCTTCATGCTATCATTAGACAGAACAGTCATACATATAAGACACATTGTTTTTGTGATATTCTCTGGTGGTTCAATAAAACCATACGACAGATATTCAGTCGAATATTGTCTTGTTTCATTCTTTGCATGAGCCATGGGTAATATAAAAACAATAATAATATTATTAACCTCAAATATTTAATGTTGGAAATGCTTGTAGGTACTAATGGAAATATAGTTCACTAGAACAATAACATTCAATAACACAAACAATAGATTTCACCAAGACGATGCCGATTACTCATTATAGAATAAAATGACTGCCTCTGACTTGACTGACTCGTTCTAGATTAGTCGGTGCCTAAATAATGTTTCCTTCGAGAATTTTCTATGGAAAGAATTTTTTTCCGTCAACTAAACAAGGTTCCAGAAAATACGAGTATCTTCTAACTGCGAATTTCTGGACTTTTCTATAACATTAGTTTATTTTATTACTAGCTGAATTTATCCGGCGCTGCTCGAGTTTAATTAGTTAAACGTCGACACATTAAAGTTAGAAATATTCAAATATGAATGTATCATTTCGTTCTCTTAACTCAGATACATAACCTGGATAAAAGGGTTTTGTATACCTATTTTATCAGTATTATGTAAATCTTAATAGAACAGTGAACAATTTCAAATAAAAAAGGTAACGATTTTGAAAAGGAAAGAGCAAGAAACAATATAATCTGATGCGACTGCACTGGACCGTGACTAAAATCAAACTAAACGTTTGAATTCTTCCATACGTTAAACTGAAAAGAATTAGGGAAACATTTTAAAAGAACCAATGTAAATCTTAATAATTTAACAATTTCAAATAGAAAAAGGTAACGATTTTCAAAAGAAAGTAGAAAGAAACAATAAAACTTGATGCGACTGCACTGGACAGTGACTAAAGTCAAATTGAACGTTTGAATTCTTCCATACATTAAACGGAAAAGAATAAGGAAAAAGAATTTTAAAACCAATGAAATCAAAGGACAATTTAACGGTAATGAAAAGAACATGAAAATTTAGTTTCCGCTTGCCGAGGTTGCCATAAAAAGGGGAATAACCCTAATAAAGATAGGTCAAGGTCATCTTGAGAGACGACTCCTGCTGATGTTAACTCTGACGTCATCTGTACAGCCAGACCGGGAGAGAGCTCCCCCTAGAAATACTCAATGTTATTCCTATAAGGATTTCTAATTGTTTTTATTCCCCTACGACAAATAGAAAGGGGGTTAATATGTAGCCTACGTTACCCGCAGGGTTCTAAAGTATAAGTGGCAAATTTGGTAATCTAAAGTAAGACAAATTTGGTAATCTAAAGTAAGACAAATTTGGTAATCTAAAGTAAGGCAAATTTGGTAATCTAAATTAAGGCAAATTTGGTAATTTAAAGTAAGGCAAATTTGGTAATTTAAAGTAAGGCAAATTTGGTGTGGATTGGTCAAACGGTGTAGATTTGTATAGAGAACATACAGACTGACGCCAACTCTGCTTTATATAAATAGATTTCATCTGATGCGTCAATTAAACATATCTACATAAATACGATACAGACAGAAACAATGAAAGAGATGAGAAGGACTGGGCTATAACTTTTTCAACAGCTCATTTGAATAGAATACATCAAGGGGATCAATAAAATTATCCTAGAGCACTCCTGAATAGACCATCAAATGCCAGTACGAGGTCAAAAGGTGTAGCTTTGTATAGAGAACATACAGACAGATGCCAAGTCTGTTTTATATATATATAGATTATTATTAAAAGATTTTATTTTATAAAATTTTATCATGAACCCCTTTGCTCATATTATGGACCCCCGAAATACAATTTTTTTTCTTGTGGATCCCCTCAAAGCTTCTATGGATCCCTGGGAGTCCATGTGGACCCCTGTTGGGAAACGCTGTTCTAGACTATTGTTTGCCTAAGTGGGGGACACCTTAACTGGTAGCTGAAGGAATCTTGGGGCCATGCTGACTTCAGGGACAAAAAGTGGGCGTTGAGGAGCAAGAGTAGGCAATAAGATACCATAAAATATCGTCAAAAAAATGTTTTAACCCAAGGGTGAGTTTACATGCAAATATCCATTCTGTAACCTGCAGTTTCCTGCAAGACTTCTAACCAGTTTTGACCTTCTTGACCAATATAATCTATTCTATGATTCTTTCAATCAATAGATGTGATTATTTGTGCAATGTGCAAAAAAATCAATATTAGACTTCTGGCAAAACCTATGATGCGTAGAAAGTTTAGCAAATAGTTATTCACTTGACCCTAATTACAAACCCACCACAGTGATGCATTGTCGCAAGAATTATATGTTGTAGAATGCAAGTTACTACTGATCGGCCTAAAAACAAGATGACAGGTCGAACAAGAGAACAGGTATAAAATTCTATTCACTTTGCGAGGATTCAAGGTTCTTTACGTCAATTGGTTCTACGTCATCATGATTCGATGAAGTCAGTTTTGCGAGAGCCCAAAAAGGAAATGAGATACTCCAGATAGCGCTGCGGTCTGCATACTTGCGGGATATCTTGTTTATCAGTGAATTCTTCCCTCACATTTATACTCAATCGTATCAGTGATCGTAATCATTTTAGTTATTAATTTCGCAGCAAGATTAGTTATTTTTAACTCTGCATCGAGCACATAGACGGACGCCCAACAATCACAATGTCTCAGTAAGTTATTGCTCAACCTTTTCATTAGACTTGTGTTTCAGTGTGTTCTTTCAAATCAAATTGAATAGTTTGTGTCAAACATGAAGGGAAAGAAGTCACATTAGATTATTTCTATTCCTAATGATTGCATCATAGATTATTCTGATGACATTAGGTTTCAGTTGAAGCCAATTCAATTCATATTAATAGTTGCTTTCTCCCAATAAATAAAAGGATTTTTCGCGTGTATATTTTTTAACGAATGTTTCATATAAAAGCAAGAAATATAGTATAGGCTATTTTTCTTTGCATACAAAACATAGAACCATGAATTGTCTCCCTTATTCTAAACTCAAAACGGCTTTGTGAAGGATATGATTTATCTAATATATATAAATACACTTATTAATTGTATAAATTGGATGACAAATCATATCTGTAAATAAATTAAGCAAATCTGATAATTAATAAACATTTTTTGTAATTTTTGTTTGAATTAAAACATTTCAATGATTATAGTTTTCAACTTTAATTTAAAAAATAAGATCACATTAAAATCGAGAGAGTAGTAAAATATCTTTGCTGCAGATTATAACAGATATATCTTCTGTCAATGTCTCTTGTGTCTTTGTCAAATGTGGACTTCAGAAGTCTAGTTTTGAGTCAAATCTAATCATACGAATTTTCAAAACTAGCAGCCAAACGTTTGATAGCCCACCGTGTTTCTGTACTTGTCATTAAAAATATATGAATTCATAATAAAGATTTTCAGTGCACTACTTTCAATCTATATTTTTAAAATATTTAACATATACAGAAAAATAATTAGATACATCATTAAAATAATCAAAGTAATCACTTTTCCTTTAAAATGGCCCATAGAAAAAAAATCAAAGAAATCAAAAGTTCTTTAAAACTTAGAAATAAATTTCACCAGAATTTCCGTCTCAGTATAAGTCTGTACCCGTACCCGTGGATAAGACGCATTAATTTCATTTGCAAACTGCATAGAAGTTAGTATTATATATTTCTTTTTTAGATACACTCCAGTGAATCTAGCCTATATAAGTTATGATCCCGTCGGAGGAACCGATGAAACACTATCTCCCATCATTTTACTACATGGCGTAATTGGATCAAAAGAAATGTGGTGTAACGTACCTCAAACCATTGCCAACAAAACGAAACGAAAAGTATGAACTTATCTAATATGAAAATACCTTTCTTAAAGTTTCTAAAAACTTAGTGGGAGTTTAAGAGACTATGTCATTCTAAAATAATTTCTTCAGAGTTAGTGTACGACTAATTTAAAAACTTCCCTGATTTCCAACTTTTTGATGACTCTCAGGTACGTCAATTTACAAGATGAAGCACTTTAGAGCAGTTTTCCGAAAGTCCTTTACTTTTAAAGAAATAAGTTTTTTTAATTAAAGAACATTTTTATATTAAACTGCGAAAACAAGCGAGTTATTTCACCGAAGTTTAAAGCTATCTATAACCAGAGAAACTAGGAGTGTGCTCGCTGGCTAGGGCTTGGTGACCTGCAACTGCAATAGAAGCATACAATTTCCAACCAAGTTCAATTTTAATTGACTATTGGATGGCGTTTCTCCGTTGAATATTTTCATTTGAAACTGTCAGGCATGACATGTTGCATCGTACCTCCATCTACCTAAAGTCTTGCTTTACAATTTTGTAAAATAATTTTTTTAAACTGAAGAAAATGTTTACTTCATATATTTAGCCAACAACAAAATTCCATGTCTCCAGATGCAAACCAATTTTTCAGTTGATTTAGACTGATGAACTGAAAAGTTTGAATCTAAAAAGCATATATCTAAAAGAAATTTCTTAGTTGTTGATTAAGTGCTGATATAAAGAAGTGATAAGTTTTATGAAACAGCAAAACAATTATAATAAAAGATTCCTATGAAACACAACAAAATTCGTTATTTTATTTTAGTACTTTGTTAAAACATTGCATACATGTATAACGTAGAAACACCCCATTCAACGAGTAGTTTAACATTGATCATTGTAATAATCAATGCAGTTTTTTATGCCATTTAGTACTTCAATTTAGGATACAGAATGAAAGAACTAAAAAGCAAAGGAAACTGTGGAACAGCAAGTAATAAACTGCAAATAGGACAGCAAGTTAATTATAGTAGTATAGGTATAAAACTAATTGTATTATTCAGTATCATATATATGTTCTACAGAATTCCTTTTTTCAGGTATACGCTTTGGATTCCAGGAATCATGGAGATACCGAATGGACAGATGAATTCAATTTTGATATGAATGCAGATGATCTTTTGCATTTCATGGATACCATATCTGCCCCCAAAGCAGTGCTCATTGGTCACAGCATGGGTGGCATCACAAGCATCAGAGCAGCATTGCATAGTGTAAGTTTCTTGAAAGTTTACAATTATGTTCATCTTGCGGCTGATCCTAAATGTAATGTATTTTCAAAGCGAATTAGTCTGACGTTGAATGACGTTACAATAAATCAGTGTTTTCCATTATTAAAAACACATAGTACTTGAAATTATCATAACTGAGTTAAAATATGGACGATATTAATTAAACGTGTTAAAATTAGAATAAAGTCTAATATATGTTTTAAAAAGTAAAAGTGTGAAAAGACAATGGCATAAAGTGACAATGGGAACATTATTGTGTGTGGAGGTGCAAGATCCAATTGCTTCCTTTTGAGTGACTTTCGGAACATTTCAGAAGAAGAAATTTCACTTGCGTTTGATTTTATTTACATATGGTGTATGTGTATATTTATCATCCTTTTTTATTGAGGCTGAATTAAATAGTAAAAATTATTGAGAGAGGATTAATAGGGTTTCTGTCCCCTAGGAGTAGGTAACCCTGTTTAGTAATAGAGTAACGTTCAAGCTACTTATTGCGTCTAGATGAGTTCTGTATAATTCCTTCCCATATAAACTTGTATTATCTACCCTTTAAGCTTGAGATAGAGTAGACCGAAACACACACACAATAAATTTATTGACCTTTAGGGGTTTGGTCCATTAACAGATGTCACTTCTGTAAACGGATAATAATCTAATATAATTAAATACTACTAGCATAATGACCGTCTCACACTGAGTTTTATAATATCATGAATAGATTTATAAATCGAAAACCGATAAGTGATACACTAATCGACAGAGACTATCTTAAATTAGAAAGTATGTGTGTGTTGATACCGTGAATTTAAATATTACGCTATCGATGCATTCTAAATAATTTATGTTTATGGATAATGCTTATACATAGACTTACTTATTATTTATACGGATATTTATTCAGAAGTGTGGCAACCGAGTTGTTCAAGTTTGGCGTCTGAGAGCTGCGAGATACCCCTCCCCTTTCCTAACATTCTTTTAAATAACACCTGTAGCGGCAATGTAAGTTCCTAAAGAACGTCCTAAAGAACGAACAGCACGTCAAATATTTTTAACTCACAAAAACACATATCTTATTTACGGCATATACTATGTACAAGGAATTACAGACAATTACAAGGCGGAAGGAAGAGATTACACATCCATGGATCATTCTAATTAATCTATACTTGCATATCAATTGAGTGTGGCATACCTTCTGATGATAGTGCCTAACGCTACAATACCCATTTTTTGTGATACCCCCTATAAACATCTCTTAATTTGATCCTGTATTCTACCTCTTTCTTCAGACCAAACATTGTTCATAACTGAAAACATGCTTTCAATAAATACAAACCGAAATGTCTAGAAAATGCACTTCACAATTTTTGTTTTATGGTTATTCTGATACCTGAAATGTTTGAAGTTCTCAGTTAACCATGAGTTACTGTTTCAACACCAAAATCGTTTTCAGTCGTCACTTCACCATTTATTTAAGTTTATTTCAAAATTTTACCTTGTATTTCATTAATGTTTTTAACATTTCAATTTCGGGTCAAGTTATCATTGTGTTGTTCATGACCCTTCCTCAATGAGTAGGGCCTATAAAGCGCGTAACAGCTTACAAATATACCTCAAAGAAATTTTTATGAGCAAATTGCCTCACAAGGAAAACAATGACGGATACATCTTAATGAATGCGGCCGTAGTTCTTTTCATCTGACAGTGACATGTACAGGAAATGACAGTACACCAGGGAGATTCTTTCAAACAGGGACAATCTCGATCAAATTGGGACCCTACTTCTGGTAAGCCCACTTTTTCAGGTTGTCACAGCCTGTAACTTTATATACGTTACTTTTACTATTTAGCCCGAGCGGATAGATATGGTGTTTGTGGAGGACATGTATGTCAAGAATCTCAGCCAAGAAATTCTGGATGTTGTGGTTATACATGCAAACCTTGTTCAAGAGGCAATACGGTTGCTTCCTGCGGATTGCCCTGATAAAGATGTTGTACGTGAAGTAATGAAATTCGTTGCTGAGAAAATGCCCGAAGTATCAGTGAGTATCCCAACAATGAACATTTTATAGCGTCTTTTGTGAGAAAGTGTTTTGTGGATGGGATTATCTCTTAACAAGTCTATCTCGAAATGCGCAATATGGTATTTTAAGAGTATTTTTAGTAAAAGTACATATTATATGTGAATAAATAACTATATTGTATGCTATATATATTCTGAGAAAAATTCTATCAAACACGTCATCTATGTTTAAAAGCTGGGACCGATCCTAGACAAATTTGGCTTGTCACTCTATTCTCATCCTCTTACAGACAATATTACTTTTTATAGGCTTTTTATCTCAGTAAAATGCAATGGAATCTGAAATTTGTGCATGAGGCATCGGTTAAAACTGTGTTCCTAAATAAACTGCCGGTTCATTATTTTTGGGTCTATCCTAACTTGTACTGCCTATCATACCTTCCAATTTTTCCGGAGTTTCCTGAAGTTTAACGGGAAAACACTGTTCTCTGCGGTTTCGGAAGGGAAAAATATTTCCGGATTCTTTAGGAAGAAACTTTTCAAATGACTCCAATTTCGAAGTTTCGGTGCCCAGCCGTGGGAACCATGGAAGAAAAATATCGGAAACAGTTATTGCTATATTGTCGTAAAAATCTCTTAATTTGCATATAGTTTGCGTCATTTTGTGTAAAATATTGCAAAGTCGGTATCGTTGAACTCTAACTGTCACTAAGCATTTAACAGTTGCAGATAGAAGGGTTACTTTTCTGTTTTGAATTGCTTTCATATGACTCAATTTCATGTAATTGTCGCTAATTTGGCTCTTTTAATTATTATTTTTATTTAAAAAGCTATTTTACGCGCTTTCCATTTTTGACAGTTACGCTTTGGTTTTTATGTTTTAAACATCTTCTGGATTGTTTTGTTGGAGGTTGGCAGAGGTATGGCGTATTATTTTTCCTGAGTGCGACTAACTTTTCAGCGGTTAGTTAACGAAATATTTCCACGCCCTAATCCCGATCTATCTGATCAGAATAAATTGAATACGAATTATTCATCGAAATGAAAGTCAATTATTATTTTTTAGGTACTAACACTTAATTTAGCACTAACACGCCATAGATTTTTGCTTGCATGCAAGGCAAACACTAACGTTAGCGGCTTCTTCTGACTCGGCTCGACAAATGAATTCACGACTGAAAATACTTACAAATTGATATCTTTGATGTAACTATTCACTTTGTCAATTAAGCAAATATTGATTGTGGGAGACCCACAAAACATATTTTTGGCAAGTAGTAATATTACTTTGAAATGTAGGTAACTAAAAATTGACAATAGCAAATTTGCATTACTCTTTTTTTACACTTACAGCAAAATTTATTGGACACAGAGTCCATATGCAAGGTAAAATTCCCCTTGAAGAGAGATGCCGATGGTCGATGCCTTTTGAAAACCAACATAGACGTCATAACGAAAGCAATGAAAAATGGAAATACGCTGATGACTGAACCGAAAGGCTTGTATGAGGGCCCTTCATACTTCATCTATGGTACCGTTTCACCTTTTAAAGTGTAAGTTCTGCTCCTAATGGGGCGTTTTTATTGACGATTCTTTAAAAGATAAGATTATAGATTGGTAAATCCCGTCTATGCTATATGTATGAACATCAAAATACTGATAATAAAAGTCAGATTAGAGTCTATGATTATTTTGATGAGACTATACGCCAAATTGTCCATCAGGAACCTTTTAAAATGTAAGTTATGCTCCTAATGGGGCATTTATATTGACGTGTATTTTAAAATATAAGATTATCGATCGTGATGCCCACTTAAGCCGTACCCGAAGAATCAAAACACAGATCATAAAAGTACTACTATAAGGGCTGATTGGAGGAGGCTACACACCCAACCATCCTTCAGGAACAAAAAACATGAGAATAAAACACAAGGTTAAATAAATTTTCTCTACTCACTGTTAATAACATCCACTTTTCTAAGCTTTTTTAGGAACAGTGGAGAAGCACTAATTTATCATATTGTAGCCATCAAGGTTCATTATAAGGATAGTCGAATTAACATCGCACTGGAGAGAACCGCTAAGGGATTTTGGCGAATGTCCGGGATCAATCCCGAAGGGAAAAATCCGAGGACAACACCTCGTAATTTTGGATTGAATGACGAGGTCCCCATTACTAGGATAATGACTATTGTAAAATATTATCTGACACCTTTGTTAATGATACTGCTGCTTCATCTTCATACGTAGCTTGGACGAGAACTGGTAACAGAAAATGGGGCTTAGAAAAATGGGAGTTGGGGTGAAAATTGCTTGTATGAACTCGAGTTTTCCGAGTGTGTTTATTTTAGTCCCGAAATATACTAGATGTGAGAAAAAAACAAGTTTAAATAAATTTCCTACTATTCATTGTGGGAAGCTTATAATATTACCTTCCTATTCATTGTAGCCAGCATCTAATTTTCTAAATTTTTTTGGGAGCGGTGAAGCACTAATTTATGATATTATAACCATTTAGGTCGTTATAAGTTTTATCAATATTGTGTAAGGTAAAGATTGAAAAGGTAATATCTTATCTAATACAATTGTTAACGATATTAGTGCTTCACCTTCACACGTGGCCTGGAAGAGGTTAGAAAAATGAGGGTTGTCAATACCAGAGTGAAAGTTGTTTACGTAAACTAGATTTTTCCGACTGTGCTTGTTCCTGAATCTAGGTTTTTGTCCTGTTTTGGTCCTGATCCATGGTAAACGAAAGACCCAACGAAATAGCCACAGATAATTTTGAGAATCTGGATAGTTTGTTTTAGGCTTTCATGTATTTGCCCACTATTTTGGTTAGCTTTACCCCATTTTAAAAAATATTTCCATTTGTTATAAAGTAATAATTATACATATCATGTAATATTATGTAAATGGTACAAGAATCATTAAATATTTATAATTGAATCAGAGAATATTGCTTGAACAATAATATATGGGTTTGGATGCGAAAAAAAAGTAGGAAACTTATTCCACATATTTTAATTAGAATTTCAACTACCTCTCCATATCATCGAGTTTCACAATAGTGAATTCACTACAGTACGCTATAACCCATGTGTAATACTCTTAAAAGCATTCAACACAAGCAATGTATTTTATGTTGTCTTGTTAAATATTAAATGATTTATCAAATAGTCAACGTATATGGAAGCTTAAGTCCTTATCAAAGTACGAACCGTGTTAAGTTGACTACAAGAGCTACAGACTACGACTGGTAAACACAATGCCTTGCCCTAGATAAAATTAAATCTGTAGATAAACAAAAATATTCTAAGTTGCATTTAAATTACATTCATTATCATTTATATATCAGTTGCATTCATGATAGTTAGAAAATTATCTAGTTGTTCACGAAAGATAAATCTACAATTGCTATTCAAATGCTTATCGAACCTAATTCTGCATTGTTCTAAAACAATGATCACTTTAACAAATTCCGGATGTTATCTTTTCTCTTAACTTTCGAACATAATCATGTGTAGCATATGCTGATGAACGTATGAATCTGGTGATTAGAACTGAAAAATAGAATAATGCAGCAAATACAGACAATATTCAGATAACCTGACAAACCAGTGCTCAGAGCTTTTTGGTTTGCCCACTAAAGAATGAAATAAAATGCCAACCTTCTTTGTCTGACGTCAATTTTGTAAGATTCTTCATTCATTTGGAAGTGATCAATGGAAAGTTTTGCGTTCAAATGATATGCTAAATTGTAATGATTGAAAATGTCATTGCTAAAAGCACCGTCACGACAATCGGTGTACGTCACAGAATACAGACGATTTGTGACAAGATCAATATCCTTTCCGTTATTCCACAATGCTAGCCCTTTCAAAGTCATTCAATGCAGTAAACTGTGTTCGAGTGCGTCTTTCTGGTATTTTTGGTTAAAATTGATGGCAATTCAACGGAAACAATAACCACACCGAGCTTCTGCCTCCACTTAAGTAAGCTTCAGGATAAGCACTTAGCATGTGCCAAGGGACACTTTTTGATGCTCATTGGCTCTCAAACTTTAACTATTTGCATGTCTAGTTTATCGGTTGGTTTTTAAGGCGCGGGCTAGACCTAGACAAGCTGCGCCAAGTATGCATACCCAAGTTGCATGTCTGATACACAGAAAGGTGCATACCAAATTTCATGATTATAGATGAATAATTTTGGGAGTTTTGATTTTTCTGGAAGTGTATTGAGATATTTTTTAGCCAAATAGCAGTCAAAATTGTATAGGGATCATGGATCAGTCAACAGTTCATTCGTTGATAGCTAAAAGAATTAACGATCTATTTAATGTGCGCCATCATACTAGTTCAGGACAAAAAAAACAATCACAAAAATAGATGCTTGTAACTTAAACTAAGTCCCCATATATGTTTATAAATTCGGCTAACTTCCACTAACGCTTATTGAACTACAAATCAGAATAACAATAAATGCGAAAATTTTTTACATAGTCTTTGAAACAGGTTTGATAGAAACAAGAATATTTTTCAGACATTGAGTATCGAAATACATTTTAACTCGCAGTTGTGCTTTACAATATTGAACACATCATTACGAAACCATCAATAATAGATTTAGGTTTTTAATTAACCTTTAGAACTGTAAAAGGTTTTCAGTTTCTTTGAAAAGCTTCAAATAGAAATAAATATTTTTTTTAAAGGATTTCTTTTCTTTTCAGAAATGAAGACAAGGAGAATATTTTGAAATTTTTCCCAAACGCTGAATTAATTCCAGTTGAAAAAGCGGACCATTCCATTCATATTCAATTTCCAGAAGAGTTTATAGATATAGTCGTGAAACGTATTTTAAAACACTAGGGCGATATCTGATTACGAAGCATGAAGTGTGAATACAAAATGTTGTTAACTTGAGATGAATAATTGTTTCTCAATAAATAAGTGTGAAATAAATTTCTTACAAAATTTCTTTGTGAAAAATTTCTTACTTCAAGCAAAATTTATATATTTTTTAATCTTCCGATTACATAAGTTTTTGAGGAAACAACAGATATCGTATTGAGATGTTTAGTTAGTATTTTTGTGTGAAATCTTTTAATGTCCCATTCGTACATAAAACTTTTCAGTTCAGACAAGAGTCCATTTCAGACCTTTTATAATTGTTTGCTAAGGTAAAACTTATTTTTCTTTCTATAGAATTTCCAGCAATAAAGCGTCAAATCAATAAAGGATTGCAGTGAGTGCTAAAGTGTGTACTAAAATACAATCCCTAGTAGTAAGTAAAATTTCAGAATATTGAACGGAATTGATGTTCTGATTTGATAAACGCTAGATTTCATAATAGAATCGTCTTTTCAACGGTTGGTGCCATTGAAATATGTGATCGTAATAAATGTTTTGTCTTCAAATGCAGTTTTAATTCCAACGTACTTCTACATGCTCAATTTAGCAATACAGTCCACTTACAAACTTTGAAGGACACTTGGGTCCTTGAATAGAATAGAAGGCGGAAACATTTTGGTCCGTCGAGCCGGAGCAGCGGAATCATTTTGGTCCGTCGAGCAGCAGTGGAACATTTTAGTCCTACGCAGCCGGAGTTTTGTGCTCGAGTAGCAGTGGTTTGTGCATTGGAATTTTATTTTTGAAGGACACTTGGGGTTCTTCAAACCTGCATTTGTGTGAATTGGAATATATCAGAGATCTCCGTAGTTAGATTTCTAAAGAATGGCTAATCAAAGAACATTGATCAGAAAACGAGGAACAGTTCGAAGATTACTAACCAAATTAGAATCCTATGAAATCGGGGACATTGTTTCAATGCACAGTGTCGAACTAGAAAGAAAATTGAGCAACATAGAAGAAGCGAATAAGTTGCTGACAACGATCTAAGAGGAATATTACTTGGTACTGGGCGATACTGAAATGGCACTGAAAGGCGATGAATACCTGATCGATAAAGAAAGATGCGATGTGTTAGAGATAAGGTTTACAACGTGTCTTAAAAGCTTTTAATAATATATTGCAAATCAATTCTAAAAATTTTTGTGACCCTAAAATTAATGTCAAACTACGAGAAATTCGTCGGTCTAGATTTTCTGGTTCTTTTGATGAGTGGTATTCGTTTAAACTTCAATTTGTTTCGTTAATTTCTGACAACGAACAATTAACAGATTCTCAGAAACTTTACTACTTGCAATCGCATTAGTTGGTAATTCTAAGCAAGTACACACAACTGACGATTCCTTTATGTCATTGTTTAAAGCTTTAGAGAATAGATTTGAAAAAAAAACTATTAATTGTGGATACTCATATCTCTGAAATTCTAAATTTGTAAAAAATAAATTGCGAATCGGCAAAAAATCTTAGACACCTAGTAGACAAGTTAACGAAGCATCTCAGAGCTTTAAAATTAATGAGCTTAGATACCAATTCGGTACTTACGTATTAACCGCATGCCATTGGCGAATATCAGCCAAGTTTTGTTTCGGGCGGAAAATGTTTAGCAATTGCCCTTAGGATGGCATCAAACATCATTATAAACTGCGAGTAGGAACTAGAGGTGGTGGCGAGATGTTCCTCGATGTTTTTTTATTTCGCCATTTTGCACTTCCCCAGATGCGTTCTATATTTTGTGTGTGCGTGCCAGTTTTAGAATCAATGAAATTGTATTTGTGGCTCCCTTAGCAGTGAATATAACCAGATTGTTCCAGTTTTTCCGTCGTATACCCCTTCCAACAGTCGGAAAAAATGGTCGATCCATCTTCAATGTGTTTTTTTATTTCTTTCATTAATGTGGTAGCACTACGATCGGGGACCATAACAAGAAATGTTTCGCGACGAATGCCCCCAAATATCCATTGGGATGGGAATATTCTTCCAGCATTATTTCTTAATGATCAAGCGTTACGTAAAAATTTACTTCGACGTTAAAACAGAGAAAGTAGAACACGAGTATCTAATGCAACTACGCACCGAACACTGAACTGTGGTTCTAAAAAAGTTTTGCAAAACAATCAGAATCAATGAAATTGTATTTGTGGTTCACCTGGCAGTGAATATAGCCAGATTGTTCCAGTTCTTCCGTCTTATACCCCTTCCAACAGATTTGGCGATTAATCGCTGGCGTGCGGTTAATACGTACAGATTTGGCGATTAATCGCTGGCATGCGGTTAATACGTACAGATTTGGCGATTAATAGCTGGCATGCGGTTAATACGTACAGATTTGGCGATTAATCGCTGGCATGCGGTTGATACGCAAGTACCACTAATTCATTAAGTGAAATGATTTTAGTAAACGTAATATTGTAAAAGTTAGATAAGGAAACTAGAAAGCAATTTCAAATGTCTCAAACATCTACTAACTTAACTAACTGGAACGAGTTTATTTATATTTTTAAACAAACGTTGCCAAATTCTGGCAAATTTGCAAGGCAGTTATTCGTTACCTCAGACGAATTCGAAATTTTCAATGCAGAAAACTAGAAACTTACTTAACAACTCCAATACTGCATCTAATTCGTGAATATCGTGCAAAGTTCATCACAGTATCAAGAAATTCCAATCATTCTTCGACAAGACTGAAGCAACGGTACGAGACCGTGAAAAACTGGGTTTATGCCTGAACTGCTTGGGACACTCGCATAAAGTTGCGAGTTGTAAATCGCCATTCAGCTGTACAGTGCTCGAAAACACATCATATGCTACTGCATTACCCACACAATTCTCAGATATCGGGAGAAAAGACTTCTAGAGCCTCACCAGAAGCAAGAAAATTCTCCCACTCTCCATCTGAAAGGGAAGACACATCCGGGGATGAAAATGAAGCATCTCGAGTGATTCCGAGCACTTGCGGTTTGTTGGCAAACACTCGAACAGTTCTCCTTTCACCAGCAATTGTTTACATCAAAAACATTCTCGGACAACTGCAACCCTGCCGAGCGCTTCTAGATTCAGGCTCCCAAAACAATTTCATCACAAGATAGTGTACGGACTTCTTGAAGCTCGAACGGCTCATTTATGCACCTGTTTGTGGATTGAATGGTTCTGCAATGACCATCAAATTCAAACTTAATACAATTGTGGTGATTTTTACAGAACTACTGATTTCTTGGTTCCAAAAATAACAGGCATCACTCCATCACAATATTTAAAAGTCTCGAAGTTCAAATGGCCCAAAGATATTCAACTTGTGGATCCCGATTTCCACAAGCCTGGAAAAATAGACATACTGCTTGGAGTTGAACTTTTCTACGAATTGTCGAAGGGTAACAGAATTCGTGTTGAGAACAATCGTCTCGTATGACAGGAAACCGTGGTCGGTTTCGTTGTTAGTGGTTCCGTGGATAACGACAATCGCAGTGTGACATATTGTGGTCTTTTGAGAATGAAGAAAAACGTTGCCAAACAATACAGCGATTTTGGGAAATAGAATCTGTAGATCAGTCTGTAAAGAGTAAAGATTTTTCTGAAAAACATTTCACTGCAACAAACACCAGGACTGAGTCTGGAAGGTATATAGTTACCATGCCAACCAACGATGGAACCCTGGGTGATTCGAAACAACAAGCTGTAAAACGACTCAATGCACTGGCCTGGATCAAGACCACACCTCATCGTTTGAAAACCTTCGTCGTTAATCGTGTGACTACGATCCAAGAGTTGAGTGGCAACTGTGAGTGGAACTACGTCACATCTGATTTGAACCCTGCAGACTTGGTTTTGCGTGGACTTCATCCCAAAGACATTCATAACCACGAACTTTGGTGGAATGGTCCACCTTTTCTGAAGGAAAAGAAAACTGCAGAAATTGAAATTGTGACTTCAATAGAAGATAATGAGCCATATAGCAGGGAATTGAAACAGCGGAATTCTAGTGAAGGACAATGGAACTGTTTCTGAAGTAGTTAAGAACTCTTCTATTTCATTGCTCACGAACTCTCCTAATGATTCCTTGTTAGATGAATTTATTTTAATCATTAACGATTACTCTAAACTGTTACGTGTTTTGAGTTACGTTTTCAGGTTCGCTAACTGCACACGACCTATAGAGAAGAGAGTGAGTGCCTTATCAATGAATGAAATAAATGATCCAGAAACAATGCTTCTTAAGAATATGCAACAAGAGGCATTTTATTCTGATCAGAAAAAATGGACACCTTCCAGGGAGAACTACCCTATCCTCTCTTAATCCAATTTTGGATGCACAGGGCATCTTACGAAAGGGTGGCAAATTAACAAAATCTGATTTAGCATTCAACCAAATTCGCCCGATTATTCTTCCACCTGAACATCCTTTGACAAAAAATAATCATATTACATTACCACAAACAGAATTTTCACATTGGTCCTCAATCTCAACTGTATAGCATTCGCCAGCGCTTTTGGCCCATTCATGGCAGAACATTGGCTAGAAAAGTCATCCACGAACAATGACCCTTCGTGGGCCGGGTCTGGCCTGCGGGCCGTAGTTTGGAGACCCCTGCCCTAGAGCACCAAACTACGGTGGATTGTGGAAACCAGGTGTTAAATCGTTCAAATATCATTTATAAAGGAGTGTAGGAGACCTTAAATTAACGTATGAGGGGTTTTTAACTGTTATTACTCAGATAGAGGGTATATTGAATTCTAGACCTATATCTCCTTTATCAAATTATATCAATGACCTGGAAGTACTGACTGCTGGCCATTTTCTAATTGGTAGACCCATCAATTCTATTGTTGAACCCATTGTTCTAGATTGTCCTGAAAATCGCCTTTCCAGATGGCAAAAAAACAACTAAAATCGTTCAACATTTATGGGTACGATGGAAAAAAAATTACCTTAGCAATCTGCAACAACGCACCAAATGGCAATTAAAACAGAAATCTGAAAGTCGGTTCCCTTGTTTTAGTTAAGAATGAAATTTACCTATCTTTAAATGTTTATTGGGTAGAATTGAGTTGTAAATGTCAAAACAATAAATTCTACTCTAAAACGGGCAATTTCTAAGATTTGTGCTCTGTGATATGATGCGCCAATTTACTTTCATGTTTGCATTTATCATTTGCGCAACTTTCTCGCGCAAATTGTATTCTAATTTCAACCGGAATCGATGTTCTGATTTGAAAAACGCTAGTTTTCATAATAGAATCGTCAGTTCAATTGCTGGTGCCATGTAAATATGTGATCGTAATAAATGTTCTGTCTTTAAATGCAGTTTTAATTCCAATGTACATGTTCCTACATGCACAATTTAGCAATACAGTCCACTTACAAACTTCGAAGGACACTTGGGTCCTTGAATAGAATAGAAGGCGGAAACAGTCTTTAACCTAATACAATAATCAAACCTGGAGAAGTTTCAGTCCTCGACTTAAGGTATATAATTCTTTTCGCTTGGGGAGGTTTCAAGGTTGTTTACGTCATTTTTTTACTTCATCATGACTAATTCCATTTCACTGATGTCCTGTTTAGTGAGGGCCCGTAGAGGAACAATTGAGTTTCTCCAAAGAGCGCTGCTGTCTATTATTTAGTCTTTTGTTTTATCGATGAAGTTCTTCCCTCGATATTCACGCTTAGTCGTATCAGTGACCGTAATCAGTTTATTTGTCATCAGTTTCGCCAAATCATTCGTTTCTTAGGAACTCTGCAGCCAGAATAGACGAACGCCCAGTACTCACGATGTCTCAGTAAGTTATTACTCAAACTTTTTAACTAGACATTTTATATCAGTGTTCTTTCATATCAAATTAAATAGTTTCTATGACACAAAATGAATGCAGTCTCATAGATGATTACATTTCCGAATGATTCCACCTCGTGTTATTCTGAAGGGTTATTCATTGAGTTTAAATTAATAATTGCTTTATCACTTTAGATACTTGTTTTTAGTGTGTAGATTGTTTTTACGAATGTTTCTCTAGAGGCAAGAATTATATTTAAAGCGGTCTCTTTACATACAAAATATAGAGCTATATATAGTCTTTCTAGTTCAAACTTAAAACGCGACATTGTGAATGATATAACTTATCTGATTCATATATGAAAGGCGCTTATTAGTGGTAGAGAAAAAATGGCAAATCATATCAAGTGAAGAAAATGTGACAGTTCCTAATAAACGAGTTTTTCTAATTTAATAAATTTTGAACATAATTAAAAAATTAATTTTAAAATTTTATAAATTTATAAATTGAGAAAAAACTTTAATTAAGCTATTACTTAATTTTATATCAATTTTTTTTCGTTTGAAAAAATTATTCAGTGCTTATAGTTCCCCTCCCTAAAAAGTAAGAACATATTTGAATCTCGAAAGAAGAGTTGAAGATCTTTACACTAGATATGAGAAATTTTTCTTTGATCTAAGGTAGGGTTCCTCAAACTACGGTACATGTACCACTAATGGTACATTACATTATTTTTGGTGGTACAATTTTTACACAAAACATTTAAATGAATGTTCAAACCTTTACATGCATAGTGTATCATATCTGATACATAGTGGTTTTTTCATCTTTCCGCTATCTATTGATAACCTTTTAAATGAAATTGTGTTTCCTACTAACTACAGTAGGGGCTTTTGCTAAATCCATCAATTTCCCTCCAATTATTCCCGGCATTTTTTGTAACTAAGCCATTTATTGAACATTGTACTGTGACTGAGTTTTTGAATAGTAAGCATTTTTTTAAGAAATAGTAATATTCATCAAATCAGTATTTATTTTCGAAAAAAAATAGTTTTAACGATGTTGAAGTATTTTGCATTAAATACACTGCTGGCCACCGTAAATGCAACACCCTGAAGGAATCATGCAAATAATATGAAATTTACAACATGCATTAGCGGAGGTAAGATATGCAAATGATTAGAATTTCAGCGCAGACGCACATCACGCGCGCCTGTGGCGCCACTTCAAAGCGCTATTTAAGGCTTGGAGATTTCGACGATTTCAAGTACGGCAATTGTGTTTTTCTTGTGGTTTTTTCAAAAAAACGATCAATTATGCCTCGTAGAAAACAGCGATCATCTTTTGATCAAGTATCCGAGTTCGACAGAGGAAGGATAGTGGCCTACCGAGATTGTGGATTATCTTTCAGGGAAATCGGTAGTCGTGTTGGACGAAACCAAACAACCGTAATGCGGATATGTGATCGTTGGATGCAGGAGGGTACGACGGACCGACGTGTTCGATCGCATCCACCTCAGTGCACCACTTCACGTGATGACAGGCATATTGTGCGTATGGCAGTGACGGATCGCTCAGCCACATCACGAACCATAGCACAGCACATTCAGTCTGTACCGCATCATCCAGTGTCTGCGCGTACCATTCGACGCCGTTTACAGCAGAGTGGTCTGTCCGCAAGACGTCCATTGCTTCGTCTACCCTTGACGCAGAACCACAGACGTTTCCGCCGCCAATGGTGCGATGAAAGAAGGATGTGGACGGCAGAATGGAATGAAATTGTCTTTACTGACGAGTCACGCTTCTGTCTGCAACACCACGATGGTCGGATTCGAGTCTGGAGACACTGTGGAGAGAGGATGCTGAACAGCTGCGTTATGCACCGCCACACTGGTCCTGCACCGGGTATTATGGTATGGGGCGGTATTGGATATCACTCTCGCACTCCTCTAGTACGCATTGCCGGTACTTTAAACAGCCAGCGCTACATCTCCGAGGTGTTGGAGCCAGTTGTCCTTCCTTACCTTCAGGGCTTGCCCACAGTCATATTTCAACAGGATAATGCGCGACCACACGTGGCACGCATTGTCCAAGGGTTCTTCGTCAATCGCCAGATTGAATTGCTTCCCTGGCCAGCTCGCTCTCCGGATCTTTCGCCGATAGAAAACATGTGGTCCATGGTTGCTCAACGATTGACCCAGAATACATCCCCAGCTGCCACACCAGATCAACTTTGGCAACGTGTGGAAGCTGCTTGGTCTGCTGTACCCCAAGAACACATCCAAAGTCTCTTTGAATCAATGCCGAGGCGTGTGGCAGCGGTGATCTCCAACAATGGCGGCTACTCTGGCTACTGATTTTGGCAGGAACCACACTTCACAGAAGTCTATAAATTTAATCATTTGATACTTGGTCAACGTGTTATCTACAAAACAAATTTTGTTGTGATATCTCTTGTCTTTCTTGGTGTTGCAATTTGGGTGGCCAGCAGTGTATTTTTAAGTCATTAATTCCAATTATTATTTACCTTTTTGGCATTTAAATCAATGTATCAAATTTGATACATCATGAAGTATGGAATAATTTTTTGTATTATCGATATTATTTTAATATTTATCAATTTTTTTGTATTTTTCCTATGTTTGGGAACATATGAATAAAAGAAAAAAAAACATTTAAAAAAGATAAAAAAGTCATGCATGGGTTAATACTGAAACGAATAGTAGACGAAACCAACTTTGCACAGTTGAATGGCTTATATTCGATATGAAAGATAACAAGTCATAAATCAAGAATTCTTATTCTGTGAGCCTCTTCCAAATCATACCACAGCGGATGAGATTTTTAAGAAAATTAATGAGTTTATCACTGGCCAGGAAATAAATTGGAAGAAATGTATAGGAGTGTGGGCTAATGGTGTACGTTCAATAACAGGTTGTCGTGGTGTTTTCACCAAAATTAAAGAATTTGCACCAGATGCAAAGTTCACACATTCCAGCATACATCGTGAAGCATTAGCTACCAAAACAATGCCCACAGGACTAAAAACTGTTTTAGATCCATCTGTGAAGAGAGTGAATTTTATAAAATGTCGGGGCGTTAATTCACGACTGTTTACAATTTTGTGTAATGAAATGGGTAGTAACCACAATAAGCTCCGTTTACACACTGAAGCGCGGTGGTTGTCAAGAGGAAAAGTTTTAACTAGACTCTTCGAATTACGTTCAAAGGCCCTAGTATTCCTGACAGAATCCAAATTTGAACTCCGTCATTGTTTTACTGATGAACTCTGGCTATCACGTTTAGTGTATTTGTCCGATATTTTTGGAAAACTAACTAAGGAAATTTACAAGGTTCCAATACAACTGTCTTTACTGTACATGACAAAATAAATGCAGCTGTGAAAAAACTAGAATACTTAAGGACGTGAAATGCAAGAAAGTTGCTTCATCACCAACATTAGAAGAGTATCTCCAGGAAAATAATCTGTCACTGACTGAACAACTAATTTAAGATAGAGAAAAACACTGCATAGGACTTGTTAACAATTTTCATTCCTACTTTCCTGAAAATTTAGAAAATGAAAGTTGGATAAGAGATCCATTTTCTACTTCGGATACTGTGCTAAATAATGTTTCAGTTCAAGAAAGAGATAAGCTTTTAGATATTTTATGTGACAGAAATCTCATGAATGAGCTCAAAAAAGATAAGTTATGTAATTTTTGGTTAAAAAGAAGAGATGAATATAAGTATATTTCCAACAAAGCGATAAAATTTTTAATGCCTTTCAACACATCAGATCTTTGCGAAACTGGATTTTCAGCCATGCTATTAATTAAATATAAATATAGGACACGGTTGCAATTGAACCTGACTTACGCTTGAAATTAATGAAGATAAAGTCCGACATATCGAAATTGATTACAATGATACAGGCTCATTCGTAGCATTAAACCTCATCAATAATAAATCTTAATATTTGCTATTATGTATTATTACCCACTATTTACTACAATATATAGTATATTTATATTTTATTATAATATAAAAGTTTCATTTACGAATACAATTGAATAATATAAAGTTCAAATGTTTTATTCTTTGATTATAAACACTCCATTTAGAATGCATTGATTTTTAATCGGAGAATGCTTTTATAATGGTACATATATTTTTGATTCCTATTTATGTGGTACAAAATTTAAAAAGTTTGAGAACCCCTGGTCATGTGTCATTTCATATGTGGATTTCAGGTAATATTATGATTTTTCAAAAACTGCATCCAAAACTTTAGATAGCAGCTCGTGTATTTGATGCTATTTTAATTGCCAAATACATGAATTGCTAGCTCAAAGTTTGAACTCCTTTCGAAATTGATTTTGCTCGGCATTGTTATTTCAATGTAAAATTTAGTTTATAGGTTTCAGAATGCAAAATTAATTTAGTTTTGAATATTTGATAAGTACGGAGTTGGGCATTTGTATTATTAAAATAATAAGTAATCATCTGTAGTTGCTAAAATAGCTAAAACATCAATGAAATTCAATTTCCTTTAAAATTTTCAGATAAAATTAATCAGGCCTTAGGAATATAAAACGATCCATACCAGAGTTTCCGCGTTTCAAATTCGTTACCCGTGGATGAGATCCAATGATTTCATTTATAAGCTGCATAGAAGTTAAGCATTATATATTTCTTCTTTTTTCTAGATACACTCCAGTTAATCTAGCCTATGTAAGTTATGATCCTGTTGGTGGAGCCGATGAAACATTGTCTCCCATAATTTTCATCCATGGAGGAACAATATCAAAAGAATCGTGGTTGGACGTGCCCGAGATCATTGCCAATAAAACGAAACGAAAAGTATGAACCTCTTATAACTTGAAAATATCTCTTTCCTACAAAAGTATTGTAAAACTCAGGGGAAGGTATAGAATCTGTATCGATTTTATGAAATAATCTCTTTAGAGTTAGTACAAGCAATTTAAAAACCACCTATGAAGAGAAACCGGTGGGAGACCCCGGTTAGTTCTTTGTGATTAGTGAACTGTTACGGTGAGGAGAACCGTATGATTTTCAACCTCCTTTGAATTAACAAGTGAATGAAGTTTGTCGAAGATTTTCATTGACAACTATCAGGTACGTCAATTAACGAGAGGTGGGAAAACACCGCCATCTACTAAAAGTCGCCCTATTCTAAAAGTCGCCCTATGTTAAATATTTTTTAATTAAAGAAAAACTACTTCAAACACTTAGTCAACAACAAAATCCACGTGCCAGAATCCTGCTATGTACAACATTTCTTGTATCCAGCTGCAAACGTATATTTCAGTTGATTTTAGAGAACTTGAATCTAGAAAGCTTGTTTTAAATTAGTCGTTGATTAAGTGCTGATATAAAGAAGTAAAAAAAATTCTATCCAACAGTGATCAGATTTATAAATAAAACCAATCTAATTTATAATTTTGTATTAGTACTTTTTAAAAATATTATGCACCTGTGTCATGCAAAATGTCTAATTCAACGATTAGTTTAACATTGTTGGCTGTACTAATAATTTTTTCTTGTACTTTTTTCTAGCCTGTGGACAAACGATATTAGATAGAAAGAACAAAAATTGATTCAAATGCAAATACAAGTAGTAAATAAGTAATAAATAAAAATAAAGAGTCAGTTACAATATAAATAAAATTATTAAGTGAAAACATAAGGTCTCCAACCTTCCAGTAACGGAAGAAAAGAGCACTACTAAACAATGTGGGCATACAGCCAGGTGAGAATGCCCATGATTGTACATATAGGGGCGAGATGGGATAGAGAAGATTCCAATGTGATGTTAATCTGCAGCAAGACAGTCGCGTCCGGTCGCCAGACGAAAAGCCGCAAC
This sequence comes from Meta bourneti, assembly GCA_933210815.1. Classification (NCBI taxonomy): domain Eukaryota; kingdom Metazoa; phylum Arthropoda; class Arachnida; order Araneae; family Tetragnathidae; genus Meta; species Meta bourneti. The sequence continues at coordinate 28,620,808 of OW119923.1, read as the reverse complement.
AGCCCTCGCATCCTCCATGGTTTCTCTCTTATTCGTTCAGTGAGGATTGGACATGAAATCGTTTTTGATTTCTGAACGAAGAGAAACATCGGATTTACATGTCATCTCGGTAATGCCAGATTGCTCCATGCTTCTTTTAAGGAAGGCACCTGCGGCCTCGTTACCGGGGATTCTACAGCTAGATGGAATCCATTGCAGAACAATTTTCTTCTGACATTCATTTACTAGAGGCAGGTTTGTTTTGGTTCGCAATTACATGTATTGCAGTCATGGAGTTCGAAAGAATCGCTGCTTGTGTGCGTAGACCTTGTCGATAGCAACATAAAACACCCCGAATAACATTAAATAACTTTAATCAACATTTGTGACAGATGTTTTTTCACGAGACTACAGCGGACAGCACGCAACAGGATCATGATGGCGCGTTAGCTCCGCTCAAAGTCTGGGTGTCGAAAGAGTTTACCCATGCGTAGACGTGCCGTGCAAGTTTCAGTCCGCACTTTGCCTGACGAAAGAGGTTTTGGTTCGCACTTTGGGTGAAGAGGGAGGTCGCCGCAGGTGAAAGAGATGCTCCAATTACTCATATGCTGTAACGTAATTGAAGCAACTTCGCTGTTCAAAGCACTGTAATTCGATCCCAATGGCAAGTAATGGGAAAAAAGATCACAACAGATTGCAGTACCGGCATTCTCTCAAGCCAAGAAAGATCCAAACGGTATGCACTTTTTTTAAGATAGTAGAATTTGTACGTGGCAAAAGTGGACAATGGGAGAAAACTTTAAATTTTACGGTTAACTTTTTTTAAGGACCATTTGTGTACACCCACTTTTTTTCTCCGTCTACGAGGCTCGTCAGTATAATTTTGCCATTTATCACCTGAGGACAATCTGATAAACATCTTCTCAAGTGCTGTATTAATCATAGTGTGGTTACTTTTGATGCTATTTAGGACACAATTTAGAGAGGAGTAAGAAAGCATTGAAAAAGAGAAGAAACCTTAAGTAATAAACTGCAGGTAGAAAAGTATATTATGTGTGCTTTAGGATACATAGATTAAATATAGTAGTAGTCCAGTATCATGAATATTTTTTCAGAATTACTTTTTCAGGTATACTCTGTGGATTGTAGGAATCATGGAGATACAGAATGGACTGACGAATTCAGTTTTGATATTCTTGCAGATGATCTTTTGCATTTCATGGATACCATATCTGCCCCCAAAGCAGTGCTCATTGGTCACAGCATGGGTGGCATCACAAGCATTAGAGCCGCATTGAAAAGTGTAAGTTTCTTGAAAGTTTACTATTACATTAACTTTTACTAGTAAGTTGTGCATTTTCAAAGTGAATTTTTCTGACGCTGAATGACGTTACATTTTTGAAGCTTCGATAATCTATTTATTTAATTTCTGTATCTAAGAGGATATCCAATTTCAGAGAACAAAAATGTATGATCCAAAAAATGCAAGAAAGAAGATATGCGCAAATACAGTTAGATAAGAGATAAAACAAAGTACTACATTGATACAGGTCATTTTCAATACAATTGAAATCATTAAAAAAGTATCAACTTTCGAGAACGAATCACACAGTTTAAAACATCTATTAGTAGCAAAATTGTTGCATAAATTCTTTTTTAAAGGTGCAACAAAATATAATTTGCATTTCTGATGTAATACCCGGGGACGTTAAATAAATACCAGTAACTTAAAGCGGAAAATAAAATTAAGACAGCAATTTAGATTATTTTAACTTAAATTAACTGAATATTTCTTAAAATATTAACGTCGTGGTTATAACAAAAAAAGGTAGGTTGTGTCACGTTTTTTAACGTTTTTAAAATATTAACGTTAAAATATCACGTTTTTTAAAATATTAACGTCGTGGTTATAACAAAAAAAGGTAGGTTGTGTCACGTGGTTTGTTGCACAAACCACGGTTTTGACGTGAATTCTCGGGATCAGATGATTGTGGAATGAATAAAGGAGACATAAGTTTGAACAATTGTTTATTGTGAATATTCAACAATTAATTTACAGTTTGAACTATTAAAGTGCAGTTTGATATTAATATTAAAGGATAATTTTACTGAATAAGGATTTGTGATTGTAGCGTAGTTTGGTTGCTTTCGAATGACATCACTTACGCAGTCTTCACTCAAGGCAATCCAAATTTACACTGTCCCAAACCTCGCTCAGCACTGTAGAATTTCGACATATTGCGGACCCCCTCCCTGAGCTCAGTGCGCCTGCTCACCCAGCCTGAAGGTCATGTCAGATACGAAAATCGTTTGTCTACACGACGCTATATTTATCTTCTGGTCATTTCTTCTAGTTCTGAAATACTAAAGACAAAACAATTGCAACGCTCGAATTTTCATGCATGCCCCCGTATTGTTCCGATTTAAAAATGTATTCACGTAAAAAGAAAACTAAGACACGTTAGATATTGGTGCTTTAAAGTGAGTACGAAACATTTAGTTTTACAAGGAATGGGAGTAATGATGCTTGTGATATTCTTGCATAATGTGTAAAAATTATAGTTAAACTGGAAATGCGTAAAGGTGATTGGCGATGTTCCGGGGCTAACCCCGATTCCGAGGACCAGACCTCGTGATTTTGAACCACGGTCAGATGAAAAAGTCAACACCTGAGCTGCCCTCCATTCTCCAAACCTTCACACCACGTCAACGTGAGGACATTTGAGGCTACGTCAGCTGTAACGTGCACCATCCCCACGCACATGACGGTGTTTGGTTGGATCGAGTTTGCTACATTATCAACAACTGCTACACTGATCGACTAAGCAACTGCACCCTAAATTTCGAAGTATGCTGTCATGTGGAGGCAGTGAATTTAAATATTACATTATTAATACATACCAAATCCTTCATGATTTATGGATAATGCTTATACGTAGTCTTACATTATTATTTTATATGGATATTTATGGAGTGGTGTGACAAAACTAATTCTTCAAGTTCGTTGTCTGAAAGCCACGAGTTATCGTTTTCCAAAATATTCTGTAAAAGTTTTATTTTTTGTTTACTTATTCTGTTATACTTTATACCTATCTTAGTATTAGTTTGAACGATTAATTTCGGCGAAATTGCCATTTATGTAAATAAGGCTCTTGCGTTATGAAAGAAACTATAGTATTGTTCAAATAATAAATGTTCGTACCCAATATGATTCCAGATACTAATGTACCCACTTTGCTCACCGGTGATTTTAATATCGATGTTACTAAAAAGAAATTACTTATAGACTATATGCAACGTCAATTCAATTTGAAATACATTTTTACAACGCCCACTACTCTAGGAACGCTTGTATAGATTTAACCTTTGCAAGGAACATAAATATTATGCGATTTGTTGACCTATCATCGGCCCACGATAAAAAAAATTATACTGTATTTATAACGATTTGTACGATTGTTGTTGTGTCCCCGAACACAACCCACTCAATGTTTCCTTCTGTCCGAGATTTAACGAGGAAGTTTGTAAGACCAGGACGCTTCTTTCAAACTGGGAATATCAGGGTCGAACTGGGACCTGCTACTGGCAAGCCTATTTATACAAGTATAGCATGTAACCTTATTGACCTTTTACTATTTAGCCCGAGCGGATTGAAATGGTGTTTGTGGAAGACATGTACGTCAGGAAATTCAGCCGAGAAGTTCTGGGTTTTTTGATGGAGTATACAAGCCTGTTACAAGAGGCATTACAGCTGATCCCTGTGGATTGTCCTGAAGAAAATGTTACGCGGAAAGCTATGAAATTCATTAATGAGAAAATGCCCATAATTCCTGTGAGTATCCACAAAGATTGAATAGTTTATTTCTTATAGTATCTCTTGTGACTAAAGTTATTTGGAGATAAGATTCCCTTTCCATGTGAAAGCAGACTATCTCGAATTGCGCGATAAGATCCACAGAATCCTTTCAATATTAGTACATTTTAGGTATGCATTGGTAATATTATGCTCCATTCTATGTAATTAGAAAAATCTCTCTATTAGAAAACACGTAACAACTTTCAAAATTAGAAAAACTTTTATAGTCCTGTTTGTCCTCTACGGTCATTGTTTGCTACACGAGGAGTAATTAGATCGAGACCAACGGCCTACTTTCTTATAGAAAAGATTACTTTTAGAGATTATAGGTATTTTATCTGAGTATAAAACACAATGGAACTGTTTTTGCGTATGCAACATTGGTGAAAATTGTGGTTCTGAATGAATTGTCAGTTCACACACACATTATTTTTAAGTATTTTGCACTTAGTACGGTCTATTATTATCTGAATCAGACACTAACACCAAATATGATTAGCCAGTATTGTTTCAAAAGAATTTTGCATACTTTATTTCTTTTAATAAAATGGAACTCTACATGTCTAAAACTATCGACTTTCGATGAAAGTTGGTCGAAATATACACATGCCGTCGTGGCTTGCAATTTTCGCATTAAAGTCTTGTTTCTCCTTAGATAAGGATGAAGAAATGACGATTGAACAAGTTATAATTGTTTTAAAATACGATATCTACGTCTTTAAAATTGATTTCCAATGCTATCAAGGTTCTAGTGGGCGTGAATAAATTATGCAAAATTAGTTTTTTTCTGTCCAAACAATTCAGAAATTACTCATATTTCAGAAATAAAAAATAAGTTAAACACACCAGTATATAATTTGCAAAAATAATTTTTGAAAATAAAAAGCTTTTACTGGTGGAACAATCCGAGTTTCAATCTCAATCACAGTGCTTCATTTACATTTCAGTTTCTCCAACACTGTCAAGTTATGGTTGATTCAACTAGGTAAAGGGGATACTGGTATTCAGCCGTTTTAGTCTTAAAACATGCATAAAAATACAGACAGAGAAATTCTAGACAGTTTATTCTCTAAGTTAGAACATGTTTTATTAAAAATACATACAATTGGGTTTATGTGCTACTTGTACAAACATACAAATATATAAAGCGGGAAGACAGACTGATGCTGCAAAGTTCAATCACTAAGTTACAGTAGTACTTAGTACAGTATTTAAAGTTTACAAAATTTACTGATAATGAATCTAGCCATTTGAAAGTAGTGTGGGTACACACATACATGCAGACACATACGAAATGCAGAAATAACTGATTCTTCATTAAAATGGTCTCAAACGGATAAGTTATTTGAAATGGAACAAAGTACAATTAATGTACAAACAACCATTCCATTTTTATTTACATAGACGAGTGAATAAAATATATTTTATATAATTTTATTGTTTCATTTTTAAAGCCCTGACAGGTCATATTCAATTTTGTTAGTATAGGAAGCAAACACTAACAAGATCTGCTTCTTTGGACTTAGAAACAGCACGACAAATGAATTGATGCCAGAGAAGACTTAAAAATTGCCTTTCTAGCAACAATGTATTTGCTCTACCACACAAAATACATGCTCTTGCAGACTCGCGATACATATTTTCTCCAAGTAGTAATTTTACTTTAAACGGACGAAGAGACGAAACGTTCAATCTGAGGATGTAGTTTGTTTTAGCACTCTGTCCTTGAATTCGTTGTATGAAATAATATAATTATTCTAAAAGTTTACAAAAAATCAACATTAGTATAAATATTATAGCTGTTTTACACTTACAGCAAAATCTAATCCACACTGAGACTATGTTCAAGATAAAATTCCCTTGGAAGATAGATTCTCATGGTCCATAAATTTGGAAAACCAACTTGGACGTATTGCTCAAAACATTTTAAAATGAGATAAAATAATAGCTGAACTATTTCATTTGAAGGCGATGCTACAGATAAAATGAATCAGAGAAGTCTTAAGAAATGTGTCTTTCTAGCAACAATGCATTTTGTTTATTAAATACGTGTTGCTTATAGCAGACTCGCGAAACATATTTTCTCCTAGTAATATTGCTTTGAACGGGAGAAGTGAGAAAGAGTTCAAATTGAAATATAATTTGTTTTAGTAACCTGTTCCTGAATTAATAATTTAAAGTAATGTAATGTTCCCAAATGTTTACAAAAAATTATCATTTGTATAAATCTCGTTATTTTCACACTTATAGGAAAATCTAGCCAATAGTGAGGACACGGAGTTGATAATATTCCCAGTGAAGAGAGATGCCGATGGTCGATACATGTCGAAAACCAACTTGGATGTATTAATCAAAGCATTTAAAAATGAAGATACAATTATGTCAGAACCTAAAGGGTTGTATGATGGACCTTCATACTTCATCTATGGTACTGTTTCACAATTTAAAGTGTAAGTTCTACACCTAATGGAGCGTTTTTATTGACGATTCTGTAAAAAATAAGATAATAGCTTGGGGAAGCCTGTCTATGCCATACGTATAACACCAAAATACTGCTATTAAAAGTCAAATTAGGTTTATGACTATTTTAATGCCAAATCGTCGTTCAGGAACAAATGAAGACGAGTAAAAAACTGAAATTTAAATAAACTTTCTACTTATTCTTTCCAGCATACACTTTTCTAAATGCGGCTTTTTTAGCACCTCTGCAGAACTCTAGTTTGTCATATTATAACCATTAATGTAATTATAAAGATAATGGCTAGTATCAAATAACGTAAAAATTGAAAAGGTAGAATCTTATCTGACATAATAGTTAACGATATTAGTGTTTCTACTTCACGTGTGGCCTGGAAGAGATTACATAGAAAAATGGGGGTTGGCCGCATTACTCGAATGATGCCTATAGGAACTCGAATTTCTGTTTGTTTTGGTCCTGAACTATGGTAGATGTGTAGACCCACCGAAATCACTAAAGACATTTATGGGAATCGATAGCTTTTTATTATTTGTATTTTGAAGTTTTTCACGTATTTGAATACTATTTTGGCTAAGTTTAACCTTTATTTAATCACACCAAGATTTAAAATATTTTCATCTAAGAACAATGTATATGAACCAGCTTATATTATTTTAATTTTGATAGGTTTGGATGAAAATAAAAATCAGCACACCCTTTGAATACATTTTCAGCTACCACAATTTCGAACATCGTATTTCACAGTAGTCAATACATTATAGTACACTATACACCCATGTGTTGCACTTATAAAAACACTCAATTCAAACCAGCGTTGCATTTAATATGGACTTGTTAAATATTAAGTCGCCAATTAAATAATCTATGCATATTTAAGTAAAAGGTCTTAACAATATACAAACAGAGCAAAGTTGACAACAGATAAGGAAAAGCAGAACAGTTACATTTATAATTAGAAAACTACCTAGTTGTTCGTGAATAGATAAATTGGTTCCAAGTGCTTATCAATTGCATACTGCCTTGGCGGATCATCTTTCATTTCAATATTCCTATAAAAGTCTCGACGACGCATGGATATCTAGTTCTATGGCCTCAGCTGCACGCAAAAATAAATCTGATAGAGTTTTTGTGTTAGGACTTTGGGTTTTTATTTTTAGAGGAAACTCCGATCAACAGTTACAACGGTGTACCACTCAAAAGTAAACAGAGTATGGTAGTGTTGGTTGTGACTCCGTCCTACGCAAACGTGGTCATCATCTGCCCAAAGAAGAAGCAGCTTTCATCACTAAACGTGATACGCTGCCCTGTAAAATTCCTTCCATGCTTATCAACGACTATTGTACACGGCACTAATCCAGACGCAGTCGACGATGATCGGTAGTCGAAGGAAGACATCTTAACGGGAAAAGTGCCTACAGTCGCGCCCTGCCAGGCTTCTGACAATGCTTCGTTATGCTACAGGAGGCTGTAAAGCGGACAATATGCGTCGTAGGACAGTTGATAAGGTTGGAGAATTTCAGCTTGTAGCACTGTCAGAACCCCTTTCGAATTTGCCCTTCTGGGTCCATCAGAGCTACGGTCATGTGTAGCTTCACTAACACGCTGCTGTCAGCACTTTATCACGACTGTAGGTGTACGTTGCAGAATATGAGTGGTTCATTCACAAAACCAAACACTTTTTCACAATACGACCCCTTTTTAAGTCACTCAGTTGAGCATACGATATTCGAGTCTAGGTATCAGGTATTCTTGGTCGGAATTCAACGGCAACACCAAACCAGAATCTTCGCAGCGAGCCCCCCTCTGACATATCTTCAGAAAACTTCACATGTATCAGATTGGCTCCCAGACTTTAATCATTTGCAATTCTGGTTTGTTGATTGGTTTACTTAGGGTACAAAGGCAAGGCCTGCATCACGCAATTTGCATGTCTGACGCAAAAAATTGTGCACACCAAATTTCGTGATTATCGATTGATGTATCTGGGTGTTTTGATTTTTCTGGTTGTGTGTTATAGTAATTGTTTTAGAAAAATGGAAGTAAAATAGGTCAAATGATGATTCAATATTATACCCGTTTATAGTTAAAAGAATGTACGATCTACTTAGATTGGATTATGCCCACATGATCGTTCAGGCCCAAAACATTATCACTAAAATTAGAAAAGTAAGTGATAGGTATTTATAAACTCGAGTTTTCCATGATACCTAATTGCCCGTCTGTTGCTCCAGTGCGACGTAATTTCAACGACCTACCTACCATTGATACTTATTGGATATGGCAAATAACGATCTCAACTTTTTATATGATCTTTAACACAGGTTTGATAGAAACAAGAAATCATTTAATTACGTAACCCTAAGCAATATATTTAGTTGTTATAATTAACCCTATTGAATGGAAAAAGTTTTTCAGTGTGGTAGAAAATCTGCAGAGAAAAAAAATTAAAGAAATTATTTTCTTTTCTTTTCAGAAATGAAGATGAGGAGAATATTCTAAAGTTTTTCCCAAACGCTGAATTAATTCCTGTTGAAAAAGCGGACCACTCTATTCATATTCAATTTCCAGAAACTTTTATAGATATAGTCGTAAACAATATTTTGAAAAATAAATATCATGTCTGATTATGAAACATAAAATGTGAACAAAAAATGCTGGTAATATCAGTTGATTTGATACTTATTATTATTAACTAAATGTGAAATAAAGTTTTTTGAAATAATTTTACAACTCTTTTAGAAGAAATAATTGTTCATTTGTTTAATATATCTTTAAAAAGAATGAGATTTTTGTTCTTTCCGATTCAAGATATTTTAATGAAACAATTGAAATTTTACTGATGTATTAAAACAAGTTTTTCATTAATATTTTCGTGAGAAATCGTAATGTCTCATTTGGATATAAAATTCTTTAGTCTGAACATTTCAGTCAGTCTTTTATGTTTATGTGTACTGAGTAGGTAAAACTGATTAAATTAATTTGCATAGAGATTTAACCATAACCAAAATCAATCAAGTTTATGAGGGAAGGTTAAAGTACATACCAAAACAATATCACTAGCAGTGAGTAAAACGTGAGAAGTATGAACCAAACATTAAGCTGATCTTATAAAGTGTTACATTGTATAATTTTGTTTAGAAATACAAAAAAAATCAGTTTGCGTGGATGCTACAATGATATATAAGATGATAAAGATTTCAACCAAAGGTGGTTCGTATTATGGTGTGTAATGATAGAAGGTACGAATTGTTCTTTAAAAGGGAAGACTAGAAGGAATATCTAGAGAACGTTTGCCCACATTTATAGTGTCTTCTAAAGTTTTAGTTCTGAATTTATTAAAAATCGAGGAATAAAAAACAGTTTCCTTTAACAAAATTTAGCCTTCTGTACACTTACTATATTTAGCCACTTTTACAGGGAACGAACTTAAGGAAGAGCGTTCATAATCATCCCAAACTCAGCTTTTCAGTTCACCTATTCCTGACAATTTTTAGAAACCTATTCCTGTTCAGTTTAGACACCTTTACGTTTTCTAGTTTGTCTTACAACAGGGGTGCGATGTATGTGAAATATATTATATGCATGAATATTACCATGTATATGAATTGAAAAGGTAAGTAAGTTGTAGAAGTTATAAAAATGTTTAAAAATATTATTTTCTCAGATACTTAAATGATGACTAAACATTATCTTTCTACGGAAGACAAAAGTGATCATTCTTGTCACTTTTCAATCTACGGTTTAATTAATTCTACCTGAGTAACGCCGGGTAATTCTGTTAGTACTAAATAATTTTAAATTAATTTTCCTCTTGCACTGTTCAGACAAGATTTGGATTCTCCGGCTTTTATGACTGAGCCATTTTATTTATTGCATTGAAAAGTAGTTGAACGATGATACACAAATAGAACAACTATTCCTGGTTACAAAATAAAAGGAATAAAAGGTTCAATCATAGTAAAGCCTTTTTACAATAACGTAGTATCGCGGTTATCTTGAATTGCCATTCTAAGCAAAGAGTGGATAAAGAATTTGAGTTAACTGCTCAATCCATCTCATTCAGTTAGTTCCATAAGGCATTATGCTTTAATGATATAGGTGGCTTTTACAGGGATATTGGCCTTAGGCAAGCATTTTTAACAGTACATAACAACCTGTTACACTTCAGCGTGAGTCATATTTTTAACTCTGAATACTTACCAAAGTTAGGGATATTCGTCCTAAAAACACACTCTTGCTTTTAAAAAATAAGAGCGTAAGTGTGCATTGTGAAAGTCCCATACGATACCAATTCAGAGGCATGCCTGTAGCGATATCTACATGGAGGTATAGCGTCACCGAATCTGGCTCAAACCGAACTCGCAATTCAAATTGCAGTAGCTACTGCACAATACAACTTATTTGGAATTTAGCTTTTCTCTTTCCTGAAAATTTTTGTTCTTGGAGTTGGTGACTTTTGTAGGAGTTCGACACTCACATGGAAACACATCGATATTCTTTTTGTATGATGAATGTATATATTTTCTTTTTGTCTCTCGGCCCGACGTAGTAAGATTGGTAGAGTCACGGATTAGCAACAAGAGGGTTGCGAGTTCGAAACTCTATCCAACCTACTTTCATCATACAATAGTCACTTTCTCTGCCGAGTGTTACTTAACTTAGTTGAACTGAAGAAAAATGGAGCTTAAAGTCTTATAATATAATGCAAGGAGATGGTGTTTCCTTAATAAGGGGAGGATGCAAGTTAGATCTGTAATGACCTTACAAGTCCTAAAGTTGGCATGGTGTGGAAGTTTGGAGAGTATGGTGCCAGCTCAGGTGTTGACCTCTTCATCTGACCGTGATTCAAAATTACGATGTGTTGTCTTTGCAACTTTCCCTTCGGGATTGAGCCCAGACCGCCGCATATAGCAAGTTGTGTTGCTCCAGTTCGACCTAACTATTTGCCTTTATTGCTTCTCAAATTCATTGATGAAGACAGACCAAAATATCAACTACAAGTTAGTGAATGAAATATTAATTGCTCGAGATAGAACTGTAGTTTTGTCTTACATCAAGGATGCGATCAACGTGAAGTGGATTTTATAGATGTATATTAATTCATACGATTTGCCTCCTAGGTAAATTGTAGAAATTATACAGATGTTCAAAAGTCATTTTCTAGACACTTAAGTGATCGTTGTGCTTTATAGAGTAAAGGGTTTGTTCTTTTTCAATCAATCGATTCAACTCGAGTAACGCCAACTAATTTTGATAGTGCTAAATAATTTTAAATTGATCTCCGTTATGAGATACCCTGGGTGTATTTCTATCTTCTGTGTCAGTAAAACTTTCGTTGTGTGTGTTTATTACCTGATGTTGTATGTCTTGTGCCTGGAGCAGAATGGCCAAATATGGCCATGCTGCGCCATAAAACACCTCAAACCAACCATTATGAGACAATGATTAGATTCATTGACTTTTCGGACTGAATCATTTTATTTATTACATTGGAAATATAGTCGACCTTCGATGCACAAATATAACAACTATTTCTATTTACAAAATAAAGGATTGAAAAGTTAAATCACAGAAAAACATTTTTACAACATATCGTCTTGGTAACATGCCATCTTGAAATTGGGCATACATTTAGAGCATGAAGAATTTGAGTTCTTCAATTATTCAGGTAATCTCACAAGATATTTTAGTTTGATGTTATAGGTGGCCTTTACAGGTCTTTTCAGTATGCGGTATTTTTAACAGTATATAATAATTTGTTACACACACAGCGGAGTGAGAGTCATATTTTTAACTCTGAATTTTGTTAACGTATGCTATATGTATCCATCCTTAAAACATGCTCTTGCTTTTAAATAAAATAAAAGCGTAAGTGAGTATTCTGGAAGACCCACACGATGCTATTCCAGAGGCATGTCTAGAACAATTTACAAAGAGGAATAGTGTCAACGAGTTTTGTCCTGTATCAAACTCGCAATTCAAATTGCGGTAGCTACTGCAGAATACAGCGTAATTGGAATTTAGTTTTCCTTTACCCTGAAAATTTGTATTTTTTGAGTCGTGAATGTTTCGTAGAGATTCGATATCGTACAGAGAAAAAGAATGGTAGATAGGTATTAATTAAAGTCACACTGGAGTAACACAACAGGCTATTGGCGACGGTCTGGGATCCATCCACGAGTAAGATCCGAGGACAACACCATGTAATTTTGAACCACGGTCAGATGACGAGGTCAACACCCGAGATGGCACCCACTCTCCAAACTTCCACACCACTTCAACGTGAGGACATGAGGCAGATTTAATGTGCACTAACCCCGTTTGGTTGGACCGAGTTTCGAACTCGCAACCCTCCGGTTGCTAATCCGTTACTCTTCCAACTGGGCTACCGCGGTAAGTACCGAAAAATTATGGAAATGTATCAATCCTGATTTAAATGATAAATATAAAAACTTGCTCCGTTGCTTTAAAGTTGGAAGAGCAACGGATTAGCAACCAGAGGGTTGCGTGTTCAAAATTAGGTCCAACCAAAGACCGTCGTGTACACGACGGATGGTACACGTTAAATCTGTAGTGGCCATAAATGTCCTTACGTTGGCATGGTGTGGAAGTTTGGAGAGTGGGCTGTCAGCTCAGGTGTTCACCTACTCATCTGCTAGTCGTTCAAAATGACAGGGCATTGTCCTTGGATCTTTCCTATGTGGACACCTGCCGATTACCTTAAAATTGCAAGAAAGAAGGGCTCGAGGAGAAAAATTGTTGGCATGTTGCGATTCATTGAGAATTATCATGACATGATTATCCCAAGAAATTAAAAAACGATAGAAAGAGAGAAAAAGGAAAAACAAACCTTTTTTGCATGTTGTATATGTAGTGTAAGATAGTACGATGAAATAGATATGATATTACACTATACGTAACAATGTAATGTAGATGTAACAATGCACAGATGTAACAATGTACAGATGTAATAATGTATCGATGTATTATGCTGAAACATTCTGGATAGACATGCCACCGACGTGGCATGCTCTATTCTCTCTCTCTCTCATCCTAACCACACTTATTTAAACTGATACAGTGGCTCACGACACTAGGCACGGGAGTATGTTTTGGTGTTAGTTAGGTTTAATACAACAGAAGATAAAAAGCAAATCGGACGAGAATTGAGTAATAGGGTCCACACTTTAAACCAGAAAGACCGTCCAGGATGAGGAAAAATGTTCCTCACAGGATTTCTTTTAGACAAATAAGAATTTTTTAATAGTTTAACCAAAGATATTTACTATGTCGCCGTGGCTTGTGAATTTGCGAACTGAGCTAGCTTATCTGTGAGTTGAAGGCGGTGTGTGTTTGATTCTTCCCAGTGAACAATTCCTTCTTCTTGCTTCTGTAAAACTTTTCTTGTGTATGTCATTTACTTGACGTTGTTTAGTGCAGCTTGTTTAAATATGATCCTTGTGCCATAAAGACCCAACCCCAGATTTTTTTACTAATATGCAGATCCAGAGGCTCCAGCACCCGCTCGGTTCCATCGAATCAATAGGAGCAGCTGTTGGACATCCCAAGAAAAGTCTCTCGATTCAGTTTTGAATTATATTTAGCTTTTCAATATGGGTAACAGTCGCTGCACTCTACATCTCACAAGCATAAGTCAGTTTGGATCTTATGTAAGTTAGATAAAAAAAAGTCTAAGAGAAATGGTGTCCGCTCCCGAAACTCATATTAGATTCAGGATATTCATTCTTGAGAATATGTATTTTGTAGATATTGTATGTAGTTCCATACTAATTTGATATCAAGAATGACACTCAGAAGCTTCGGGTGAGGATTGAACTTCACTGCGTTTTGAATAAAATGCCGAAGTGAAAAGAATGTTTCTCTAGAGGCTAAAGTGATTTCCTTTTGATACAGAAACAGAACCATAGACTGTCTCCTTTGATCAAATCTCAAAAATGACTGCGAACGATATAATTTATCTAATTCATACATAAACGTGTTTATTAATGGTAAAATACTGAATGTCATACGGTAAACATATGAAGCAAATATGATCATTCCTAATAAACGAGATTTTGTATTCTTTAGAACGTAAAACAAAATTGCAAACATTAATATAAAAATTTATAAACTTATAAAGAGAGTTAAAACTTAAAAGCAAGTTTTTTCACTTTTATATCAAATTATTTCGATCCGACATTAAATTCTTTCGAGTAAAAACGAGTATTTCGAGTCATTTAAAGTTTTTAGGTCTTCACTTTAAAAGTAAGAACATATTTGAATCGAAAGATCAGTAAAATACTCCGGGTATGACAAATGTATCGTGGGTCAAGGGTCTCTTTTGTCTTTTTCAAATGCGAATTGTAAAATTATCTGAGTCTGCAATCCTCTATATAAATAGAGTGAGTTGGAATACTATATAGAGTGAGATTATCTAATGTTGTGATTTTTCAAAAATAGCAACTAAACGTTTGATACATATCATATTTCTGACGCATTAATTGTTAAATATTTTCAAGTACACAATCAAGATTTTCTTTGATCTCATTTTGAAGTTTACTTTGCTCGAGTTTGTAATTTCAATTCAAAATTGAGATAGTACTATTCAGAACGAAAATTTCATATTTAATCTGTACACAGCTGAGAAATCAATCAAACACATCATTAAAATTATAAAAGTAATCATATTATAAAATGGCATTAAGGTAGGTAGTTATTAATGTCGCACTGGAGCAACACAACAAAATGGCATTAAATAAAAATTCAATGAAATTAAAATTCCTTTAAAATTTAATATGAAATTAACCAGCTTAGTTATATAATGCCATCCATCATTTTCAAACTCAGTTCCAGATTCGTTACCCGGGAAGAGATGCATTAATTTCATTTGCAAACCGCATATTGGAACTAGCATCGCATTTCTTCTCTTTTCAGATACACTCCAGTGAATACAGCCTATATAAGTTATGATCTGGTCGGTGGAACCGATGAAGCATTGTCTTCTATAATTTTCATCCATAGAGCAACTGTATCCAATGAGATGTGGTGTGACGTGCCTGAGATCACTGCCAATAAAACGAAACGAAAAGTATGAACTTCTTATAACACGAAAATATCTATCTTCTATAAAAGTATCGTAAAATTTAGTGGAAGCTTTAGAGACTGATATTCCGAAATAATTTTTCAGAGTTAGTACATATAATTGAAAAACTATGAACTGAATAATCAGGAGTGCTCCAAGCGCCTGGAGACCTGTAACTGTTGGCCCAAACCATAAAATTTCTAACCAACTTCAAATCAAGATTTTTCATTGACGACTGTCAGGTACGTCAATTTACAAGAACCGTTATCTACTGAAAAACATGATATTCTATTTTGTTAAATCATGTTTTATAATTTATGAAAATTCTTACTTCAAACACGTAGTGTAAAGTAAGCAAATCCATGTACTACCTCTGCTTTGTACAATATTTCTTGTTTCCAGCTTTTAACGTATATTTCAGTTGATTTTTAACAGATAAACTAAAAAGATTGGATTTAAATTTTGTTTTATATTTGTCGTTGATTAAGTGCTGATTATCCTAGAGCACTCCTGAATAGACCATCAAATGAGAATACGAGGTCAAAAGGTGTAGATTTGTATAGAGAACACACTCTGCTTTATATATATATATATATATACATATATAGATTATTATTAAATTATTTTATTTATAATATTTTATCATGAACCCTTTTGCTCATATTATGGACCCCCGAAGTACAATTTTTTTCTTGTGAACCCCCTCATAGCTTCTACGGGCCTCTGGGAGTCCATGTGGACCCCGGTTGGGAAACGCTGTTCAAGACTATTGTTTGCCTAAGTGGGGGACACCTTAACTGTGGTAGCTGAAGGAATCTTGGGGCTATACTGACCTCAGGGATAAAAAGGGGGCGTTGAGGAGCAAGTGTGGGCAATAAAATACCATAAAATATTGTCAAAAAATGTTTTAACCCAGGGGTGAGTTCACATGCAAATATCCATTCTGTAACCTGCAGTTTCCTGCAAGACTTCTAACCAGCTTTGACCTTCTTGATCAATATAATCTTTTCTATGATTCTTTCAACCAATAGATGTGATTATTTGTGTAATGTGCAAAAAAATCGATATTAGACTTCTGGCAAAACCCATGATGCGTAGAAAGTTTAGCAAATAGTTATTCACTTGACCCTGATTACAAACCCACCACAGTGATGCATTATCACAAGAATTATATGTTGTAGAATCCAAGTTACTATTGATCGGCTTAAAAACAAGATGACAGGTCGAACAAGAGAACAGGTATAAAATTCTATTCATTTGGCGAGGATTCAAGGTGCTTTACGTCCATTGGTTCTACGTCATCATGATACGTCCAATTTCGATGAAGTCCATTCTGCGAGAGTCCGAAAAGGAAATGAGCTACTCCACATAGCTCTGCTGTCCGCATATTTGCTCGATCTCTTGTTTATCAGCGAATTCTTCCCTCACATTTATACTCAATCGTATCAGTGATCGTAATCATTTTAGTTATTGATTTCGCAGCAAGATTAGTTATTTTTTAACTCTGCAGCAAGCACATAGACGTACGCACAACAATCACAATGTCTCAGTAAGTTATTGATTAACCTTTTCATTAGACTTGTGTTTCAGTATGTTCTTTCAAATCAAATTGTATAGTTTGTGTCAAACATGAAGGGAAAGGAGTCTCATTATATTATTACATTTCTGAATGATTGCATCGTAGATTATTCTGATGACATTAGGTTTCAGTTTAAGCCAATTCAATTCATATTAATAGTTGCTTTCTCCCAATAAATAACAGGATTTTTCGCGTGTATGTTTTTTAACGAATGTTTCATATAAAAGCAAGAAATATAGTATAGGCTATTTCACTTTGCATACAAAACATAGAATCATGTATTGTCTCCCTTATTCTAAACTCAAAACGGCTTTGTGAAGGATATGATTTATCTAATATATGTAAACACACTTATTAATTGTATAAATTGGATGACAAATCATATCGGTAAATAAATTAAGCAAATCTGATAATTAATAAATATTTTTTGTAATTTTTGTTGAATTAAACATTTCAATGTTTATAGTTTTGAACTTTAATTTAAAAAATAAGATCACATTAAAATCGAGAGAGTAGTAAAATATCTTTGCTGCAGATTGTAACAGATATATCTTCTGTCAATGGTCTCTTGTGTCTTTGTCAAATGTGGACTTCAGAAGTCTAGTTTTGAGTCAAATCTAATGATACGAATTTTCAAAACTAGCAGCCAAACGTTTGATAGCCCACCGTGTTTCTGTACTTGTCATTAAAAATATATGAATTCATAATAAAGATTTTCAGTGCACTACTTTCAATCTATATTTTTTAAATATTTAACATATACAGAAAAATAATCAGATACATCATTAAAATAATCAAAGTAATCAATTATTCACGCATTAATTTCATTCGCAAACTGCATAGAAGTTAGTATTATATATTTCTTTTTTAAATGCACTCCAGTGAATCTAGCCTATATAAGTTATGATCCCGTCGGAAGAATCGATTAAACACTATCTCCCATCATTTTACTACCTGGCGTAATTGGATCAAAAGAAATGTGGTGTCACGTACCTCAAACCATTGCCAACAAAACGAAACGAAAAGTATGAACTTATCTAATATGAAAATACCTTTCTTAAAGTTTCTAAAAACTTAGTGGGAGTTTTAGAGACTATGTCATTCTAAAATAATTTCTTCAGTTAGTGTACGATTAATTTAAAAACTTCCCTGATTTCTAACTTTTTGACGATTCTCAGGTACGTCAATTTACAAGATGAAACACTTTAGAGCAGTTTTCCGAAAGTCCTTTACTTTTAAAGAAATAATTTTTTTAAATTAAAGAACATTTTTATATTAAACTGAGAAAACAAGCGAGTTATTTCACCGAAATTTAAAGCTATCTATAACCAGAGAAACTAGGAGTGTGGTCGCTGGCTAGGGCTTGGTGACCTGTAACTGCAATAGAAGCGTACAATTTCCAACCAAGTTCAATTTTAATTCACTATTGGATGGCGTTTCTCCGTTGAATATTTTCATTTGAAACTGTCAGGCATGACATGTTGCATCGTAGCTCCATCTACCTCAAGTCTTGCTTTACAATTTTGTAAAATAATTTTTTTTAAACTGAAGAAAATGTTTACTTCATACATTTAGCCAACAACAAAATTCCATGTCTCCAGATGCAAACCAATTTTTCAGTTGATTTAGACTGATGAACTGAAAAGTTTGAATCTAAAAAGCATATATCTAAAAGAAATTTCTTAGTTGTTGATTAAGTGCTGATATAAAGAAGTGATAAGTTTTTATGAAACAGCAAAACAATTATAATAAAAGATTCCTATGAAACACAACAAAATTCGTTATTTTATTTTAGTACTTTGTTAAAACATTGCATACTTGTATAACGTAGAAACACCCCATTCAATGAGTAGTTTAACATTGATCATTATAGTAATCAGTGTAGTTTTTTATGCCATTTAGTACACAATTTAGGATACAGAATGAAAGAACTAAAAAGCGAAGGAAACTGTGTGGAACAGCAAGTAATAAACTGCAAATAAGACAGAAAGTTAATTATAGTAGGATAGATATAAAACTAATTGTATTATTCAGTATCATATATATATTCTACAGAATTACTTTTTTCAGGTATACGCTTTGGATTCCAGGAATCATGAAGATACCGAATGGACAGATGAATTCAATTTTGATATGAATGCAGATGATCTTTTGCATTTCATGGATACCATATCTGCCCCCAAAGCAGTGCTCATTGGTCACAGCATGGGTGGCATCACAAGCATCAGAGCAGCATTGCATAGTGTAAGTTTCTTGAAAGTTTACAATTATGTTCATCTTGCGGCTGATCCTAAAAGTAATGTATTTTCAAAGCGAATTAGTCTGACGTTGAATGACGTTACAATAAATCAGTGTTTTCCATTATTAAAAACACATAGTACTTGAAATTATCATAACTGAGTTAAAATATGGACTATATTAATTAAACGTGTTAAAAATTAGAATAAAGTCTAATATATGTTTTAAAAAGTAAAAGTGTGAAAAGACAATAGCATAAAGTGACAATGGAACATTATTGTGTGTGGAGGTGCAAGATCCAATTGCTTCCTTTTGAGTGACTTTCGGAACAATTCAGAAGAAGAAATTTCACTTACGTTTGATTTTATTTACATATGGTATGTGTATATTTATCATCCTTTTTTATTGGGGCTGACTTAAATAATAAAAATTATTGAGAGAGGATTAATAGGGTTTCTGTCCCCTAGGAATAGGTAACCCTGCTTAGTAATAAGTAACGTTCAAGCTACTTATTGCGTCCAGATGAGTTCTGTATATTTCCTTCCCGTATAAACTTGTATTATCTACCCTTTAAGCTTGAGATAGAGTAGACCGAAACACACACACAATAAATTTATTGACGTTTAGGGGTTTGGTCCATTAACAGATGTCACTTCTGTAAACGGATAATAATCTAATATAATTAAATACTACTAGCATAATGACCGTCTCACACTGAGTTTTATAATATCATGAATAGACTTATAAATCGAAAACCGATAAGTGATGCACTAATCGACAGAGACTATCTTAAATTAGAAAGTATGTGTGTGTTGATACCGTGAATTTAAATATTACGCTATCGATGCATTCTAAATCCTTTATGTTTATGGATAATGCTTATACATAGACTTAACTTATTATTTATACGGATATTTATTCAAAAGTGTGGCAACCGAGTTGTTCAAGTTTGGCGTCTGAGAGCTGCGAGATACCCCTCCCCTTTCCTAAGATTCTTTTAAATAACACCTGTAGCGGTAATGCAAGTTCCTAAAGAACGAACAGCACGTCAAATATTTTTACTCACGAAAACACATATCTTATTTACGGCATGTACTATGTACAAGGAATTACAGACAACTACAAGGCGAAAGGAAGAGATTACACATCCATGGATCATTCTAATTAATATACACTTGCATATGAATTGAGTGTGGCATGCCTTCTGATGATAGTGCCTAACGCAACAATACCCATTTTTTGTGATACCCCCTATAAACATCTCTTACTGTTAATTTGATCCTGTATTCTACCTCTTTCTTCAGACCAAACATTGTTCATAACTGAAAACATGCTTTCAATAAATACAAACCGAAATGTCTAGAAAATGCACTTCACAATTTTTGTTTTATGGTTATTCTGATACCTGAAATGTTTGAAGTTCTCAATTAACCGTGAGTTACTGTTTCAACACCAAAATCGTTTTCAGTCGTCACTTCACCATTCATTTAAGTTTATTTCAAAATTTTACCATGTATTTCATTAATGTTTTTAACATTTCAATTTCGGGTCAAGTTATCATTGTGTTGTTCATGACCCTTTCTCAATGAGTAGGGCCTATAAAGCGCGTAACAGCTTACAAATATACCTCAAAGAAATTTTTATGAGCAAATTGCCTCACGAGGAAAACAATGACGGATACATCTTAATGAATGCGGCCGTAGTTCTTTTCATCTGACAGGGACATGTACAGGAAATGACAGTACACCAGGGAGATTCTTTCAAACAGGGACAATCTCGATCAAATTGGGACCCTACTTCTGGTAAGCCCACTTTTTCAGGTTGTCACAGCCTGTAACTTTATATACGTTACTTTTACTATTTAGCCCGAGCGGATAGATATGGTGTTTGTGGAGGACATGTATGTCAAGAAACTCAGCCAAGAAATTCTGGATGTTGTGGTTAGATATGCAAACCTTGTTCAAGAGGCAATACGGTTGCTTCCTGCGGATTGCCCTGAAAAAGATGTACGTGAAGTAATGAAATTCGTTGCTGAGAAAATGCCCGAAGTATCAGTGAGTATCCCAACAATGAACATTTTATAGCGTCTTTTGTGAGAAAAGTTTTTTGTGGATGTGATTATCTCTTAACAAGTGAAAGTAGTCCATCTCGAAATGCGCAATATGGTATTTTAAGAGTATTTTTAGTAAAAGTACATATTATATGTGAATAAATAACTATATTGTATGCTATATATATTCCGAGAAAAATTTTATCAAACACGTCATCTATGTTTAAAAGCTGGGACCGATCCTAGACAAATTTGGCTTGTCACTCTATTCTCATCCTCTTACAGACAATATTACTTTTTATAGGCTTTTTATCTCAGTAAAATGCAATGGAATCTGAAATTTGTGCATGAGGCATCGGTTAAAATTGTGTTCCTAAATAAACTGCCAGTTCATTATTTTTGGGTCTTTCCTAACTTGCACTGCCTATCATACCTTCCAATTTTTCCGGAGTTTCCTGAAGTTTAACGGGAAAACACTGTTCTCTGCGGTTTCGGAAGGGAAAAATATTTCCGGATTCTTTAGGAAGAAACTTTTCAAATGACTCCAATTTCGAAGTTTCGGTGCCCAGCCGTGGGAACCATGAAAGAAAAACATCGGAAACAGTTATTGCTATTTTGTCGTAAAAATCTCTTAATTTTCAAGAAAATCCAGAACCTATAAAACACCCTCTAAAAAGTTTTAATTGCTCATTTTTTGCATGTAGTTTGCGCCATTTTGTGTAAAATATTGCAAAGTCGGTTTCGTTGAACTCTAACTGTCACTAAGCATTTAACAGTAGCAGATAGAAGGGTTACTTTTCTGTTTTGAATTGCTTTCATATGACTCAATTTCATGTAATTGTCGCTAATTTGGCTCTTTTAATTATTATTTTTATTTAAAAAGCTATTTTACGCGCTTTCCATTTTTGACAGTTACGCTTTGGTTTTTATGTTTTAAACATCTTCTGGATTGTTTTGTTGGAGGTTGGCAGAGGTATGGCGTATTATTTTTCTGAGTTCGACTAACTTTTCAGCGGCTAGTTAACGAAACATTTCCACGCCCTAATCCCTATCTATCTGATCAGAATAAATTGAATACGAACTATTCATCGAAATGAAACTCTATTATTATTTTTTGGGTACTAACACTTAATTTAGCACTAACAAGCCATACATTTGTGCTTGCATGCAAGGCAAACACTAACGTTAGCGGCTTCTTCTGACTCGGCTCGACAAATGAATTCACGATAGAAAAGACCTAAAAATTGATATCTTTGATGTAACTATTCACTTTGTCAATTAAGCAAATATTGATTGTGGCAGACTCACAAAACATATTTTTGGCAAGTAGTAATATTACTTTGAAAGGTAGGTAACTAAAAATTGACAATAGCAAATTTGCATTACTCTTTTTTACACTTACAGCAAAATTTATTCACTGTGTCCATATGCAAGTTAAAATTCCCCTTGAAGAGAGATGCCGATGGTCGATACCTTTTGAAAACCAACATAGATGTCATAACGAAAGTAATGAAAAATGGAAATACGCTAATGACTGAACCAAAAGGCTTGTATGAGGGCCCTTCGTACTTCTTCTATGGTACCGTTTCACCTTTTAAAGTGTAAGTTATGCTCCTAATGGGGCGTTTTTATTGACGTGTATTTTAAAATATAAGATTATCGATGGTGATGCCCACTTAAGCCGTACGCGAAGAATCAAAACACAGATCATAAAAGTACTACTATAAGGGCTGATTGGAGGAGACTACACACCCAACCATCCTTCAGGAACAAAAAACATGAGAATAAAACATAAGGTTAAATAAATGTTCTCTACTCACTGTTAACAACATTCACTTTTCTAAGCTTTTTTAGGAACAGTGGAGAAGCACTAATTTATCATATTGTAGCCATCAAGGTTCATTATAAGGATAGTCGAATTAACATCGCACTGGAGAGAACCGCTAAGGGATTTTGGCGAATGTCCGGGATCAATCCCGAAGGGAAAAATCCGAGGACAACACCTCGTAATTTTGGATTGAATGACGAGGTCCCCATTACTAGGATAATGACTATTGTAAAATATTATCTGACACCTTTGTTAATGATACTGCTGCTTCATCTTCATACGTAGCTTGGACGAGAACTGGTAACAGAAAATGGGGCTTAGAAAAATGAGAGTTGGGGTGAAAATTGCTTGCAATAAACTCGAGTTTTCCGAGTGTGTTATTTTAGTCCCGAAATATACTAGATGTAAGAAAAAAAACAAGTTTAAATAAATTTCCTGCTATTCATTGTGGGAAGCTTATAATATTACCTTCCTATTTATTGTAGCCAGCATCTAATTTTCTAAATTTTTTTGGGAGCGGTGAAGCACTAATTTATGATATTATAACCATTTAGGTCGTTATAAGTTTTATCGATATTGTGTAAGGTAAAGATTGAAAAGGTAATATCTTATCTAATACAATTGTTAACGATATTAGAGCTTCACCTTCACACGTGGCCTGGAAGAGGTTAGAAAAATGAGGGTTGTCAATACCAGAGTGAAAGTTGTTTACGTAAACTAGATTTTTCCGACTGCTTGTTCCTGAATCTAGGTTTTTGTCCTGTTTTGGTCCTGATCCATGGTAAACGAAAGACCCAACGAAATAGCCACAGATAATTTTGAGAATCTGGATAGTTTGTTCATTATCATTCATATAACAGTTACATTCATGAAAGTAAGAAAATTAACTAGTTGTTCACGAAAGATAAATCTACAATTGCTATTCAAATGCTTATCGAACCTAATTCTGCATTGTTCTAAAACAATGATCACTTTAACAAATTCCGGATGTTCTCTTTTCTCTTTTAACTTTCGAACATAATCATGTGTATGTAGCATATGCTGATGAACGTATGAATCTGGTGATTAGAACTGAAAAATAGAATAATGCAGCAAATTCAGACAATATTCAGATAACCTGACAAACCAGTGCTCAGACCTTTTTGGTTTGCCCACTAAAGAATGAAATAAAATGCCAACCTTCTTTGCCTGACGTCAATTTTGTAAGATTCTTCATTCATTTGGAAGTGATCAATGGAAAGTTTTGCGTTCGAATGATATGCTAAATTGTAATGATTGAAAATGTCATTGCTACCAGCACCGTCACGACAGTCGGTGTACGTCACAGAATACAGACGATTTGTGACAAGACCAATATCTTTTCCGTTATTCCACAATGCTAGCCCTTTCAAAGTCATTCAATGCAGTATACTGTGTTCGAGTGCTTCTTTCTGGTATTTTTGGTTAAAATTGATGGCAATTCAACGGAAACAAAAAACACACCGAGCTTCTGACTCCACTTCAGTAAGCTTCAGGATAAGCACTTAGCATGTGCCAAGGGACACTTTTTGATGCTCATTGGCTCTCAAACTTTAACTATTTGCATGTCTAGTTTATCGGTTGGTTTTTAAGGCGCGGGCTAGACCTAGACAAGCTGCGCCAAGTATGCATACCCAAGTTGCATGTCTGATAGAGAGAATGGTGCATACCAAATTTCATGATTATAGATGAATAATTTTGGGAGTTTTTATTTTTCTGGAAGTGTATTGAGATATTTTTTAGCCAAATAGCAGTCAAAATTGTATAGGGATCATGGATCAGTCAACAGTTCATTCGTTGATAGCTAAAAGAATTAACGATATATTTAATGTGCGCCATCATACTAGTTCAGGACAAAAAAAACAATCACAAAAATAGGTGCTTGTAACTTAAACTAAGTCCCCATATATGTTTATAAATTCGGTAACTTCCATTAACGCTTATTAAACTACAAATAACAATAACAATAAATGCGAAAATTTTTTGCATAGTCTTTGAAACAGGTTTGATAGAAACAAGAATATTTTTCAGACATTGAGCATCGAAATACATTTTGACTCGCAGTTGTGCTTTACAATATTGAATACTGTAACGTAGTAGGCCGAGTGGTGTGCCAATGAACACAGCGAAACAGCCCAAATTATAAATAAACTTACGTTTATTTCACAACAACGATATGTACAATATTTTACAATAGGGATTTGTATCCCTAGGTCATGGGCGCTGCAAAATAGTCATAAATGGATCTCCTCAACGGCCGTGGCCCCAAAAACCGAGAACCACAAAAACAAACCTCTGCTCCCGTTCGAGCTTTGCAACCGATCTCCTTTGTCGCCAGATTTTTCATTTGAAACAGTTGAATCACCTGCGCCTTTAAAAACCATCTGGACGGTTGCGGCAGATGTTTCGGGAATTTTCGGCTGGAGATCAATGGTGCTGACCTCTGATACCTCGCCGCCAGGGACGTTATAATACATCATTACGGAACCATCAATAATAGATTTAGGTTTTTAATTAACATTTAGAACTGTAAAAGGTTTTCAGTTTCTTTGAAAAGCTTCAAATAGAAATAAATCTTTTTTTAAAGGATTTCTTTTCTTTTTAGAAATGAAGACAAGGAGAATATTTTGAAATTTTTTCCAAACGCTGAATTAATTCCAGTTGAAAAAGCGGACCATTCCATTAATATTCAATTTCCAGAAGAATTTATAGATATAATCGTGAAACGTATTTTAAAACACTAGGGCGATATCTGATTACGAAGCATGAAGTGTGAATACAAAATGTTGTTAACTTGAGATGATTAAATGTTTCTCAATAAATAAGTGTGAAATAAATTTCTTACAAATTTTCTTTGTGAAAAATTTCTTACTTCAAGCAAAATTTATATATTTTTTAATCTTCCGATTACATAAGTTTTTGAGGAAACAGCAGATATCGTATTGAGATGTTTAGTTAGTATTTTTGTGTGAAATCTTTTAATGTCCAATTCGTACATAAATCTTTTCATTTCAGACAAGAGTCCATTTCAGACCTTTTATAATTGTTTGCTAAGGTAAAACTTATTTTTCTTTCTATAAAATTTCCAGCAATAAAGCGTCAAATCAATAAAGTATTGCAGTTAGTGCTAAAATGTGTACTAAAATATAATCCCTAGTAGTAAGTAAAATTTCAGAGATGAGTCAAAGAAAAGTAAAATAGTAAGCTGGCCTCATAAAGAATTACATATGTATAATTGTATTTTGAAAAATGCAGATTTCAGTTTATTTGGATGCTACAATATTGAGATAAAGGTTTCAAACAAAACTCTTTCGTATTATGGTGTTTAATGAGAGAAGTTACGAATGGTTCTATGAAAAAGAAGACTAGAAAATATTTGGAGAACTTTTTTTCACCTTTAGTGTCCACAAAATTTCAGTTCTGAATTTATAAAAAATCAGGCTATAACGAAAACTCTTCTTTTACTATGTTTAGCCTTCTATACATATGTATGTTATAGTACATATTTTGATACGTTTATAAAACTTTTAAGCCTTCGTGAAACTCTGGAATTGTTTTTACTTTCTCCATAATATGAATTTTTGAAATGCTTTCAAAATGGTGCGTTTTCAGGTCAAGTTTTACGTTAGGGAACAGGAAGACAGTTCTCAGGTGCGAAATATAGCGAATTTGGGAGATGATTAACTCTCAAAATTGTTTCGACGAGATATCTCGTCCATCAAGATCTGGTCAGTTTTGCTAATGACGAGATACCTCGTCGAGACAACCACCAAGAGGGCTTAGAACTGTTGTACTTTTTATCTGTTTGACATTTTTGTTCTTTTTGCTTTTAACTATACCATAAAATTCTGCTGCTAGTCCGGCTTGATTCCTGTAACTCGCTCTGGCTGCATTTATCTTTTACGTGTCAGTAAAACTTCCCTTGTGCTTTGGGCCCTCAGGCCTCAGTGGGTTTATCCACTGAGGTAGCAACATGTAAGTTGTAGGTGGCGCAGATTCAATTCCTCCCTGGGTATATTTCTTTCTTCTGTGCCAGTTAAAATTTTCCTTGTGTGTGTATGTGCATTACTTGATGTTTTGCGCGTCGGCCAAATATCGTCGGCTTAGAGCAGAAACTCATTAACTGACATTTTTTCGACGATACTAAATGCTTATTTTCATAACAAGAAATACCTTTTCATATTGTAATTGTCCAAAAGATATATGACACTGTTATAATGCTTATAACTTACATTTTGTTACCTAAAACCTGATAGTTATTCTTTAAACAGCTGTACAGTAAAAATTTTCTTTTGTCAGTTAATGAGCTTTTGCTCTGCCGACGATATGTCCCTTGCGCCATAAAACCCAACATCCAACCAATCTTTGAGATCTGCTTGTTTCTGAGAAGAATTTGCAAGGATACGATAATAAAAATTGATGATTGCCAAGTAACGTCTTAATTAGTACACTGTATTTCGTACGAAACCTTCTGAAACTGCTTCCACTTTTTCATACAAGGGGTATATTACTGCAGGTATCCCAGGAAGTTGATCCGTATCTGAAACAAAGTATCCGAGGAAATTTATTTCGCTGCCCCAAACACATTTTCCCAGTGTTTAATACTACGTTGCACTGATCAAGATCTTTTGAAAACCTTACACAAATGTTTGAAATGAGTTTTCTCATCCGGGGATGCGATAAAGACTTCGTCGAGATAACAATAACAATTTAAACCTCTCAAAACTTCGCCGATAAGGAGCTGAAAACCTTGATCGGTGTTATATAATCCAAGCGTCACACATTTGTAATGAAAAAAGCTTAAAGGAGTGATTATTGCAGGTTTATATTCAATGCCATTACCCTTGAACTGGAATTCGATTGTATGTTCCGGCTAGGTTTAATTTTGAAAATATTTTAAAACCTCTTATTTCCAACGCGATATCGTGAATGTGTGGCAGTGGGGTGATCAGGCATAGCAACTGCATTTAATGTCCTGAAATCGCCATGTTCTACGTTTTCTTTTGCTAGATGGACTTTAATTTCTTGGAATATTAAAATTTCTAGCCCATGAACTTTTTGTAGGACTAACTATTCCTTGCGCTATTAAAGCTAATTTTAAATGGAACTTTGCTAATGATATAAGAATATTACTGTTAAAAATATCCGAACTAGATCTTGAAATATTAAAATTTCTTTGTGACAGAAGATCAACTACGATATAGAAGTTGCCTACTTTACGAGTTGAAACTATTTTTAAGCAAATTATTATACCTGTTAAAATTTTCTTGAAAACCAGTGATGTTCTTTAAAAAAAACGATGCATAATCGACCTACCATTTTTTTAACAACAGTAATCAGTTATTTTTGCTTTATGTGTAATGAAGGCATTCAATTTTAAAACAAGTTAATTTGTTGTTGCAAATACCACTAACTGGAATTTTAAAGAAAAAATGTATTCGCTCAAGAAAATTAATCATGAATATCTAATGAAATTAATTTGTCAGCTTTTCCCCTTCATGATGATGAAATTCGAAAATTGCATCAGTTTCAAGAATTACTCCTTGTGTGTATTTTTCTCTTCTGTACCAGAAAAGCTTTTCTTGTGAGTGTATGCCCATTTACTTTCCGTCAGAGTTGTTTGGTTCAGATTGATTAAAAAAATATGACCCTTGTGCCATAACCATTAAAACCCAACCATCCTTGACGCTAAGGAGCCACATGTCAAAAAATATTGGTAGGAAAACTGTAAGGGCAATTCAGTTTACGTCGCACTGGAGCAACACGCCGGGCTATCGATGACGATAACGATTCCCGAAGTGAATGATACGAGGACATCTTGTAATTTTGAGCACAACACCTGAGCTGGCACCCCACTTTCCAAATTTTCACACCACGCCAACGTGAGGACATTTGAAGCCACGATAGATTTAACGTGAACCAATCCCCACGGTCTTTGGTTGAATCGAGTTTCGAGCTCGCAACCAGCCGGTCGTCTCCCTAATCCGCGACTCTACCAACTACTCTTCCGCGGCCCCTCAACAGTACTAAAACTTTTCTCATATCTCGGTACTCCTTAAGGCTACAGATCTCCACCATTTGACGATCTTTGCTGGAGCGTGTGAATTCGTGTTCGCAATTTGATGGTGCCAATTTACTTTCATGTTCGTATTTACAATTTGCGCAACTTTTTCGCGCAAATTTGATTCTAACTTCAAACGGAATTGATGTTCTGATTTGAAAAACGCTAAATTTCATAATAGAATCCTCTTTTCAACGGTTGGTGCAATTGAAATATGTGATCGTGATAAATGTCTTGTCTTTAAATGCAATTTTAATTCCAATGTACTTCTACATGCTCAATTTAGCAATACAGTCCACTTACAGACTTTGAAGGACACTTGGGTCCTTGAATAGAATAGAAGGCGAAAATAGTCTTTAACCTAATACAATAATCAAACCTGGAGAAGTTTCAGTCCTAGACTTAAGGTATATAATTCTTTTCGCTTGGGGAGGTTTCAAGGTTGTTTATGTCATTTTTTTACTTCATTATGACTAATTTCATTTCACTGAAGTCCTGTTTAGTGAGGGCCCGTAGAGGAACAATTGAGTTTCTGCAGAGAGCGCTGCTGTCTATTATTTACAGTGTCTCGTTTTATCGATGAAGTTCCTCCCTCTACATTCACGCTTAGTCGTTTATCAGTGACCGTAATCAGTTTATTTGTCATTAGTTTGGCCAAATCATTCGTTTATTAGGAACTCTGCAGCCAGAATAGACGAACGTCCATGCTCACAATGTCTCAGTAAGTTATTACTCAAACTTTTTTACTAGACACTTATATATATCAGTGTTCTTTCATATCAGATTAAATAGTTTCTATGACACACAAAATGAATGCAGTCTCATAGATGATCATTTCCGAATGATTCCACCTCGGGTTATTCTGAAGAGTTATTCATTGAGTTTAAATTAATAATTGCTTTATCACTTTAGATACTTGCTTTTAGTGTGTAGATTGTTTTTGCGAATATTACTCTAGAGGCAAGAATTATATTTAAAACGGTCTCTTTACACACAAAATATAGAGCTATATATAGTCCTTCTAGTTCAAAACTAAAAACGACATTGTGAATGATATAATTTATCTGATTCATATATGAAAGGCGCTTATTAGTGGTAGAGAAAAAATGGCAAATATCAAATGAAGAAAATGTGACAATTCCTAATTAATTAGTTTTTGTAATTTAATTAATTTTGAACATAATTAAAAAATTAATTTTAAAATTTTATAAATTTATAAATTGGGGAAAAAACTTTAATTAAGTTATTACTTAATTTTATATCAATTTTTTTCGTTTGAAAAATTATTCAGTGTTTATAGTTCCCCTCCCTAAAAAGTAAGAACATATTTGAATCTCGAAAGAGCAGTTGAAGATCTTTACATTAGATATGAGAAATTTTTCTTTTATCAAGGGTAGGGTTTCTCAAACTACGGTACATGTACCACTAATGGTACATTACATTATTTTTGGTGGTACAATTTTTACACAAAATATTTAAATGAATGTTCAAACCTTTACATGCATAGTGTATCATATCTGATACACAGTGGTTTTTTCATCTTTCCGCTATCTATTGATAACCTTTTAAATAAAATTGTGTTTCCTACTAACTGCAGTAGGGGCTTTTGCTAAATCCATCAATTTCCCTCCAATTTTTCCCGGCATTTTTTGTAACTAAGCCATTTACTGAACATTGTGACTGAGTTTTTGAATAGTAAGCATTTTTTTAAGAAATAGTAATATTCATCAAATCAGTATTTATTTTCGAAAAAAAAAATAGTTTTAACAGTGCTGAAGTATTTTTCATTAAATATTTTTTAAGTCATTAATTCCAATTATTATTTACTTTTTTGGCATTTAAATCAATGTATCAAATTTGATACATCATGAAGTATGGAATAATTTTTTGTATTATCGATATTATTTTAATATTTATCAATTTTTTTGTATTTTTCCTGTGTGGGAACATTTGAATAAAAAAAATATTTAAAAAAGATTAAAAAAATCATGCATGGGTTAATATTGAAACGAATAGTAGACGTAACCAACTTTGCACAGTTGATGGCTTACATTCGATATGAAAGAGAACAAGTCATAGATGAAGAATTCTTATTCTGTGAGCCTCTTCCAAATCATACCACAGCGGATGAGATTTTTAAGAAAATTAATGAGTTTATCACTGGACAGGAAATAAATTGCAAAAAATGTATACGAGTGTGGCCTAATGGGTGCACGTTCAATAACAGGTTGTCGTGGTGGAGTTTTCGCCAAAATTAAAGAAGTTGCACCAGATGCAATGTTTGCACATTGCAGCATACATTCGTGAAGCATTAGCTACCAAAACAATGCCCACAGGACTAAAAACTGTTTTAGATCAATCTGTGAAGAGAGTGAATTTTATAAAATGTCGGGGCCTTAATTCACGACTGTTTACAATTTTGTGTAATGAAATGGGTAGTAACCACAATAAGCTCCGTTTACACACTGAAGCGCGGTGGTTGTCAAGGGGAAAAGTTTTAACTAGACTCTTTGAATTACGTTCAAAGGCCCTAGTATTCCTGACAGAATCCAAATTTGAATTCCGTCATTGTTTTACTGATGAACTCTGGCTATCACGTTTAGTGTATTTGTCCGATATTTTTGGAAAACTGACTAAGGAAGTTTACAAGGTTCCAATATAACTAATTGTCTTTACTGTACATGACAAAATAAATGCAGCTGTGAAAAACTAGAATACTCAAGGACGTGAAAAGCAAGAAAGTTTTTCACAGCTGCATTTAGAGAGATTAGAAGAATATCTCCTGGAAAATAATCTGCCACTGACTGAACAACTAATTTAAGATATAGAAAAGCACTGCATAGGACTTGTTAACAATTTTTATCCCTACTTTCCTGAAAATTTAGAAAATGAAAGTTGGATAAGAGATCCGTTTTCTATTTCGGATACTGTGCAAGATAATGTTTCAGTTCAAGAAATATCAGCTTTTAAATATTTCATGTGACAGAAATCTCATAAATGAGTTAAAAAAGATAACTTATGCAATTTTTGAAAAGGAGAGATGAATATATTTCCAACAAAGCATAAAATTTTTAATGCCTTTCAATACATCAAATCTTTGCAAAACTGGATTTTCAGCCATGCTATTAATTAAAAATAAATATAGGACACGGTTGCAATTGAACCTGACTTACGCTTGAAATTAATGAAGATAAAGCTCGACATATCGAAATTGATTACAATGATACAGGCTCATTCGTAGCATTAATCCTCATCAATAATAAATCTTAACATTTGCTATTATGTATTACCCGCTATTTACTACAATATATATTATATTTATATTTTATTATAATATAAAAGTTTCGTTTACGAATACAATTGAGTAATATAAATTTAAAATGTTTTATTATTTGATTAAAACATTCCATTTAGGATGCATTGATTTTTAATCGGAAAATGCTTTTATGATGGAATATATATTTTTGATTCTTATTTATGTGGTACAAAATATAAAAAGTTTGAGAACCCCTGGTCTAGGGTCTTGTGTCTTTTTCATATGTGGATTTTAAGTAATATTGTGATTTTTCATAAACTGCAACCAAACTTTAAATAGCAGCTCGTGTATTTGATGCTAATTTAATTGCCAAATACATGAATTGCTAGCTCAAAGTTGGAACTCCTTTTGAAATTGATTTTGCTCGGCATTGTTATTTCAATGTAAAATTTAGTTTATAGGTTTCAGAATGCAATATTAATTTGATTTCGAATATTTGATAAGTACGGAGTTGGGCATATGCATTATCAAAATAATCAGTAATTATCTGTAGTTGCTAAAATAGCACGAAGTGAAGAAAACATCAATGAAATTCGAATTCCTTTAAAATTGTCGGATAAAATTAACCAGGATTTAGTAATATAAAACGATCTATACCAGAGTTTCCGCGTTTCAAATTCGTTACCCGTGGATTCGTTACCCGTGGATTCGTTACTCTGGTATAGATCGTGGATGAGATCCAATGATTTCATTTATAAGCTGCATAGAAGTTAGCATTATATATTTCTTCTTTTTTTAGATACACTCCAGTTAATCTAGCCTATGTAAGTTATGATCCTGTTGGTGGAGCCGATGAAACATTGTCTCCCATAATTTTCATCCATGGATCAATAGTATCAAAAGAATCGTGGTTGGACGTGCCCGAGATCATTGCCAATAAAACGAAACGAAAAGTATGAACCTCTTATAACTTGAAAATATCTCTTTCCTACAAAAGTATTGTAAAACTCAGGGGAAGGTATAGAATATGTATCGATTTTCTGAAATAATCTCTTAGAGTAAGTACAAGGAATTTAAAAACCATCTATGAAGAGAAACCGGAGGGAGTACCCCGGTTAGTGCTTTGTGATTAGTGAACTGTTACGGTGACGAGAACCGTATGATTTTCAACCTCCTTTGAATTAAAAAGTGAATGAAGTTTGTCGAAGATTTTCATTGACAACTATCAGGTGCGTCAATTAACGAGAGGTGGGAAAACACCGTCATCTACCGAAAGTCAACCTATTTTATTTTGTTAAATATTTCTTAATTAAAGAAAAACTACTTCAAACACTTAGTCAACAGCAGAATCCACGTGCTAGTCCTGCTTTGTACAAAATTTCTTGTATCCAGCTGCAAACGTATATTTCAGTTGGTTTTAGAGAACTTGAATCTGAAACGCTTGTTTTACATTAGTCGTTGATTAAGTGCTGGTTTAAAGAAATAAAAATTTTCTATCCAACAATGAGCAGATTTATAAATAAAACCAATCAAATTTATAATTTTATATTAGTTCTTTGTAAAAAAATTATGCACCTGTATCATGTAAAACGTCTAATTAGTTTAACATTGATGGCTGTACTAATGATTTTTTTCTAGTACTTTTCTAACCTGTGGACAAACGATATTAGATAGAAAGAACAAAAATTCAAGATTCAAATGCAAATACAAGTAGTTAATAAGTAATAAATAAAAACCAAGAGTCAGTTACAATATAAATAAAACTATTAAAGTGAACATAAGGTCTCCAAACTTCCAGTAACGGAAGAAAAAAGGGCACTACTAAACACTGTGGCCATACAGCCAGGTGAGAATGCCCATGATTGTACATAGAGGGGGCAGGATGGGCTAAAGAAGATTCCAATGTGATGTTAATTTGCAGCAAGACATTCGCGCTCCGTCGCCAGACGAAAAGCCGCAACAGCTCTCTGGCACCCTCCATGGTTTCTCTCTTATTCGTTCAGTGAGGATTGGACGTGAAATCGTGTTTGAATTTTGAACGAAGAGAAACATTGGATTTGCATGTCATCTCGGTAATGCCAGATTGCTTCATGCTTCTTTTAAGGAAGGCACCTTCGGCCACATTACAGGGGATTCTACAGCTAGATATGGAATCCATTGCAGAACAATTTTCTTCTGACATTGATTTACTAGACACATGTACTACCTGCATTATTTGACTCCTTGGTAAGAGGCAGGTTTGTTATGGTTCGCAACTACATGAATTGTAGTCATGGAGTCCGAAAAAATCGCTGCTTGTGGGTGTGGACCTTGTCGATACCAACATAAAACACCCCGAATAACATTAAATCACTTTAATCAACATTTATGGCATGTATTTTCACAAGACTACAACAGACAGCACGCAACAGGAACATGATGGCGAGTTAGCTCCACTCAAAGTTTGGCAGTCGAAAGAGTTTACGCATGCGCAGATGCGCCGTGCAAGTTTCAGTCCGCACTTTGCCTGACGAAAGACGTTTTGGTTCGCACTTTGGTTGAAGAGGGAGGTCGCTGCAGGTGAAAGAGATGCTCCAATTACTCAGATGCTGTAACATAATTGGAGCAACTTCGCTGTTCAAAGTACTGTAATTCGATCCAATGGCAAGTAATGGGAAAAAAGATCACAACAGATTACAGTACCGGCATTCTCTCAAGCCCCGCCTTCATATTCGTCAGTATAAATGTAGAGCCATGAATTAGAAGGGTGCAATAAGTAATAATGTGCACAGAGGAAAATAAAGTTTCTGTACAACATTCAGATCTTAATAACGGCCAAGAAAGATCCAAACGGTATGCACTTTTTTTAAAAATAGTAGAATTTGTACGTGGCAAAAGTGGACAATGGGAGAAAACTTTAAATTTTACGGTTAACTTCTTTTTAAGGACCATTTGTGTACACCCACTTTTTTTCTCCGTCTACGAGGCTCGTCAGTATAATTTTGCCATTTATCACCTGAGGACAATCTGATAAACATCTTCTCAAGTGCTGTATTAATCATAGTGTGGTTACTTTTGATGTTATTTAGGACACAATTTAGAGAGGAGTAAGAAAGCATCAAAAAAGAGAAGAAACCTTAAGTAATAAACTGTAGGTAGAAAAGTATATTATGTGTGTTTTAGGACACATAGATTAAATATAGTAGTAGTCCAGTATCATGAATATTTTTTCAGAATTACTTTTTCAGGTATACTCTGTGGATTGTAGGAATCATGGAGATACAGAATGGACTGACGAATTCAGTTTTGATATTCTTGCAGATGATCTTTTGCATTTCATGGATACCATATCTGCCCCCAAAGCAGTGCTCATTGGTCACAGCATGGGTGGCATCACAAGCATTAGAGCCGCATTGAAAAGTGTAAGTTTCTTGAAAGTTTACTATTACATTCACTTTTACTAGTAAGTTGTGCATTTCCAAAGTGAATTCTTCTGACGCTGAATGACCTTACATTTTTGAAGCTTCGATAATCTATTTATTTAATTTCTGTATCTAAGAGGATATCCAATTTCAGAGAACAAAAAATGTATGATCCAAAAAATGCAAGAAAGAAGATATGCGCAAATACAGTTAGATAAGAGATAAAACAAAGTACTTCATTGATACAGGTCATTTTCAATACAATTGAAATCATTAAAAAAGTATCACCTTTCGAGAGAGAATCACAGTTTAAAACATCTATTTGTAGCACAATTGTTGCATATATCCTTTTTTAAAGGTGCAACAAAATATAATTTACATTTCTGATGTAATATCTGGGGACGTTAAATACACTCATGTCTAAAATTATCTTTACATGCATAAAATCCCGGATTTCTCATAAATTGTGAACTATAATTTTATGAATTTGTGTGAAATGATACATAACATCATTACACATAAATACAAAGGAAAAATTTAAGATCACTGCATATGATATAAAACTGTAGCATGAAACAATAAAAATGGCAATAATACGTGACAAGGAAAGTACAGGAAAAAAAGAATAACTCAGAAAAAATTTAAGGCTTATGAATTTATTATGGAATGTGATCTCCCCTGACGTGTACACACGTATCACAACGTGTTTTAATGCTGGCAATAATGTTATTAACCACAGTTTGGGAAATTAAGTTCCACTCCTCTAGCAATGCGGTCTTCAGGGCATTTATATCTCTAGGAGGACGATGTCTCCGTGCAACTGCTTTTCCAAGGTAGTCCCATAAGATCTCTATCGGGTTCAGATCAGGAGATTTTGCTAGCCACGGTATTCGCTCAATGGCTTCACTTCCAAAGAATTCGTCAACGAGGTTTGCTCGATGTGGACGAGCATTATCGTCCATAAATAAAAAGTCAGATCCATATGCACCTCTGAAAAGTCTCACATAAGGTTCTAAGACCTCATTCCGATATCTCTGGCCCGGTCACAGATCCGCTGTTGAAAACGTGTAGGGGCGTACGCCCATCGATCATTATTCCTCTCTATATCATCACACCTGCACTATCGAAACGGTCACGTTCCATAATGTTTCGCGTTCCCGACTCTATCCAGATGTTTACACGTTTAGAATCAGATGTTAAATGAACCTCGACTCATCAATAAAGAGAACATTGGTCCATTGGTGTTCATTCCAGTTTTGATGTTCTTTGCACCAATTAAAGCGATCCCTCTTTTGTTGTGAAAACAGTGAAACACATACCCTTGGCTTTCTGGCATAAAGGCCTTTTTCATTAAGCCTTCTGTATACAGTTTGCCGTGATACAACAGTTCCAGTGGCGGCTGCAATATCTGAACTTAACAACCGAGCAGTAGACTTCCTGTTACGACGGGCAGTTATTGCCAGATATCGATCTGGAGAAGCAGTTGTTCGTTTATGATATTGTCCAGTCCTCCTTACAACTGTTCCAGAGTTCTGAAATTGTTTCCATAGCGTAGAGACTGTCTGTCTTGAAATATTCACACATCTCGCTGCTTCCATTATTGTCTGCCCTGCTTCTAAACGGCTGATAATTCGCCACTTCACAGATTCTTCCAAATGATACTTCGGAGCCATAACAAACCGTTTTGAGTCCTTACACACTGAAATCAAACGCTGTATTGCAGAAATTCACTCAGATATTAACTTTGCGCAAAGCGCTTGATTTAAAGTCGGATGACGTAACGCCTTAATTTGCATATCAGAAACCGTTTGATCACTTTTGATTGTATAATGCTAATTAGGCTTGTTTTCACGCATTCTCTGCAAAAATGGATTGCATGGATTGGATATTTCATGGAATATAATTATTTTTGGGTATGTAAAGATAAATTTGAATATGAATGTAAATAAAAGTAATTTAAAGCGGAAAATAAAATTAAGACAGCAATTGAAATTATTTTAACTTATATTAGCTGAATATTTCTTGAAATATTGACGTCGTGGTTATAACAAAAAAAATGGTAGGTTGTGTCGAGGACAAAAACCACGGTTTTGACGTGAATACGCGGGATCTGATGATTGTGGAATGAATAAAGCAGACATAAGTTGAACAATTGTTTATTGTGAATATTCAACAATTAATTCACAGTTTGAACCGACTAAAGTGCAGCTTGATATTAATATTGAAGGATAATTATATTGAATAACGATTTGTAATTGTAGCGTAGTTTGGTAGCTTTCGAATGACACCACTTACGCAGCCCTCACTCCAAATTTATACTGGCCCAGAGCTCGCCCAGCATTGTAGAATTTCGACACTTTGCGGATCCCATCCCTGAGTTCAGCGCGCCTGCTCACCCAGTCTGAAGGTCATGTCAGATACGGAAATCGTTAGTCTACACGATGCTATATTTATCTCCTGGATGTTTCTTCCAATTCTGAAATACTAGACAAAACAGTTGCAAAGCTCGACTTTTCATGCATGTACTGTACCCCTAGAACTGTTCCGATTTTAAAGAGTATTCACGTAAAAAGTAAACTAAGACACATTAGGTACAGGACTGTCTTTAGTTGGATCTAGTTTCGAAATCACAACCCCCTGGTTGCTATTCCTCTATTCTTCCAACCGGGCTATCGCGGCCCCAAGCATGATTATTGGCCATAGATTGTTTGGAGGCTAATATGTACAACAGAATAAACGGTGTGATTTAATGCGTGAGAAAAAAAAATAACGAAACTCAATGGGCAAACTTGGATGATATTAATGCAACGCGTTAAAATATTAAAATAAAATGTTAATAACTTTTTCAAAAATTAAAAGTGAGAAGAGGCAGTGGCGCCAAGTTGGAGAAATGTTTTGGGGCGGTGGCCAGATCCAGTTTGTTCCCTCTGAATGGTTTTCGGAACAATTTTGAATTCGGAATTTTGTTTACATTTCGTATGGTATTTATATTATTTATCATCCATTATTGGGGAAGGCTGTACTCACAAAATTATTTGTGTAGTGGGGCAATAGGGTTTCGGTCCCCCAGGAGTAGGTGCCCTTGCGTAATTACAGAATACCGTCCACACAACTTAATGCGTCAGGTAGAGATCCCTATACTTGTCTATCTATGTAATATCTATCCCTATAGTTTGAGAGAAGGCAGATCGCAACCGTAAACACACTGGCGGCAAGGGGGTTCGGTCCATTAGGAGTAGGATTTATTTGATGTTGCTCGTCTTGTGTTTCGCGCAGCCTGGTCACTTATGGCAATTGCATCATAAGACCCAACCAACCAGATCTTATGAGGTTGGGTAGGGTAGTTGAATTAACGTAGCACTGGAACAACACTATGGGGTATTGTCGACGTTCCGGGGCTAACCCCGATTCCGAGGACCAGCCCTCGTGGTTTTGAACCATGGTCAGATGACGAGATCAACACCTGAGCTGCCCTCCACTCTCCAAACCTTCACACCACGACAACTTAGGACATTTGAGGCCACGTCAGTTTTAACGTGCGCCATTCCCCACGCACATGACGGTGTTTGGTTGAATCGAGTTGGCTACATTATCGACAAGTGCTACACTGATCGACAAAGGAACTGCTCCCTAAATTTCGAAGTATGTTGTCATGTGGAGGCAATGAATTTAAATATTACATTATTGATGCATTCCAAATCCTTCATGATTTATGGATAATGCTTATACGTAGTCTTACATTATTATTTTATATGGATATTTATAGAGAGGTGTGATAAAACTAATTCTTCAAGTTCGTTGTCTGGAAGCCACCAATCCTTTTCAAGATATTCTGTAAAAGTTTTATTTTTTGTTTACTTTTTCTGTTATACTTTATACCTATCTTAGAATTAATTTGAACGATTAATTTCGGCGAAATTGCCATTTATGTAAATAAGGCTCTTGCGTTATGAAAGAAACTATGGTATTGTTCAAATAATAAATGTTCGTACCCAATATGATTCCAGATACTAATGTATCCAGTTTGCTTACCGGTGATTTCAATGTCGATGTTGCTAAAAACAAATCACTTATAGACTATACGTAACGTCAGTTCAACTTGAAGTACATTTTTACAACGCCTACTACTCTAGGAACGCTTGTATAGATTTAACCTTTGCAAGGAAGATAAATACTATGCAATTTGTTGACCTATCATGGTCCACGATAAAATAATTATACTGTATTTATAATGATTTGTACTATTATTGTGTCCCCGAACACAACCCACTCAATGTTTCCTTCTGTCCAAGATTTAACGACGAAGTTTGAAAGACTAGGACGCTTCTTTCAAACTGAGACTATCAGGGTCGAACTGGGACTTGCTACTGGCAAGCCTATTTATACAGGTATAGCATGTAACCTTATTTACCTTTTGCTATTTAGCCCGAGCGGATTGAAATGATGTTTGTGGAGGACATGTATGTCAAGAAATGCAGCCAAGATGTTCTGGATTCTTTGGTTACGTTCGCAAGGGTGTTACAAGAGGCAATACTGTTGCTTCCTGTGGATTGTCCTGAAGAAAATGTTGCACGAAAAGTTATGAAATCCGTTAATGAGAATATACCCACAATGCCTGTGAGTATCCACAAAGATTGAATGCTTTATTTCTTATAGTATCTCTTGTGACTACAGTTATTTGGAGATCGGATTCTCTTTCCATGTAAATGCAGACTATCTCGATATGCACGATACAATATTAGTACTATGCATGCATTAGTAATATTATGCACTTTTCCATGTAATTAGAAAAATCTCTATTAGAAAACACATAACCTAACTTTCAAAACTAGAAAACTTATAGTAGTTCTGTTTGTCCTCTATGGTCATTGTTTGCTACACGAGGTACAACTAGATCGAGACCAACGGCTTAGTCTCTTATAGACAGGATTGCTTTTAGAGATTATAGGTATTTTATCTGAGTATAAAACACAATGGATCTGCACTTTTTGTGTATGCAACATTGGTTAAAATTGTGTTTTATACTCAGATAAAACACAATCGATGAATGAATGAATGCCAGTTCATTATTTTGGAGTATTTCGCAACTAGTACTG
The DNA here is from genome assembly GCA_933210815.1 of Meta bourneti. Taxonomy (NCBI): domain Eukaryota; kingdom Metazoa; phylum Arthropoda; class Arachnida; order Araneae; family Tetragnathidae; genus Meta; species Meta bourneti. Next base: position 28,579,885 of record OW119923.1, on the reverse strand, counting down.
CCTATTATTTTCTGAGTCGGATTAACTACGAATATGGTTAACCAGTCTTGTTTCAAAAGTATTTTTTTGCATGTATATTTTATTTCTTTTCATAAAATGGAATTCTACATGTACAAAACTATGGATGAGGAAAGTTTGTCGAAATATACACACATGTCTTCATGACTTGCAGTTTTCGCATTAAAGTCTTGTTTCCTTAGATAAGGATGACGAAATGAAAGTTGAAGAAGTTATAATTGTTTTAAAATACGATACCTACGTCTTTAAAATGTATTTCCAATGCTATCAAGGTTTTAGTGGCGTGAATAAATTATGCAAAATTAGAGCTTTTTATCTGTCCCAAATGTTCAGAAATTACTCATATTTCAGAAATATAAAATACGTTAAACACACCATTTACATTTCAGCTTCTCCAATACTGTCAGGTTAAGGTTGATTCAACTATGGTAAAGGAATACAGATAATCAGCAGTTTTAGTCTTAAAACGTGCATAAAAATACAGACAGAGGAATTCTAAACAATTTATTTTCTAATTTGAAACACGTTTTATTAAAAATATGTACAATTGGGTTTATGTGCTACTTGTACAAACATACAAACACAGAAAGATATAAAGCGGGAAGACAGACTGATGCTGAAAAGTTCAGTCACTAATTTACTGATAATGTATCTAGCCGTTTGAAAGTAGTGTGGGTATACACATACGAAATGCGGGAAACAACTGATATTATTCATTAAAATGGTCCAAAACGGATAAGTTATTTGAAATGGAAGGAAAATGTTCAATGTACAAACAACCACTCCATTTTTATTTACATAGACGAGTGAATAAAATATATTTTATGTAATTTTATTGTTTCATTTTTAAAGCCCTGACAGGTCATATTCAACTTTGTTAATATACAAAGCAAACACTAACGAGATCAGTTCCTTTGAACTTAGAAACGGCACGACAAATGAATTGATGCGAGTGAAGACTTATAAATTGCCTTTCTAGCAACAACGTATTTGCTTTACCACACAAAATACTTACTGTTGCAGACTCGCGATACATATTTTCTCCAAGTGGTAATTTCACTTTGAACGGATGAAGAGACGAAACGTTCAAACTGAGAATGAAGTTTGTTTTAGCACTCTGTCCCTGAATTCGTTGTATGAAATAATATAATTGTCCTAAAAGTTTACAAAAATTTTAACATTAGTATAAACATTATAGCTTTCCTACACCACTTAGAGCAAAATCTAATCAATCCACACAGAGACCATGTTCAAGATAAAATTCCATTTGTAGATTATCATGGTCCATAAATTTGGAAAACCAACTTGAACGTATTGCTCAAAACATTTTAAAATGGAGATAAAATAATAGCTGAACTATTTCATTTGAAGGTGATGCGACAAATGAAATGAATGAGGGAAGACTTAAAAAATTTACGTCTTTCTAGCAATAACGCATTTTGTTTATTAAATAAGCATTGCGAAAAGCCGACTTGCGAAACATATTTTCTCCGAGTAGTAATATTGCTTTGAACGGGAGAAGTGAGAAAGAGTTCAAACTAAAATATAGTTTATTTTACTAATCTGCCCCTGAACTAATAATTTAAAGTAATGTAATGTTCCTAAATGTTTACAAAAACTTATCATTTATATAAATCTCGTTATTTTCTACACTTACAGGAACATCTAGCCAACAATGAGGTCATGGAAAAGATAACGTTCCCAGTGAAGAGAGATGCCGATGGTCGATATATATCGAAAACCAACTTGGATGTATTAATGAAAACATGTAAAAATAGAGATACAATTATGTCAGAACCTAAAGGCTTGTATGATGGGCCTTCATACTTCATCTATGGTACTGTTTCACCTTTTAAAGTGTAAGTTCTGCACCTAATGGAGCGTTTTTATTGACGATTCTGTAAAAGATAAGATTATCGCTTGGTGAAGCCTGTCTATGCCATACGTATAACACCAAATTACTGCTATCAAAAGTCAAATTAGGTTTATGACTATTTTAATGCCAAATCGTCGTTCAGGAACAAATGAAGGCGAGTAAAAAACTGAAATTTAAATAAACTTTCTACTTATTCTTTCCAGCATACACTTTTCTAAATGCGGCGTTTTTAGCACCTCTGCAGAACTCTAATTTGTCATATTATAACCATTAATGTAATTATAAAGATAATGGCTAGTGTCAAATAACGTAAAAATTGAAAAGGTAGAATCTTATCTGACATAATAGTTAACGATATTAGTGTTTCTACTTCACGTGTGGCCTGGAAGAGCTTACATAAAAAAATGGGGGTTGGCATTACTCGAATGATGCTTATAGAAACTCGAATTTCTGTTTGTTTTGATCCTAAACTATGGTAGATGTGTAGACCCACCGAAATCACTACAGACATTTATGGGAATCTTGATAGCTCTTATTATTTGTGTTTTTAGGTTTTCCACGTATTTGAATACTATTTCGGCTAAGTTTAACCTTTATTTAATCACACCAAGATTTAAAATATTTTCATCTATCATGAATGGTAAGAATAATGTATATGAACCAGCTTATATTATTTAAATTTTGATAGGTTTGGATGAAAATAAAAATCAGCACACCCTTTGAATACATTTTCAGCTACCACAATCTCAAACATCGTATTTCACAATAATCAATACATTACAGTACACTATGCATATTTAAGTAAAAGGTCTTATCAATGTACGAACAGCGCAAAGTTGACAACAGATAAGGAAAAGCAGAACAGTTACATTTGTAATAATTTATATCATTGCACTCATGATAATTAGAAAGCTGCCTAGTTGTTCCTGAATAGATAAATTGGTTCAAAGTGCTTAACAATTGCATACTGCCTTGGCGGATCATCTTTCATTTCAAAATTCCTATAAAAGTCTCGACGACGCATGGATATCTAGTTCTATGGCCTCAGCTGCACGCAAAAATAAATCTGATAGAGATTTTTGTAAGGACTTTGGGTTTTTATTATTAGAAGAAACTCCAATCAAACAGTTACAACGGTGTACCACTCAATAGTGAACAGGGAATGGTAGTGCTGGTTGTGACTCCGTCCTACTCGAAAGTGGTCATCATCTGCCCAAGGCAGAAGCAGGTTTCATCACCCATACGTTGCCATGTAAAATTCCTTCCATGCCTATCCACGACTTACTTCCATGCCTATCCACGACTCTCGTACACGGCACTAATCCAGACACAGTCGACGATGATCGGTAGTCGAAGGAAAACATTTTAACGGGAAAAGTGCCTACAGTCGTGCCCTGCCAGGCTTCTGACAATGCTTCTTCATGCTACAGGAGGCTGTAAAGCGGACAATTTGCATCGTAGGATGGTCGATAAGGTTGGAGAATTTCAGCTTGTAGCACTGTCAGAACCTCTTTCGAATTGCCCTTCTGAGTCCATCAGAGCTACGGTCATGTGTAGCTCCACTAACACGCTGCTGTCAGCACTTTATCACGGCTGTGGGTGTACGTTGCAGAATATGAGTGATTCATTCACAAGACCAAGATTTCCCCCTCAATTTTACAATACGACCCCTTTTTAAGTCACTCAGTTGAGTGTACGGTATTCGAGTCTAGGTTTCAGCTATTCCTGGTCGGAATTCAAAGGTAACACCAAACCAGAATCTTCACAGGGAGCCTCCTCTGACATATCTTCAGAAAACTTCACATTCAACACTTCACATGTATCAGATTGGCTTCCAGACTTTTACCATTTGCAATTCTGCTTTGTTGATTGGCTTACTTAGGGCACAAAGGCAAGGCCTGGCCAAGCTGCATCACGTAATTTGCATGTCTGATGCAGAAAATTGTGCACACCAAATTTCGTGATTATCGATTAATGTATCTGGGTGTTTTGATTTTTCTGGTTGTATTTTATAGTAATTGTTTTAGAAAAATGGAAGTAAAATATGTCAAATGATTATTCAACATTTCACTCATTTATATTTAAAAGAATGTACGATCTATTTAGATTGGACTGACCACACGATCGTTCAGGCCCAAAACATTATCACTAAAATTAGAAAAGCAAGTTATAGGTATTTATAAACTCGAGTTTTCCATGATACCTAATTGCCCGTGTGTTGCTCCAGTGCGACGTAATTTCAACTACCTACCAACCATTGATACTTATTGAATGGCAAATAACGATCTCAACTGTTTATATGATCTTTAAAACAGGTTTGATAGAAACACGAAATCATTTAATTACGTAACCCCAAGCAATATTTTTAGGGGTTATAATTAACCCCATTGAATGGAAAAAGTTTTTCTGTGTGGTAGAAAATCTTCAAAGAGAAATAAACATTTTTTAAAAATTATTTTCTTTTCTTTTCAGAAATGAAGATGAGGAAAATATTATAAAGTTTTTCCCAAACGCTGAAATAATTCCTGTTGAAAAATCGGATCACTCTATTCATATTCAATTTGCAGAAACTTTTATAGATATAGTCGTAAACAATATTTTGAAAAATAAGTTTCATGTCTGATTATGAAACATAAAATGTGAACAAAAATGATGGTAATATCAGTTGATTTTATATATATATATATATATATATATTTAAAATTATTATTAAATAAATGTGAAATAAAGTTTTTTGAAATTGTGTTACAATTCTTTCAGAACAAATAATTGTTCATTTGTTTAATATATCTTACTTTAAGAATGAGATTTTTGTTCTTTCTGATTCAACATATTTTAATGAAACAACTGAAATCTTACTGATGTATTAAAACAAGTGTTTCATTAATATTTTTGTGAGAAATCTTAATGTCTCATTTGGATATAAAATTCTTTATTCTGAACATTTCAGTCAGCCTTTTATGTTTATGTGTACTGAGCAGGTAAAACTGATTGAATTATTTTGTATAGAATATTCAACCATAACCAAAATCAATCAAATTTATAAGGGAAGGTTCAAGTGTATATCAAAACAATATTACTAGCAATGAGTAAAACTTAAAGAAGTATGAGCCAAACATTAAGCTGACCTAATATAGTGCTACATTCGTATAATTTTGTTTAGAAAATACAAAAAATTTTAGTTTACGTGATGCTACAATGATATATAGGATAATAAAGGTTTCAAACAAAGCTGGTTTGTATTATGGTGTGTAATGATAGAAGTTACGAATTGCTCTTTACAAGGGAAGACTAGAAAATATCTAGAGAACGTTTGCTCTCATTTAGTGTCTTCTAAAGTTTTAGTTCTGAATTTATTAAAAATCGAGATATTAAAAAACAGTTTTCTTTTACTACATTTAGCCTTTATTACCCTTACTATATTTAGCCATTTTTACAGGAAACGAACTTAAGAAGGAGCGTTCATAATCATCCCAAAACTCAGCTTTTCAGAAGACTCCGATTCCTGTTCAGTTTAGGCACCTTTACGTTTTCCAGTTGGTCTTACAACAGGGGTACGATGTGTGTGAAATGTATTATATGCATGAATATACCATGTATAAGATTTGAGTCCAAAGTAAATTGTAGAAGTTGTAAAAATGTTTAAACATTATTTTCTCGATACTTAAATGATGATTAAACATTTTTGTACGGAAGACAAAAGTGATAATTATTGTCACTTTTCAATCTACTGTTTAATCAATTCTATAACGCCAGTAATTCTTCTAGTACTAAATAATTTTAAATTAATTTTCCCCTTGCACTGTTCAGACAAGATTGGGATTCTCCGGCTTTCTTGACTGTCATTTTATTTATTGCATTGAAAAGCAGTTGACCGATGGTACACAAGTAGAACATAATTATTCCTAGTCATAAAATAAAAGGAATAAAAGGTTCAATCACAGTAGTCTTTTTACAATAACGTAGTATCGTGGTTAATATCTTGAATTACCATTCTAAGCAAAAAGTGGATAAAGAATTTGAGTTCTTAAACTATTCAATCTATCTCATTCAGTTAGTTCCATAAGGCATTATACGTAGATGATATAGGTGGCCTTTATAGGGATATTAGCCTTGAGCAAACATTTTTAACAGTATATAATAGCTTGTTACATTTCAGCGTGAGCCATATTTCTAACTCTGAATATTTACCTAAGTTAGAGATATTCGTCCTTAAAAACACGTTCTTGCTTTTTAAAAAAATAAGCGCATTCTGAAAGTCCCGTATGATACCAATTCAGAGGCATGCCTGTAGCGATATCTACATGGAGGTATAGCGTCACCGAATCTGGCTCAAACCAAACTCGCAATTCAAATTGCAGTAGCTACTGCACAATACAACTTAATTGGAATTGAGTTTTTCTCTTTCCTGAAAATTTTTGTTCTTGGAGTTGTGACTTTTGTAGGAGTTCGACACTCACATGGAAACACATCGATATTCTTTTGTATGATGAATGTAAATATTTTCTTTTTCTCGGGCCCGAGGTAGCAAGATTGGCAGAGTCACGGATTAGCAACAAGAGGGTTGCGAGTTCGAAACTCGATCCAACCTACTTTCATCATACGATAGTCACTTTCTCTGTGTCGAGTGTTACTTAACTTAGTTGAACTGAAGAAAAATGGAGCTTAAAATCTTATAATATAATGCAAGGAGATGGTGTTTCCTTAATAAGGGGAGGATGCAAGTTAGATCTGTAATGACCTTACAAGTCCTAAAGTTGGCATGGTGTGGAAGTTTGGAGAGTATGGTGCCAGCTCAGGTGTGGACCTCTTCATCTGACCCTAATTCAAAATTACGATGTGTTGTCTTTGCAACTTTCCCTTCGGGATTGAGCCCAGACTGCCGCATTAGCAAGTTGTGTTGCTCCAGTGCGACCTAACTATTTGCCTTTATTGCTTTTCAAATTCGTTGATGAAGACAGACCAAAATATCAACTACAAGTTAGTGAATGAAATATTAATTGCTCGAGATAGAACTGTAGTTTTGTCTTACATCAAGGATGCGATCAACGTGAAGTGGATTTTATAGATGTATATTAATTCATACGATTTGCCTCCTAGGTAAATTGTAGAAATTATACAGATGTTCAAAAGTCATTTTCTAGACACTTAAGTGATCGTTGTGCTTTATAGAGTAAAGGGTTTGTTCTTTTTCAATCTACAGTTAATCGATTCAACTCGAGTAACGCCGAGTAATTTTGTTAGTGCTAAATCATTTTAAATTGATCTCCGTTATGAGATACACTGTGTGTATTTTTCTCTTCTGTGTCAGTAAAACTTTCGTTGTGTCTATTACTTGATGTTGTATGTCTTGTGCCTGGCGCAGTATGGCCAAATATGGCCCTTGCGCCATAAAACCCCCTAAACTAAACCAACCATTATTAGATAAGGATTAGATTCTTTGGCTTTTCGGACTGAATCATTTTATTTATTGCATTGAAAAGATAGTCGACTTTTGATGCACAAATATAACAACTATTTCTATTTACAAAATAAAGGAATGAAAAGTTAAATCACAGTAAACCATTTTTACAATAACATATCGTCTTGGTAACATGCCATCTTGAAATTTGGCATACATTTAGAGCATGAAGAATTTGAGTTCTTCAATTATTCAGATAATCTCACAAGATATTTTAGTTTGATGTTATAGGTGGCCTTTACAGGTCTTTTCAGTATGCGGTATTTTTAACAGTATATAATAATTTGTTACACACACAGCGGAGTGAGAGTCATATTTTTAACTCTGAATTTTGTTAACGTATGCTATATGTATTCATCCTTAAAACATGCTCTTGCTTTTAAATAAAATAAAAGCGTAAGTGAGTATTCTGGAAGACCCACAAGATATCATTTCAGGGGCATGTCTAAAACGATTTACAGAGGAACAGTGTAAACGAGATTTGTCCTGTACCAAACTCGCAATTCAAATTGCGGTAACTACTGCACAATACAACGCAATTAGAATTTAGTTTCCTTTTCCCTCAAATTTTTTTTGAGTCGTGAATGTTTCGTAGAGATTCGATATCGTATAAAGAAAAAGTATGGAAGATAGGTATTTAATTAAAGTCACACTGGAGTAACACAACAGGCTATTGGTGACGGTCTGAGATCCATCCCCACGAGTAAGATCCGAGGACAACACCATGTAATTTTGAACCACGGTCAGATGACGAGGTCAACACCCGAGATGGCATCCACTCTACAAACTTCCACACCACTTCAACGAGAGGACATGAGGCAGATTTAATGTGCACTAACCCCGGTGTATACGACGGTCTTTGGTTGGACCCAGTTTCGAACTCGCAACCCTCCGGTTGCTAATCCGTTACTCTTCCAACTGGGCTACCGCGGTAAGTACCGAAAAATTATGGAAATGTATCAATACTGATAAATATAAAAACTTGTCCCGTTGCTTCTCAAATTCTTTAAAGTTAGCTCAGTTGGAGAGCAACGGATTAGCAAACTGAGGGTTGCGAGTTCAAAACTAGGTCCAACCAAAGACCGTCGGGTACACGGCGGATGGTACACGTTAAATCTGTAGTGGCCATAAATGTCCTTACGTTGGCGTGGTGTGGAAGTTTGGAGAGTGGGCTGTCAGCTCAGGTGTTCACCTACTCATCTGCTAGTGGTTCAAAATGACAAGGCATTGGCCTTGGATCTTTCCTATGTGGACACCTGCCGATTACCTTAAAATTGCATGGCTCAGAAATATTGCAAGAAACAAGAGCTCGAGGGGAAAAATTGTTGGCATGTTGAGATTCATTGAGAATTATCAGAACTTGATTATCCCAAGAGATTAAAAAACGATAGAAAGAGTAAAAAGGAAAAACAAACCTTTTTTGCATGTTGTATATTTAGTGTGAGGTAGTACGATGAAATAGATATGATTACACTGTATGTAACAATGTAATGTAGATGTAACAATGTATAGGTGTAATAATGTATCAATGTAATATGATGAAACATTTTGGATAGATATGACACCGACGTGACATACTCTATTCTCTCTCTCATCCTAACCACACTTATTTAAACTGGTACAGTAGCTCACGACACTAGGCACGGGAGTATGTTTTGGTGTTAGTTAGGTTTAATACAACAGAAGATAAAAAGCAAATCGGACGAGAATTGAGTAATAGGGTCCACACTTTAAACCAGAAAGACCGTCGAGGATGAGGAAAAATGTTATTCACAGGATTTCTTTCAGACAAATAAGAATTTTTTAATAGTTTAACCCAAGATTTTTTCTATGTCGCCGTGGCTTGTGAATTTGCGAACTGAGCTAGCTTATCTGTGAGTTGAAGGCGGTGTGTGTTTAATTCCTCCCAGTGAACAATTCCTTCTTCTTGCTTCGGTAAAACTTTTCTTGTGTATGTCATTTACTTGACGTTGTTTAGTGCAGCTTGTCTAAATATGACCCTTGTGCCATAAAGACCCAACCCCAGATTTTTTTACTAATATGCAGATCCAGAGGCTCCAGCACCCGCTCGGTTCCATGGAATCAATAGGAGCAGCTGTTGGACATCCCAAGAAAAGTCTCTCGATTCAGTTTTGAATTATATTTAGCTTTTCAATATGGGTAACAGTCGCTGCACTCTACATCTCACAAGCATAAGTCAGTTTGGATCTTATGTAAGTTAGATAAAAAAAAAGTCTGAGAGAAATGGTGTCCGCTCCCGAAACTGATATTAGATTCAGGATATTCATTCTTGAGAATATGTATTTTGTAGATATTGTATGTAGTTCCATACTAATAAAATGCAGAAGTGAAAGGTTCATCAGAATACCTCTTAGCGAAACCTGGACACTCCGCCTTTGAGAGCGAAATAATGAGACCCCAATTTAGGACTCAATCTGAGATATAATTAAAAGCTCAGGATCCGAAGACCGAATAGTGATGTCATTAGTCATCGGCTGAAAATATCGTGCAAACGAATGTTTCTCTAGAGGCTAAAGTGATTTCCTTTTGATACAGAAACAGAACTATAGACTGTCTCCTTCGTTCAAATCTCAAAAATGACTGCGAACGATATAATTTATCTAATTCATACATAAACGTGCTTATTAATGGCAAAATACTGAATGGCATACGGCAAACATATGAAGCAAATATGATCATTCCTAATAAACGAGATTTTATATTCTTTAAAACGTAAAACAAAATTGCAAACATTAATATAAAAATTCATAAACTTATAAAGAGAGTGAAAACTTAAAAGCAAGTTTTTCACTTTTATATCAAATTATTTCGATCCGACATTAAATTCTTTCGAGTAAAAACGAGTATTTCGAGTCATTTAAAATTTTTAGTTCTTCACTTTAATATTAAGAACATATTTGAATCGAAAGATCAGTAAAATATCTTTACTCTAGGTATGACAAATGTATCGTGGGTCAAGGGTATCTTTTATCTTTTTCAAATGCGGATTGTAAAATTATCTGAGTCTGCAATCCTCTATATAGATAGAGTAAGTTGGAATACTATATAGAGTGAGATTACCTGATGTTGTGATTTTTCAAAAATAGCAACTAAACGCTTGATATATATCATGTTTCTGACGTTTTAATTGTTAAACATTTTCAAGTACACAATCAAGATTTTCTTTGATCTCATTTTGAAGTTTACTTTGCTCGAGATTGTAATTTCAATTCAAAATTGAGATAGTTCAATTCAGAACGCAAAATTAATTTGATTTCATATATTTAATCTGTACACAGCTGAGAAATTAATCAATCACATCATTAAAATTATGAAAGTAATCATATTGCTATAAAATGGCATTAAGGTAGGTAGGTAGTTAATTAATGTCGCACACAACAAAATGACGTTAAAAAATTCATTGAAATTGAAATTAATTTAAAATTTAATATGAAATTAACCAGCTTAGTTATATAAGGCCATCCATCAGTTTCAAACTCAGTTCTAGATTCGTTACCCGGGAAGAGATGCATTAATTTCATTTGCAAACCACATATTGGAACTAGCATCGCGTTTCTCCTCTTTTCAGATACACTCCAGTGAATCCAGCCTATATAAGTTATGATCTGGTCGGTGGAACCGATGAAGCATTGTCTTCTATAATTTTCATCCATGGAGGAACTGTATCCAAAGAGATGTGGTGTGACGTGCCTGAGATCACTGCCAATAAAACGAAACGAAAAGTATGAACTTCTGATAACACGAAAATATCTATCTTCTATAAAAGTATCGTAAAATTTAGTGGAAGCTTTAGAGACTGATATTCCGAAATAATTTTTTCAGAGTTGGTACATATAATTGAAAAATTATGAACTGAATAATCAGGAGTGCTCCAAGCGCCTGGAGACCTGTATCTGTTGGCCCAAACCATAAAATTTCTAACCAACTTCAAATCAAGATTTTTCATTGACGACTGTAAGGTACGCCAATTTACGAGAAGTGGCATCGCACCGTTATCTACCGAAAAACATGATATTCTATTTTGTTAAATCATGTTTTATAATTTATGAAAATTCTTACTTCAAACACGTAGTGTAAAGTAAGCAAATCCATGTACTACCTCTGTTTGTACAATATTTCTTGTTTCCAGCTTTTAACGTATATTTCAGTTGATTTTTAACAGATAAACTAAAAAGATTGGATTTAAAAGTTTGTTTTATATTAGTCGTTGATTAAGTGCTGATCAAAAGAAGCGCTAAATGATCATCCAACAGTGATGAGATTCTTAAAAAATATATATATATATATATATATAGTTTTACTTTAGTACTTTCTTAAAATTTTATATATCTGTATCAAGTAAAATTTTTAATTCAACGATTAGTTTAACATTGATAGCAGTTATAATAATTATTTTCTACATTTTTGCAAAAATCTACTTTATTTTGTAATAAAGTAGATGACTCAGTGGACAAACGTACTTAAAGAAAACCAAAATACAAGATTCAAGTACAAATAATGCAGTTAGTAAGTAAATAATAAACAAAAAGTCAAGTACAAGAAGGCTATTAAAGCGAAAACATCAGGTCTCCAGTCTCTCAGTAAAGAGAGAAAAGACAACTACTAAATAGTGCGAAGGATATATCTAGGTGAGTAGCATCCCTGACAGTAACTTTGTAGAGGGGAAAAGATGGGCTAGAAAAGATTCCAATGCAATATAAATGGGCCGCAAGACAATCATGTCACAAGGCAGCAGCCTTTTCCCTCGGATACCTTCCATGGATTGTCTCTTATTCGTTCAGTAAGGTTGGACATAAAATCATTTTTGAATAAGAGAAATAGCAGATGTCATATCGGTAATGCTTGACTGTATAACTTCCATGTCTCTTTTATCGAAGACATTTGCGGCCTCATTACCGGGGATTCCATAGAGAGATGGAATCCTCTGCGAAAATATTTCCTTCTGACGTTTAGTAGATGATTTAGTTCGACAGGTACTCTTCGTCTTCTTGGAAAGAGGCAGGCTTGTTATGGGTCCCAATTGCATGTATTGCAGTCATGGAGTCCGAAAAAAATCACTGCTTGTGTGAAAGAGATGCTCTAATTACCGAAATGCTGCAATGCAATATGAATTACTCCAATTTCGCCGTCGAGAGGAATGTTATTCAATACCAATGGCAGGTATTGCGAAAAAAGATCATAATGCATTCCTGTCCCGCCTTCATACCCGTCAGTACAAATGTGTAGCTACGAATTATAAGGGAAGAGGTAAGTAATAGTATCCATAGCAAGGGAAATAAAGTTCCTGTGCAGCATTCAGATATTAATAACTGCCAAGGAAGGTCTAAACGGTATGCAATGTTTCTGAAGGTAGTATAAGATTGGTAGGTGTGAAAAGGGGACAGGAGTAAATTATTAATTATACGATAACTTCTAAATGCCCATTTGTGTAAAACCCTTTTGTGATTTTAGTTAAGGAGGCTCGTCAATATAATTTTCGCATTTATCATCAGAGGCAATACGATCAACTTGTAATAAAATGTTGTACCAATCATAATGTGCTTAGTTTTGATGTCATTTAGTACACAATTTAGAGGGCATTGAAAATGGGTGGACACAGTACGAAACCCAAGTAATAAACTGCAAGTAGAAATGCATGCTAACCTTCCTGGGTCCCTACAGCAGCGGGGAGCTTTTCAAGGTGTGCGTTGCTGCGGCTACCTTTCACTCTACACCAATAACTTCTGTGGTTGCAATGGTACCCCTATTACGTAGAACGCGGTGCATGGACAAAAGAATAGCATTGGCATTTTTTCAGACGAATCTCGACTGTCTACAGCACCCCGATAGTCGCATCCTAGTCTGGCGGCGACAGACTGCATGACCCTTGCATTATGCATCGCCATATCGGTATGTTACCTGGAGTAATGGGGCAAAATTGGATTCTACTCTCACATCAGTTTATTTTTTTTTCTCCAGTAAGTTATGTTTACACTGGAAACCCCTCTCATATCCACTGTCAAAAAAAATCGAAATACCCAGAAGTCTATGCTGTATCGGAATGAAATTCAGCATGTGTGATGTGCATCAAAAGATAAAGAAATGAACACAATATGAAATCTAGGACTTCATTATTGCAGAATTGCGTAATAGTCAAATTATAATTTATAAATCCCTCTGACGTCCGGCGTGGCATGGAGTCAAAGAAAACTTATGGAATCCTGTGGCAAATTATGTCAAGCATTCTCCAGATCCCATATGTTCTGGAAATGATTCAATTGGCGACCAAGTATATGCTAGACCTGCTCAATGGAAGACATATCTAGGATCTCGCTGGTCAATCGAAGGTTTCAGTACCACAGAGGTGCTCCTAAGAGAAACGAGTCGAATGTGATCTGGAGTTATGCTGCTAAACAGCCATGAAACATGAATGACAAATTGTGCTGTAGGATCTGCAAGACATACCACTGTGCTGTCAAACTACCTCGTAACACTACTGGAGGATACCTTCTCCAAGTGATGACTCATCACACCATTCATAAGGAATTACAGCGGTATGCCACTGGACAGTAAACAGAGAATGACAGCGCTGACACCACACGTATGCGGTGATCCTCTGCCCAAAGGCAGGAATTGGATTCACCACTAAACATGATACCCTGTCATTCCATGCCTGTCCACGACTCCAGACGATGTTTGGTATTCAAAAGGCAGATGTCTCAACGGGCAACTTGCCTGCAGTCGTCACCGCCAGACGAAAGTATGCTTCAGGAGGCTGTGCATGTGATATGCATCGTTGGATGGTCGATAAGAAAGTGATTTTGACAATTACAGCTTGTCTCACTATGTCTATCATCCCGTTATTTCTTAGATGGGCAAATCTGTTATTTTACGGTAACCGTATCAATTCTTATTGTTAATTTGCGTTAACATATACCGTTAATATTAAGTTTTGTTATCAGTTAGCAACTGACGCTAACAACTAGTAATTGAATGTAATGGTTATTAACTGTTAATACTGACATTTAAAAAATATCAAGAATTTAAAGCTTTTGTCAAATAATTTTTATGAATTTTAACACCTAATTTAAAATTTAATTCAATTCAGATTGTTTTACTGTCATCTTTATAACGTTTTATCAGGAACATAAAATAATCTATAAATAAAATGTTTAGCTGAGTACACATTTGCAGAATACATGTATACTTAAGTCCAAAAATTAATGCTTTTCTGTTATTAACAAATTCCTTTTGATATTTAAGCAATAAAACAATTTTTAAATCCTGAAATTTAAAAAATCATATTTCTAGGTTTGTGAAGTACTTTTTCAAGAAACTTTCATACGTCTCTCTCTCGGGTTAGTTCCTGTTATGATCCTTCCACTGGAAAAAGGATTGAAGTGCCATCGAAGCAACCTCGTTTATAAGAAAATGCTGTGCCGACAATCTTTCCCAACTGTCCTGAATATTTGTCTTAAAAAATGTGTTTGTGGAAGTCCTCGAAAAAAGTATGAGGTTAGAAAATGACCACATGCAGACTGCTATTGCAGAGTGTTAAAACATCACAGGATTATGATAAAGTTTCTTTTTAATGATCTTGATGAACTTTTGAACACATTCGAGAATACAAACCTACCGCCTTGTTGGGATATTGTTCAAAAAGACAATCAAGTGCTTATTGTGAATATAGATCCAGATCCTGTGCCTAAAATTATTTCATCGATGAAAATTGACGAAAATTTATTAGTATCAATGTTCATAAAAAAAAATACAGCTGTTGACAATATAAAGGCTTTGCCATTCACAGTGAAATATGTGCATGAAGTATGTAATATTGTAGAGTGGTTAACAGGTTTACCACTTGAATTTTCAGTATAAGGTAAGTGGCCTTAAATGAATTGTTTCAAGAGTTATTACATTTAGCAAATGATGAACAGAAAAATGTGCTAAATTTTCTATCAGAGCAACTAAATCTAATAAAAATCGTAGGAAATATTCTTATGAGTTTTTAATATTATGCTGTTTAAGCTATTCCATATCTCCACATTGTTATAGGTTTTTACAACATTCTGGCATAATTACTGTTCCCCATTCATCAACATTGGCAAAAATTTGCACAAAATATAAAATCAATCCTAAAACCGAGCAATCTGATCGCAATTTTTTGTCATATGCTGCATGAAAATATATTAAAAAATTTCTGCAAAAATAAAAACGATAACTTGATTAAACAAAAAGAAGGTGCAACTTTTGAGGAAAATGCGCAAACTTCAAATGTTGCAAAAACAATCCATCAATTTCCCAATCAAATCATTTTGAATTATAAATATGTACTTATAACTAATTATATATTTATTACATGGACAGTTATATAGACATATTCTTATTTCACAATGATGTAATTAATTGAAAGCTAATTTAAAGACCATTCTAATGCCTTTTCAGTCTTAAAACACAATTAAATGTAAGCATATTTTCATTTTGTAATTCAATTTATTCCATGTTAACCTCATGACACTATTTTGATACTTTTTCTGAAGGGTGTATATGTGTATAAAGATCTGTGTGTGTATAAAATCATTTAGTCCTTTTACATAAATTATTTGTATTCTTTCTTCTATGAAACATTATTTAAATGTTACAGCAATAGATTTATAATGCAGTTTCTGTATTATATTTTGCTTGTGTAAAAACCAATTTACTTGAAACTGTTAGTGTTTTCATATTAATTTACTTATTTTTTTTTAAAGTTGCTTTATATTTAAGTATCAAGATTTTTCTTTTCCATGTTGATTAAAATAGAAAACTTTTAAGTTTTAGTTAAAATTCACTAAATTGACACTTATCAAATTTATATAATGTTGATCTAAGTTTCCAAAACAGATTGAAACTTGCCAAAATTTCACATTTGAAGTGTTATCTAAAAATTTAATAAACGTTGCTCTTTAATCAGCTGTTGTTACTAAGTCAAATTTAATGAGCTATTAATATTTGTTTTAATGTAAGGTTTTCAAACATATATAAAAAACTAACTGAGGAACTCTTGTGTATCCTAAAATATAAAGAAAAATTTCCTACTTTAGATTTTAGTGTACTTTTTTATAGACTGGGCTACAAGAACCCCTTTTTTTAAAGTAATTTGGAGAAGTGTAGTCTCTTCATTTACAGTAGGGAGTATTGGAAAATTATATATGGGATTCTACATGGCCCAAGTTGGGCTATGTCACGAAACCGATACTTTGGCCTCGTATATATGAGAGCTGAATGGCACAAGTTGTCTGACGTCAGAACCTGTTCTACAGCTGGTTGATGGGCCTTGTTTAAAGGAGGTTTTGTTGGAGTGCACACGATCGTTCAGGGAAAAAACTTGTAGATATTGAAAACTTAGCCAAGTGGGCGGTATTTATAAAAATCGAGTTTTCCCACCGATTCTTATTGGATGACACATAACGATAGCAATAAATGCGGACTTTTTATATGGTCTTTTGAAGTAGATTTGATTGAAACAGAGATTTTTTTCAGGTGCATTGATTAATGAAATATATTTTTCTCAGAAGTTTTATTTCACAATATTGAACACTTATATAATTACGAAACCACCAACTAGATTTAGATTTTATGATTAATTCTATTGACTGGTAAAAGTTTTTCAATTTGAAGAAAAGTTGAATTGTCAAAAAATATTTATTTCTCCAAAATTTTTCTAAGAGAAATTATTCTTCTTTTCAGAAACGAAGATGAGAATATTCTAAAGTTCTCCCCAAACGACTTTGAAGTTAAAAAAGCGGACCACTCTATTCATATGCAATTTCCAGAAACGTTTATATAGTCGTAACAAATATTTTAAAACAGTAAAACGATATCTGTTTACGAATTTAAAAAACGTGTACAAAATTGCAAGTTACTGGAGATGATTTTATACTCAAATTACTACTTGTGTTTTTAATAAATGAAATAAAATTCTTAGAAATTTGCCAACTGCTCATATATTACAATTAATTGTTTCACTTTAAGCATAATTTTTTGTATTTTCCCAATCGAATGTTTTTGAAATAGCAAATCTTATTGATCTATCAAGAGGTACTTCAAATAGTATTTGTGTGAAATCTTAATGCATCATTCGTACATAAAATGTTCAATCTGAACATTTCGGTCAACTTTTTATGTTTAAGCTTGCTTTATGTATATTTTTTACAAAAAATGTAACAGCCATAATCCGATGCATGAGAGTTGTGAATCCCATTATTTGTACCTTTTACCCACAAAACCATCATACTTTCCTTCATTTGTACATAAGATTCGCTCAATTCTTAATTTTTACAATATTGATCTTACAAAAGTACACTGCTGGCCACCCAAATTGCAACACCAAGAAAGACAAGAGATATCACAACAAAATTTATTTTGTAGATAACATGTTGACCAAGTATCAAATGATTAAATTTATAGACTTCTGTGAAGTGTGGTTCCTGCCAAAATCAGTAGCCAGAGTAGCCGCCATTGTTGGAGATCACCGCTGCCACATGCCTCGGCATTGATTCAAAGAGACTTTGGATGTGTTCTTGGGGTACAGCAGACCAAGCAGCTTCCACACGTTGATCTGGTGTGGCAGCTGGGGATGTATTCTGGGTCAATCGTTGAGCAACCATGGACCACATGTTTTCTATCGGCGAAAGATCCGGAGAGCGAGCTGGCCAGGGAAGCAATTCAATCTGGCGATTGACGAAGAACCCTTGGACAATGCGTGCCACGTGTGGTCGCGCATTATCCTGTTGAAATATGGCTGTGGGCAAGCCCTGAAGGTAAGGAAGGACAACTGGCTCCAACACCTCGGAGATGTAGCGCTGGCTGTTTAAAGTTCCGGCAATGCGTACTAGAGGAGTGCGAGAGTGATATCCAATACCGCCCCATACCATAATACCCGGTGCAGAACCAGTGTGGCGGTGCATAACGCAGCTGTTCAGCATCCTCTCTCCACGGTGTCTCCAGACTCGAATCCGACCATCGTGGTTTTGCAGACAGAAGCGTGACTCGTCAGTAAAGACAATTTCATTCCATTCTGCCGTCCACATCCTTCTTTCATCGCACCATTGGCGGCGGAAACGTCTGTGGTTCTGCGTGAAGGGTAGACGAAGCAATGGACGTCTTGCGGACAGACCACTCTGCTGTAAACGGCGTCGAATGGTACGCGCAGACACTGGATGATGCGGTACAGACTGAATGTGCTGTGCTATGGTTCGTGATGTGGCTGAGCGATCCGTCACTGCCATACGCACAATATGCCTGTCATCACGTGAAGTGGTGCACTGAGGTGGATGCGATCGAACACGTCGGTCCGTCGTACCCTCCTGCATCCAACGATCACATATCCGCATTACAGTTGTTTGGTTTCGTCCAACACGACTACCGATTTCCCTGAAAGATAATCCACAATCTCGGTAGGCCACTATCCTTCCTCTGTCGAACTCGGATACTTGATCAAAAGATGATCGCTGTTTTCTACGAGGCATAATTGATCGTTTTTTTGAAAAAACCACAAGAAAAACACAATTGCCGTACTTGAAATCGTCGAAATCTCCAAGCCTTAAATAGCGCTTTGAAGTGGCGCCACAGGCGCGCGTGATGTGCGTCTGCGCTGAAATTCTAATCATTTGCATATCTCACCTCCGCTAATGCATGTTGTAAATTTCATATTATTTGCATGCTTCCTTCAGGGTGTTGCATTTACGGTGGCCAGCAGTGTAGATGAACACCCACCTTGGAGAGATGTAAATATCCATTTTAGCAGATATCCTAAAGCAGAGGTTCCCAACCCTTTTTAGAATCAAATTCTATGGCAGAACCCCTTTGGCCTACCCTATGTTTTACAAGTTAATGGTGTTTAGGTGTTACAGGGGAAGAAGAATCATAATGTAATTTCTAGTTTTTTCTTATTGATTCTACTTTTTGTTTCTTATTCTTCATTTCATTTATTTAATTTTCCCTGAGTGGCCATGGAGTCCTTAGGTTAAATTCGACGCAATAACTTTATAGTTTTGCAATAATTTATCTATTTGCTCCCACAGCTCAGTGAGATGGCGTGTTCCATCTCGTGTAGCTGCTGATTTGTATTGTGTTCCATAGAAAAGACAGGAATTTATTTACAATCACAGTGACAGTTTAAATGAACGTAAAACAAAAGATTCATCCATTTACAGAATGGTCTGCATGCAACAAAACCATGAGCTTGACCAAGGAACTTAGATCAGCGAGTTACAGGAATACTACTAATAATGAGAACACAACGGAATATTTGTATAGTGTATTGTGATGTTCTTTTTAAAACCTTTTGGTTGGTAGTATTTCCCTCAACTACTTATTTAAACACAATGCGAAGAAAGCAATAACCCCTAAAATAGATTCTTACTGACTGTAAGGTGTGATAGTGCTGTGTTTAAGCTCGTGAACAGCAGGCATTGCTATTATTGTAAGGAAACGACATGACAAATGAGATCAAACACATTTATTTTTAAACATATTTAAGATACATGTCCAAAAATCAAAGATATCGCAAATCACATAAAAAGGAAAAATTCTGGGTTCACAACACTAAAAAAGGACATCATCTAGATTAAAAATTTTCCCACATATCAGAAATATAGTTAAACCTCCACATTTCAGTGTATTAGATGAACTTCCCGTCCGAGACAATTATTGTGTCAAGAATAAAGAGGGGGAGCATGACCTAACCAATATGTAAGAAAAAAAAATATAAACGGAATTAGCTTATCTGTCTCAGCCCGGTGGATGAAATTTGATTTTCAGAGTCCAGGGTGAGGTGTTGCCGAGTCAACTAGCAGTCGGTCGCTGGGAGTTCTCATCAGCGTTGGATCTGGAGAGGCGCTGTATTCATCTCAGTCAGGTATATCGGTTTATCTGATCCAAACTCTACATCAAAGGTTGGCAGGCAGAGCATGTCCTCCTTCCAAACGTCCCAAGCTCCAAGTGGTCAACATCGGTATCCTTTATGAATTCTATTGGCGAACGGGGATGAAGACAAGTACCAAGAGAGCAGCGAAGAGTGAGTCTGGACTGGACAAAAGAATTACGGAGCACCCGCTGCACAGCATCTCATCGAAAAAGAAAAGAATCAGAATATGAATTTTATTAACAAGCGAAAAACATAGGGTGGAACGGGCTGGATATATCTTAAATGATCAGCGAAGCCAATTTAAAGGACGCCATCTATCGGAGCACAAAGGCACTAGAGGAGACTCTTCCCCAGTGTCATGTGCCGAAGATGGGAGCTTTACAATGGATGTCAAGTGGGCGGGCAGACAACTGCAGCGCAGCCGATACTCTTGCATGAAGCAAGCTACGGTTAAAGAAAGTGTAGAGGGAAACAGGAAAGAGTTTAGGTAGAAGGAAATTTTTTTAATTTAACAGATAGTCCTGAGGGATAATTAGGGGTTCAGTCAAGTCCTTAACCCAAGCTTACTGGTGTCGCAATGCAGTCATAGACATCAGTATCCAAATGAAACACTCCACATCGGCGTTTAGGCCTCTGGAAAGGTATTGAACTGTTGGTGCAGTATGGCTCTAGGACTTTTCTGCGAGCTTGCAACAGTTGAGTCAGGGTGGAAAACCTGAAGTGACCCGAGTGCCTAGTTTGGAACCCGAGGTAGTTTTTCGAAGAACTTGGTCGAAAGTTGCTGCAGGAATTCAGCAATGGGTTTAATTTTGAGGTTAAAATGGATGACTTCATTCCGAACATAATAGGGAACATTCGCGATCATACGTAATATATGATTTTTAGAAAATCTGCAGTTTTTTAATGATATTAGCACAAGTAGATCCCCAGACTTGAGAACCATATGCGACAGTCGGCCAAATGATGGCTTTGTAGAGGAGAATTTTGTTTTCAAGAGAGAGCCTACTCTTGTGAACTAAGAGTTGATGTAATTTGACACAGGCAATAGTACCGACGCGAAGTGCGCGTTTAATGTGCTCTGTCCACAGTAATTTTGGATCGAGGACAAGTCCTAAATATTTATAACTGCGATCCAGTATACAGGTGTGCCAAAGGGTGAAATAGGGAATATTCAAATATTCCGGGTTTCCAAGGTCAAAATTGTAACCATATTTTAGTTATCTCCTGGAGAAAAACCTGCAGGCGCACTTTGAAGCATTCACCTTCACCCGCCAGAACTATAAGTCCTGTATTATAATTTCACTCGTGACAGGATGTGGTGCTTGTTATTGGATTGTGTGATGATTGCGGTGTTGTCGTCGGCATAAATAGCCAACTTCGTGTGCAGTGTTTTGGGAAAATCATTTACGAAAAAGTCGAAGAGTTTCGGTCCCAGTAGGATTACGGATAAGGACGGGCATTTGGAAGAATAGTCGCTGGGACCCACTCGTACGCTAAACGAACGATTAGTGAGATACGAATGGATGAGATTAACAAAATGGGACGAAAAACCAAGTCGCATGAGCTTGTAAATAAGTCCTGTGGGCCAAAC
The DNA here is from genome assembly GCA_933210815.1 of Meta bourneti. NCBI lineage: Eukaryota > Metazoa > Arthropoda > Arachnida > Araneae > Tetragnathidae > Meta > Meta bourneti. The sequence goes on along the minus strand of OW119923.1, from coordinate 28,558,029 downwards.
GCGGTCAAAGGCTTTTGACCCATCTAAGAATAAAACACCTGCGAGTTGTTTTTACTATACCCCTCATGGATCAGTTCAGTAACATGCAACAGCTGGTGGTTGGTGCCGTTTCTTGCAAAACCCAAACTGTTCAGGAATACGAATATTGTTGTCCTGAACAAACTGATCCAGGCGTATAAGTAAAATATAGTCATAGATCTTGCTCAGTGAACTGAGTAAGGAAATAGGACGATAATTTTGAGGTAATTTGTGATTCAAGTTAGGTTTCAGAATAGACTGACTGCAGTTTTCCAGCTACAGGAAAAGTAACATTTCTTAATTAAGAAAGTTATGAACACGATATATTTAATGGGCAAGTTTTTGAGCATGCAATTTGAAATGGAATCATATCCTGGAGTCTTTTTTGGGCTTAAGGGAGGATATGTAGGATGCTACCTCAAGGGCAGTTGCCAGTTCGATACCATATCGAAGGATGGACTTAAATACTCTTCAACCTAGGAATGTATCCCAGGGCTGGATTTAGGATTGGAGGCTGTCTCAAGAACTTCAGCCTTTTCTTTCCCAGTGATTGCTATTTCACCGCTAGGGGCGGAATGAGGGTAGGATTTTTCTCCAAAGTGTGTTATCTTTGGTCTTTAAGGACTCAATGTGACTGTTCCATCTGTCTTGAGTGAGAGTACGCACCAGTGACTTGATCTCTCTGTCGGCAGAGCGGAAGTCTTGTTTGCATTGGGATCACGAGAATGCTGCCAAATTTTACGGATAACAATTTTGGTGGGGAGATCCTTTTTAAGGCCATGGCCTTTGAATTGGACTCCTTGCTCCAGCATCCACTTGCTGGCTCGTCGGTATTCCTCTTCCATTGTAAGTTACCCAAAAGTAACTCCCCTTGAGTTCAGACTCAATTGATGGGGCAACGCGTCTGAGGAAGGACAGAAGAAGCCTCCAGTCAGAGCGTGGTAAAATGAAAAAAGGGTATGCGCAGTGGGGTGGATGATGAACTCAATCCAGAAGCATCAACAACATCGTT